>JAVQMG010000120.1:7200000-7880833 GCA_032878915.1 Castanopsis chinensis | reverse complement strand
TTAAACATGGCTATAGCTCAAAAATATTGTTGCCAAAAGCCCTTGTTCGTTTGATAAGAGATTAATTCTTCTAAAGCAGTTTCAATGCAACATTAGACTAGGTAATGTTAAGTTCCATTATGCCCTATTTTGGATTCGGGTATTTAAAAATCCCAATTAAAAGCATAAATATGGATGTGGGATAGCGTATTGCTAATGAAATTGGAAAGAGCCTATTATGAATTATCATCGATTCTCCTAAGAGTGTTATGTCATGGAAACCTTTTGTTCGAATTAGGGTAAATATTCACATTACAATTTACAAAGGTTATCATGAGACAAAGTAATAGAGATAGAAGAATTGGATGAAAGATGAATTAGGATAGATATTGTCATTACAAAGCCTCTTTAGGGTGAGGTTTGGGTCCAGTATCCAGTTGTACTGGACCCGTTAAAATAATGACATGTGTCCACTTTTGGGCACGAGTCACCACCTCAACAACTCCAGTATATTAATGTACTAGACTTAGGCCTCACCCGATTTTAAATGTAAGAGGTTACTAATCCTTGGTGAGATTAATCCTTGGTGAGATTATGTTGGGTGTGTAGCAATTCAAAAAATATTTCAAATCTTGTGAGAGATAACAATACTATTACATCAGTAGATTTTGATGTTCAGGATCAAAATTTAAAATCTTACGCAAACACTGCTTTGAGTAATTAGGCCTAGCTAGGTTCACAAGCAACATTATCCTTTCCGAAATTCAAATTGAGAAGTCGTCTTGTAAGGACAAGGAGCTTTCAAAATCTTCAGACATAGATTTGGGATAAAGTTAAGGTTCTGGAGCAATCTTCGTATTAGATTAATTGTGGTGATCGACCTGAGATTTTATAAGTAGGTGATTTTATTTCAAACCGAACCGTTTTATTTCTAACTTTTCTCATGATGCTTCAAAAACATCCCTTGTTTCAGATAAAACTGAACTTTTAGTTAATGATAACCGCTACTACTAGTGTCATAATCTAGATGATTTCGATTAGTCAATCATGTTTATTCAAAAGGTCCTTTGTGTTTAGTCACACGCACACTCTCTCTCTCTCTCTCCCCCTTTTAAATCTTTATTAGATTATGCCACTAGTGGTTATCATGAACCAAAAGATCAGTTTTAATAATTCAAGTTGCCATTATTATTTCTCAAACAAAAATAAAAGTTGCCATTATTTCTTATTCTAATCCACATCTGTTTATCCGGCCAAGATTCGTTTTAGCAAAAAAAGCCATGATCAAACTACTAAGACTTAAATAAAATATAACAAAGCTAAGGAGAGACTAGGAATGGCAACGGGTCGGGTTTGGGCTGAGTTTTTCTATACCCAAACCCGACTTACGGGCCTACTATTATAATCCGAACCCAGCCCGTTTAATAAACAGGTTTTTTTTCCCACCCCAAACCCGCCCTGTCAGGCACCGCGGGCCCCGTCCCTCATGCCCAGCCCAGCTCAAAATTAGAAACAAAAATTTTGATTCATCATTTTTTGGCCCAAAATCACAAACACATATACAAATCCAAACACAATCACAAACATAACACAGAAATCACAAACACAGATTTCAGATCTATGATTTTCCCTTTCAAAATCACAAACCAAACACAAATTTCAGATCTATGATTTTCATTTTTCCCTTTTAGAAATCATAAACACAAACACAAAACTCACATGATTGAGGCCAACCGAACCCAGAAAAAAAAAAGAAAAAAGAAAAAAAATGGAGAACGAGGTGGAGTGAGCCGTGTCATGCTTGTAGCCATGGGCGAGGAAGATGAGAGGAGTAGAGGACTGTGCAACATGCGAGATCGGCGACGGTGAGGACGAAATGGAGTTGAGAGAGTAGAGAGTTTGGGATCGGTGACACTGACAGAGCTTGGGACTACGGCGAAGAGAGTTGGACCGGCGGTAAGAGGTTGGGTAGTTGGCCGAAGGTGAGATTGAGAGTGAGTGAGATTGTGATTTGTGAGTGAGAGAGTGAGATTGTATGAGTGAGACTGAAGAGAATAGAGATGAGAGAGGCCGGCTATGTGAACTGAAATGAAATGAGGATGAGTAATAGATTTTTTAGGGTTTATAACATTATATATATATATATATATGAAGGTATTTTAGGAATTATAAATTATATATAACCAGGTCGGGTCGGGTCCGGGTTGGATTTTTTTAAAAATTCGAACCCGACCTGGACCCGGTTCAGATTTTAGAAAAAAAACTTATACTCGACCCTATTCCTTATCGAATTGGGTAAACCCGGCCCATTAGGGTCAGGTCGGATCGAATACCCACGGATCAGGTAAAAATTGCCATCCCTAAGAGAGACATCTAACTTAACTAATAATGTTTAACGATAATATTCTTTCAACAAAAGAAGAAAGTTTTAAAGAGACACCAATTTATATAGACTTTTTGCTATTTTTTTAATTTAAAATTGATTGAAATATTTACGTAACTTAAAAAAAAAAAAAAAAAGGTGAGATTTTCAAAAATCATACCTACCTACATGAGTAAAACAACTTATAAGCCGAAGGAAAAAGTTTGTGACACACATATGCAGATCATTGCACATCACCCGTCGGATCGGACCAGTGGCGTGGTTCATTTGGTCAACCATGGTGGTGGTTGCGTGGAGGATACCATGTAATAATTCTGCCTCATCCCATAATGCTCGCAGTCTAACCTACAAAAAATGCAAGACGAGAGCCAAGTCCACCATGGTGTTGGTTGCGTGGAGGATACCATGTAATAAATCTGCCTCAGCCCATAATTTCTACAAAAAATGCAAGACGAGAGCCAAATTTTGCTAATCTTTGGGCCCACTTGAGTGTATTATTAGTATTTTTATAGCCAATAACCATATCACATGTAATATCAGCATCAAGCATGACAGAGCTCCGACGCATTCCATCTCTAACAAGCTACTACTTATCCTCTTAGCTTAGCCTCATTTGTATTCAAATGGAAAAAAAGACTCAAAAAATTATTGATATACAAAAAGTGATTCGATCTTACCAGAGACCGAAAAAGCAAAGCAGACAAAATTTCCACTATACATCACGTTACGTGGCCCTTATCCAACATGCACACGGCACACGTGGCAATGATTTAGCCGGCCAAAACCCAATTGCTTTGCTGTACTTACTAAACAGGACTAAATAAACTAAATATGTCATAGAGATCATAGATGTGCCTTGCCTAATCCGAAATTTGACAAAACAAAAATTGAAAAAAAAAATCACTAATTTCCGTATTTCACAGGCTGGCCAGTGGCCACCAATCACATTCCATGAAATACTTTTTTTTTTCGATAACCGGAAACCGGCTACAGCCAGTTAATTAGACCTGATCACGTTCAATATAAACTGCACTTTAGCAAAGAAGGGGAATTACCAGTCTAGTATTAGCTAAAAACACAAACACAGAGTGTGTGTAAGTAAAAAGAAAAAAAGAAGAAAAAACACTCACACAGTGTCATACACACACCATGCCGATCAGAAACATAGCAGTGGGAAGGCCTGCGGAGGCGACTCACCCAGATGCCTTGAAAGCAGCTTTAGCCGAGTTCATTTCCACGCTTATTTTCGTCTTTGCTGGTGAGGGCTCAGGCATGGCTTTTAATAAGCTCACTGACAATGGCTCGACCACCCCAGCTGGGCTCGTCGCCGCCGCACTAGCTCACGCTTTCGCTCTTTTCGTCGCCGTATCAGTCGGCGCCAACATCTCCGGTGGCCACGTCAATCCGGCTGTCACCTTTGGTGCCTTCATCGGTGGCAACATCACCCTCCTTCGTGGCATCCTCTACTGGATTGCCCAGCTTCTCGGATCCACCGTCGCTTGCTTGCTCCTTAAGCTCGCCACCAACGGCATGGTGAGTCCATCATATCATATTATGTCAGTTAGTTACTATTACAGTTAGCTTGACAGTTATTTATTTTGATATTGTGTTAATTAAACAGACCACGAGTGCTTTCTCTCTATCCTCGGGAGTGGGTGTGTGGAACGCGTTCGTTTTGGAAATCGTGATGACTTTCGGGCTGGTGTACACGGTGTACGCCACGGCAATTGATCCAAAGAAGGGTAGTTTGGGAACAATAGCTCCAATAGCAATCGGTTTCATCGTGGGAGCTAATATTCTAGCTGGTGGGGCTTTTGATGGGGCTTCAATGAACCCAGCCGTGTCGTTTGGGCCTGCGTTGGTGAGCTGGTCCTGGGAGAACCACTGGGTTTACTGGGCTGGGCCTCTGATCGGAGGTGGAGTTGCTGGCCTTGTGTACGAGTTCTTCTTTATTAGCCACAGCCATGAACAGCTGCCCCCTGGGGACTACTGAGAATTGGAAAAATTGTGAAATATGATGAATTTGGATTAAATGAACAGTTGCACGGCTTTTTTCTTTATGTATTTACTTGTTTTGGAGGGTTGTTCTTTGTGTTTAATCTGTCACTGTTTGATCCTTTTTTTTCACCATCATGATCTTTATTCAACTGTTGTTTTTCCTTGGATTTAAGTTATCATTGTGAATTTGAAGTCCAGCTTTATGATTGATTCCATTTTTTTTTCTTTCGTAATTCTTTTAATGGTTTAGGTTTTATTTTAGTAATTTGCTTAGTTTGTATTTCAATTATTGTACTCGTTTTTAAGTAACTGAAGTGAAGTGACTGGGGTCATTTCGTTTGGCTAGTATTGTAGGCGCGTTATACGGTGGGGTTCAATTAGGTTGTGTATTAATGAAATATACATGTAACTTTAATTGTTACCCACTCAAGACCTAACTCACAGTGATCACCTTCTTCATGACCTTGTTGGCCAATCTATATAAGAATGATGTATCTCATGAGAGTAAGAGACAGTTGTGATTGAATTCATTAAATGAGAAAATGGTAGAAGTTTGTCAATGCAATTAAGTAAAAAACATGCATATTAGCTTGACCAATAATTTTATGTCAGTTAATAATAGATTTATAAATGAAGTTCATTTCATTTTCAAAATAGTTACGGACACAATAATTTCACTAAATTTTTATGACAAATCTCAAGGGGCAATTTATTATTAGATAATTTGGTGGATAAAAAAGTAATTTAATTGGAGAATTAAAATGAGAATGGATAACAACTTATCAATTATGGTTTGTTGTGAAAATATTATAGACATAGCATTTTATCATATAACAAGTTGATTTTATTTATTTGTTTTTACAATTATTGTGTATACATATTATGATAGATGTAAAATAAATATAATCTCATTTGAAAATAATGTTTTACTCATTATAATTTTATCATATCAGCAAGTTTTCGGAATTAATTGGAAGTGCAGTATTGTTGAAGGAAAAAAAAAATTGCTTTCATACGCAATAAAGTTAATTTGGTCCCATTGTGTTTATTTATTTGCTTTTACAATTATTGTGTATGCAAATTTTGATTGATGTAAAATAAATATAATCTCATTCGAAAATAATGTTTTACTCATTATAATTTATCATATCAGCAAGTTTTTGGTATTAATTGGGAGTGCAGTATTGTTGGAGGAAAAAAAAATTGCTTTCATACACAATAAAGTTAATTTGGCCCCATGGTGATGGGTGATTATTTATATTCTTATTCTTATGCATAACCCGACATTTTATTGCACTACAATATGTCAATGAATTAAATGGACTAGCGGGGCCAACCCCGAGAGGACTAGAATCCTTTTATTTATTTATTTACTTATTTTTTATTAGTTAGCTTTTTAAGAGTTGAACTAGGGCTAGAACCCCTTAATTAGAATTCAAAGTTCGTACTAATATTAATATCACAGATTTAACATGATATATCTTAATGTACACTTTTAGATGATATATATATATATATATATATAGGTCACATTTAGAGAATTTATATACCTTTTGAGAAGAAATTATATAAATTATACATCACTTATTATTAAAGCAATTAAAACAAAAGCTATAGTACAATCAGTGTGTGATGACACGTAGGTCACTTGAACTTGAAAACCTAACGAGAAAGAAAATAAATCTCATATGTATTTAGGTGTAGTATTTAATTTTAATGTTTCAATCAAATTTAAAAATATATAATTGAATTAATTGTTATTAAAAAAAATGAAGAAGATAACAGTTAACACTGTTTGTACTATTCCTAAAATAATTATGAGGTTGAATTCAATTGCCAATTTATAAAATAAAAATAAAAATTCAATTGCCTTCCTTTGTCATGTTACGTGTGATGAGTTATTACCTTTGAATTGTGTGAACCTTTTGAAGTCCTTACAAAGACCACGGGTTTTAATTCTTTTATGTGTGAACAAAGGCAGAAGACTTAACCTGATAGTGGCACATACCACAGTGATGGCACCTAGAGATTCCTCTGTAACAATCATGAAAATGAAGTAACAGAGCACGTGAAACTTTTAAAACAGTGTTCGGACCAATTGGTCTATGACTTTATCGAACGGACATGACCCAAGTCCTTTCTTTACCCCCCCTTTTTTTTTTCTGTCAACAATTGTCGTTGTTTAGCCAGAAAGCTAGAAGGATCGCTTCACTCTTTGTGCAGAAAATCAATTAAAAATTTTAAATAGTTATTAGAACAATGTGAATCACACTCTTTGTCATGCTATTGCTGCCTACAAACTTTTCCGTAATCTTGGCCTCATGGGTCGGAAATTCAGATCCAGATCCTTACTTATTAGCCCTCACCGAAAGTTTCTTTTTTGGGTCAAATTTACCGTAGATTATAGAATAAATGGAAGCTCAAAATTAGCCCCCCTGGAGTAGATCTTTGAGTTTAAATAAGGGTTAGTTTTTAGTACATTCGAGTTGACACGGTACGAATTAGGAATTATATGATAAGTACTTATTTTATTTGTATTTTTATTTGCCCTAAATGTTAGTTTTATACACAAAGCAGTAGTTATAAAGTTGAAAAAATAAGATTAAATTGTAAAAGAAATAAAAGTTTATTAGATTTTGTTTAAAAAATTATTAACGAGTAATTTACAGTAACCGCTAATACCAACCCTTATAATAAAGAACCATAGATCATCATTCACGTTGGTTTATTTTAGCGTAGAAGAGAAATGTACTTTTTTATTCTTCTTAAAATAGGAAAATTTGGTGCTTTAAAATTAGATTCTTTATAATAATAAAAAAATTTTAGAAAAAAGGTACTTTAAGATTGTGGTTACTGTTCACTCAAAAAAAACTTTTGCATATATAATACCAACACAACAGTTAATTTCTAGTTTATAAAATAATTGAACTTCAAATCTTCCATTTAACAATAAAAAATTTATTAGTTGAACTAATTGAAACTCACGTTTATTGTTTTGAAAAAATTTTTTTTTTGGGAATCTGGTATCAAGGAATGTTTGATGCCGTTCTCTTCTTTTTGTTAAATTACTCTAATATCCTTCTAAAATTTGCAGAGATATAAAATAACAAAGAGATTCTACTTTAATAAATAACACTCCAACCGTTAATTTTGTTTTTTTTTTTTTCCTTTGCTTTTTAAGAACTTTTTGATATTTACAACAGATCGCCTATGCTAAGATAGTTTTTTAGCGGAGAGGAAATTGCTAAGATAGGAATTAGCTGTAGGAAACATTTAGTATTGTATCATTATTACCATATATATATATATATATAAATATCATCCATGATACCGTTCAATTACAAATCTAGTAATTATATGATAACGATAACGAAAAACCATAAAATATAAAATAAAAGCAATCGATTTTCGAGTAGATTCTCAAAAAAAAAAAAAAAAAAAAAATCAAGTAGAAGATAAAACAAAAATATTAGTTTGAGGGTTAAATGTCATATTTGATGGATTTTCAGGTTCTCATATATTTTCAAAGTTGGAAAGAGAGCAAAATAAATGTTTTTTTTTTTTTAATAGTATATCTTCATCGATTGACAAAGACTTGCAATAAGTGACGTGGTTCAAAAACTGATCACATAAAATATGCGATATATTTGCAGTTTTACACCTTTTCCGTCTCCGAAATTGGTCAAAACTCAAAAGGCAAAAGTTGATCCGGGGTCTAATAATTACCGCCCATATGGTGAGACGGTTCCTAATAAATGTTCTTTATTACATTATATATTGTAACAATGATGGTGACACCCTACCTTGCGTTTACGTCTGATGGTGACTATGATATTGGGTTTCTTTAATTATTATTTTTTGTTCCTATAAATTCATTTTTAAATCCACAGTTCCACACAAACTGGTTGGAAAAATAATATAGTATTTATCTAACTTTGAAGATATAGGATGGTGATCTATGATGGGATAGCATTTAAATAAATAACGTGGTTCAAAAAAAATTTCTTTTTTAGGTTTAGGGTTTTGTTTTTTGGTGAACTTTTTTATTTCAAGTGAATACATTATGCTCTTATCACCAAAAAAAATAATAATAATAATAATAATAATAATATATTATGCATTAGGATCACATTTATGATTGTTGAAGTCCAAAATATTATAAGTATTGAAATCTAAAACTAATGAGCACTCAAGGATAAGAAAGACCCAGAATCAAAAAAAAAAAAAAAAAAAAAGGGATAAGAAAGACCCAATTTGTGAGCCAAGACCTATTTAAAATGGGTAAAAGAAAGCCCAAGCTCATGACTGAGTAAGTCTTGGGCCTTAAAGAATGAAGAAAAAGCAGAGAAAACTTGACTCAACCTCTATGAGAAGAACCCTTAAGGAGCCCCAGCCTCTATGAGAAGAACCCTTAAGGAGCTTCAAAAGAGACTAGACCAGGATACTGAGGAGCTGTTAGAACCAGGGAAGGGATCCTAGGAAAGTGCTAAAAACAATCAGCTAGGAGTTGGACAGCATAGCGAAGCATGCTCATGGGCACAAGGAACGAAGAAAGACATGTCCCATCAACTGACTGCAACTCAGAAGAAAAGACTATGGAAACAGCTGATGACTTAGGAACAGCACTTATGAATGGAAGCTTGGTATCTCGAGAAGAGCAGCAAGGTGAACTGCAAAGAAAGGTAGCTGGGGATCTTTTAGCCTAACAGGGGGAATCTGCATATTTAGAGAAAAAAGACAAAGGATGAGGTAGCCAAAATGGGGGTTCTGAAAGCCTCTCTAGAAGCCTTGGAAAAAGAGATTAAAAGTTAGCCCTTAAGACCCCCCAAAAGAGGAAGGTCAACTAGGGAATTTTTGGAGGGAAATCTCAAAAAAAGAATATAGTGAGAAAATGAGGAAAGGACCAGCCACCAATGTTGCTGACACAATATTGGTTTTGGTACTCAGAGTAACAAATGGAGGGAATCAATAGCACATCAAAAACCTTAGGAAGGTACTATAAAAGGTGATTAAGTCATCAGCAAAATTCATTCAGCAATAAGGAACCAAAGCAAAAATATCCTTTGAAAAACTTCTTTAAATCTAAATAAAATAGAAAAATGGAAAAATATTGTGAGGGATCCTTAGACAGGCACTAGAGGTTACATTTGGATTCAAGGGGATTCAAACCTCACAAGTCTTGGATGCCTACAAAGAGCTATCTAAGTCTGTAACTTTTGAACTTATTTGAACTTTGTGACACATTCCAGTGAAAAGAAGGGTTCAATGTACTAAAACTTAATATAATGAAATATCATTCTATTTTTTGAGGATCCCTAACGTCCAAACCTGCTTTTTCTTTATTTCCTTACTGTTCTTCAACCATTTATTTTACAATATTATATGTTTGCATGCATGGATATATATGTGTTGTAGGACTCATGTTTTGTGCATAACTTGGTTCGTAATCAGCCCAATATAGCTATAATGAACCAAGCCTAATCCACCAATAACAAGTATAAGGCCCAGAATCCTTGTTTTTACTTGGGCCTGAGTACTATCCAAAATAAGAACTCGCATTTTAAGGCGACTTCCACTGGGGATTGGGCAAAGAAGAGGGAAGAAGCAGTCCCTTCACAAAGTATGGCTCCAAGGTTAAGGAACAATAAGGGTATTAACATGCACACATCAAATATTACTCTCTTCCACAAAATCCTCTTCACCTGACTATCTTGGAAGTAAATGTCTAAGCAAAACTACTTGGACTTGAGTTCTAAATCTCACAAGTCTTGTGTCAAAGCACTAAGTTTACGAGAATTGAGGTCAAGATCCTCGTGGCTAACTCATTTTCATGAATTTCACTCACTCACTCACTTACACACACACACACACACACACACACACACATTTTAACTTCTTCTTCATTATGAACGTTATGAATAGTTATTTTACTCATTTTATAAGAGCAACAAGTTATTTTACGACACTAAAACACTTACAATGCTATTTTATCACTTATGAGGAAATCGAATTTTTTCCTTGAGGAGCTCTATGTGACTTGTGCATAAACCGGTTCATATAACGACCCTAATAAGTCATGGAGAACTGAACCCAGTTCAACAATCTATCCTTGGAGGCCCAGGATCCCTTGTCACTAATGGACCTGGGTACCATCCAAAAAAAAAAAAACCCACTGAGGATTGTTCCTCTTAGTGCATTCAACATCAGGATCTCAAAAGTGCGGGTTCCTTCAAAGAACTTCCCACTGAGGGACCCTGTATAGAATTTTGTCAAACTTTTCAATGTAAAATAAGTTTTATGTATCATTATTTTCTCCATTTTATATTGTGAACATAATGGATCATCGCCCTATTTTTTTTTTTTTTTTTAAAGGTAAAAAAAAGGGGGGTCATGATATAATATTTAAATAATCATGACATTACCACACATTCTGGGGCTGAAGTATTAAAAAAAATCGTAATATTGTTTCATTTCTTCTAGAAAAGAAGAAGAAGAGAAAGAGAAATAAAAGAATCAAAGAGGCTTGATGAAATGTAAATTATATAGCAAAGTAATTGCCTCACATTCTGGGGCTAAAGAATTTTGCACCAACTTGATAATAACATCATATGGCACAGGTTAGCAAAATGGACTAGTTCCTTGGCTTCGGCCATGGATCTAGAAAAATAGAGTAGTTTAATGATCCCAACAAAGCCTCGGAGATCCTTGACTCAAGGAAAGTAAAGCTTAGGAGATCCTTGATCCCAGAAAAGCTGAGGAGATCCTTTATTCCAACAAGGCTGAGTGCACCTTAGATTCCAGCAAAGCCTTGACTCTAGGATTGCAAAGTCTAGGAGATCCTTGATCCCGACAAAGCTGAGCGAACCCTTAATTCTAGCAAATTCTAAGAGATCCTTTACTCTAGGAAAGCAAAACCTAAGAGATCCTTGATCCCAACAAACCTAAGGAGATCCTTAATTCCAGCAAAGCTGAGCAGTTCATTCATACTAGCAATACTGAGTAGATCCTTGATTCCAGCAAAGTGGAACAATTCCTTGGTTCCAGCAAAGGCGAAGTACTTCCATAGATCCAACAAAGTGAAATGGTTCAAAAAAAATAGAGGCATTAGGAAAGTGGATAAAGTTCCACAATAGCATCAAGAGAATGTGGATCAAGCATGATTCAACAACTGCCTCATGTCTTGGGGGATAAAGCCTATTGTGCAGTGGACCTTGAATATATTTTTAAGAAAATCAACAGAAATACTATATTGCAAGTCTGTACCAAAATCAATATTATTGAAAGCTCAACGACTATACAGTGAACCTATCATTTATTGCAGTCAACAATTGGGGTCACCCATGGAAATAACAAGATTTGGAGGAGCTATAAAGTCAACTGAAGGACACCTGCAACTAGCTCTAAGGGTCAACCATGGCATCATAAGTATTGCCTGATCCTCTCAACATGCCACTGATATATGAAAGATGGATTGAATGGGAAGCCCACAAAATTGTTGCCAATCCTAGTCTCTTCATCTAGCACGAAGTAAACTTTGTGGGAAACATAGTCTATTATGAAGAATATGATGGTTAAATGCATGTTTGCATCGTATACAAAACATACGCAGCGAAAAAATAACGGATCTACTTCATTCGCAATTGTTAACATGTACTATGCAAATTTTAGAATTTAAGAACAAAAGAACCTACCTTGGTGTAGTAAAATTCAAAACAAAAAAATCAGAAGTACTCGAGAACACTTTTAATCTTCACTTCAATTCCACTTTTCACCTAAGAAGTGTGGTCTCTGAATCAGTTTTAAAAGAGATAATAAGAGAGTGTCTCACACTCACATACACACTATTTCATAATTTTATTTCTTATTAAAAATTCTACATTTTTCTCCCTTTTTATCTAACTAATTATCTAATTGGGCTGGTCTTTTGGGCCTTTCTAATTGGGCTTTAGTATGTGGCTTGGAGTGGGATCAAAAGGAACCAATAAGACATTAGCTACAATAGGCCTTGGGCTTTTTTGTTAACTCTTGACAAGTCCAAAGTTACCATTAACTATATTTAATACTATTATATAAATATAGTTGCACTTTGAGCCTTATTTATAAATTATATCCCAAGACTTTTTTTTATTTTTTATTTTTTTATTATTATATAGAGAGTTTCAACCTATGGCTTCTGCTCTTGATGATAGCTCTTTATCATCAGACTAAAACATCAATCGGTTTTTGGGATAGGCGGGAATTGAACCCCAGATCTTTTATACAACCATCAGAGACTTTACTAGTTGAGCTAATTAGAACCTACTCCCAAGACTTTATTATACATGCAACCTCTTCATTAAAATATTTGTAGTAATACAAAGTCATAAATGTAGACTGCCACTTTGTAAATTACTACATTTTAATCTTTGAGTACCCGGTTTAATCTTTTATGTTATTCAACATATATTTATGAAAATATTTATGAAATCTAATTTCATAAATATATACTTTAATAACTCCTTACTAAAGTGGTTAGGCCTAACACTCTGAATAACCAAACCCATAAATATATACTTTGGTGCCTTCGTCACAGGGCCGGCTATTCCACTAGGTGAATTAGGCAATTGCCTAAGGCCCCCAAATAAAAAGGAGGCTCCAAAATTTTAGAAAAGAAAGGGTAGTAGAAAAAAAAAATTTTGGTTTCTGATATTTTAAAAACGATTCTCATTTTAGGTCACATTTTTTTTGACCAAAAAGTCCCTGTCTTGAAAATTTTGTTTTTGTCTATACCTTATTAAGCTTTGGTAGAAATAATCTACGTGGCAAACGGAAGCACACGTCAGCATTAAAATAATAATATAATATTTTATTTTACATTAAAATAATAAATAAAAATGCCACCTCAGACATTAAAAATCAAATAATGAAATAAATTTAAAAAACAAAACCTGAATAAAAAAGAAGAAAAAAACAGAAAAAAAAAAAACCCCACAAAAACAAAAAACACTACCAGATCTAAGCCTCACAAACCACTCCGTCTAACCTAAATCTCACCGCACATCTCAATCATGCTCTTCAATTCTTGATGATCTTAATCTCTAGAGAGAGAAATTGCCCTTAATCTCACCGCACATCTCAATCATGCTCTTCGGTGAGGTTCGATTTCTAGGGTTTTTTTTTATGTGGTGAGCTTGATCTTCGGCAATGGAGGTTGCTACTGGTTCTGACGGAGAGATAAAGAAGCCGCCCGAGGTTTTACTTTAGATTTGTTAAAGACGAAGCGGAAAATGAAGACCGCTTCGCAGTTGGAGGCGTACCCGTCGGAGATCTTGCCCGAGGTTGATCTTTGAATTTTTGTTAATTTGAGTGGAATTTGGGCTTGGTTCAGTGGAGGCATACCCGTCGGAGGCATTGCGAGTTGGCGGTGGCGCAATGGAAGACTGGGAAAATGCTAAGATCGATCTCTCCCTCTTTTACTACTGAAGGTCTGCTTTGTTTGTTGGCGCAATGGGTCTCCCTCTTGGCGCAATGGGTCTGCTTTGTTGGGTTTGTAAATTTGGATGAAACTTTGAAGGTCTTTGTGTTTGTTGAAGGTCTTTGTGATTTGAAACTTTAAAGATCTTTGTGTTTGTAACAAGAATGTGAAAAATCAGACTGAGTAATTGTTGAAGGTCTTTAAATTTATTTCATTATTTAATTTTTAATTTTCTTTGTTGTGTTTTGTAAATCTGTGTGATTTTATGGGTTTGAAATGTAAGAAGGGAGAAATTTTTTTTTTTTTTTATTCTTTAATCTTCTGGGCAAGGTTGGATGATTGCTTGATAGTAGAATGATCTGGTTCTTCATGTTCATTCTTCGTGTTCTTCAAAAAAATAAAATAATTTAATTCTTTTCTTTTATTCAGGTTTTGTTTTTTAAATTTATTTTATTATTTAATTTTTAATTTTCTGAGGTGGCATTTTTATTTATTATTTTAATGTAAAATAAAATATTCGTCTAATCACCACTCCAATACCAGCATCGAAAAACAGCTCCGTCGATATTATTATTTTAATGGAGGAGGTTGCCATCTTCCGTTTGTGGATGTAGACTATTCTGTCAAAGAAGGTTGGTACAGATAAAAACAAAGCAAGCTTTTCAGGAGAAAGCTGAAAAAAGTCTGGTGAAAAAAAAGGTTAAGCCACACCTGTTTCGTTGATTCCAAATCCCCCAAATCAATGTAAAATGTTCTACTAAAAAGGCTGGTTTTCGCCAAAAAATAATTTTGGTTTCTGATGAATCTAAAAAGATCTGGAACATTCTTTTGACCAAAAAATAAAATTTTTGTTATACCTAATTAAACTTTGGTAGTACAATTTTTTTTTTTGTCTAAATAAAATCAATTGTCCCAAAAATAACATCATTATCCTCTTGACAAACCAAAATTCAACAAGATAAACTACAAATCCAGTCTAAGAAATTAACTACAAAACAATCAATAATCCAAACAAATAAAAAACCTCAAATTCCTAAAATTTTTAGGGTCTCTTCCTCATTCTTGCTCTGCTTTTTTCTCTCAACTCTTGCTCTCCTCCTCTCTCATTCTTTCTCTTTATTGTTGCTGGGCGCCTGGGCTTGGCTACCTGATTCAAGTAGTCACGCTTCCTTTTTTTTCTCTAAGGAGTCTCCACTGTTACTTGTCGAGCCGATTGCCTCTTTTTTTCGCTGCTGCTATGCTATGCTGCGTTTTGATTCTGGCATTCTGCAAATGGGATTTGACTTTTGAGCTTGAGGAGGTATAACTTATAGGGCTTGGCATTTTACTTTAGATTTGTTAAAAGGCTGGGCTGTGCTGTGGCAGTGTTTCACGTTTGGGCCTTTTTTTTTTTTTTTTTTGGTTAAGCTTTCGTGGTTTTTTTATTATTATTATTTTGTATACAGGTGGTGTAATATAGATACAGTAATAGGATTTGTTTTATGTTTATTGTGGGTGGGTCTTGGCAAGTTTTTTTTTTTTTAATTTTTTTTTAGGTGTATTAGGATTTGTTTTATGTTTTTTGTGAGTGGGTCTTGGTAGGCATTTTCTTGGCTGGGTTGAGCTTGTTTTAGTTATGGTTGTGCCTATTATTATTATTTTTTAAAATTTTAATCTTGTGTTTATATATATATATATTAGTTATTAGTAATATGATGAACAAATTTTTATTTATACAGATTGAGATTGCTAAATACTTGTTATTATTCGGTGAAATTACAAAAATACTTTTTATATAAATCAGATTCTATTTCTCATTTACTTTACACTTGAAAGTTATTTTTTATTTTAATCTTTATAAATATATTGTTTGATTAGAAATGTCTTAAAGATGAATCTTTTCTCAAACATGATGTTTATTATGATATTAATGGTTTAAATTTATTTTCAGAGTTAAAAGATTTAAAAGAAATTTTACAAATAAAAGATTATACTCCAATTGACATACTAAATTATATAAAAAGATTAGATTCATTTCTAAATACATTCATTACTTATAGGATTTTACTAACAATGCTTGTTACAGTAGCTTTTGCCGAACAAATTTTTTCAAAATTAAAATTATTAAAATTATATTTAAGATCGACAATGTCTTAAGAAAGATTAAGTGGATTAACTATATTATCGATTGAAAATAAAATGTTAGAAGAATCTGAATATAAAAATTTAATTAGGCAATTTGCATATCAAAAGACAAGAAAAATAAATTTTAAATAAAATATATTATAATATAAAAATATTAAATAATTATTAATTTAGTTAATACATAAGTATAAATATTAAAATTTTTTCTTTTTTTTTTGTTTACTTACACAAACTCTGCTTTGTGGGTGGCAACATCACCCTCCTTCGTGGCATCCTCTACTGGATTGCCTAGCTTCTCGGATCCACCGTCGCTTGCTTGCTCCTTAAGTTCGCCACCAACGGAATGGCGAGTCCATCATATCATATTATGTCAGTTAGTTACTATTACAGTTAGTTTGACAGTTATTTATTTTGATATTGTGTTAATTAAACAGACCACGAGTGCCTTCTCTCTACCCTCGGGAGTGGGTTAATGGAACGCTTTCGTTTTGGAAATCGTGATGACTTTCGGGCTAGTGTACACGGTGTACGCCACGGCAATTGATCCAAAGAAGGGTAGTTTGGGAATTATAGCTCCAATAGCGATCGGTTTCATCGGGGGAGCACTGGGAGCTAATATTCTAGCTGGTGGGGCTTTTGATGGGGCTTCAATGAACCCAGCCGTATCGTTTGGGCCTGCGTGGTGAGCTGGTCCCGGGAGAACCACTGGGTTTACTGGGCTGGGCCTCTTATCGGAGGTAGGCTCGCTGGTCTAGTGCACGAGTTCTTCTTTATTAGCCACAGCCATGAACAGCTGCCCACTACAGACTACTGAGAATTGGAAATATTGTGAAATGTGATGAATTTCGATTAAATGAATTCGGAGGGTTGTTCTGTGTGTTTAATCTGTCACCGTGGATCCTTTTTTTTCACCATCATGATCTTTATTCAACTGTTGTTTTTCCTTGGATTTAAGTTATCATTGTGAATTTGAAGTCCAGCTTTATGATTGATTCCATTTCTTTTTTTTTTCTTTTTCTTTTTTGGTAATTCTTTTAATGGTTTAGGTTTTATTTTAGTAATTTGCCTAGTTTGTATTTCAATTATTGTACTCGTTTTTAAGTAACTGAAGTGAAATGACTGGGGTCATTAGTATTGTAGCTAGGCACGTTGTACGGTGGGGTTCAATTACATTATGTATTTATGAAATATACATGTAGGTCTCTTTAGTTGTTACCACCCAAGGCCTAACTCACAGTCACCTTCTTCAAGACCTTGAAGGTCAATCTATATAAGAATGATGTATCTCATGAGACTAGGAGGCAGTTGTGATTGAATTCATTAAGTAAAACATAAATATTAGCTTGACCAATAGTTTTATGTCAGTTAATAATAGATTCATAAATGAAATTTCATTTCATCTCCAAAATGGTCGTATACATAATATTTTTATAATAAATCTTAAAGGACAATTTATTAATGGATATTACAGACGGACAAAAAAGTAATTTAAGTTGTAAATTTAAATTAGAACCAATAAAAATTTATAACTTAAAATTTGTTGTCAAAATATTATAGACGTAACATTTTTTAATACATCAATTTCGTTTTATTTATTTGTTTTTATAGTTATTGTGAATACAAGTGATTGATGTAAAATAAAAATAATCTCATTCGAAAATAATGTTTTACTTATCATAGTTTACCATATTAGCAAGTTTTTGGATTAATTGGGAGTGTCGTATTGTTGAAGGAAAAAAAAAATTCTTTTCATGCACAATAAAGTTAATTTGGCCCTATGGTGATAGGTGATTATTTATGAAGAGGAAAATATGTGATGTTTTGCCAAGGTGTCCTGTGCGCCACGTTTTTCCATGCCCATTTCGAATGTCATCTTCGCACGACCTACCCGCCTAGGCCCAAAGGATTTATTGAAAACGGGTTCACTCTCCAAACAAGTCGAGGTACGCAATCAGTTGAACTCTAATGCTCTCCAGATTTACGGAGGTTACTAACTTGACCTTCGGAGGGTTCGGGGCCGGCACCACACCGGTGCTTCCTCCCAGGTCTTCTCTTATTGTCCTGTAGGTTCTTACCGTGCATCGCTCTGGACCGTGCAGCTCACTGGTGAAGTTCGGCATCATCAATTTATATTCTTTTTTTTTTTGCTGAATAAATACTTTATTGAAACTCAAACAAGTGAGTACAATCCAGATTGGGCCTGTGGCCATCTCTAGCCAAAGCCTGAAGTATCAGAGGTGATAGATTAGAGATGGGAACCGGCCCATTCCAGTTCAAAAGAGCAGCCCAACTAGCTAAAAGATGGGCTGCTTCGTTACCTTTCCTATGGACAAAAGAAAATTTTACACTAACAAGCTTTTTAGCAACATACAAAATATCCTCCACGACTGACTTAATGCTCCAATGCGGCACTTCCTCTTGATTACGCAGAGGCTCAATCACATTCCATGCATCACCTTCAATTACTATGTTCTGAAATCCAGCATCCACAGCTTTTTGTATGGCCATCAAGGCAGCATTTGCCTCTCCTGATAGTGGGTTGCCTGGACATTTCTGTTCTGCCCAAGCCGCTAGAGGAATCCCATCTTTATCTCTTGCTATTACTGCTATAGACGTGGACTCCCCCCTGATTGCAGCATCAAAATTTAATTTGACCCCATTTGGTGGCGGAGGGAACCAAACTGAATCCTTAGAGGAATTTTTGCATTTAATCTTCCAAGCTTACTTGTGTTCCTCAAAAGATCTATTAACTCTACTTGCAAGATCAGCTGGGTCTGTTTTGATTCCCTCCACACGAGCCTTGTTTCTGCTCAGCCAAACTTGATCACACATTATTGCTGCAAAGTGATTATTTATATTCTTATTCTTATACATAACGCGACATTTTATTATTGTTCTACAATATGTCAATACCTTAAATGGACTTATGGGGCCAACCCCGAGAGGCCTAGAATCCTTATTTATTTATTTATTTATTATTAATAGTTAGCTATTTTTAGGGCTGAACTAGGGCTAGAACCCTCTTAATTAGAATGGATCCGCTTCAAGTGGATCAAATTCAAAGTTCCTACTAACATCAATATCACAAACTTAAAATGATATACCTTAATGTACACTTTTAGATGAAATATATATATATATATATATAGAGGTCACACGTAGAGAATTCATGTACCTTTTGAGAAGAAATTATATAAATTGTACATCACTTATCATTAAAGCAATTAAAATAAAAACTTTAATACAACCAGTGTGTGCGATGAGACGCAGGTCACTTGAACTTGAAAACCTAATGAGAAAGAAAATAAATCCCATATGCATTTAAGTGTAGTATTTTAATTTTAATGTTTCAATCAAATTAAACAATATATAATTGAATTAATTGTTATTAAAAAAAATGAAGAAGATAACAGTTAACACTGTTTGTACTATTTCTAGAATAATTATGAGGTTAAATTCAATTGCCAATTTATCATTAAAAAAAAAAAAAAAATTTCAATTGCCTTCCTTTGTCATGCCACATGTGATGAGTTATTACCTGTGAATTGTGAACCTTTGGAAGTTCTTATAAAGACCACGGGTTTTAATACTTTTATGCGTGAACAAAGGCAGAAGACTTACCCTGACAGTGGCACATTCCACAGTGATGGGGCACCTAGAGATCCTCTGTAACAATCATGAAAATGAAGTAACAGAGCACGTGAAACTTTTAAAACAGTGTTCGGACCAATTGGTCTATGATTTTATCGAACGGACATGACCCAAGTCCTTTCTTTACCCCTTTTTTTTTCGGTCAACAATTTTCGTTGTTTAGCGAGAAAGCTAGAAGGATCGCTTCACTTTTTGTGCAGAATCTCAATTGCAATTTTGAAATAGTTATTAGGCCAATGTGGATCAGACTCTTTGTCATGCTATTGCTGCGTTGCCTACCAACTTTTCCTTAATCTTGGCCTCATGGGTCGGAAATTCAGATCCAGATCCTTACTTATTAGCCCTCACCGAAAGTTTCTTTTTTGGGTCATATTTACCGAAGATTATAGAATAAATGGAAGCTCAAAATTAGCCCTCCAGCACTAGATCTTTGAGTTTAGTGCACTGTAGTTGACATGATACAAAACACATGATAAGAACTTATTTTATTTTATTTGTATTTGTTCCAAATGTTAGTTTATTCACAAAGCGATACTTATAAAATTAAAAAAATGAGATAAAACTATAAAATAAAAAAAGAATTGTTAGAAAAATTTTTAAAAATTGTTAACAAGTAACTTACTATGCTGTCAACAGAACCCTTATAACAATGAACCATAAATCATCTTTCACTTAGGTTTATTTCAACGCAGGGGAGAAAGGTACTTTTTTATTCTTCTTAAAAAAGAGAAATTAGGTACTTTAAAATTAAATTCTTTATAATAATAAATTTTTTTTAGAAAAAGGTACTTATAGAATGTGGTTACCGTTCACTCAAAAAAATGTGTATACTGTTTATAGCTTTGAAAGGACTTTCTTTTCGGAATCTGGTATCAAGGAACGTTTGATGCCGTTCTCTTCTTTTTGTTAAATTACTCTAATGCCCTTCTGTAATTTGCAAAGATTAAAAATAACCAAAACATTTACTGTTTGAGATAGTTAATCAAAATTTTTATTAATTGATTTAATTGAAACTCACATAAAAATATTCAACTTCAATAAATAAACACTCCAACTCTTGATTTTGATTTTTTTTTTTCCTCTGCCTTTTAAGAACTTTTTGATATTTACAATAGATTGCCTACACTAAGATAGTTTTTTTTCTCATAGTATATCTTCATCGATCGAAAACTGACCACATAAAATATGCAATTTATTGCAGTTTTGCACCTTTTCCGTCTCTTTCCTCAAAAAAACGAAAAAAAGAAAAAAGAAAAAAAGAAGTCCGTCAAAACTCAAAAGGCAAAAGTTGATTTGGGGTCTAATAATTACCGCTCATATGTAGAGACGGTTCCTAATAAATGTCCTTTATTAATATTTTAACAATGATGGTGACACACTGCTTTTTTTTTGCTAAGCGTAACACACTGCTTTGTGTTTACGTGTGATGGTGACTATGATATTGGGTTTATTTTAATTATTATTTTTTTGTTCTTATAAATTTATTTTTTAATCCACAGTTCCTCACAAAGTGGTTAGAAAAGAAAAAAAAAAAAAAAAAATCTTTATCCAACTTTGAAGATATAGGATGGTGATCTATGATGGGATAGTATTTATATAACGTGGTTCAATTTTTTTTTTTCTTTTTTAGGTTTAGGGTTTTGCTTTTGGTGAACTTTTTATTTCTAGTGAATACATTATGCTCTTCTCAAAAAAAGAAAAGAAAAGTGAATTTATTATGCATTAGGATCACATTTATGGTCTTAGGTATAAATCTCAAATTGAGAAAAAAAAAAAAAAGAAGCCTTCCCAAAGAGGTTAAATTTTTGTTTTTTGTTTATGTTTTGTTTTGTTTTGCGTGTTTGTTTAAAGCGTTTTGAAAGATGAAATTCTGTTCTCTAGGAAATTATTATTTTTATTAATAATATATTTTGTTAGAAATACATTTTTTTAGGGGAATGTTAAAAATACATTTGATGCTGCAACTATTTAGGTTGTGAGGGCAAAATGTGTTACCCTAATGTTTCTCAATAAAAATAAATTTAGAAAATTCTAAATTTAGTAAGGATGATATTTAAAGCTCAGATTTTACACCATTTTATAAAAGATTGTCACATAAATTTTTTACTTAAAATTCAATATATCTTATCACATCTATTACACCAAATCAGTTTTTTACTTAAAACTTAAAATATGATATTTATTGAGATGTTATTATGTATGATCAGATGTATTTATATTTTAGTAATATGATGATGTGAAATGTCCTTATTAGAGAGTGTAAACCAAAGGGTTAACAACAAGTACTTATAGAATTTAATTTCAATTAACGAAATTATAACATTGCTTTTAGTTATCCATCAAGGTGAATCACTTTCTTGTTCGATATTATTTTTTGCAACTCATAGAAAATTCAATTAGAATCAAAATTATATTTTGCTTTTGTTAGTTTTCTATACAAATTAAATTGTTTAGATTTTTGCTATTATTTTTTCTTTCAACTAATGAACATATTTTTTATACTATTTTCTATTTAGATATTTTGTATGCAAAGATCTTGGACATAACAAACTATAATTGAACTGAAAAAATCTCATGCATCTATCTCCATTCAATTTTTGAGATGTTATTGGATTAATTTATTCTTTTATTTTGTGTTGTACTTTGTAGAATTTTACGGGTGTAACCAAAATCATGAAAATTGAAAGGAAAAATAATTTTAATACCTCTAAATGTCCTAATCAAACTAATGTCATATGTGTTTGATAACCCAAGCTAACATCAATATAGCTCCACTACAATTCACCAAAAACTAGTATGTAAACCGTGCTTACGTACAGGAATGATAAATTGAAGTGATGATATTGATGTTAGCTTGGGTTTATTAAACATATAGGATATTAGTTCGACCAGGATATTTAGAGGTACTAAAATGGTTTTCCCTTTTTCCTTGCAATTTTCATGATATTAGTTACTCAAAGTTTCTCATTACATTTTTATTATGTATATAGTTTTGAAAATCATTATTGAATACTACATATACAATATCAATTCATAATCATTGTACATGAAATCCTATTAAATACAACACAAAATAAAAAGAATATGTTAGTTCAATAGTATTTCCTAAATTGAATGGAGATAGGTGCATGTGATCGTTCAACTCAATTACAATTTTTTTTTTTTTAAGTTCAAGATGTTCGCATACAAAATATCTTAATAGAAATAGCATAAATAATATTCTCATTAGTTTAGCAAAAAAATAACAACAAAAATCTAAACAAATTAATTGTTATGGAAAGTTAGCAAAAGTAAAATCCAATTTTGATTCTAATTGAATTTTTTTTCTAAACTTTGGTTTTATATGTGTGTGTGTGTGTGTGTGTGTGTGTATATATATTACCTTGTTAATAATGGACCATACATAGTCATTGTATATTATATAAATAACTTACAAATTTGAATTATTTTTAGTTAAAAAAAATGGCTCATAAATATAAAATCATTCAAATTCTTTTTTCTCTAATTTTATATATAGAGTTTGATATATGATTAGTTTTTTTTTTTTTTTGCATGGTATATTTACATTGGACTACTTGTTTCCTATATTGAATTAACTCACTTGACAAAAAAAAAAAAAAAAACTTAGATTAAATGGGACACTTAGATTAAATGGGTCACGTGACACAAAATTAAACTCTAATTGAAATTCAGTTTTTACACTAAACTAACTCACTTGACACAAAAATTTAAAAGCTTAGATTAGATGAGAGCATGACAAAAAATTAGACTATAATTGAATTACAATTTGAAATTTAATTAAAATTTCTCTCAATTTTGGCTATATATATATATATATATATAATGTTGAAACTAAAAACCAATAGGCTGCAAAGTTCGCATAAAAAATAAAAATAAAAGTTGCAAAGTTCCATGTATGAAAGCAATAAAAATTAAAGTTGCAAAGTTCCATGTATGAAAGAAAAATGTTTACAGTAAAATAATTAATTAAAAAAAAAAAACTAAACAAGAGATATAACCAATGCATAGTAAAACTAAACTAAATTTTTTGTGAAGTTCTTTCCATCTTGAATAAGCTTCTTTGAAAGTCGTCAAACTCTATAATTCTTCTCACCATTTAAACCCTTTATCCAAATCTATGTAATTGGGTTTAGTCCAAGTGCATTCGGCCGGTTCTCTTCCGAGAGATATACTCTTACTCGAATAATCACTAAAACAGGAGTGGTACTTCTTAATTAGTTTGGAGAGAGTAAAATATGTTATTGTTGTCTATAACATTTGGCACGTAAATCTTATTACTCATACCTTTTGCAACGGCCAATTCTGAAAAAGAACCATATGAACTAACATATAGCATTTTATTTCCAATATTTGTCACTTTATGCCATTTCATCCTTGTCCCAATCGAGGAGAGATTCAATGAGTAAATTTGAATACTTGGCTCAATTTCATTAAGCTCAAACACTTTAAAATGCTTCCCATCACTTTCTAACAAATAACTATTGCATGAATGATCCAAGTGTTTTGGAGGAGTAAAATAGGAAAGATATTTCCATCGACATTCGTATTGATTAGGATGAGTCAAGTATTCATGCGTATCAAATACTCCCACTTCAGCTGGGAGATCATCCTCTCGTAGACCCAACCAGGAGCAACGGTCTTTATATAATAGGGGATTCCCATTACCAAGAGGTTGAAAATGCTATGTAAATTCGCACAAAGTCCTAGCCACTTCACCACGCCTAATGATGCCGAATTTGGATCCATTAGATATTGAAGAGGAAAATATATGACGGACATGTAGTGGACGGACCTGTTCAATATATGACGGACACCTAGTGGACGGACCTATTCAGCATATGTCGTGTGTTGGGCTCCAAGGGCTTTTATACGAGCGTGGTTGCAGCTTACATTTGGGCTACTAGGGTTTTGCTTGATGAACATGCTTAAGCCCAAACAAAGCAGACTCCTACAAGGAAAAGGAGTCACTCCCCTAGAAGGAAAAGACTTCTTAACCAAGGCATAGGCATTGGTTCTACGCGACTATAAATACACCAAAACCCTCACAAACCAAGGTACGCATAATTAACTCAACTCTAGCACTCTAGTGTTGAAAATAAGGTTTCTAACTTGACCTTCGGAGGGTTTTTGGCCGGCACCACACCGGTGCTCTCTGCTAGGTCCTTTCTTTTTATTGTGCAGGTTTTTACTTCGCTCTTGTGAGAATCGTGTAATTTACTGGTGAATTTCGGCATCATCAGATATGATTGCAATAACAAATTAGTTAGTAGAAGTTGGGGGAGAAGAAAAAGACACTTCCATCCATTTTAGACAAAAGAAGCCAACCATACTTTGAATATCGGATAAATACATCCCGTAATTCTGGAATATCCATTTGATAATTGTCATTATCATGCATTGGATGAAAGAATGTGCATTTGTTTATACCCAATTGCATTAAACATGGAGAATGAGAATATGGGGGATCCAATAATGGTTGAAGTGACTCATAGGACTACTTAATCGCCATGATTTGCGAATGGCACGAAAAGTACTCAAGTCTTTGAGAATGAGACGTGCTGAAAATTGACAAAGAAGATGGAATGGAAGCTCAGACCATGATCTGTCTAGCAGTTCTTCCTTCTTTTTCTCACGAAGAAGATCTAATGAAAACCTAGAACATGATCCATCAAGCTCTTCTTCATTTGGACTAAGAAGATGAAATGGAAGCTCATACCATAATCCATCTAGCTCTTCTTCCTTCTCTTCCTCTTCCTTTTGCTTGAAAGATTGAACAATATTTTCAGTCATATATTTGGAAGATATATAGGTGTCCTGTATTGAATTTAAAAGAGATGAAACAAATAAGAAAAATTATTCAAACTCAACCAAACAATGAAATAAAGTAATTCTTTACAACCCTGAAATACGAATAGACGACATGAATAATATATATTTAGATTTTAGACTCTAAAAGAGTCTGGGGATCAATTTAGCAATATGATACAATAAAAACAATAATCCTGTTCCCTCCCCTTAAAACTGATGATATTATTAAAAATACATGACAAAAAGAGTTTAATTAGTACTGCATGGCGGAATAATTATTGATATAAAAAAAAATTAAAGGATAGTAAATACCAAAAGAATAAATAACTATGGTTTCTGATTTCTATGAAAAAATAATGTCTAAGACAATAAATCAACAACAAAATTTATAAGAAAAGAAAAGGTACTATCTTCAGTTGAGGGTAGTGCGGCGAAGGACACAAAGGGTTGAAGAGCACGATGGACCTGTGTGTGTGATCCTTAGTTGATTAAAAAAAAGGAGAAGAAGAGCCTCTATATATAAACAATAGAATCAGCTTAACTATGGAGGGTTTTTTTTTTTTTTTTTTTTGAGAAACACACACACACATATTACAACCTTGAGTTGATTAGGTCCAACTTCCAATATGATTTCAATTAGTGATAGTAAACCCTAATCCTAGTTCTAGTTGATCTAGGATTAGGATATCCCAATCCTAATTAATCTAGGATTAGGAAATCCTAGAATCCAAGTAAACATCGTTGATATATAGACCCGTTAACCTAGCAACAAGAGCTCATGAACAAAAAGAAAAACTTACAAGCGAAACCAAGGGCGCTCCTCATGTTGAATTAGGCTTTTATCTCTGAGAAAATTCTCTCAACCACTGTGTCCTCCATAGAAAATCTCAGAAGGTACGCATAATTTTAAATTCTATTCTATTATTTTCTAAAGACAGTTTTTTTTTTTGGGAAAAAATTACAACAAGCTGCTAACTCCGCTGCTCAAACCATTCTCTTCTTAGACCCCCAAGTACTATGTATATGGGGAGGTGCCAATTCAGCTACAAGCCTTTTGGCTTCCAAAGACAGTTTAATCTTCATTGTTCACTTATAAATCTCAAAAATTTATTCCTTAAATAAAATAAGAATAATAATCATTTACTGTAAATTTCATGTTTTTGAGTTCTTTTCATAATTTTGACGATCGATTTGTTGTTTGCTTGGTTGCGCTTGTTTACATGCTTTCTCCTAGATTTTTAATTTTATAACACTTATTTATATTCTAATAATCAAGTGATTAATTTGTTGGTACGTAATTGGTTTTGTTTTAGTGCCAAAAATTATGAGGCAATCTTTTTTCTACATGTACAGCGTTAAGGGACATACTATAGACAGTGGTTATAAATATTATTAATTGGCATAGTATTTTGCTTTTAGGAAACAATGATTCTAACACTTGGACTCTCTTCCTTTTTATTTTTATTTATTTTTTTATGAATTCTGTTTTATATGATATCCATGGATTGTATTTTTGTTTTTTTTACATTTTTCTATGAATTTGTACTTAAATTGTCAATGTTTAAGGAATTGATTGCCTAAAATATTATTCCTTTTGAAGGCAATAGAACAACTTTTCTTGATTGAAAGTGTAAGGACACAAGGTTGGCCTTAGGCCCAAACACGTGACCGGGCCGGCCCAAGTGGCCTTTACAATAGAATTTGTAGAGAATGGGCTTGAAGCCTAGACTTCTTGGGGCTTTAGAAGGCTATGGGGTAAGGTCTAAGTCCGCTTCCTGCATGCAGTTGGTCGATGGAATGGTCTATTTCCCTCGTCGAACGTGAGCCGAGGAACTTCTGTGCTGGCTGATTTTCTGTTCTTTGGGAGGAGAGAGAGAGTGTGTCTTCCTCTTTCCTGGGAGAAAATCCCGATCCCTTTCTAGTGGTTCTTCCTTCTCTATTTATACTCCCCATCTCTGGTTCCTACCTGTCTTTTCCCTGAAAACGCTCCCCTATGCTTATAAGGCTGTCCACCGTCCCCTCAGAAGTCACTTCTCCATTAATGCGGCCAGGCAGGTAGGTGGGAGGCCTTTAATGCGGCGGCAACAGCTTTATACTGCGCACGCTCCACTTGTCCTCATCCTCGGCATCCCGTGGGAATTCCGTGCGACTCACTGCGCTTCAGCAGCTCCTCCATGGGTGTTATGTCGTGCCTCTCGGCTCATGCCTCTGTTGTCCAAGGCCATGCTCTCCTCGGACACTACCAAGCGGGCAGTGACCTGATCGATGGGCCTCTGGGCCCTTGGGGTTTTGGTAACCTCCTCCCTTCTCGTGGCTTCTCAGGCGGAACGGTGTTCTCGGACCAGGCCCAAGGCCCATAGAGCCATTTTGACGTTTCTGCCCCCACAATAGCCCCTCAAAAATTCATTTGACCTCGATCCGAGAGGGGGAATGAGTTTTTGACTTACGAGCTCTATTCTCACGTGACCCCTTAAGTGTAGCACGTGCGGAGTTTCCCCCGCGCCTTCTGGGATGGCTCGCGACGCTTCGTAACACCCAGCGCTGGCATTAAATGCTCTGAGTAACTCCCTGTCGCCCACGTTGGACGGTGAGATGAGGATCGTGCGGCTCTGATTCTTCCTGAAAGTTCGCGCGGGACAGGCCTCTCTAAATCCCTAAACGCTTGGGAAGTCGCGCATCCAACCTTCATTCCCAAAAGCAATCACGCCCCTGGAAGCGTATACTCTCATTTCCTCTCCAGAAGCATTCTCAGAGTCATGTCATTCTTTCTTCATAAGTTCTCACTCCCTTAGCCTTTTTCTCCTCGGCAGTTGATTTTTCCCTTCCCCCTCTAGGTTTACACCTTAACCTGGGTCACATGGGTAGGTTTAAGTGTCTGGTAGACTCTGAATCCAGTATGGAGGGATTCCGAGCCAAGTACCACATTCCTCCGGAAGTGGGACTTAAATACTGCCCGCCTGAGGCGGTGGTTGACTCCAGGGGGGACGGGCAGGTGGTTATTCCCATCATCGCCTTCCTGGAGGGTGGCATGACCCTTCCCATGGGTCCTGTCACCAGGGAGTACCTTCGCAACCACCGGTTGTGCCCTGACCAATGCACGCCCAACATGTTTAGGGTACTAGGGAGTGTGGACGCTCTAAACGAGCAGATGGGTCTGAACCTTACATGGCGGGATATGGTCTACATGTACGAGTGCCACCCACTCAAGACCGTAGGGTACTACCTCAAGTCCCGGTCAAGTGCCGTTAGGCTCATATCGTGTCTTCCCAAGTCCAATAAAGGGATGAATGATGACTATGTTGTCGCCTCCGGGAGATGGCACGACGGAATCCATTGCCCCGTCCAAGAGGGAAGACCGGGTGTGGTTGCCTTGGGTTTTGGGCTTTTGTTTATGCTTTAGTTCCTTTACCTTCGCCTTTGGGAATTTTTAGTGTGTTGTCTTTGCTGTCTATTTTTGGTGGCCAAATCTAATCGTAATTCCTCCTTTGGTTGTCTTTTTCGCAGACAAACAGCACGTTTCTCCCAGCCTCAGAGACGTCAATGTCCGAGACCTAAACAGGGTGCTAAGATCCGAGGTGTTCGTGCACGAGGACCTGCAAGTGAGGGCTGCCCACTTGATCCTGGGGTACGAGCCACTGTCCACCGTCTTTGGGGAGGTTGAGGACGCGATCATTGCCTGTGATAGGAGGTAGAGGCGAATAGACGTCATGAGGCCCAACTTCCTTGCCCCACACGACCTGCCCGATGACCCCTCAGTGATATTGTACAGCCCCCTAGTGCGGGCAGTGCCGGTCTTGGTTCGGCCACCAGAAGCTGCTGCCGAGGGAGAGGACGACATCGTCGAGGTCTCAGACGACGAGGCCACCCAGTGCTCGGGTATCAAAGGCCTGATAGTCTCCAAGGTCGACAGTAGCACCGAGAAGGAAGACATGAACAGCCTGTGATCCCTCATGGGCGCGCAAGTGGCCAAGAAGGGTGCCACCGGGTCTCATCCCCCCCCCCAACTTCCCCCTCCCCCTCCTCTTCTGGCCGACCCCAAGGTTCACGCCGCCGACCTCAAGAAGAAGAGGAATAAGGAGGATGACGAAGCCGAGGAGGCTCGTCAAAAGAAGGCCAAGCAGCAGCAACATCATCAACACCAACAGCTGCAGTAGCAACAACAACAAAGGGCCGCCAAAGGTAGGCCGTGGGCCCATTTAGTGGAGAGTGGGGAGAGCCAACCGCTAGCCGAGGTACGCCGAGCCCAAGCCTTTTGGTCCCCGGCGTTGGAGCTGGATGGGACCCCCCTCCCCGAACGCGCCAGCATAAGGGAGTACCAAAAGGGGCACTCCCCGTATCTCGCCGAGGCCCTCGAAAAGCCCCTGCTCCTCCCCAAGGACATGGAGGCCCTTGAGCAGATGCAGCAGCTGTTCCTCTCTCTGAAGAGGGACCTGGGACTGGTATACTTCGATCCGCTTTAACTTATTTGCGCTAGTCCCGAACATGTGTACTCTCCTACTTACGTCTTTCACATGCATGCAGGCTATCCAGGAGGTCGCTGTGGCCGAGAAGTGGGTGGAGGACGCCTGGAAGAAGGCATCCGCTGAGCTCAGCATCTGAGTGGAGACGGAGAGAGCCCTCACCCTTGCCAAGGCCGAAAAGGTGAAGCTCGGCCAAAGGCTGACAACCGAGGAGCAGGCGAAGAGGAGCGCCGAGGCTAGCCTCAAAAATGTTACCGCTCAAGCTGAGGCTCAGCAGAAGGAGCTGCAAGGTTGTAGGGAGGACCTCGCGAAGGCGAAGGAGGACTATGCCGATCTGCAGGGAGAGCTGGCGAGGGCGAAAGAAGAGGCCCAAGCCTCCAAGGAGGCTGCGGACACCGCTGCGGCGGCCTCCTTCCAAAGGGGGGTCGAGGAGTCAGAGACTCGCCTGGTTGAGGAGCTGGCGGACCTGTGCAGGGAATACTGCCGACAGGTCTGGTCAGAAGCCCTCAACGCGGCGGGCACCCCTTCTTCCTCTGAACTAAGGAGGGTCGAGAGCGTGTGGTATCCCCCGGATATCCGCGAATTCGATGCTCCTCCCGCCGCGGCCACCCCCACCTCTTTCGTGGCTCCAGCCCTTCCTTCTGCCTCCTCGGATCCTGGCCAGGCCGTTCCTCCGGGAGTGCCAGCCGAAAAGGGCCGAGGCAAGCAAGGCGGCCAGGGTGACCCTCCACTAGAGGCAAGAAGAGTAGCGGACCAAGTCATCTTGGGTGGCGAAGCGCCCAAAGAGGATCCCCCACCGACGACCGAGGCTTGAGCTGCTAGTCTCCTTCTCCTTCTACGCCGGAGCTCTTTTGTTTTTGTTGAAAGGACATTCTTGTTTCAATTTCCTTTGTGAGGGTTTTAGCATTTTATCTGTAACCATTTTATTTATAATCATGAACTATTTTTATTTCCGACTTCCTTGTAAGCAGTTACTTTGCATGTGAAAATTTAAGATAAGTTTCCTCCGTTTGCGCAAGAGATTTAGCCAAAGTGTTAAGACTTAGTTAAAAAAGGGCATTAGTACGTCAGCTCTTTCAAAGCAGTTGATCCGAGGTTCTAGCGTGACCTAGGCTTTCGTCAACACTTAGATAAAAAATGAGAACGTGCCAAGGACTTGAGTGCTGGGGAGAGGCAAAATGTGCCTCAAATTTATCTAATGAGAGGCTAGAAAAGCGTTGAGTGTGAAGTTTACCTATGGCAGCATGTCTGAGGATTTGGTGTGGCCTAGGTCGGCACCATTACTTAAAGAGAATAAGTGTGACACTGACACGTAGATAAAAATTGATCCGTGTTGAGGCATAACCAAGGCTAGATAAAGCTGACACCAACGCTTAGTGAATAAAATTGACATTAGCACTTAACAAAAATTGAACCGTCGAAATTTTCTCCAAGGCAGAAGGTTCGAGGACCTGGCTTAGCCAAGGTTGACATTAACATTTAATAAAAAGTGATATGCGTGTTAAATTTTCCTAAGGCAGAAGATCTGAGGACCTGGCTTAGCCCCGGTTGACATTAACACTTAAAAAGAATTGATTGTATGTTAAATTTTCCCAAGGCAAAAGGTCCGAGGACCTGGCTTAGCCTAGGTTGACATTAACATTTAATAAAAAGTTATATGCGTGTTAAATTTTCCTAAGGCAGAAGGTTTGAGGACCTGGCTTAGCCCCAGTTGACATTAACACTTAGAAAGAATTGATTGTATGTTAAATTTTCCCAAGGCAGAAGGTCCGAGGACCTGGCTTAGCCTAGGTTGACATTAACATTTAATAAAAAGTGATATGTGTGTTAAATTTTCCTAAGGCAGAAGGTCTGAGGACCTAGCTTAGCCCCAGTTGACATTAACACTTAGAAAGAATTGATTGTATGTTAAATTTTCTCAAGGCAGAAGGTCCGAGGACTTGGCTTAGCCTAGGTTGACATTAACATTTAATAAAAAGTGATATGCGTGTTAAATTTTCCTAAGGCAGAAGGTCTGAGGACCTGGCTTAGCCCTAGTTGACATTAACACTTAACAAAAATTGATTGTATGTTAAATTTTCCCAAGGCAGAAGGTCCGAGGACCTGGCTTAGCCTAGGTTGACATTAACATTTAATAAAAAGTGATATGCGTGTTAAATTTTCCTAAGGCAGGAGGTCTGAGGACCTGGCTTAGCCCCAGTTGACATTAACGCTTAAAAAGAATTGATTGTATGTTAAATTTTTCCAAGGCAGAAGGTCCGAGGACCTGACTTAGCCCAGGTTGACATTAACATTTAATAAAAAGTGATAAAGATTATAGTATTAACAATCAATATAACACAATGATACCCGAATATAGAGCAGGCATGCCTTTCATTAGTAGTAATACCTTCGAAGATTATTTACATTCCAGGGTCGTTTTACAAGTTTGTTCTCTAATTCGGCTAGATAATATGACCCCACGCCGGCCACGGAGGTTACGCGGTAGGGTCCCTCCTAGGTTGGTCCCAATTTTTCCCACGATGGATCCCTAGCTGTCCCGACGACTTTTTTCAAAACCAGGTCCCCCGGAGCGAGAGGCCTGGATCGCACGTGGGAGTCGTACCCCCGCTTGAGCTTTTGCTGGTAGCAAGCTAGCCTGACCATAGCGTTTTCCCGCCTCTCTTCCACCAAGTCCAGCCCCTTCAGCAGCATGTCGTCATTAATGTCTGAGGTGAAAGACTGCGCCCTCATCGTAGGGAACCCCATCTCCACCGGGATCACGGCCTCGGCGCCATACGTCATCGCGAAAGGGGTCTCCCCAATGGACCTTCGCGGCGTGGTTCGGTAGGTCCACAGCACATGTGGTACCTCATCCACCCATCTGCCCTTCCGGTCATCCAGCCTTTTCTTAAGCCTATTGACTATCGACTTGTTGACCGCTTCGGCTTGCCCGTTCCCCTGTAGGTAGGCTGGAGTGGAGTACCTGTTTGTGATGCTGAAGTCCCCACAGTACTTCCTGAAAGCTTTTCTGTCGAACTGTAGCCCATTGTCAGAGATTAGCGTACGTGGGATCACAAATCTGGTGATGATGTTCTTCTATACGAATCTTTTTGCGTCTACGTCCTAGATGTTCGAGAGTGGCTCGGCCTCCACCATCTTAGTGAAATAATCTGTCCCGACGAGCAGCCACCGCTTGTTGCCCGCCGCCCTCGGGAACGGTCCCACTATGTCCAAGCCCCACTGCGCAAACGGCCAAGGGCTGGCCAACGGATTAAGCACACCCCCAGGCTGGTGGATGTTGGGCACGAACCTCTGACATTGGTCGCATTTCCTCACATACTCCTGCGATTCTCTCTGCATGTTCAGGCACCAGTACCCCTGTGTGAGGGCCCTGTGAGCTAATGACTTACCGTCCGTGTGGCTACCACAAATTCCTTCATGCAACTCCTCCAAGAGCTGCTCCGTCCCCTCCGGGTGCACGCACAGCAGGTAGGGCCCCGAAAATGAGCGTTTATAGAGCTTCCCATCCTTGGATAACTAGAACCGAGGAGCCTTCCTGCGAATCTTGTCGGCCTCAGTTTTGTCCTCCGGCAGCGTGTCGTGTTTAAGGAAAGACACTATGGGGTCCATCCAATTGGGCTCTGTTTTGACTTGTTGGACCCGGATGGCCTGATAACCCGGACCGGCTGGCCTGAGCAGATCCTCTACGAGAATGACCCGAGGAAGGCCCTGTGCCGAGGAGGTTGCCAGAGTAGCCAGTGAATCTGCGTGGGTGTTTCTGCTTCTGGAGATGTGCGATAGTGCGAAGGATTCGAACTTGGCCTGCAGGTGCTTGGCGCGGGCTAAATACTCTCACATTCTCGGTTCCCTAGCCTCCAGCTTTCCTTCCACTTGGCCGACCACCAGCTGCGAGTTCGAGAACGCCCGCACCGCCTTTCCCCCCATTTTCCGAACCATGTCCATCCCCACTAGCAAGGCTTCGTACTCGGCCTCGTTGTTGGTGGCTGGAAACGTTATCCTCAGAGACTTTTCTATGACGACGCCATCCGGGGATATCAAGACTATCCCAGCTCCTGAACCTCTCTAGTTGGACGCTCCGTCTACATAGGCTTCCCATGCCGAAGGCTTCTCGTGCGAGACTACGCCGACTTGCTTTCCCCCCAAGCTACATCCCCCTAGGCTTTCCTCCAGGGAAGGCTCAGTGAACTCCGCCACCAGGTCGGCCAAGACTTGCCCCTTCACAGATGTACGCGGAGAGTACTTGATGTCGAAGGCTCCCAGGAAAGTTCCCATTTGGCGATTCTGCTGGAATAGTCGGCACTCCGTAACACGGACTTGAGCGGGAGTTGGGTCAGCACGACGACTGTGTGAGACTGAAAATAGTGTGAGAGCCGTCGCGTCGCATGTACTATGGCCAGAACCGCCTTCTCCAATGGCAAATAACAGATCTCGGCCTCCTGCAGGGACTTGCTCACGTAATAGACCGGTCTCTGCACACCATCGTCATCTTGTATCAGAACCAGGCTAACTGCGTGGGCGGCCACCGCAAGGTACGCAAAGAGGACCTCATCCGGATTAGGGCGAGACATAACTGGTGGCCGAGATAGGTATTCTTTCAGCTGCTGGAAGGCCAGGGAGCACTCCTCGGTCCATTCAAATCCCTTTCATTTGTTCAGCAGCTGGAAGAAGGGCCGGCATCTGTCCGCAGATCGGGAGATGAACCTGCCGAGGGCAGCCGTCATTCCGGCCAGCTTCTGGACCTCCTTCGGGTTCCGAGGCGGTTGCAGGTTACAGATTGCGGAGATCTGCTCGGGATTGGCCTCAATACCCCTGTGAGTAAACATATAGCCCAGGAATTTACCAGACCCTACGCCGAAGGAGCATTTGGAGGCATTCAGTCGTAACTTATGTTTCCGCAAAGTCTGGAACGTGCTATCCAGGTCGGCCACATGGTCTGATATGGCCTTGCTCTTCACGACCATGTCGTCTACATATACCTCGACAGTTTTTCCCAACTGTGCCTCGAACATCCAGGTCTTCATCCTCTAATAGGTAGCCTCTGCGTTTTTCAGACCGAAGGGCATCACCTTGTAATGGTAGTTGCCGGTGGGGGTCACGAAAGCGGTTTTCTCCTGGTCTTCTAAAGCCAAAGGTATCTGGTGGTACCCTTGAAAGGCATCCAAGAAACTCATGCGAGGGTGGCCAACCGTCTCATCTACCAGTTGATCTATGTGTGGCATCGGGGAAGGGTCCTTGGGACAGGCCTTGTTGAGGTTTGTGAAGTTTACGCACACTCTCCACTTCCCATTTTTCTTCTTCACCACGACTGTGTGCGCCAACCATTCGGGATAGAACACTTCCTTGATAGCCTCAGCCCTCTTGAGCTTGATGACGTCCTCCTTCACGGCCTCGGAGTGTTCCGCGGAAGAGCGGCGAGGGGGTTACTTCTTCGGTACTGCCGTCGGGTTAACGTTCAGGTGGTGGCATATGAAGTTTGGGTCGATTCTAGGCATCTCATGCTCGTCCCATGCAAACACATCGAGGTTCCCTCTCAAGAGCGCGACCAACCCTTCCCTTTCTTCGGTCGGCAGCTGAGCCCCAATCTGGAAGAACCTCTCTGGGTCGTTATCTACGAGGACCCTGTTTAGCCCTTCACACGCGGGCTCCTCTACCACTGTCCCTCCAGTGGTGGCAGAAGAGGCTAATTGCTATGAGGTCGGAGCAGCCGAAGCAGAGGGTTCAGGGTCCGGCCTGCGCAGAATTGCGGCGGTCAGGCACTGCCTTGCTGCGGACTGGCTCCTGATAATTTCCTCGACTTGGCCGCTGAAAGGGAACTTCACCTTAGTATGGAGGGTGGAGGAGACAGCCCCTAGGGCGTGCAGTCAAGGTCTCCCCACAATGGCTATGTAAGGGGAGTAAGCATCTACCACGATGAAGTCTACTTCTACCACTGCCGGGCCCGACTGTACAGGCAACCTGATCTGCCCTTTGGGGACCACTACCTTTCCCTCGAAGCTTATGAGTGGCGAGTTGTACGCCGAGAGGTCCTCTTCCTTCAGGTTCAGCCCCTTGTATAGGTCGGGATATATGATGTCGGCGCCACTTCCTTGGTCCACCATTACCCTCTTTACATCGTATCCTCCAATCCTTAGCATTATGACCAGCGCGTCATCGTGGGGTTGGATGGTCCCTTCCTTGTCCGCCTCCGAGAAGGCCAGCGTGGGCGGCTTATTACCCTTAATCTTCTTCAGCTCGGAGCCAGAGCCCCTAGCATGGGCTCGCGCTACATTCATCACCCTGGACGGGCGCGAGCCAGTCCTTTCTGGAGCAGCAAGAACGACGTTGATGGTCCCTAGAGGAGGCCTCGGGGCATGGTGGCCCTAGCTTACCAGCCCAGGGCGTTCTCTCTGCCCCTCGTGCTCGTCTACGAACTGTCTCAACTTTCCCTCCTTCGTCAACTGTTCTAGGTAGTACCGTAAGCTCTTGCAATTCTCGGTCGTATGGCCGTGCTCTTGATGGTACTGGCAGTGGAGGTTCTGGTTACGTTTCCCGAGATCACCTATCATTTTGCTAGGCCACCTGAAATAGGGCTCGTGGCAGATTTTCTCAAACACCCGCTGTATGGGTTCGCGAAACACAATGTCGACCACCTGTGTTGGCGTCCGACGAGGCTGCCCGACGAACTCTCTCCTCGGCTTACTGTTGCTGTACCTGTTCGACCTGAAATCCCTCATTTCTTAAGGGATAACCTTCATCCTGGCCTTCACTTGCAATTGATCCTCCTCCACCCGCGTGTACTCATCAATGCGGTCCATGAGGCGACGCACACTCTTGACAGGCCTCCTGGTTAGTGACTTCCTCAGGTCATGCTCGTTTGGGAGGCCAACCTTAAAGGTACTTATGGCAACTTCATCGAAGTCTCTATCGATCTCGTTGTACATCTCCCAATATCTGTCGGTATATGCCCTGAGGGTCTCTCCCTCCCTCATGGCCATGGAGAACAGCGAATCTAGAGGTTGAGGGATCTTGCTGCACGTGATGAACCGCGAGCCGAATGCCCTGGTGAGCTCCGCGAAGGAGTTGACAGAGCCCGCCTTTAGGCCGTTGAACCATCTCATCCCGACGGGTCCCAGGCTGGAAGGGAAGACCTTACACATCAGGGTCTCATTCTTCGAGTGCACCGCCATCCTCTAGCTGAAGTGGCTCATGTGTTCCACTGGGTCCGTTCTCCCGTTGTAAATTGTGAAGGTTGGCTGAGTGAACCGCCTTGGAAGTTTTTCCTTCTCAATTCTCCGCGTGAAGGGTGACTTGGAAATCTGGTGAAGCGCCCTGCTCAGTGCATTGTTGGCCAGGACTCTGGAGGACGTCCTCTTATCTCTAGGCTCGCGACGGTGTTCGTCCTCCTGGGAAGAGGACTCGCAAGGGGGGGTCCTTGACCTGGAGCTGTCGGAGCTACTGCTAGCATCCGCTGAGGACTGGTCTGAAGAGGATGGTTTGCGCCTTCGTTTCTCCCAGCGCAGCTTCTTTCTCAGATGGTCAACCTCCCTTTGCAGGGTCTCGACGCTTTTTTCGCGGGAGGCTCTACTTCCATCGCTTGCATGGCTCCTCCCGCGCATGTGTTCAGTGCGCACGTTGGTTTCGCGCTCTCCCTCCCACTTTAATCGTGCAAATTGGTCCTCGCGCTGGGACCCCCTGGACTCTGCATGACGTGAACCTGAACCTTCCATGATGCTTCCAGTCCCTTTTGTCAAGGCTCCCCACAGACGGCGCCAATTGTAAGGACACAAGGTTGGCCTTAGGCCCAAACACGTGACCGGGCTGGCCCAAGTGGCCTTTACAATAGAATTTGTAGAGAATGGGCTTGAAGCCTAGACTTCTTGGGGCTTTAGAAGGCTATGGGGTAAGGTCTAAGTTCACTTCCTGCATACAGCTGGCTGATGGAATGGTCTGTTTCCCTCGTCGGACGTGAGCCGAGGAGCTTCTGTGCTGGCTGACTTTCTGTTCTTTGGGAGGAGAGAGAGTGTGTGCCTTCTTCTTTCCTGGGAGAAAATCCCGATCCCTTTCTAGTGGTTCTTCCTTCTCTATTTATACTCCCCATCTCTGGTTCCCACCTGTCTTTTCCCTGAAAATGCTCCTCTATGCTTATAAGGTTGTCCACCGTCCCCTCAGAAGTCACTTCTCCATTAATGCGGCCAGGCGGGTAAGTGGGAGGCCTTTAATGCGGTGGCAGCAGCTTTATACTGTGCACGCTCCACTTGTCCTCATCCTCGGCATCCCGTGGGAATTCTGTGCGACTCACTGCGCTTCAGCAGCTCCTCCATGGGTGTTATGTCGCGCCTCTCGGCTCATGCCTCTGTTGTCCGAGGCCATGCTCTCCTCGGACACTACCAAGCGGGCAGTGACCTGATCGATGGGCCTCTGGGCCCTTGGGGTTTTGGTAACCTCTTCCGTTCTCGTGGCTTCTAGGGCGGAACGGTGTCCTCAGACTAGGCCCAAGGCCCATAGAGCCATTTTGACGTTTCTGCCCCCACAGAAAGTATTTTAAATTGGGAATGCGACATATAATAAGACTCAAAAATTTAATTATTTGGGTTTCCTGAAATATTGTTCATTACGTTTCTTAGAAGCCAAACTCTAGATTAGGGTTTTTTTTAAGACACTAGATTAAGTATAAAAGATTACCATATTACCATGTTAAAGATCATTATGACAGTATATATATATATATATATATATATATATATTGTTATTCTTTGAAGGGCAAGATTTAGGTGCTTAACTTCAAAATACACTTCAATTTTATGAGAAAAAAAACCTACTTGAAAAAATTTTAAGAGGGAAACTTAAGGAATCGCACCTAAGTATTGTATTTTAGTCTTGCCCTTCTTTTAAAAGTTGGAATAAAAAAAGTTTGAAAGTACTCTCCAAGTTCAGTATGCATGACTTATCATTTCAAAAAATAAAGTTTGCGAGAATATCAATCAGTATTTGCTAGAATATACTGTATAATTTTTTTTTTTTTTAATGAAAGAATATATTGTATAATTACTAGCTGACAATTTAACCAATTTATAATTTAAGTGTTAATGTTTGGACCCGTACTATTATATTTGGAAAAGATCTTGAGTTTCCTAACTCAAAATTTTATTTTATTTTGATAATAATTTAACCTTTTATTTTGAGTTAGAATAAGACGTGGATCAAGAATGTTTAAATAAGACTGCCCTACCAAATTTCCTTTTTTTATTGGACTCGAGTTTTTCATCTTTTAATATTAAAATTTGCTGTTTTTTCGCCTATACACAGGCTTGGAAATGGAAGCTCAAAGCATCCTCATATTATTCCTCAATCATATCCTTGGCTTGTAATTGCTGATGGGAAAAATCTAGAAAGGCAAACTTTGGTTAACATATCAAACAATCATTTTGACTCGGACAATTCCTTAGATGCATAATAAATCAATATGCACTAGCTCAAAGGAATGTTTGGTGTTGAAAGACATTGACTCAATGGATCTTTGTCTCTTGAGTCTTACCTCTAAAGAGGTGGTGAAGCTCCCACAATTGCAACTCCCACAATTCGAATTTATTTACGATTTGTATTCTATCCTCTCACCACCAAGTGAACCAAGCATGACTGTTATGTAATGTTCATTGATAGTTCCACAAGCAAATTCTATTTTTGTCAACCTAGAGATAAGGAATTTAGTGAACAAGAGTTTGAATTTGATTTGGACGATAGGTTGATGAGCATAACTGCAGCAACAATGTTTAAAGAGAAGGTTTTGTTAGGCTCTAAGAATTTAGGATGTAAATGTATTAGAACTTTAATGTGTAATGCTGGTAAACCATGATTAAAACTTAGAATCTAGTTTTAGGCTGCTCAAAGTGTGTTTATTGTAAAGTTGGAATCGAGTGTATTGCAGGATTTATTGGACTAAATTTGCAAGGCCCGATCGATCAAAAATTAGGCTCGATGGATCGAAACTCGTGCAGATTGTTTTTCTGTAGAATTTTCCAATTTAGCCCAAGCACGTTTGATATGTAGGGTTTTATGTTTTATGTTTCATATAAATAGAAAAACTCTAACCACGTTTTAGTAGCTGTTGATATACTGTGTGTATAAATATTCTGTGAGATCTAGAGGTATTTATCTTCATACACACTTAGGGTTATCAAGATCAACATTGATGTCGAAAACTTGGTAATCTCTTTAGCTGCTGTTTTAAGAGCTTAAAGAAAACCACAGGTGGATGTACTTGTGGATGCTGTGGATAGTTCGTGGACTCGTAGCTGTCACGTAATCGTGGTAGTAAGTTTTCTTCTCGAGGTAGTAATAGGATGTTAGTGGTCTAAATCACTATTATAAAATTTCAATTCTTTTATAGTAGATATGTTTTACCTTGAGGATAACTAAGTTAAATCCTCCCCAGGTTTTTTACTGGTTTAGTTTTCCTGGGTTATCATATCGTGTGTTATTTACTTTTCCGCACTCTTTACATGATATGATTTGTTTGTGTTAACTTAGATCTGAATAATTTATCTACGTAATCACTTAGCTAAATAACTATGTTAAACAATTAGTGTTTTAAAGGGTCTTAAATCTTAACAGGTTTACTTTTTGGCATGGTTTTCAGGACAACCTCCTATTTATGAACTGTTTACTGCTGAATTTGTGGGTTCAAATCTTCATTTCACAAAGTTTACACGGGAGAACTTTCCTCAACCATCACCTCCTGAAATCGGCCAAACCGATGAATATCTTGTTGAATGTGGTGGTACGCTCTTATATATTCATAAGATGAGGGGTGGATGGAATTCAACAAAGATTCTTGGTTTTCTTATTTTTCAAATGGATTTTTCTAGTCGAGTGTGGGTGCAAGTGAATAACATAGGATAGGAGGGTGGACTATTTTTCTTTCTCGATATCATGGTGTCGAGCTTAAGGCTATATCTTGTTTTGCAACAGAAAAGGGAATCAGACAGAACGCAATCTATTTTACAAAGTCTTTTGATAGGTTGATTTATGTTTTTGATCTAGAAGATCGTAGTATTTCGAAGTCATTGTCTTGTCCGATTGTAAACAAATATAAGTCACGACTTGATTGGGTTATGGTTCCTAATACAAAGCCATAGGATCAATGTTATATTTTGGTTATTTCTTTATTATTTAAAACTTTTTTCTTTTTCTTATTTTTGTTTCTTTAAGTCATTGAAGTTGCAAGAATATAAATTAAATGATCAAAATCAGTCTTATAAAACAATCTTATGTTTGAAAAAAAAAGTAATGATTTGATATCTTATAATTTATGTGCTAAGTTATTTTCTTTTCCAATTGAAATGGCATTAATAGAAAATTAGTTAGAGGACTTATGGCTAAGACATACGAATAACTGAGTTAGTTTTTGTTTAGAAACTTTTTGTATATTTGATTTTTGAGTAATTAGGTGAATTACATTGTTGACACTACAAAAAACGGGGTCTATAGCCGCGTTTAAAAAACGCAGCTATAGACCCCGAAAATGCGGCTATAGGATATAGCCGCGTTTACAAACCAGGCCTATGCTACGCAGCAACAGCCCCTGCGGGCCTGTAGCTACGTTTTTATAACCGCGGCTAAAGATCAGGCCTAAAGCCGCGTTTTTAACCATGACTATAGGCTTGGGTCTATAGCCGCGTTTTTTAAAAATGCGGCTACAGACCCATTTTGAGCTGCATTTATAATCGCGGCTATAAGTTTTTTTAAAAACAAAAAAAAAAATTCTGGATTTTTTTTAAAACAAAAAAAAAAAATCTCGGTTTTTGTTTTAAAAACAAAAAAAAAAATTCTAGGTTTTAAAAAAAAAAAATTCTGGGTTTTTTTTTCCCCCAAAAATTCAAAATTCAAACAAAAAAAATTCAAAATTAAACACAAACCTTAAACACAAACCCAGAAAATTCAAAATCAAACACAATATATTGACAATAGAAATACAACATGCTCCAAAATATAACAATACAAACCCATGAATTTCATTTCATTCAACAAAACCAACCCAAATTTAACAGTAAATCCATTCAAGGAACACAAAAACACAATCTCAGAAACACAAGAACAAGCTCAAGAACACAAACCCATTTATACATAGGCACAATATCACAACATAAGAGCAAAAATAACCTCTAGCAAAGTATAATACCCATAAAAAGATTTGAAATTTTTTACCTCAAATAGTAGAGATAAGTGAGCCTTAGCTTTTCTTATGAAGTTTTCCATTTGCCCTTGCTTGAAAAATGGTGGTGTGGAGTGTGTGTTGTGTTGAAAGAAAAAACAAGAAGGAAAGAAAGAAAAAAAGTAGCAACAGCAAAGAAACAAAGAAAAAAAAAAAAAGAGTTGTGCTGGAGTGAAGAAGGAAGAAAGAAAAAGAAAAAAAAAAAAAGAAAAAGAAAGAAGAGAACAAAAGAAAGACCAAAGACCAAACGAAACATAGAAAGAAAAGAAACCCAGGAAACCCAGAAGAAGAAAGACTGAAGAAAGAAAAGAAAATCGGAGGGGTAGGTGGGAAAGTGGGGTTTTTTTATATTATTTGGCTGGACCTATAGCCGTGTTTCTAAAAACGCGGCTATAGGCCCTCCTTTATAAGAAAAAATTGTTGGGCGGTACACGCTGTCCATGTAAAAAATATTTTTTGGCTGGAGCTTTGGCCGCGTTTTTATGGGAAACGCGGCCATAGGTCGGGTCGCGGCCATCCTTTTAAAAAAAATATCTTTTGTTGGACCTATAGCCGCGTTTTTAAAAACGCGGCTATAGGCTCTCCTTTATAAAAAAAAAAAAAAAATTGTTGGGCGGTACACGCTGTCCATGTAAAAAGTATTTTTTGGCTGGAACTATGGCCGCGTTTTTATGGGAAACGCGGCCATAGGTCGGGTCTAAAGCCGCGTTTCTTGCAAAAACGCGGCCATCCTTTTAAAAAAAATATTTTTGGTTGGACCTATGCCCGCGTTTTTAAAAACGCGGCTATAGGCCCTCCTTTATAAAAAAAAATTTTGTTGGGCGGTACACGCTGTCCATGTAAAAAGTATTTTTTGGCTGGAACTATGGCCGCGTTTTTATGGGAAACGCGGCCATAGGTCGGGTCTAAAGCTGCATTTCTTGCAAAAACGCGGCCATCCTTTTAAAAAAAATATTTTTGGCTGGACCTATGGCCGCGTTTTTAAAAACGCGGCTATAGGCCCTCCTTTATAAAAAAAAAAATTTGTTGGGCTGTGCAAGCCGTCCATGTAAAAAATATTTTTTGGCTGGAACTATGGCCGCGTTTTTATGGGAAACGCGGCCATAGGTCGGGATCTAAAGCCGCGTTTTCTACGAAACGCGGCTATCCTTTTAAAAAATATTTTTTAGCTGGACCTATGGCCGCGTTTTTAAAAACGCGGCTATAGACCTTATTGAAAAACGCAACTAAAGCCACTACAAACGCGGCTTTAGACCTAACCTATAGCTGCTTTTTTAAAAACGCAGCCATAGGTTGTTCTAAAGCCGCGTTTTCTAGGAACCACAGCCATAGGTTGTGTCTATAGCCGCGTTTCTTAGAAACGCGGCCATAGGTCAGGTATAGCCGCGTTTTTTTTGTAAACGCGGCTAAAAAAACGCGGCTATAGCTCGCTTTTTTGTAGTGTGATGTGTTATTGGATATGCAAAATTTCCCTTAAAAATTACATACATGCGTTTGCTGACAATCATGGTTTGGTATATGCAACTATTAAGTTAAAGGATAGCTGCCAAGTTGTCTTGTGCAACAACTTGGTCAGTCTACCAAAATTATCTAGTCCGCACGAATACGATATTGATATCCAAATTGGTTGGGCGGGTTAGGTTGGGTTATATGTATACTATATATAGCAATTGGTTAGTACAAGACCATCCTTGAAGATCAATCTTTAGATGCTTAGTGATGGTTGTGGGTGTCCGATCGCAAAAGTGTGTTCGGTGTCAACTTTCATATGCAAATTACTGGCTCCTTCAGTTACCATTTCCCTTTTCTTTTTTCTTTTAGAGTTTGTAAGAAATTAATCTTGTTACTGCAAAGGATTCTGGGATAACTCTGGAGTTAAAAATCATGATAGCAATTCAACCTTTTAGACTTTGGTGATGCATAAAGTTTAATTAAGGAACCTGAATGCCATATAGTCATGGTCCTGCCTTTTGTTATTCCTGCTTGTGTGCATGTGATGGGTATTTTGCATAGTTTGTGGGAACCTGCCAATTTTATCTTAACTATAAAACATTATCAGTACTTTGGGCCACCTACAAGCATGCACAGGTTTAGCAAAAAAATAATCAGATAATGGCATTTAGGGTGGTCTAAAGGGATTTTGCCTTGGTATCCTATACTTACTAGAACGATGCAGGATTGGGAAATGAATTTCATATTAGGCCTTTTTAAAGCTCATACTGTGGGTTTGGCTTCACACCAATCACACACAATTTTTTTATGGGTTGGCTTATTGCAGAAACTGATTTTCCTCTTGCACTACGAAATCTGATTTCCTAACAACAATTTTAACTGCAATAGTGACCTGGTTGTGAATAGGTAAATACAGTTGGATAGAAAATTAGCACAATTATGGCGATTTTATTGTTTCATTAAAAGCAGATGATAAATTATTGCTAATGCATGATATACTTCCATTAAGTCCTTTTGATTTCCAATTCTTTTGCTCGTATTTTTTAATTTTTTACTCTACGTGAAAGTAATATATTTATTTATTTTTTTTTTTCGTGTACAAAGACCTTGCAATGAAAAATGCCATCCTACTCTGAGCATTGAAAAATGTCATCCTATCCTGTTTTACCATCTTAAAAAATTACTTTATCAATTATACCATACAATTTTATAACTCACCCAACATCCCAACTTTTATTTTCTTATATAATACAATAAATGTGAGTTCAGGAAGTAATGAAAATTATAAATGAAGACCCAAACCCCAACACAGTTTATCAAAAAAAAAAAAAAAAAAAACCCAGCATAGAAACTCATTCCAAACCCCAAACAAAGCCAGCACAGAAACTTAACAACCATCAAGAATAAAGCCACCGACCTATCCACCCAAAATTTCCAATCACCACCCACCGATTCATCATCAACAACATCATCACCCACTGATCCACAATCAACAACACAACCACCACCCACTTTCAACAACACAACCAACAACCACCGCATCACAGAGTCACCATAGGAAACACCAAGCAAACCCACCTGACCCACCAAGCAAACCCACCAAACTCAGCCTCAGACCCACCGTGCCATCGTGCCACCGCAACCCGCAACCCACAGCCCACCACACCGATCCCACCATGATCCACCATCGAAACTCAGCCCTAAACCCACGGCCAAAACTAATTAGTAAACCCATCACCACCCACAACCAAATCTAATTTGCAAACCCACAACCACGCCGATCTCGCTGCCACAACAACTACCAGATCCTTGACCACGCCGATCTCGCCCTGAGAATCCTACAAACGCACAACCATGCCGGAAACCCATGAACACACCGCCGCAAACCACCATACCACGGCGATCTTGCCACAAAAAATACCCAAAAAATGGCGCTAGAAAGAGTGCGGGAGATGAGAAAAAGACGGCAAGAGCAGAGAAAAAGACTGTGAGACCAGAGAGAGGGAGAGAGAGAGAGAGAGAGAGAGGGAGAGAGGCTTGGTAAGGCTTTAGCGATGGAAAGAGAGAAATGAGAGACCGTGTGAATGAGAGAGAAAAGGCTGATATTTAGGAATAAAATATCAATAAAATTTTTTGGCACTGTGCTACAGTATCATCAAACATTTTAATGGTACTGTTGCACAATGCCAAAAATTTTACAATTTTACAAGTTTAGCAGGCCAGTTGTTGAGTACTTTTGAGACTTGATGCTAAATATTGTTAACATATGGCATTTACCATTCTTATTATGAATGCTCTTACTAAAATGGTGTAGGATTGGAAAGTGACTTTCTTATTAGGCCTTTTTAAAGCGCATACTGTGGGCTGAGGTTAGGAGTGATATTGGGTTAGGTAGAGTTCACTGTGACCCGCAACCCAACCAAATAGAAATCGGTTTTGCCTAGCTGAAACCCAACCCATCCCAAAAATTTAGGTCAATTATGAGGTTAGTTTTATCAGGTCTTGGGTTGGACAGTTTTTTATTTTTATTTTTATATAATAATGTTGTTTTCGGCCTTGGAATTTTCTCTCCATGTTGCTTTAGGCCTCTTTTTTTGTGTGTATTTTTTGTAGAACCTGTATTTTATCTAAATTCTCTTTTAAAAGGGTGGGTATCCACATTTCATGTCTTGAGAGAAATTTATATATTTTTTTGAAATTTGAAATGCGTGGAAGGTTGGAGAGATCTGGTGTTTTCAGGGTGAGAGGCGAAGACACAAGAGTTCGAAGATAATGAATGAATGAAAATAAAAATAGGTGAGATGTGCGCACAATGTTAAAGAGAGAGGAAAGTTGTGTGTGTGTATGTAAATTTTCATATTTTCAAAAGTTAAACTATGATTTCTAATAGTTACTCACAAATTTAACTATACTTCCTTATCTAAAGTGATTGAAAAATAAGATAAATATAGAGGTATATTTAAAATTAAGACATTTAAATTGACTGTCAAAATTATATTTCCACTAACAATCCCATTTAAATTGATTGTCAAAATTAAAGATGCCAACAACCATATCTTTTGTGCTTTCTAGTATTTGTTAGTGTTAGAAAAAAATGAATAAAAAGAAAAATATAGTTGGTCAAATTAAAAGTATGGTGTATTTTGTAGAGATTATTTTCCACTAATATTTGATAAAAAGCAACTCTATTTATGAAAAGCTAAATAAAAGAAGTTAAAAGATAATTTTTCAACACATTTAAGGTTTCTACTAAACATAGGAAAACAAGATAATTTTATAGAAAAATATTTTGTAAAAAATGACTCATTTTGTAGAAAATTTTAACGTCAAAACAAACATAGTGTATTAATTAATCACTGCCAATTAAGTTATTGTCATCCGTGAAATCATCATTGCCGCACCACCAGTGTTGAACCAAAAGCACAATAACAAAGTTTGTAATCTGCGGCCAAACCCAAACCTAAAACCAAACTCACCAATTTCCTTCTCCCTCCTCCACCTCCTCTCGTCATCTATGAAATCATCATTGCCACACCATCAGTGTTGAACCAATTATCGACCTATATTCTTATTCTTCTTCTTACACTCATTTTGTTTTGATTGAAAACTTTGTGTGAATATAGTTTTATGCATTTTCTAGTATTTGTTAGCATTAGAAAAAATGATAAAAAGATAACTATATTTGGTCAAAATAAAAAGTATGGTTTATTTTGTAGAGATTATTTTCCACTAATTTTTGTTGGAAAACAACTCTATCTTTGAAAAACTAAATAATAGAAGTTAAAAGATAATTTAAGGTTTCTATTAAAACATAGGAAAATAAGATAATTTTATAGAAAATATTTTGTAAAAAATGACTCATTTTGTAGAAAAGTTTTACTTCAAAACAAACATAGTGTATTATTTATCTATAGCCAATTGAGTTAAAGACTTTTCAGGTCTCCAGGAGGGAGTTTCACACACATATACACTTAAATTAGGCTAGAGTAGAAATTCTATCTTATTAAAAAAAAAAAAAAAAAAAAAAAACCCAAAAGCACAATAACAAAGTTCGAAACGTGCACTCAAAACCCAAACCCACCACTCTCTCTCATCCTCCTCCATTCCCTCTCATGATTGCCACTCCGTCGTTGTTAAACTAACCATCGACCTTTATTCTTATTCTTCTTTTTATGCTCTGTTTGTTTTGATAGTAAATCTTGTGTGGAGATTGTTTTTTTGTGTTTGTTAGCAATTTAGCATTGTAAAAAATGAGTCAAATGAAAAATATTTTTAGTCAAAATAAGAAGTATGACTTATTTTTTACAGATTGTTTTCCACTAATTTTTTTGGAAAACTACTCTATATCATAGTAAGCTAAATAAGGGGAATTATGAGATAATTTTTCAGCACATTTAATATTTCTACCAAGCATAGGAAAATAATATAATCTTATAGAAAATACTATTTAAAAAATGACTCATTTTATAAAAAATTTTAACATCAAAACAATCATAGAGTTATTATTTCCACTACCAATTGAGTTGAATACTTTTCAAATCTCCACCAGCTATGAGGTCAAGTCAAGTGAAGTGGTCTTTTTTTTGGCCCTTCATTACATATTTACTTTCTTTACTTTGTAAAATATCTAAACATGCACAGATAAATATAAATGTATACTATTATTATATTATATTGATAGTAAAAAATATTATTATTATTATTATTATTATTGTAGGGACGCAATTTGTAACGGACTTCCACAGTATGAAGGGAACCAGCCCAATACAATGAAATTTATAGAGAATGAGCTTGAAACGTAAGTTCTATGGATATTGGACAACATAATCGATTGGCTAGATCCACAATTCACATACAACTAGACATTTATGTAGCAGAAAGTGTCTTCGGAGGAGCACCGAGAACAATTGCATTGCTTTTTTTTGCTCTAAAAATGGATTAAAATTAAGAGTAATGTGTTTTTTCCCCTCCCTCTTCCCTTTCCTTTTCTTTTTATATCCTCCTTCTCTCTTTCTTTTCTTCTTCCACGTATGGCTTAGATCACCCATCTAAATACTTGTCTCATCCTCCGCCCCCTCGAAGTCTTCAAATAATAGCTGTAAGGCTGACCAACACTGTTCAGATGTCATTTCCCCATTAATGTGGCTAGAGAGGTAGGTGCAGAATTTTTGATGCAGTAGTAGCAGCTTTCTATAAGATATTTCCCATTCGTCCTTCCTTTATGTGTTCTTCTGGAGTATATCTTTATCCACCAAGCCTTCTGCAATTTCCTCCTAAACATCATGGCGCATTGTATGATCTTTATCTCAGTTAACCGAGAATATGCCCCTCCTCAGACCATTCTCACTAGCCTCTACCACAACAGTTTGCTTGTGGGCTATTAAGTTCGGAATCTTATTACCACTAAACCCTCCATGGACAAGTTAATATCCTCGGATCAAGCCCAAGGCCCAAAAACATATTCTAACACTTCTGCCCTCACAATTATTATCTAGGCATTGTACTAATAATAATAATAAATAAATAAATAAATCTCACTCCTGTTTTGGATTAACCAAACATTTTTTTTGGGAAACATATTGAGTTTTTCATTTTGATTCTCAAAAACAAGTTTTGAAAACAAAATACCAAAATAGTTACTAAATGTAGTCTTATTTTTTTAAAATTTTATTTTGGATGTGAGAAATACAAAATGCATTTTATGGAAAATGAATTCCACACATTTTAAAAAAAAAAGTCAAACACAAAAAAATTACAATATACATTTTACTTTCTATAATTTATGAAATGTATTTTTAATAAATATGCCAAACACTACCTTAATTAATCATGAGACTTTTTTGGACAAGCGTGGTATATAAGGATATTCAGAAGAATCAGAACCCTTCAAAGTAATGACTAATCCACACAAAACGATATTCGATCACTTCAAATTTCAATTTTGTTAGGCTTGTGCGGTGCTAAAACTTTCTCAACACAAGTCTAATGTGTAATTTGGGCCGCTTTTGAATAGTAGTCGAAGGTTTTGGGCTGCTACCCTGCTAGTCCAATTACTTTTTCCGATGCGTGGCTCAGTAACAAGGGAACTTTCGTTGTTCCCACTTTGAGGTGATATTTTTGTTTGCTTTTTGGGCCTCGTTTTGAGTCATCAATTTGTCTTAAACAAGCCCAACTCTCTTCTTGGATCTTTAATGTTTTTCCCTCAAATTTTGACACGTGGTCAGCCACATCATCTTTTTCAGAAATACTAAGTTGCTTTGGTTTCAGACTTTCAGTGCATGCGTGTATCTTTTTAAATTTTCAAAATTTTAACTATGCTTTCTAACTATTACATACAAATTTTACTATACTTCCTTCCTGTTCTAAAGTGATTGATGAATAAAATAAATATAGAGGTAAATTCAAAATTTAGATTAATGAGCAAAAAAGAAAAAGAAAAAAAATCAAAATCAAGACATTTAAAACTGATGATCAAAATTGTATTTCTGCTAACAATGCCACGCATAGATCAAAGTCATTTTTTCTTAAGTTGGTCGTGTAATTTGTTCTTAAATAATTATTATTTTTTAATATGTTATATTTCGTTCTTAAAGTTGTACAGTATATTGTATAATTTTGCATTGATTTATTTCCTTTAACTTTTCAACTTGTTTATCTATGTATAGCTTTTTAAAAGCCTTAATTTTTTATTTCGTACTATTATAATTTTGGCAACTTTTTAAGTAAAAAAACAAAGAAAATTTCATCAAAAAGCTAACCAAAATCACACATCGTTTACAATTATAACAACTTTACATTTTTTTTTTTTAAAAAAATTTCTTCTATGGATTAGTAATTAGAGAGGTAGACTTTAAAATAATTATTGGTATCTTAAAAAAAAAAAATTTAGGTAAACTTAAAATTTATGTATTATTCAACATTTATTTTTCAGTGTTTTTTTAATAATTATATGAATTTATTTTTTTTGTATGTGAAAAAACACGTGATATTCCAAGTTGACTCGTGTTGTCAAAATTTGGGAAAATTATTTTTCAGTGTACCATATATGAGAGGAATACACAAAAATCATAATATTAATTACTAATAGCCATTGGAACTAAAACGATGAACTGAAAATACTAACCTCATTCGCATTTATAACTTTGTCTGAACTTGAGGAAAATAAGGGGGATATCCAATCAATTTAATTTGCAAACATGCATGAAAACCCCATTTTTTTTTTCAAAGAAATTTCTATATTAATATGAGAGAGAGAGAGAGAGAGAGAGAGAGAGAGTAAATTACTTGAATACGAGATTGAGGAAAATGGGGTCCAACCAACATCGCTGAGATCTAAGCATCTAATCACCGACAAACTAAATTTGGAGAAAGAAAGAAAGAGAGAGGGATCATATGATAGGATATATGAGAGATACGGTTGAATCTTCTCGAAAAAGAAGTGACAATTGAATCATTATTATGATTAAATCTTCAAACCAAAACAACGTCGTTTTTTAGACATGAAATGACGTAATTTCATCATCTAAAACATCATTGTTTTGTATGAGTGCCTAGAAAATGCTAACGAATGCCCTTAGGGCATTGTTTAATAATCCATTTAAGTAAAGTTTTTATAGGGAAAGCAAGAAAAACAATTAATGTTTTGACAGCTTTTTTCATTTCCCATAGAAGTGATATCAAAACTTTCCTAAAATGGGTTGTTAACCAATGTCCTAAGGGCACTCGTTAGCATAACCCTATATATATATATATGTTTTGCAAAATTTTCAATCGATGGATGCACCGTGGACTATTGGTATCAATGCATCCATCAATGTCAATTTCTTAAAATTTTCACCAATCACTGTAACCAATTTTGTAGTTGCCCCATTTGGTAGTCATTGTAGTTGGTTTTTTATATACCCCTAGTCATTCAAAATGAATACTCTATTTTACTCAGTTTAGCAATTAAATATTTGTCCACCCTAAGCCAATTATTTTTTATTTTTTTTATATAAGATAAAATTTCTACTCTAGTCTAATCTAAGTGTATATGTGTGTGAAGTTCACTTCTGGAGGCTTAAACCCTGATTTTTGCTCTCATACCCCACAAGCATTTATATTTGTAGAGTAACTACCACACCAAGAGTGCGCGGTGGTACCCTAAGCCAATTCATTATTGTATATTTTTTCTCTCAATTTAGTATATTGTAGTCATTTAAATGAATACTCTATCTGACTCAATTTAACAATAAAGTGCTAATTTTTTTTTTTTACAAAAAAAATGTCAAAGGAATTAGTTAATAAAAAAATCCACATTAAGTCAATTAAGTACTGTTTAAAAAAAAATTATTAATTGATATTTGTTAGGGATAGAAAATTGCCTTTGGGAAGGATGCAATTAATAACAATAAATTCTACCAACCAAAAATAATTAATTTGACAATTCTCATAATAAAAATGTTGATATACAATGTATAATGCTTTTCTCTTTACAGATTTAGAAAATGTGATTGGTAAGCAGTCTTACCTTTAATAAAAATATAATTTGTTTGGGGAAACAATTAATAAGAAGAAGTTTGGGATGAAGATTTTATATTATAGGTCCAGCCGAAGTTTTATTTATTTATTGAAAGTCTATATATCCTAAGTTAATAGGATATTGTTAGCAAGGTGACAGACGTATGCCTTGTATTGGACTGCAATTCAAGACGCTGGTATGTGTCATATTTTTTGTATGTTTTTTCATTTCACACACATACACACACATATATTGTATTAAACTCTTAAATTGCTGCTAAACATTTATTTTCAGTTAAACAAGTGAAGATATTCCATTAAAGCTTTTCCTACAGTAGATACGCATTTGCAGAAACTTGTGCCACATACAATTGGGAGATCCATCCATTGATCCATATTGTAAAAAGAGGGGGAAAAAACCCTAGGAAAAAATAAAAGAAATATTCTATTTGCCCCAACTAGAATGAAACAGTTACCTTCTGATAAAAAAAAAAAAAAAAAAAAAAAACTAGAATGAAACAGTAGTCCAAAATCTAGCAGAATATGACTGTTGTCATATTATGTTCACCTTTGATTATATCATTTAAGGGAAAAAGTGATCTGGTATGAACTTGGGAAACAATAGACTAATAAATAAAACCTATGCATAAATACAAGTTTATCACGGCATGTCAAGTGAAAAAAAATCATCTAAATCCGTCTGTGGTTTGCTTTTAATGAGAAGTTGTTTATTTTGGTTATTGTTGTTGCTTAGTTTTTCCAATATGTCCATTCAAAATTTTCAGTTGCTTCTTTTACATGCATCAAATATTCAAATGCAAAGTATGGAATGAATAATGATCATCACAAGTGTTAGAGCTTAGCATTCTATCAAATATTATCTGTGTGTACCGCATGAATTACTTCCTGCATAAGCTGCTGGAGCTTCCCTGACCTAGGTGTTTTGCTCAATAGCTACAAGGCAATGGGTTATATTGGCACTGGATGTAGGAACTGTTGCTTGTGGAGGAAAGTGCCAATTAGGGTGATTGGAGTTTTCAATTAAAAGACCTCCATGCATGTTTTATGTTTTCTTAGAAATTAAATGAAATTAACTGTGTAGTTAGAAATAGAACAAAATCACTTCGAATGTTGCTGTTTTGATGGAAAGGAGGAAGCCTTTGGTGGTTCAGTAAATATTGATTAAATTCATTATTTTTTAACAACTTGAAAGATTTTGAGATAATTGATAATTTATAATAATATCAAATAAGTGACCTTAATCTTATGAGATGATCAGTAAAAAAAAGAATATTGGCTCTAAATATTATTTGACCGATTTTGAGCTCCAAAGGACTGAAGGTTTGAGACAGCTGGTGGGTTGCAAATCGAAGTAATATATGTGGTTCTATAGTGGAACACATTAAAAATATACGAATATACCATCAAATTAAGGAAATGGTGAGAAGACACCAATAACCCTAGTTAATTTCTTGCTGTGGAATATTTTAGATATTAAATCTACATATTGTGATACACTAAATGACAATATAACTCACCAATATATAATTTATTAGGTATTAGATCTAATATCTAATATTTTAGATAATAAATCTTAAAATAAACTAGGGTAAAATAAAATCATAATAATAATTAACTCTAATTAACTTTAGATACATTAACTGCGGGGTACATTCACTTGTGTTATGTTTGATTGAATCTATTTTCAATAGCATATTTTTTTTTTAAAAATAACCCATTTAATATAATGTTGTACTTTTTTTTTTTTTTTTTGAGAAAGAATATAATGTTGTACTTTAGCAAAAAAGAGTTTTAAAAAACTATATACAAACGTAAGTTGACATTTTAAGTTAAGATTGACAGAAGATTAATTATTGCAAGCCAAAATGAGTACAATGCAGTATGCAGTACAAATGAAGTTACGTACTTCAAAATAATTCAAAGACATTAAATTTAAGAATGAGATATCCAGAAGCTTTTAGTGTAAAATTAATTATCAATTTATTAAAGTAGAATAACTTTTTTCTTCATCATGGAGGAAGAATTAATTTATTATAGTAGAATAGCTCTTTTCTTGCCATAGAGGAAGAATTGCTTTATTACAGTAGAATAACCATTTTCCTTCCAGAGAGGAAGAAGTACTTTATTTTACATTGCGTAGAAGGACATTCACCATAGTAGAAGAAATAATTTCTTCTTTGACATTTGGTTCTTTGCCCCCATATAGGAAGATTTCTCGGTCATTGAGAGCCTGCACAGGCCTTGCGTTATCCTTTCCACGGTACTGCAATTAATAGATTAACCAATTAAATCAAGGATTTAATTTTTTTAAAGTTATATTATGTATGTGTTTGGATCCAGCAGCCCGTTTCCGTTTCTGCATTTTCTCTTTTTTTTTTTTTTTTTTTCAACGTGCATGAACAGTAACCGGCACTGTTCATGCACTTTTTTTCACTTAGCAGTACTGTGCGGGAGAAAAAATCACTGCTTGTCACTGTTTACGCACTGTTCGGCACTGTTCACGCACTATTTATGTACTTTTTTAGCAATTTTTTTATAAAAAATGGGTCCCGCAATACTATTCACACATTAAAAAATTATTTTGCTACAGTAATTTCAATTTCAATTTTCAGTTCAACAAAAATAAGCTCTATCCAAAATTAAAAATAAGTTTCAATTTTAAAGTTAAATTATATATGTGTGGGCCTCGACCTTGATGTTTGTTTCTTCTTCTTTATCATAAGCCTAAATTAGTTTAAAAACATAATTATATTTTAAAAGTTATTTGCTGTTGTCTAATGAATAGAATCATAGAACTTACTCACTTAACAATTGAAACTTGTGAAATGGAGGCCACTTTAATGATGTGAAGCCTACAACATAGCATAAATTCTGCTTGCCATGTCAAAGTTTTTGCTTTTAAAAAATATTTTTAAGAGTATAGAAACTAAAATCAAATAGCTTAAAATACAAAAACAATTTTGAAACAAATGTCAAACATTTAAAAAATAAAGATAAAAATAAAAAACAGTTAACTCAATTTGAGCTAAATATATATAGCACATACCTCGAAATTCGCTTCACGAAGTAACTGTACTTGTTTGCTTGAGACAGTATTTATCTGAGGCAAGTTCAAGATGAGGTAAATAGTCAAGTTAAAAAGAAAATGAAAAAGAAGAAGAAGAAGAAGTAAGAATAGAAGAGTTAATTGGAGTTAGTGAAGGTGTTTAGCCATACCTTTGCATTGACGATCCAAGTAACACCTTCATCACAAGGAGGTGCTGTGAGTGATCCATTATATCTGTAATACTTGAATGTATCTGTGTTTGTCTTTCTAGGATCTATTACCCCTATGGCTCTCTTTCCCCTATTATTAACCAAAGGTTTTAGCTCCGTTGTGAACTGAAACAAAAACAAATGGAATAATTTTGAAAACACTAAGAAGTTATAATGTGTGAAGAACTCATAGGGGACTAATCTAGTGCCTAATTCATTACCTTTGACAAGAATGAATCGGGCTCACCAATTTGGTAAAACTGGGCACGTACAACAGAAACTTGATTTGATGTGTTTACGTGAACCACGTGCAGCTCCAAGTCATACCTAGTTAAGAAATCATTGTAGATGAAATTTGTAGGCGGTGAGACATTTAATTTGAGACACTACAACAAAAGTGGACTATGGTGACGAAATCTAGTGAGGATAAACAATTTCGTCACCAAATGATAACATTTAGTGAGGAAAAGAAGAATTCGTCACCAAATATTATAAAAATTTTAAAATTAGTGACGAAATCAATATTTCGTCAACAAAGATGTACGAATTGGTGACGAAATCAATATTTCATCACCAAAAACATACAAATTGGTGACGAAATATTTTTTTCGTCACTATAGGTCATGAAAAAAAGGCAAACCTAGGGTGACGAAATATTCACGTCACCAAAGATTTACTAGAGGTGACAAAATTCTAAATTCGTCACCCAATATTAGGATGTAGGTGTTTTTAGTGACGAAATAAATTTTCGTCACCTATTGTTTAACCAAAGACTAACCAGAGGTGAAGAAATTCCAAATTCATCATCCAATATTAAGATGGAGGTGTTTTTGGTGATGAAATAAGTGTGTGTCACCTATTGTTTACAAATAATTAATGATGGCCATGGGCAGGCTATATCCATATATACCTGACCAAATTAATTTATTCATGGATATCCAATTACTTTACCCAATTAGTATTCATACCCAATTATTTTCCGGTCTATTTATCCATAGATATCCATACCCTACCCAAAGCCGATTTTTATAAAATAACCAAATATGCTCAAAACCTAATAAAATGACCAAAACCCCCAAATCCTAAGTAATGACCAAAGTCCACATGAAACCTAAAAAATGACTGAAATACCCTTGAAACCTAAAATTTAGCCAAAATACCACCCGAAACAAAAATTACCAAAATAACCACTAAACCTAAAAAATAACCGAAATACTTCTAAAACCTAAAAACTGACTGAAATAGCCTTGATGCTTGAAAATGACCAAAATACCCCTAATCCAAAAAAATGACCAAAATACCCCCCAAAACCTAAAAAATGACTAAAATTCCCCTGAAACCTATAAAATGACAAAAATGACCCTAAAACCTATATGATGATAAAAATACACCCTAAACCTTAAAGATGATCAAAATACCCTCAAACCTAAAAATGACCAAAATACCCCTAAATGACCAAAATACTCATTTTTATAATTTCTGGCTATTTTGATCATTTTTTATGTTTAGGGAGTGTTTTTGGTTTTTATATAAGTTTCAAGGGCATTTGGTCATTTTTAAGGCTTCCAGGTTATTTTTTAGGTTTAGGGGGGTATTTAGATAATTTTCATATTTCGAGGGTATTTTGGCCATTTTTAGGTTTCATGGGTATTTTAGAAATTTTTAGGTTTTGGGGAGTATTTTGGTCATTTCTTAGGTTTAGGACGTATTTTTGTCATTTTTAAGTTTCTGGGGGTATTTTGGTCATTTTGAAGGTTCCGAGGGTATTTCGGTTATTTTTAGGTTTTGGGGGTATTTTGGTTTTTTTTTTAGTTTTTTAGTTTCCAAGTATACGTTGGTAATGTTTTAAGTTTTAATGGTATTTTGGTAATTTTACGATTTTAGAGGTATTTCGGTCATTTTTTAGGTTTAGTGTGCATTTCGGCAATTTTAAAGGATTTTAGGAGTACTTTGGTTATTTGAAATTTTAGTGGAAATTTGGTAATTTTGAATATTGTGTAATTGGGTGGGTTGGCGTTTACCCATAATAATTTGGATGAGTTAGGTTCGGGTTAGATTTAATTAGTTAAATGGATATTAATGGGTAAACGGGTAAATTACATTCGATTGGCATGAAAATTAGCATGCATGTTAAGACCATATAGACCATGCAATCCAATAGTTGGATTTTTAAAATATGAATTCAATAATAAGTTATTGGGTATTGTAATTTTTTAGAGTTACATTATGTGTAACTTAATCCCAACCCTATATTTCTTAATTCGATGTGAATTTTGATAAATTTACTATTAGATTATATTATCTTCATATATTTTTCATGCTTAAAAAATTTCAAGGTGAGCAAAGATTAATAGGCATGTCATTAATTAATTGTCTAAATTCAAATTTTTGTAGTTTAAAATAATGCATAAAAGATAAGTTTAAAGATCAAATATTAAATTACACCCGATAGCCATGAAAATTGGCATGCAAATTAAGAACATATATATCATGTAATCCAACGGTCGGATTTTTAAAATATGCATTCAATAATAAGTTATTGGATGGTGTAACATTTTTTAAGGTTACATCAGGTCTAATTTGAACCCAGCCCTATATTTCTTAATTCAATATGAATTTTGACAAATTTACCGTTAGATTACATTATTTTTATATATTTTTTATGCTTACAAAATTTCAAGGTAATCAAAAGTTAATAGTCATGCCATCAATCAATTGTTTAAATTTAAATTTGTAGTTTAAAATAACGCATCAAAGATGAGTTTAAAAATCAAATTGTAAATTGCACCCGATTGGCATGAAAATCGGTATGCATGTTAATAACATAAAGTAAATTTAATCCAACGGTTGGATTTTCAAAATATGTATTCAATTATAAGTTATTGGGTGGTGTAATATTCTTAAGAGTTACATCAGGTGTAACTTAAACCCAACCCTATATTTCTTAATTCCATGTGAATTTTGACAAATTTACTGTTAGATTACATTATCTTCATATATTTTTCATACTAGAAAAATTTCAAGGTGATCAAAGATTAAAAAGCATGTCATCGATTATTTGTCTAAATTCAAGTTTTTGTAGTATAAAATAACGTATACAAGATGCGTTTATAGATCAAATGGAAAATTATATCCGATTGGCATGAAAATTGGCATGCATGTTAAGACCATATAGAACATGTAATCTAACGTTTGGATTTTCAAAATATTTAATCAATAATAAATATTGGATGGTATAACATTTGTTGGAGTTACATCAGGTGTAACTTGAACCCAACCTTATATTTCTTAATTTGAGGTGAATTTTGACACATCTACCATAGATTACATTATCTTCATATATTTTTATGCTGACAAAATTTAAAGGTAATCAAAGATTAATAGGAATGTCATCAATCAATTGTCTTAATTCAAGTTTTTGTAGTTTAAAATAACGCATAAATGATGAGTTTAAAGATCAAATGACAAACTACATCCTATTGGCCTGAAAATTGGAATGCACGTTAAGAACATATATATTATGTAATCCAACGGTTGGATTTTCAAAATATGCATTCAATAATAAGTTATTGGATGATGTAACATTTTTTAAGGTTACATCAAGTCTAACTCGAACCCAGCCCTATATTTCTTAATTCAATATGAATTTTGATAAATTTATTGTTAAATTACATTATATTTATATATTTTTCATGATTACAAAATTTCAAGGTAATCAAAGATTAATAGTCATGTCATCAATCAATTGTTTAAATTCAAATTTTTGTAGTTTAAAATAATGCATAAAAAATGAGTCTAAAGATCAAATTGTGAACTGCATCCGATTGGCATGAAAATTGGTATGCAAGTTAATAAAATACAGAACATTTAATCCAACGGTTGGATTTTCAAAATATGTATTTAATTATAAGTTATTGGGTGGTGTACTATTTTTTAGAGTTACATCAAGTGTAACTTGAACACAACCCTATATTTCTTAATTCCATGTGAATTTTGACAAATCTACCGTTATATTACATTATCTTCATATATTTTTCATGCTGAAAAAATTTCAAGGTGATCAAAGATTAATAAGCATGTCATCAATCAATTGTCTAAATTCAAGTTTTTGTAGTTTAAAATAACGCATAAAAGATAAGTTTAAAGATCAAATTGTAAACTGCATCTGATTGGCATGAAAATTAGTATGCATGTTAATAACATACAGAAAATTTAATCCAACGGTTGGATTTTCAAAATATGTATTTAATTATAAGTTATTGGGTGGTGTAACATTTTTTAGAGTTACATCAAGTGTAACTTGAACACAACCCTATATTTCTTAATTCCATGTGAATTTTAACAAATCTACCGTTAGATTACATTATCTTCATATATTTTTCATGTTGAAAAAATTTCAAGGTGACCAAAGATTAATAAGCATGTCATCAATCAATTGTCTAAATTCAAGTTTTTGTAGTTTAAAATAACGCATAAAAGATGAGTTTAAAGATCAAATTGTAAACTGGATCCGATTGGCATGAAAATTGGTATGCATGTTAAGAACATATTGAAAATTTAATCCAACGGTTGGATTTTCAAAATATGTATTTAATTATAAGTTATTGGGTGGTGTAACATTTTTTTAGAGTTACATCAGATGTAACTTGAACACAACCTTATATTTCTTAATTCCATGTGAATTTTGACAAATCTACCGTTAGATTACATTATCTTAATATATTTATCATGCTGAAAAAATTTCAAGGTGATCAAAAATTAATAGGCATGTCATCAATCAATTATCTAAATTCAAGTGTTTGTAGTTTAAAATAACGCATAAAAGATAAGTTTAAAGATCAAATTGTAAACTGCATCCGATTGGCATGAAAATTGGTATGCATGTTAATAACATACAGAAAATTTAATCCAACGGTTGGATTTTCAAAATATGTATTTAATTATAAGTTATTGGGTGGTGTAATATTTTTTAAGGTTACATCAGGTGTAACTTAAACTCAACCCTATATTTCTTAATTCCATGTTAATTTTGACAAATCTATTGTTAGATTACATTATCTTCATATATTTTTCATGCTGAAAAAATTTCAAGGTGATCAAAGATTAATAAACATGTCATCAAAGATGAGTTATAGATCAAATAATAAATTACATTTGATTGTTCTAAAAATTGCCATGCTTGTTAAGAACATATAGAACATATAATCCAACGGTTGGATTTTCAAAATATGTAATCAATAATATGTCATTGGGTGTTGTAACATTTTTTTGAGTTACATCAGGTGTAACTTGAACCCAACCCATATTTCTTTAATGGTGAAAAATCTATTTTCATCCCTACATTTTCACGCGATTCTTACTTTGGTCTCTATTTTTTATTTTCACCGGTTTTAGTCCCTAAAATAAAAAATACAATCTCGTTTTTTTTCCCACTGTTAATGCCCTAACGGCAAAGTCCTAGGTGATAGACGGAATACCCTATTAGCTAACGTGACACTGATGTGGGAATTAAAATATTATTAAAAATATGCCACGTTAACATTTTAATTTTTTTAAAGCCACGTCAGATTTAAAAAAAAACTTAAAATTTAAAGAAAAACCTTAAATCTAATTAATTTAAAATTGTATTTTCTTGATATTAATGTTGTTCACAGACCAAACCCAGCAACAAGAACTTAAATCCAAATCAAAAGAACACAGACAAAAACAAGAAGAAAAAATGAAATTAAATACTAACAGGAAATTTTCTTCATGTTCTTCCCAAATCCAAGAAGCAACCAAACCAATCTCTAGCAAACCCCAAATCCAAATCTAGCAACCAACCCAATCTCCATCAAATCCTACAAAAAAAAAAAAAAAAAAAAATTCCAAGAAACAAACCCATAAACAAAGTAACTAACTCAATCTCTAGCAAACTTATAAAGTTAGAAATTTTCTTGGGAAACAAACACACAAAAAAACTCATAAAATCAAAAAACTCCACATCCTTTCAAAAAAACAAAAACAAAAAAACCCAGAACAAGAGGAACAAAGTTTTGCAAATCAACTGGTTGTTCCTCTTTGGGTCCTCACATGGCATGTGGTCCACTGAGTCTGTAGAGCAAGCTTCGATGGTGATTGACTGAGTCCCTAGACGTTGCGAGGCGGTGGCGCTGACCTAGATCAAAGGTAGAGAGGAGGAGGGCTTGGCATCTCGATGAGGCCATAGAGTCCTAATGGCCGCCGCCACAATCACAATCACAGTCACAACTAACAACAACACTTCCACCACCACCGCCATCAACATCCACCACTACCAAATCCATACCCACAAACCCAAATATTAAAAAAAAAAAAAAAAAAACCATTCCAATTGATCAATCTCGTGCATAAACATGTGTTACATACTAATATTAATTAATTTAAGTTATAATTTGAATTTACTATTTTTGTTATCATAACTATCAATTTTTGGAAAGCATATTAAAAAAAATGTGTTTGTGTGTTTTTTTCTTTTTTTTTTTGGTTCTTGAAAACTTTAAATATCTACTAGTGTTAGAATACATTAATTTAGTTTCCACATACATATAGCATGTTGTTTAGTAATCTACTGGTAGCACGTCTTTGTGAAACAGCACTCTCTCAAGGGATCAATTCCCAGCGCCAACATAATTTTGAAGTTAATTTTAATTTTCAGGTTTTTTTTTTCAGCGCCATGCCCAATTTTCAGCGCCAATTTTTTTTCATTTATTTTTTATTTGAAAAAACAAAACCCTAACCTATCTTTCGTGCTCCTCTACTCACGCGTTTCTGCCTCCCACAGACCTCATGCCTCTCCTCCCTCATTGATCGGTAAGCTCTCTCTCTTTCTCTCTCATTGATCTCCATTGTTGTTGTTGATGAGTAAGCCATTTATATCTCTTTGTACATTCATATTTACTTCTCATGACTCCCTATTTCTTTTCTGCATATAATGACTTTGGAGTAATTGTTTTGTGTTTCCATCTGATGCTCACTTTACAAAAAAAAAAAAAAAAACTGAATATTTCAAACTGTGTGCTGCCAGAGTGGTTAAATGATGGACAAATACAATCTAGGAATTTTGTAATGCCAAGGTTTTGATTTGATTCCTATCTTGTTGAAGTTCATTAGAATTTGTGAGATTCCTCCAATCTCATGTCCTTCTCTTCTGATGTATCCCTCTTAACTAAACAATAGATTTCTCTATTTTGTGTGCTTGCTAGATTTCTTGAATTTATAAAAATTGTGATTACAAAGAAATAGAACAAACTGACTGTGTTCGTGAAGATTATTGAACTTAATAAGTTAGGCACCATCCTTTATCTTCTAAATTTCATTATTCTTTGTTAGGTTCAAAATTTGTGGCAAATTGATGTCAGTCAGAGCTTGAGGACCCTGCACATTTTAATAGGAGTAAGAATTAAAAAAAAATTAGCTTTCAGCTTTGCATAAAAATAGATAAAAATAGATAGAGAACACCCTATAGTATTTAGACAGATTGCAAGACACTCTCACTTCCTAACTTTCGTGCACACATGCAGAAGAAGTTCTTTTGCTGTCTCTCTGTTTCACGCATGAACTATCTCTTGCTCACACACCTCTTTGTTCTCATTTGCTCCACCTATATTTATAGCAAAACTTCAGCCGAAATACCAACAGTTTCAGCACATGAGAGATTTCTATTGTTTAAGAAGTCAACAATAGTGGCCAAGCAATCCTTGCATCATTTAATGCATGAGTGTAGTATTTCTTCACGCAAGCTTACATGCTAAATTGCATATCTTTGACTTTGTTGATCAGTTATACTTTCTAACATAGGAATGCTTCTATTTATTGCCTATAGAGTCTTACATTTCAGCTATGCATGAATATAGTTAAAGTTTGTGTTGGTCCTTGCCGTTTTCTTTGACAATTCATACAAGATAGCATTAAATGCTTCCTTGTAATGTTAATCCATAGACATTAAAATTCTAGTCATTTCAACACTTCATGTTAAGAAAATATTATTAATTAATTCATTAATTACATATTGATATGTGGTTTTGAAGTTCATTTTGATAGATTTTTTTTTTCTTTTGAGGCTTTGTAAATTCTGCTTAGTTTTCATTTCTTTTTTTCTTTAAGACAAAGGAAAATGGTTTTTATTTTTATTTTTTTTAATAAATACCTTTTGGTTTTTTATTATTATTAGGCTTTCTATACGTGTAGAAGTTTGGTGATAAAACTTTTATTTATTTATTATTATTGTTGTTTTCTAGATCTTTTTTACCATTTAGAAAATTATTAAAAAAGTTCATTACATTTGAAATTTCTGATGGTCAAGTGATTGAATAGACTAATAAATTATATATAATTACATGTAAGACACAAAGTGCCTTTTCTATTTTGTCCGATGCAGCATTAATTTTCAAAGAACTTTTTTTTTTTCTTGAGAAAACTAATTTCTAAAGAACTAAGCTAAATACAGGCCTAATTATTTACAATTCATCACACATTTTATTAGTATTCATGAAACAATTCTACGGTTATTGTTAAATTTTTGCCGACCATTTTAAGGTTTTTATTATTTTTATTTTTTGAGTTTGAATCAAGTAGTTAACCAACCTTCTTACCTTTTTTTAAACAAGAAAAATGTGTTCATTTCACATAATTTTCCTTTCAATTTTCTTCCAATTGTATAGACTAGCCGGTCACAGTGGATTGTTTGACTTTTTTTAAATATGATACCATTGTCATTGATGCTTACTTGTAATGTTAATCCATACACATTAAAATTCTAGCCATTTCAACACTTCATGCTAACTGATTGAAACTAACTAATTCATTAATTACGTAACTAGCTCCTAAGAATCACGTACATTTGCATGAAAGGTAAATAACCAAAAAGTGGTCAAAGCACAGTTATTTTGCCAAAACCTTTGCAAAGTCTCACATAAATTTGCACACTTTTGAATGCTTTTATAGATGTTTGCTAAGCCCCAAAACGAATCTTAAAAAGGTTTTGAAAATTCTAGAGCATGCATAGTGTAAGGTTGCATCAAGATCCACTGTTTGATTCATAATCTTAGTTAAGGCAAGTGTCCCACGTGCAAAACAACTAGAAGAGAGAGCATTGACCTAACATATGGTATATCCATCATATATGAATTATGATTTTAATTATAATACATATAGTAGTACTGTATATTATGTAGTTGAAATTATTTTAATTTAGTTTTTGGTTCACATGGCAAGATGGTAGGGATTCTCTTTTTTTTTTTTTTGGTTGTGGGAAAAAGGGGAAACAAAATAAATGGATGAAAAGGGCTAGGCTTATTGGCTTAGCCTTGTAGTTGTGGGGTACCCTACTCAACAAAGTAACCCAGCACAGCCTACTCAATGAGCTTCCGCTTTCTTTTTCCTTTACTCATTTTCTTATTCTTTTTTTTTTTTTTTTTGCTTGAATCTAAAACCTTTTTCTCTACGTTTTCTTTTCAGCCAAATACCAACAGAAGAAATCAACACAACGAGCAATAATCAAAGCAAAGAGAGACAAAAAAAAAAAAAAAAGAACAAAGAGGGCATCAGTTGGGTAAACCTGAAATTCCTCTTTTCATTTTTCTATAGCTCTATTTACACTTTTTGTACACAATACACACACCATCTCGAAATCACAGCACCCACATTCTACTTCTAATCTACTCACACATACATGCGCTATGCTCACCTAAACACAACACAATAGCACAAAAAGGTCCATAGCTTACCCCTTGTTTGAGATTATGGGTTTGAGAGAGAGAGATGGTGCGAGTAGCTACAACCATCGTCTATGGTGGCAATGAAGATCGAAGATGGAGGACGCTTGAGCTTCAGCCAGTGGGTTTTTGTAGAGAGAACTTGGGTTGAGAGACTAGTTTAGGGAGAAGGAATATAGGAAACTGGGCCGGGTCAGACTTGACCCAGTGATGTGGGGTTCCTGCATGTTCATATTGGTCCATATTTTGTCATATTTGCATGGTGTTATATGGCGGTTGAGTTGATATTGGGAGTATTGATTTCTTTGTGTATATTTTCTAAGTTTTGAAGTACATCTAGAATTGAATACATAAAGTATTTATCAATTTTTAAACTTTTAATTCTTTTTGGACTAAAAATAAAGGATTGTAAGAATTTTTTTTTTGTGACTCTTGATATAACGTGTCACTCCAAAGTATATTGGAGGGTTAGATGTTAGAAAACGTTATGTATGACATTTCATTATCTTGATGACTTAACATTCATCTCGTATGTGTGATCAGATATGGATAATAGTTGGATGACACTTGGTAAGACACCTAGAGACAGACTAAGTCAACAATATATTGATGGGGTGAATTCATTTCTTACTTTTGCAATGACTGTTGTGGACCGAAGTGGAAAAATTCCGTGCCCATGTGTTGACTGTTTGAATTGCTATCAACAGTCTATTCACATTGTGCAAATTCATTTGCTTCATCGTGGGATTATGCAAGATTATACTAAGTGGTACCATCATGGAGAACCTCGTGAATTAAATGAGCACATTGATGATGAAGAAATGCTAGACAATGATCATCTAGATGGTATTGATGCCTTGGTGGAGGATCGAATTAGAGGGGAACCAAGAGATACAACCCAGCAAGATGAGGAAGTGCGTAATTTTGATAAAATGTTTAGTGATTCAAAGCATGAGCTGTATCCAGGTTGCACAGATTACACTCTTTTGAAGTTTGTCATTGAGATGCTAAATGTGAAGGTAACAACCAACTTGAGTAATAAGGGGCTTGACATGATACTAGACTTGTTGAGTAAGCTTTTACCGAAAGGTAACTTGGTTCCAAAGTCAACTTATGAAGCAAAGAAGATATTACGTGACTTAGGCTTATCATATGAGCACATTCATGCTTGTAAAAATGATTGTGCTCTCTTTTGGAAGGAAAATGAAAACCTAGATAAATGCCCGGTGTGTCAGACGCCTAGATATAAAGATAATAGAATAAGTGGTAAGAAGATTGCTCAAAAAGTATTGCGCTACTTCCCATTGACTCCGAGGTTGCGGAGATTATACATGTCTAGAAAAAGAGCTGAAGACATGAGATGGTACATAGAAAAACGTGTGAATGATGGGATATTAAGGCATCCAGCTGATAGTCAGGAGTGGAAGGAATTTGATTTGAAATATCATGAGTTTGCCCTAGAACCTCGCAATGTGAGGTTAGGGATGGCTACAGATGGTTTTAACCCTTTTGGGAATATGAACAATAACTACAGTATGTGGCCTGTCATACTCATTCCCTATAACCTACCGCCTTGGTTAGTTATGAAAGAACCTTATTTTATGATGTCCTTACTTATTCCTGGACCCAATCAACCAGGAAATGAGCTTGATGTTTTCTTGAGGCCATTGGTTGATGAGTTGAAGGAGTTGTGGGAAGAGGGTGCACGCACTTATGATGCATCTTGTGGTATGCATTTTCAGATGCGTGCCGCTTTGTTGTGGACAATACATGACTATCCTGGATTTGGTAATGTGTCTGGGTGGAGGACAAAGGGTTATCATGCTTGTTACGTTTGCAATGATGAGCCATATTCAGAGACATTGGAAAGTAAAATTGGATACACTAACCATCGAGCCTACTTGTCTATGGACCACCCTTGGCGAAGGAGTTGTTCATTCAATGGTAAAATTGAGAAACGGATGAGATCATTGGAGTTACCGGTGGAAAAGATAAATGAGCAATTAGATCGAATGCCAAATATAATTTTGGGAAAGGATCCAAAAAAGAAAAAGCGTCCAATTATTGGGGAACCGAATTGGTCAAAGGAAAGTATCCTATACAACCTACCATACTGGAGGAATAAGAAGCTTAACCACAATATTGATGTCATGCATGTTAAGAAAAATATTAGTGAGAGTACATTTGGAACTTTGTTGGGAATTGAGGGGAAAAACAAGGACACAGAAAAGGCACGCAAGGACTTGAAAAATATGGGCATAAGGAGTGTTTTGCACCTCCAAGAACGTCCTGATGGATCATTTGACAAGCCTCATGCATTCTTTTCATTGCATCCTGAAGCAAGGGATAGTTTTTATGAGTTTTTAAAATCAATCAAATATCCAGATGGATATGCAGCAAACATATCAAGGTCGGTGAACACAAGAAATGGTAGACTATTAAATCTGAAAAGCCATGACTGTCATGTGCTATTACAGCGGATTCTTCCAATTGGGATGCGGGGTTTTGTTGATAAGGATATTTGTACGGTATTGTTTGAGTTGGGCAGTTTCTTTCAAGACTTATGCTCTAGGACCCTAAGGAAGAGCGACTTGGAGAAATTAGAAGGACGTATACTTCTCATACTATGCAAACTTGAGAAGTACTTTCCTCCAGCCTTCTTTGATGTAATGGTTCATCTTGCTGTTCACCTACCTCGTGAAGCCATTCTTGGAGGACTAGTGCAATATAGATGGATGTATCCTATTGAAAGGTAACTCTCTCCATTCATTAATTATAATTTGCCGAATGTTTTTTTTTAAGCCAATTATATTGCATATGTAGTCATACTCCCTATTCATTTTTCCTTGAAGGTTTCTTGGAACGTTGAAAAGATACGTTTCCAACAGAGCTCGACCAGAAGGTTCAATTGCAGAGGCTTATATTCTTAAAGAGTGTATTACTTTCTCGTCATTATATCTTGATGGAGTTCAAACCGTGCATAATCGAAGGGAAAGAAATGCAGATTGTGGTGAATATAGCCAAGGGTTGACAATTTTCTCACAAACAGCTCGACCAACTGGATCTAGGCAGAATGATGTGGGGATGTCACGTGAATTGCGTGATATTGCTCAATGGTATTTGTTGTACAATTGTCTTGAGTTGGAGCCGTATTTAGAGTATGTGAAGTCATATTTTTATTATGCTTGAATTGTCCTTAATATTATTTGCATTTCTTAGCTAAATATAAATCACTTGTTTTGAATAGTGAACACAAAAACACATTACATAATCCAACTGGAGAAGACATAACTCAAATACAACGACGAGAGTTTCCTAAGTGGTTCAAAAAACGTGTAAGAAATTTTGAATCTTGTGACACATTAAATAGTATTAAGCTGCTTGATAGTTTTTTCACTACTAATGTCGCATGTTGCATGTCATTATAGATCTATAGATTGAAAGAGAACGACTCATCAGAAATTACAAAACAAATGTGGTCTTTAGCAAATGGTCCTAAGTTGCTAATGAAAGAATACTCGGTCTGCATGGTCAATGGTGTAAGGTTCCATACAAAAGACTTGGAAAATCGTCGTGTAACCCAGAATAGCGGTGTATCTACGGAAGGGAACTATGATGGACAAATACATGACTTCTATGGTCATGTGTGCAAAATTTGGGAATTGGAGTATATGTATCAATATAAAGTTATTTTATTTCAGTGTGAATGGTACAATACTGGTAATAAGACAGGTCGAAGGAGAACGATACGAACTGAGACACATTGCACAAGTATCAATGTGCAAAGTCGGTGGTATCAAAATGACCCTTTCATATTACCTAGTCAGGCGAAACAAGTTTTCTACCTTCGTGATACCAAATGGGGTGAACCTTGGCATGTTGTTCAATGCATACAATATAGGGGAGTATTTGATATGCCAGAAGTGGGTGATGGAGAATCTAATGATCAAACAGAAGCTAATGAAGCATTTCAACAAGATGCCATTAGCGATGTTGTCCCTATCGATGTTGAAGATAATGTTCAATATTGTAAGGGTGGTATTGAAGCTGAGAATATTCCAGAAGGTTTGGGAGAGCAAGGGGATAACAATGAAGATGAAGTGCATAGCATTCCTGATTCTGATATGGATCTTGATATGGATTATGATATGTAGACTTCATTTTTTTTTTTATATATGGAAACGTGTGTTTAATAATTTTTGATTCCCTATTATTTGTTCATGTATATTTTTATTTGATGTTCCAATTTATGTTTCGTACTTGGGAAGAATTTGTAATGAGTAGACGTTATATTTTATTTTCTATGTAAATCTATAGTTGCAGAAATGGCCAAAAAGCGCAATGATACTCATAATAAAATAACAGAATATGAGATGGAAAGAGCACAAAGAATCAAGCAAAACCAAGAGAGAATAAATGCTTTGGGATTGAAGCATCTGTCAACTTTTCTGCCTAAAAGTGCAAATGTGGGAAGAAAGAGAGTAAGTGTTCAGGTGAATGACGACGACTATGTATCAGCTATTGGTGATGATGAGTTATCTAGTTCTTTAAATAATGAGGTACTATATATATATGATTTGGTGCATACAATACTTCGTACTTTGTAATATTGTGATGAAATAACTTTTTTTTTTTTTATTTTTTTTTTTATAAATTTAAAAATCTATACATATTTTGGTATGATACAGGTGGCACCAAGACGTAGCACTCGTACATGCCGTGAGAAATTTACCCCAACAGTCCAGCATAAGGGTCCATTATCGAGCCTACTTCTCGGTGGAGATTCTGAGGTACTATATACATGATTTGGTACCTGAGATACTTTGTAATATTGTGTTTGTAATGATCAATGAAAATCATTGATTGAAGATATTTTAAATGATGAAATAACTTATTTATATCTTAACTTGTAATGAATTTAGATATCTTCATATACTTTTGCATGATACAGATGACTCGTTATAGGCGTGAGGAAACTACCCCAACAGTCCAGCATATTGGCCCATCATCGAGCATGCATCTTGGTGGAGATTCTCTTGCCCAAATTTCTACTAATGTTGAGGCACAGCTTGTGGGCACACCGTCTACCACGGATGGTGAGATATTTAAGTTCCATTACTTGATTTCATAATCACACTATATTTAGTTCACTTGTTGATTTAATTTGTATTATGTCTTGATAGCATCGACTTGTAGACGTGCCCGTGGCATGACGCGTGGATTAGGGGTACGAGGACTTGTTGAGAAATATGGGAAGCTACCGGTCTGCATTGCTCCAGAGTTTTGTGCTCCTGTTGGTGAACATGCAGGGAAGTTTGCTAGCCAAATTGGTGTACAAGTGCGTACGAACTTGTCCACTATGAATGTTTATAGTTGGAAGAATGTTGATAGCAGTGAAAAAGAGGCGATCATTCAAAATGTGGCGGTATTTTAAATGTTTACAATTGTCCATAAGCTTGATTTTGTTGTTTTAATTACATTGCTTTATACTTTATGTTGTATTTTATAGTGTATTGTTGATGCTGTCACTAAGCATATTGAATTCAAGGAATGATATTTTCTTTATACATACCTCACTTTGCAGGATCAATTTGATATACAAGGAGAATCTATACTTGTGAACAAATCTCTAAATACAAAGTGTGGTAGATTATTGAGCAGCCACTACAACAAGTTGTTTGCAAAATATAAAAAACTTGTGAAGGATGAAGGAAGCACATATGCAAGAAACCACCCACCAAAAAATGTCACGCAAGAAAAATGGATTGAACTAATTGATGGAAAGTGGAGTGATGAAGATTGGCTGGTAATTAATACTTTGAAAATTTTAATTACAAGTAAAGTATGTTCTCATCTTTCACCTAGATAATCCCTACCTATATATGCATTGGATTAATGTTTTATGTAAATCTTATTATGGTGTTATGTCTACTAGATTATTCGTTTTATTAAATTTGTTTGATTAATATTTATTTGGAAGGTAGAATTGATTTATATTGTAATATATATATATATATAACTTAAGTCAAAACTCTAATATTTTCTTGGTCTTTATTCTTTATAGAAAGTCTCAGCAAGAAATGCTAGAAACAGAAATAAAGAGGGACCGGTTGACAAACACATTCATAGATGTGGAAACAAGTCGCTTGCAGTTAGGGTGGATGAGGCGGTGTGTTATTTCAATTTTTCAAAAGCTTAGTATATTACTTGTTGTAATTAATTAACTTGTCTTCTAACATTGAAAAGCATATAATCAGAGGCGGAAAAATGGAGGTCATATTCCTAAGCTGGCACAAGTCTACTATGATACCCACTTCAATTCAAAGACAAAACAGTGGGTACACCCTGATTGCGAACATACATATGTATGTATATTAGTACATGCCTTGAGTTTACAAAACTAGAATATATGTATTTTTATTCTATATATGTTTGCAAAAACTAGAACATATATATTTCTGATGCTTTCTTTTATTTGAAATGACAGCAAGAGATGTTGAGAGTGCAAGATGAGCATTGTAGTACTCCTGAAGCACAGCCTTTGACTGAAGAGGAGATTTCTATGATGGTTCTTAAGCCGAGATCTGGCTATGTAAAGGGACTTGGCATGAGGCCTTCCTCATCTCTTAGGACTTTTGCCTCATCTTCCTCAACTCAATATACTCAACAACTTGAGGGTCGAGTAGAAGAGCTCCAAGATGCAAACTACAAGCTGGAGGGTCAAGTAGAAGAGCTCCAGGATGCAAACTTCAGGCTGGAGGAGAAGATGGATTGCATCATACAATATTTGAGGAGCAAGGGTGACAGTGACATTTGTCGCAGTGGGGGGAACTCATCTACTAACTAGAACACATCTTGGTTAGTATTTTATTTGCGTACGTAAGAGCATTAGTATTGGGGCTTGTTTATGGTATATGTTGCTATATTTTAACTTAAAAACACAAAAACAAGTATTACCTGATCTCTCAATTGTAAACATTTTTACAACTGAAAGACCGGGTAATACTTGTTTGTGGTGGTAGTTGGATTTTTTGTTTAATGGTGGTGGTGGGTTTTGTGTTAATAATGGTGGCTGGATTTTTTGTTTATTTTTTGGTTGGGTTTTTGTGTTTATGGTGGTGGCTGGGTTTTTTTGTTTAATGTTGGTGTTGGGTTATTTGTTTATTGTGATGGCTGCATTTTTTTTTTTTTTGTTTATGGTAGTAACTATGATTTTGTATTAATGGTGGTAATTGTGTTTTTTGTTTAATGGTGATGATGGGTTTTTTGTTTATAGTGGTGACTGAGTTTTTTGTTTAATGTTGGTGATGAGTTTTTGTTTATTGTGATAGTTGGGTTTTTTGTTTATAGCAGTAACTGAGTTTTTGTGTTAATGGCAATAGCTGTGTTTTTTCTTTAATGATGGTGGTGAGTTTTTTGTTTATGGTAGTGGCTGGGTTTTTGTGTTAATGGTGGTGACTGTGCTTTTTGTTTAATGGTGATGGTTGAGTTTTTTGTTTATGGTAGTAGCTGAGTTTTTGTGTTAATGGTGGTGGCTGTGTTTTTTGTTTAATAGTGGTGGTGGGTTTTTGTTTGTGGTGGTGGTTGAGTTTTTCGTTTATTATGATGGCTAAGTTTTTTGTTTATGGTAGTGGCTAGGTTTTTGTGTTAATGGTGGTGGCTATGGTTTTTGTTTAATGGTGTTGGTGAGTTTTTTGTTTATGGTGGTGGCTGTGGTTTTTGTTTAATGGCGGTGGCTAGTTTTTTTTTTTTTTTTTTTTTTAAATAGTGTTGGCCAGATTTTTTATTTGTTGTGGTGGGTGGGTTTGTGTTTATGATGGTGGCTGAATTTTTGTTTTGGATTTCACTTTATTTGTTTTGTTTTAAATTAGGATTTTTCTGCATTCTTTATGATTTCTTCGTAGTTTGTAATGTAGGTTTGGTTTTTATTTGATGAGAATGTTATGGGTCTTCTTTCTTTGATAGTTTGGCTTCATATGATGTAGCATTATGATTATTTTGTCTACTTTGTCATTGGGTATTCTGTGGACATTTTTTGCATTGTCTTACTAATAATAATATTTTTTTGTTGTTGTAGTACATCTTATTAGGAATATAGATTTGCAGTCTAGTTTGTTATTAATGTATTTTCCTTTATATTTGTGCAGACATGGGATTGGTGGCAAAAAGATAGCTTTTGTGGGACTACTTGAACTCAAATAATTTTTTGTAAAGTTTGGAGGCTAAAACATTATTTGTATGTAAATGGTGGTAATTATTTTGTGAACATCTTTATTGCTGTTTAGATTTTATGGATTTTATTTATGGATTTGGTTAGAAATGATTGAATGTTTTTTTTTAATGGATTTGGTTAGAAATGAATGTATGTTTTTTTTTTTTTTTGGATTTGGTTAGAAATGAACAGGTTAATGTAATAGCAAGTAAATGAAAAGAATATTAAAAATAAAATAAAATTGGTGACAATAATTTTCGTCACCATATTTGACTATAAGCAGAAATTGGTGACGAAATAATTTGTCACCTGATCTATTGAAATTAAAAAAAAAAAAAAAAAATCGGTGACGCAAAACTTTGTCACCTGATCTATTGAAATTGGAAAAAAAAAATACATTTGGTGACGAAATATTCCGTCACTGGAAATAAGCTTTAGTGACGAAAATATTAGGTGACGAAAAACTTTGGTCACCTATCAATTTTTATCGGTGACGAAAAAATTTCGTCACCTATCATTTTTTGATTGGTGATGAAACATTTTCGTCACCAATACATTCTGTGACGGAGCTAAGGTGACGAATGCTGTTTCGTCACCAAATGTATTCGGTGACGAAATAAGGACATACTGTGACGAAACATTTCGTCACCATAGTCCACTTTTGTTGTAGTGAGAGAGAGAGAGAGAGAGAGAGAGAGAGAGAGAGACCTCTTGCCATTGATGAGATGCTCTGAGGGTGAGTGCCAATGGCATTGTCGGAGGGAGTATTGCTTGCCATTGATTTGAATTGATCCAGCATCACCAACCCATTCAACCTATGTCATCACTCATCACAATTAGTTAGATATCGAACCAATATTTTTTAAAATGCCATATTATATCTAAATTTGCATTCTTTGACAACAATATTATTGTGAATATTTAAATTAATGTTTTGAATTCTGTTTCGTTCAAATCTTATTGGTGCATAAAATCAGTACACAGCAACCATTATTTGCATTGTCTAAAAAATACCAGGCCATATCTGTGTGTTTTGGGCATTTTAGCCTATTCTAGCCATTTCGTATGAAAACTTAGTTTAGGCTCTGAATATGATTTAGGAGAGGTAATTTTTTTTTTAAAAAATGTTGGGCATTTTGGTAATTTTCCCCCTACAAGTCAGATCTAATCAAGTATATTTCAACTTCCAATTGTCTTATTTCTAAGTTTAATTTCTATATATGTATATATATATATATATATATATATATATATTTTTTTAAAGAGTAATTCTAAAATGGATATATGAAATAATTTTGTTATAGTTCATTATTATTTTTCTTATGATAAAAACCTTCCATATTGGGAAGTGAGACGACATAAATTATGTAGTTGTTATAATTATTTTATAAGGAATATTATTATTATTATTATTATTATTATTATATATGCGGAAATTTTGAAGCCGTACACTGATATGTCCTGATTTTGATTTTTTTTTACTAGTGGTTAGTTAGAAGTGGCCTCTAAAACAGTATTCAAAACTTTGTTTAGGACACCTTTTTTTATTGGTTGTAAATTGTTGAAGTTAATTGACTTGATGATTGTAAGATGTATAATCTCGTGATAGACCATTTACTATTTTGGAGATATTTGCCTGTGTGATTTGAGCAAAAAAGGGGTGTATTTTGTATTTATTCTCAGTTTTTCGTGAAAACTTGTTTAATTTTGTATTTGTATTTAGTTTTCATTTTCAATTTCAAAAAAAAAAGGATTTGAATACAAAAAACTGAATACAATTTTTTGGTGTTTTCATTTTCTTGAAAATGAATACAATGAATTTTCGTAAAAAACACACTCTCTTAATTGTGTTGAATTTTTAATTGAAAAATATAAAGTGAAAAAAGAAGAAGCAAAAACTAGACTAAAAAATAATGCCAAACATGAAATTGGGTAGAGAAAATAAATACAAGATTTGAGAAACGAAAAATGAGTTTAGAAAATGAAAAGAGAAAATGAATCCACCCTCAATAATAACCAAACAGGATCTGGATGGTTCATCAATTTTTATCTTACTAATTAGTGGATTAATGCATTTTTATGTTTAGAGGGAGGGAGGGCGGAAAGTGAGAATTCACCCAATTCTAGAAACGCCTATTATAGGTTATACTTTAAAATTTGAGTAATTTTGTTCCAAGACTTGATTATAAACCTGACCTGAATGAATTGAACCAGATCGACCTTTACCTCTAATTTACCACTTGTCTTATCTAATTACTAATTAGGTAAAATTGGCTATTTAAATTTTGAATAGTGCTCTTAAAGAGCAAGAGAAGTTGGTCTCCAACATTGGTTACATCATACAACAATACATAAATACCATACTACGTCTTTATCATGTAGCTTATGCTTATAGAACTTATAAGCAATGTTAAGTACACAACATATTTTGTACTCTTTTTAAAATTCCATAGATGAAAAGTTATGATTGGTGTATGTAAACTTATCATTGACAAAGCTTATAAGTTATCTCCTTACCTCGACATAAGGACCTGTATTCTTCAGGATTGCATTAGATGCCTTATAATTCAAGCTCAGATCTCCTGGATTGATGATAACTTGCACATCTTCATTCAATATATCAATTGGAGATTGCGATCGCCCATTCTTACACGTTGCCCATTCTGGCTTAAGTTCTCCCCAGTGTTCTGGTCCTTTTGGACTCCCTTCGATATAGTTAAACTCAGGCTCTTCACCTGCCAAGTAAATTTCAATATCACATCATCATCATAGGTAATAATAATATTGCAATTCTTATTATATATATATATATATATATATATATATATAACAACATTATTAGCATGCTACATGTAAGTATCTTTGGCATTATACCAGTTTGAGCAGTAATGATTATTGGCTGCCAATATAGAAGAAACAGTAGAAACAAGCAATTGAAGATTGGTAAACAATAATTCTTCATGATATGCAAAAAACAAATGGCAAGTTAAAGAGTGCAGTTCTTTGTTAGCGAAGCTAATGTCAATGAGCTCTATGATCATATCTGTATCTATCTATTTATCTATATATACTAAGTAGAAACACAACTATAAAGGCACATTTGGTACACTAAGTGAGAATAATGACTAGAATGGTAATTTTTATTATTGGGAATAAAATGTATTATAATAGAATAATTGAATCTATTCATATGTTTTGTTATGAGTTGTAATATTAGAATAAATTTTAAAATCTATTTCAGGAAACATCTTACTCAAACAATTATATTCCAAAAAAAAAATATTTTTAAATTTGAGAGAGATAATTTATTTTTTTGATGATATTTTTTATTTCTATAATTGTTACATGCACATGGAAAGTTTGTTTATTTGAAAATATATTAATTTTAAAAATTATTACACCTACTAATTAAGGAATAATTATCCCTCATTTTAAAGAATAGCTATTTATAAAGAATGACTATTCCATGTAATAAAAACATGACCAAACTACTAAATAGCTAAATCATAAGAATAACAATTACATTATGTGCCTATTATAGTCTAGCAAACATACCCTAATAGTTTAAAGTTTTACTGTGTGATGCATTCATTTTTTCTAATAGCAAGCTACAATGCTAGCTAGTTAGATTTGGGATAACCATTGTAGCTAGCATACATTTTGCCTAGTTGCAAGCTAGCCTAATATGGCTTGACTTTTTGGGTTATGCATTCAAATTTTAGCTGGACGAGCTACATGCAGGGATGGAACCAGGATTCAAACCTGAGAAGGGTCAAAACTTAAAACAATTTTTTTTTTTTTTTTATGAAAATAAAAACTAACATCTGTTTCATATTCAACAAAATACTACATATAAAATAAGTGTTTCTTAAACATTTGATATTATAAAAATGTCAACAAAGTATAACATATAAAATAAGTGTTTCTTAAATATTTCAACACAATTATCAAAATGGAACTCGACGCTATTTCAGATGAGATCCAAAAATATATATATTTAAGGGCAAATCTTAATTTTTCAAATTAAATATGTATACCAGTTTTTTTTTTTTTTAATAGGGGGGCTATTAAGACCAAAATTTAAAATTTCAACACACACACACACACACATATATATCCTAGTTTTTTTTTGGGAGGTGGAGGTGGGGGTGGGGGTGGGGGTGGAGGGGTGGGGGGCAATGGCCCCCCCTGCCCCACCGTAGGTTCGTCACTGGGTATATGGGTAGTTCAGTGCTAATTCTTTAATGGATCAGAGAAAATTGATCCACACTTACAGTGCCTGTTATAGTCTAGCTAGTTAGATTTGGGATAAACATTGTAGCTAGCATACATTTTTCCTAGTTGCAAGCTAGCCTAATATGGCCTGACTTTTTGGGTTATGCATTCAAATTTTAGCTGGACAAGCTAAATGGGTAGTTCGGTGCTAATTCTTCAATGGATCAGTGAAAACTGATACACACCTACAGTGCCTATTATAGTCCAGCAAACATACCCTAATAGTTTAAACTAATCCAAACCTACAGTGCCTATTATAGTCTAGCAAAATTACCAAGCTACACCTCGGCGGAACCCTGCAAACCGAGCTTCTGGAGGCTGATCGGCGGTGGGTAAGTAAATTGTTGTTATAATTTTTGCAAATAAACGTTGTAATTTTCCCTAAATCTGCCATCCCCATTTTAGTTTTGTAATTTTAGGAAAGAAATGTTATAATTTTTAGTGATCGTGGGTACCTCATCTTGATAGAAACGAGTTGGTCTTGAGGCTCTAGAGGAGAAAAGGGTCGGTCTTGAGGTCCTGGCGCGGCGGAGCTGATGCTGTTCAGAGGCCGGCGCTGGAGCTTCAAAGGTCCGGAAGACGTCGGAGCTTGGTCTGCCGTGATTCAGTATCGTGGGTTTGGGAGGGGAGAGGAAAGTATTGTTCTTTTAGAGGGTAGTGATCTGATGAGAGTGATGAGAGAGTGAAGAGGGTTGAGAGTGACGAGAGAGCATGTGACCATTGGTAGAGCATGTGAGAAATCAGTTTTGATGGGACAAGACTCTGCCGTGGGCCCCACGAGTTTGAGAGTATTTACAAACTTGCCACTAAAACCCAGTTTTGGTGTTTTGAAAACAACATTTTGGCTTAACTCAGTTTTCAGATTATTAACTCAAAAAACTGAGAAATGAGTTAAGGAAATGAGTGAAAGAAATTGAGCCAAATAGAGTTTCAATGCGTGGGGCCCACGAGTTTTGAGATATGAGTTAAGAAAACTGAGATATGAGTGATGAAAACTCACCTGTCCAAACAACCTCTTACTGATTTTATTCATTATTCCACAATGTGGATATCTGCAGTTATAAAATCAACAATGTCTGACGAAATAGACTTCATCCAAGTAGAAAAAGGAAAAGATAATCTTGCTCTTTGGGCTAAAGCATGCGCTACTGCCTTCTCTCACATGAATAGTAGGTTCCATCATGAATTTAATTAGTGGGACCCACCATTCATGTGAGAAGAGGGAGCAAGCATTTATGGTACTCCGGGAGTACACAATAATTTTCCCAAAATTTGAGTAAGGATCTTAGGAATAGATTTGCTAGTCCAATAAATTGTTGACCAAAATATAACTCCGTCTCCATCAACCCAACATATATGTTATGTCTGCCCACTCACAGTCACACGTAAATATTATACATATAAACTTCCAAAATAAGCAAAAGCTATGTGACTTGTGAGTTGTAGAATCAACTTTACAAAAAAAAAAAAAAAGTTTGACATAAAAGTCATGTATTTTAAAAAATATTGTGATAACAGTCATGTATGTTTACGATATACATGATAACTATATGATAAAATTTGGGTTTAAAAGCCATGATTGCGCGAAGTCATTGCACTAAATTGCAAAAAACAATTAGATAAAAATAACAACTTAATTGTTCTTATAAATTTTTTTCCTACTACTTCGTCACTTTTTTTCTTATTAGTTTTTCCTCTACCGTGTTTATTATTTCTTTTGATTATTAGTAATTACTATTTTAACAAAACATGTAGATGAGGGTATGTTTGGAAATTTGTTTTTTTTTTTTTACCATTTTTTTGTTTTCAAAAAGCATTTTCTATAACGAAAGACTTGTTTGGTTAAAAGATATTTGTAGACTGTAAAATAATTTTAGGTAAAATAAATTTAAAGTGATTAGTTGCATTTTGGAAAATGCTCTTGAAAAAATAAGTGTTTTGTTACATTTTGAAAAATGCTATAAAAAATTGGCAGTGGCAGAGATTGGCAACCATTAGTAGAAGAAAACAGCAAATGATGGTAGCAAAGACTAAAGGTGACTGGAGACCGAGGACGACAGTAGAGAGTGGTTGTTGGGTGATTGCTAGTGAGAGGGTGGAGATTCAATTGATGAGTTTTGTGTATGACAAAAATTGATTTACTGAATATGAAAGTAAAAACCAGTTTTCTCAATAAGTGCCATTATTTTAGGGTTGGTACTTGATTTACCAACATGTTCAGTTGCCCCAAACACTTGCAAATGTGAAAAGTATTATCCAAAAATAAATTTTCGTGGAACCAACACAACCTTAAAACTGATAAAAAATAAAAACAATTTCCACTTATCTATTTTCAAAGGAAATTGAGAATAACCAAAGAGTTGTTTTTTGTTTTGAAAACTAGATATGCTTCGAATCTTGGTTGAAAAAAAAAATCAAAAGCACAATAACAAAGTTCGGAACATGTGGCCAAACCCAAGCCCGCCACTCTCTTCCCCTTCCTCTTATCATCCATGAAATCATCATTGTCGTACCGTCACTATTGAACAAACCATCGTATTCTTATTCTTATTCTTCTTCTTACACTCTGTTTGTTTCAATGTAAAATTTTGGGTGAAAATAGTTCTCTATGTTTTCTAGTATTTGTTAGCATTAGAAAAAAATGAGTAAAAGTTAAACTATCTTTGGTCAAAATAAAAAGAATGGCTAATTTTGTAGAGATTGTTTTTACTAATTTTTGGTAAAAAAAGAACCTTATTTCATGACAAGCTAAATAAGAGAAGTTAGTATATAATTTTCTAACACATTTAAGATTTATACTAAACATAATAAAATAAGATAGTTTTATAAAATATATTTTTTAAAATGATTAATTTTTTAGAAAACTTTAACATTGAAACAAACAGAGCATATTTGTCAATTACCAATTGAGTTAAAGACTTTTCAAATCTCCACATGCTATCAAGCCAAGTCAAGTCATATGGCCCTTTCTTGGCCTATTATGTCTTCACTTTTTTACTTTGTAAAATATCTAAATAGGCATTGATAAATATAAATGTATACTATTATATATATACATATATATATATATATATATATATATAAGGACACAATTCGCTCTACAGCCCAAATGGAATGGACAATGGGCCGAAGAGCCCAAAACAATAAATTTGTTAGAGAGTGGGCTTGATAATAAATGTTTAATGAGTTAGGTGATAGGTTAGTTAATGTCTGAATAAACGAGATAAACAGTTTGGATAAAGAAAAAGGCTCCTCGGTCAGGTCCAAGGAAGGTTTATTCTTATATATATATATATATATATGTTTCTCTTCGACTGATACAAATGTTCAAGTTCTTAATTACACAATACTTTTCCCTCCTTCAATCTCAGATGCCCCCTCCTATCACGGGTTTCTTCCCTTTTATATGTCATTCTCTTCTTTCATCTCAGCTTTCCACATATAGATCAGATTGCTTATCTTCTTGATACTTGTCCCATCAGCACCTTCTTGAAGTCTCTGTGGTAGCTGTAAGGCTAGGAATTACTGTTTAGGTATCACTTCTACATTAATGCGGTCAGGAGGTTAGATGCAGATCATTTAATGCAGTTGCAGCAGCTTTATGTCTAGATCTTTCTCATCTCTCTGATGACTCACCTCTCACTAAATCTTATCCTCCCATGCATGGTTGTCCATTGCCTAGGGCTTGATGGGTGATCGGACTTTAAGCCACTAGTCTACCGTTTGAGAAAGGGTAACTCCTCGAACAACATCACTTGTTCACTGTAACTGGACCTTTTCTTTGGCTTAATAACCCACCCATTTTCGTCAATACTTATTTGTCCTCGGGCTATTTAATGTTCTTGGACGTGGCCCACGGCCCAATATCCTGATATGGGCCCTTTAACCCTACAATATATATATATATATATATATATATAGACATACACACACACACTTAATTACAGTTTCTCACCAAGCTCAAACTCATTATTATATTATATTGATTGTACATAATATTATTCTTATTATCTAGGCATTGTACATAATAATAATAATAATAATAATAATAATAATAATAATAATAATAATAATAATAATAATAATAATAATAATTGCTCACTCTTCTTTTGGATTAATCAAATGTGTTTTTATTTTCGAAACACATTGAACTGTTTTTCATTTTCATTATGAAAACCAAGTTTTTGAAAACAAAACACAAAAATAGTTACTCAACGTAGTCTTAGTTTTTTAAAATTTTATTTTGGATGTGAAAAATACAAAATGCATTGTACGGAAAATGCATTCCACACATTTTTTTTTTAAAAAAAAAGCCAAAACAAAAAAATTACAATATACATTTTACTTTCTATAACTTGTGAAATATATTTGTAATAAATATGCCAAACACTACCTTAATGAATCATGAGACTTTTTTTTTTTTTTTTAACTAGCGTGGGATATTCAGAAGAATCAGGACCCTTCAAAGTAACTGACTAAAATGCACACAAAACCATATTTGTCCTCCAATGTTCTTCCCCTATTCAGCTATTCTTCGACTTCAATCACTTCAAATTTACTTGTACTGAACAGACTGCATTTGTTTTGACCCAATAAAGCTAAAGCTAGTCAATTTTGTTAGGCCTGTGTGGTGCTTTCCCAACACGAGTCTAATGTGTAAGTCGGGCTGCTTTTGAATAGTAGAAGAAGGTTTGGGCTGCTATTTGATCAAATTTGATGGTAACATTACGAGATGCATGGGTAGTTTGAAGGTGAAATTTTTGTTTGCCTTTTTTGGGCCTCATTTTGAGCCATCAATCACAAGCCCAATGACTCTCTTCTTGGATCTTTAATGTTTATGAGCTTATCCCTTTCACTTTTTGAAACGTGCTAAGCCACTTCACCTTTTTGAAAAATATTATTAAAGTTGCATTCGTGTCGGTGCATGCATGCCATCAAAAGGATCCGGATCCTCTCCATTTCAAAGTGAAATAGAGAGGGTCTAGATTACGGTTGAGATTTGTTTGAATATTATCAATGCTCAAAATTCTGCCACGTCATTTAATAGAGAAACACAAACTTTAACTGGAGTTAAGCATTTAACTAGGAGGGTTGTTTAACTCAACTGGACAAAACCTACTGAAAACAAAAAAAAAAAACCTTTTGGGAGGGAAAAGTGAAACAGAGGTTGATCAGCTTATCTCTCATGTCCAGCCTATCTGCTCCACGTACCATATTTTCTCCATTAACCACACACATCACCCATGATGGTGGTGGATCCGAACAAGTAGACCCATTCTTAACTCTCTATAAAATGAGCAAGTCTCAATCACCCAAAGAAAGTTTTACTATTCATAGTTTCCCATTCTTGTATTTTAGAGAGAAAACTGATTTAATCATTGAAGGGTCCTTAGCCGGGTTACACCAGTCACCCTTGAGAGTTTTTTCTTTCCTTTCATGTCCCAAAGCCATCAACATATCCCAAAGCATTCCAGCCTATTGGTTTTTGTCCATCATTAGATACTATTTATTTTGTATTTAGTTTTTATTCTTTTTTTTTTTCTGTATTTCAAGGATGAAGGAATAAAATGGATGATGATTATTGTGTGAGAAGAAAGATAAACAATTTTAGTTGTTATTGGTTCAAATTTGAACCTAACAATAAAATTACTGTTTTGCCCCAACAATAACAACTAGTAACAACCTGTCATGTAGGATTTGTTGTAAAAATGTTGTAGAAATGTTGTGGATATATCATTTCTCTTTTAATAATCAAGAAAAATTGATATTTTTAAAAATATATTATAAAATAAATAAATTGATGTAGGGTATTTTAAAAGTGAATGTATAGAAGAGAAAAAGTTTATTTTTTTATACTAAAATGGAAATAAATTTTTGCAGAGGGTTGTGTCATTTTAGGTTATAACTAGTATATTATTGTGTACCGAAATAAGAATAATGTTAAAAATGCAAATTATTTTACAATTTTCTTTTTACAAACTGTTGATGTGGTAAATTATTATTGGTAACTGAAAAAGTGATAATAATGGTGGGTTTCGATAAAAACCAATAAAAAGTTAGTAACATTAACATTTTATAAAAAGGGTCATGCTAACGAATGAAATTGGTTAACCATTTTATAAAAAGTTTTAGTAACTTTTATTGGAAATGAAAAAAGCTGTCAAAAAATTAATTACTTTATTTCATTTTCCCATAAAAATTTTCTTTAAATGGATTGTTAACCAATGCCCTAAGGGCATTCGTTAGCATTTCCCTTATAAAAATATTGTAAAATAGTTTGCGATAATAACATTACTCTCAAAATTACTAACAACTTGAGTCCTCTCTATTAAACATACCAAAATTACCAATTTCAGTTCAAGCTTATTACTCCAACCAAAACAGAAAAGAAAAGTGAAAAAAAGAAAAAGAAAAAAAAAAGAAGGTTCAACTCCAACCGCTTCATGTTCCTTTTCAAAGAAAAATAGAAAACTTGAGCCCGCGAAACACGGTTCATTATTTAATGCTGGTACGTAAACAGAGAAACGAATTCCCTCCCACCGTCCCACGTTACCCTATAATTCTTCTTCTTACCCAGAAAAACATGGGTGTCGTTTACGTGTGATCTTGCTTCTTCGATATCATAATTTTTGGCATTGCCAACATCAATTTCCTCTCTCCATTTCTCTTTCACTAATCACTCAAAATTAATTAATTTTTTGTTGATAAGATCAAAATTAATTAATTAATTCATCAATCACCCACTTCCCTTTTCATTGAGCAATAAATAAACAGTAGAATTGATAATTCAGGTTGGTCGGTAGTAAAGCAAAGGGCTGGCGTGGCCCCTCGTTATCCAAATTATACAAGCCAAATAATTCTAAAGAAAAAGGGGTAAATGTGGTATTCAACTAATTTCTGAGTCTGTAATTATTAATTACTAATTACCATATGATATCTCTCTCTATAGACTATAAGTGTGCAAGCTCTTCTTCTTCTTCTTCTTCTTCTAGTTCTCTGTTTGTGTGCGAGTTCCGCATTGTGGCTTCAATGCTCGTTCTTTAGGCTCCATTTCTCTTCACATGAAAGTTTTCTCCTCTCCAATTTACCCGTTTCATTAGGGTCCGTTTTTGCTTTGCTTTTTTCAAAACTTTCCTTCACATATGTTTGTAATTCAGTTTAGTTTGAGTTTTGATATGCGCTTTTTTTTAGTACAATTTACGATTTATGAATTGGAATGTTGTGGGTATCAGGTAATTTTTTGAAGCATAGAGAGAAAATCAAGTAGAAACTGAAGAGAATGGAGAGCGATTATGAGCCCCATTTGTCCACAAATGATGATTATCGCAAGGAATGTGAGGCTATGGTGGAGCTGGAGTCTGGGAAATTCGGGTATGGCATTTTTGTTTATTTATTTATTTTTAAGTTTAGAGATTGACTCTAATTTCAGTAATTTGTTCTGGGCTTTTGTATTTTTTTCAATTTTAAAACTTTGTTGTGCTGTTTCTGATTTTTTTTTTTTTTGGGGTTAAAAATTTGAAGGTGCTCGCATTATAGAAGGAGATGCAAGATCAGAGCACCTTGTTGCGATGAGATATATGATTGCAGGCATTGCCATAACGAATCTAAGGTTTCCCTCACTTTTTCATTTACTACTAATAAAATTTATTTTAGATTAGCTCTTTAATTTTGTTTTTTTTAAAAAATTAAACCTTCTTTTGGATGATTTTGGAACAGAACTCATTGGAAGTCGGTCCTGTTGATCGCCACGACGTTCCCCGCCATGATTTGAAAAGGGTTAGTACGTTTATATTTATAATTTATTCACTCAATTTTTTGGTGCATTTTTTTTTGTTAATGAGATAAATATATAGCTTGAAATTTCACTAGATAGAGCGTAAACTTTTATTCTTCTATCTATACTACTATTTAAGGGACTTCTCCTGTTTGGATTCTTATTTTTTTAGTTCAAAAATGCTCCTACAGTCCTATGTTTAAGTAGAGACAAAATTAAAGGACAATCTGGTAAAAACTCATTTTTTAGTTCAAAAATGCCCATACTGTCCTATATTTAAGTAGAGACAAAATTAAAGGACAATTCGGTAAAAATGTAACTCTAACTCCTACTAAAATATTGCCTAAAAAATAGGACCACTCACCTATTAATTTTTAAATTGATTTATTCACTTATAAATTAGATTTTTTTAAATAAAAATCATACATATATATAAAATAATTAAATACAATTTTTTTTTCTACAAAACAGGACCACTAAAAAAAAAAAGTCTCCTCGCACGCGCGTGTGATGAGACTAGTTTTATTTATGCAAGTAAAAAGTATAGTACTTTTTTTCCCTGTACTCTTAGCGGTAAAAATTGTGACATATGACTTTTATAGGGTCTTGTTTTAAATGGATTTATTCATTTAATTTATGTTTGAGATCTCTAACTATTTTTGGTAGGAAGTTATTGATCCGGCAAATTATGGGTCCTATCAAAAGATGCAAACTTTACCACCCAAATTCTCTCTCTCTCTCTCTCTCTCTCTCTCTCTCTCTCTCTCTCTCTTGTTTATTGATAATTTGCTTTTTAGTTTCATTCATCTATAGAACTCTTACATAATATAGAAAATTACAACTAGCAGACTAAAATTCAGCATTGTTGTCTTTCAGGTGATCTGCTCCATGTGTAGTACAGAGCAAGATGTATGTCTCCAGAACTGCATAATAGTGTTTTCATTATTCTTTTGAGAGGATAATGATAAATATAAAGTTCATAATAAGGTTTTGATTTTTCTTTGATAACTTATCAGATTCAACAGAACTGCATTCAGTGTGGGGTTTGCATGGGGAAGTACTTTTGTTCCAAATGCAACTTCTTTGATGATGATGTAAGCCTCCTGAATCAATTTCTTTTTTGAAAACTCAAGAAAGTTTCTGTAACTTGTGATATAAAATATAATAATAATTCTTTTGCTAGGTTTCTAAGAAGCAATACCATTGTGATGAGTGTGGTATATGCAGGTTAAACTCTATTCCAATTCTTTGCTTTCATTTTCTTGTCTTTGTCATTACTTCTATAATATATGTTTATTGAGTCTATTATTGCAGAACTGGGGGCAAGGAGAATTTTTTCCACTGTAATAAATGCGGTAAAGTATTGAACTCCTTATTCATTGCCTCAGAGACTGTATTGTTTGTTGTTTTTTGATAATTTAGTTTGGAAGATTTCATTGTATCAGGATGTTGCTATTCAATTATGTTGAAGGATTCACACAATTGTATTGAACAAGCAATGCACCACGATTGCCCGGTTTGCTTTGAGGTAGATTTAGGAGAATGAAATGCTTAATTACAAAGGGGAAAGGCTCTATTTCAAAATGAATTGATATATGTCCCCTTATTGCGCAGTTTCTGTTTGATACTACAAAAGACATTACTGTCTTGCGATGTGGACACACTATACATTTGGAATGCGTAAAAGAGATGGAGCGTCATTTTCAGTATGTTTTTAAAGGAAGCTGTTGATTTATGTTGATTACTTGTATAAATTTTTTTGTTCCTTCTATCACCCTCAAAATGTATAAACTTTTGGCAGGTACTCATGCCCTGTTTGCTCAAAATCCTGTTGTGATATGTCTCGTGTGTGGGAAAAACTTGATGAGGAGGTACTTCGATAGTAGATTTAACTTTCCCAAAAAAATTACATAATATGCTCTTATGAAGAATGAAGATCCAAAATAGTTAGGTTTCGTTTTTGAGTAATTTTGTACTTGTAAAAACCGGTCCTTTATTTATACTAACTTGTTTGGAGAACCAATCTTAGGTTGCAGCAACGCCTATGCCTCAAACATACCAAAATAAAATGGTAAGAAATGTTTTGATAAGGTGTCAATGATTTGTGCAACTAGGTTTATCAACTTATAACACCTCCACAATTTTTTGTTACAATTTTCTTAGGTTTGGATCCTCTGCAACGATTGTGGGGAAACATCAGAGGTGAATTTTCACATTGTGGCTCAGAAGTGCTTAAAATGTAAATCCTACAACACAAGGCAGACACAGTGATTGCACAAATTGTCGAAGACATAATGCTCCATTCTTAGAGGTCTCCCCGCAACGGGAAAGAAAGTGTGCCAAGTCTTGCTCTGGGTTGCCCAAAGCGTTGAACATACAGAATTAAGGCATTACATACCCAGGCGGAAATGGTACACTATCGATCCAAGCCGGATAGGGTTTACGATACCGATAAGATGGACGAGACACGTGGTGATGGAAATCTTGAACGTTCTTGAGAATGAAATCTCATTGCTGAGAGGGTGCAGTGACACTATCATTTTCAAAGAATGTAATCTTGTGTACTTGGTGGCTTTACAGATGAAGAAATGGAGTTTGTTTTTATTTTGAGAATTCGATAATCATTTGTGTGATCCAAGAATGAATCTTAATTTTCTCTTGAAAATAATTCAGAGAGGTAAGACAAATTTTTTATGTGGACCATGTGGTAAACTTTTATATGAAAGTTTGTGAAGCCCATGGAAACAAGTATTTAAAAGAGGCAAGGATATCATGTGAATCTCGAATTCTAGACGGTTGGAGCTTTCTATTTATATGTGCACAAACAGAATATATAATGACGTGCAACTGTTGATTTAAAGTGCTTGAATTTGGAATAGACCAAAAAAAAAAAAAAAACTTGAAATAGACAGACATTGATGAGTGTAGGAAAAAGGGGGAAAACTAGCAATAATACAACAAACAAAATTTGGCTACTCACAAATTCTAGTATTAGAAGATTTTTATTTTTTATTTTTTACAAGAAAATAAAAAATAGTTAATACTTGGAAACTACTGAAATTACAAATATTTTTACAAATTGTTGATATGATGAGTGAGTATTGGTAAGTAAAAAAATGATGTTAGTGATGAGTCTAGAATGTAAATCAATAATTTGTAAAAATATTATAAATAGTGTGTTTGGTGTTTGGATAAGCTTTTCAGTTTTTAGATTTAAAATGAGTGTTTGTGAAAAAAGTTACAAGAATTTGTTGCGAAATTGAGTTTTGAATTTTAAAGACAATCTTTTAGTCTCCGTATTGCCTAATTAACCAAACGAACCCAAAATAGTTTAGGGAAGAGATTACAATCTGCAGGGGTTTTTTATTTTTATATTTTGATTGTGGGAGAGCAAAAGAGATTACAGAATGTGTCTTCTTAATTACCTAGATCAGTGACACTGCTTAAAAGCCGAAAAGAGTGAACTTTGAGTTGTTTGGACTTATCAGTCCTAACTGGGCTGTCAGCCTGCCACTAGTGACTTATCAACCACCTCGTAATCCAGATGCTTTGATTTATTAAAGAATGTTGTGCGACTACCCACTCTGAATTCCTCCTTAAAAATCCAAACCCTTTGTGGAAAAATCCATCTTTCTTTATAAACCTACCCTTCAAAAAAAATGAAGATGTTAACCCCACAAAAGCCAGTCACAGAGGAATGAATCCTGAACATTTGACCTTAGCTAAGCAAGAGTTATCCACTCTTCTTTTAGAAGGCCTCATTGAACCTACAGCTTCTCCATAGGCGTGTAAAGCTTTCTATGTCAATAAGCATGCTGAGCAAGTTCGTGGAAAACTCAGATTGATAATTAATTACCAAAATCTTAATCATTTCCTTATAGATGACAAGTTCCCTTTGCCAAACATAAGTGCCATTTTCCAGCATCTTTCCAATGCTAGGATATTTTCAAAGTTTGATCTCAAAGTAGAATTTTGGCAATTAGGAATCCATCCAGAAGAAAGATACAAGACATCGTTTTGCATTCTGGACCACCATTATCAATGGACTATAATGCCTTTTGGTCTTAAAAATGCTCCATCTCAATTCTAAAAAGCAATGGTAACGTTGTTCCCACCACTTTTGGCAAATACATTAATTTATGTTGATGATATCCTCCTATTCTCAAAGGATGCAGAATCCCATGAAAAATTGCTTACTGAATTCTACAATTTAGCAAAAGCTCAAGACATAATGCTTTCAGAAAAGAAAATGGTCATAGGGGCATCTTCTATAGATTTCTTGGGAGTAAACATTTCAGATGGAAAATATACCTTGCAGCCTCACATAGCAGTTTCTCTTGGAGAATTTCCAGATAAGTTCACAAGCACCAAACAAATACAATTGTTTCTTGGAGTTGTAAACTACATGTCAAATTTCATTAAAAAAATCTCCAGATATAGAAATTGTTTAGCTCAATTGTTGAAAATATCTCCTCCAAATTGGAATCCAATTCATACGGAAGCAGTCCAACAATTGAAAAGGTAAGCAGAAAAGCTCTACCCTTCGCAGATTCCAGGACCAGGCAAACGAATTCTGCAAACAGATGCAAGTGATGAATATTGGGCAGCAGCTCTCTTTGAAGAAGTTGATATCAAGAGAAGTATTTGTGGCCATAAAAGTTGTGCATTCAAGCCTTCAGAGCTTCATTATCATTCTACTTTTAAGGAAATTTTGGCAGTTAAATATGGAATTGAAAATTTCCAGTTTCATCTTCTTGGGCATAATTTCCTAGTAGAAATGGACATGTCCTCATTTCCAAAAATGCTCTAGTTCAAAAGAAAAATGCTTCCACATCCTCAACTACTCAGATGGTTAAATTGGTTTTCACAATGGTCTTTTCAAGTCAAACACATCAAAGGTAAAGATAATCTTATCACTGATTATCTTTCCCGAAAACCTCCAGTTCTTACTACCATAATCATTCCTCCACTTTTATGTGTATATCTAATCACGGACCCATCCTCATCCTCAGGCTCTTCTTCAGCCCCTAATGATATTCTTAAAATGATAGAAACCCTTCTCCTAGAAATAAAAGACCAAATAAAGATCTTGACCCTTGAAGCTAGATCCAAAATAATCATTAGAGTCCTCCATGATTATCTTAAAAAACATCAGCGTCATTTCCTTGCTATTTTCCCAGACATAGATGAACCATGAAAAATCCCTTTGGCTTTTTGGATAACCAATTGGACAGTTGTACATTATCTCTACATGTGGTACTTACTCAATGAGTATTACTTGTGTCTCCATTTTGAACTAGAATTCTATTCATATCTTTTCCCTCATGAAAATAAATATTTTACCAAGTTCTAGTTTGAAATCCTGAAAAATGATGCTTATAGTGGTCAATGGCACAAGCATCCCCAAACAGAGCACCCATTCTTTGGCCAAAAACTTACTTCTGCCTGTTTGGTGGTTAAGCTCAATTCCAAAAATAATGTGTGCACAGAAGGAATCCTTCAACCTGTAAATATGCATTGGATAACTAATGCTGATGGTACTCTTCATAAACACATGGACGTGTCTTGGATATCTTGTCACTATTCCCTCACAATGGCAGAATCCCTTAACCAGGGAGTCTTACCTCAAATAGTGCCAGCAAATCCAGATATTTGTAGATAGTAATGGCCACATAAGGACCACTGGGAAATGCCAAATCCTTTGATGGGACACGATGATCTCTACTACAATAACCATGATCCAGATGCTGACGTTGATAATCTGAATGTTGATGTTAATGAAGAATGGTTCGAAGGAAGAGACGGATGGGACGACTAGTTTGTTATATAAAAACAAAAAAACAAAAAAAAGATGAAGAAGAAGAAGAAGAAGAAGAAGAAGAATTCAACCTCAAAAGACTTTCTATCCACTAGAAAGACTTTTTGTCCAACATGTGCATTCTCCTACTCTTCAGACTTAATAGCCACTACAGTGGACTTTTTGCATACAACATCTACTTTCCTTGCTTCATAAATCAGGCCCTATTCCCTTTTTGTGACACTTGTTACCCATGCATGAACATCTTGACATTTTGTCCTCTCCTCCCAGACAACATATATCTGGTGGTCAGTAACATATCCGAACGAATATAAATTTACCAATCCATTTTTCACGTTCCCTACTCTTTTGGACATCTGTTACGAATCAGGCGGCCCCTACCATCTACTGTAGAAGTTTCTTATCCTCAAATTGTAAAATATGAGTGTGGCTTATGTCCAGTGAAAGTTTTCACTGGACACGTTAGATGGTGGACACGTGTCTAAAGTTAGACATGTGTCCGAATCTGGACGTGTCCAGTGAAAATTTCCACTGGACACAAGCCTTACCCGTAAAATATTTCTGTAAAGTATTGCTTATAAATAGCCCCCTTGTATCCTTAGAAAGGGAGAGCCAGAAAGAAATAGAAAGTAAAATCATTGTAATATATGTTTCAATTTCTCTTATGCTTGATGTAAAAAAGCTGTTGAACATAATAATATCCTTAAGTTTGTTATATCTTGTTTTGTGTTTCATTCCTTACGTAAATGTTATATTTTATACAATCTTAGCAATATATGCCATAAACCAGTTCTAGTAACCTTGTTATAATCTTTTTACACTCCCTTTATTTAATATATTGTTGGTACCTTATGGTTGGTATTAGGACTGATTATAATAGATAGCTTACCATGTATAAATCTCTCTAGATAACTATGTATTATTTGAACAACTTTCCTTCTTTAAGATTGGTTATATACTTATATATAGTTTTATATATATATATATATATATATGTAAACTCCTTTGTTGAGTCTTAAGGAAGGTTTTTTATTGGATAATTTAATAGCTAATGGGTAAAGAAAGATTTGAATCCTGAAGTTTTCGTTAAAAACATAGAGAAGTGCTATTCAGGCTACGAAGCTCTTGGCTAAGTTGTAAGGAAGGTTTTAGATTTTTAATAAAATCAATTCCTTTTTACAATTTTGCGGTTTCAGCCTAGAAAGAAAATCAAATAGTATGATTAATCTTTTTTTCTAAGATAAGTGTGAGGAGCTTAAGGTGCAGTCTTAAGCTCATGCATGGTGGTGTAATCCGTGAGGTGCAATTGGCTTTTTGGCCCTTCTTTTTGCACCGCACCGACGTCATTGGTGCTCCTTTTTATTAAACCGCACTGTCCTTACGAAAATTTTGTGTAGACTGGTTGGCCTAATTTGCTTTAGGCCAAACATGCAGTGCTGTCGGTCTGGTTGATTGTTTTGCTGATCAACTAGAAACATGGCTATATTTCTATCATTTACAAATATATACAGCAGAAAGCAGCAATCAATGACTCACAAAATCTAAAACAAACATGTGCCGTATATGAGAGAGATACACAAAAATCATAATATTAATTACTAATAGCCATTGGAACTAAAACGATGAACTGAAAATACTAACCTCATTCGCATTTATAACTTTGTCTGAACTTGAGGAAAACAAGGGGGATATCCAATCAATTTAACCTGCAAACATGAAAACCCCATTTTTTTTCCAAAGAAATTTCTATATTAATACGAGGGAGAGAGAGGAAATTACTTGAATACGAGATTGAGGAAAATGGGGTCCAACCAACATCGCTGAGATCTAAGAATCTAATCACTGACAAACTAAATTTGGAGAAAGAAAGAAAGGGATCATATGATAGGATATATGAGAGATACGGTTGAATCTTCTCGAAAAAGAAGTGACAATTGAATCATTATTATGATTAAATCTTCCAACCAAAACAACGTCATTTTTTAGACATGAAATGACGTAATTTCATCATCTAAAACATCATTGTTTTGTGTGTGTCTATATATATATATATATATATATGTTTTGCAAAAATTTCAATTGATGGATGCACCGTGGACTATTGGTATCAATGCATCCATCAATGTCAATTTCTTAAATTTTTCACCAATCACTATAACCAATTTTGTAGTCGCACCATTTGGTAGTCATTGTAGTTGGTTTTATATATACCCCTAGTCATTCAAAATGAATACTCTATTTTACTCAGGTTAGCAATTAAATATTTGTCCACCCTAAGCCAATTATTTTTTATTTTTTTTATACAAGATAAAATTTCTACTCTAGTCTAATCTAAGTGTATATGTGTGTGAAACTCACTTCTGGAGACTTAAATCTTGATTTTTGCCCCCATACACTACCACGCCAAGGGTGCGCGGTAGTACCCTAAGCCAATTCATTATTGTATATTTTTTCTCTCAATTTATTATATTATAGTCATTTAAATGAATACTCTATCTGACTCAGTTTAACAATAAAAGAGCTAATTTTTTTTTTTAAAAAAAATTTCAAAAGAATTAGTTAATAAAAAAATCCACCTTAAGTCAATTAAGTACTGTTTTTTTTTTAAAAAATTTATTAATTGATATTTGTTAGGGATATAAAATTGCCTTTGGGAAGGATGCAATTAATAACAATAAGTTCTACCAACCAAAAATAATTAATTTGACAATTCTCATAATAAAAATGTTGATATACAATGTATAATGCTTTTCTCTTTACAGATTTAGAAAATGTGATTGGTAAGCAGTCTTACCTTTAATAAAAATATAATTTGTTTGGGGAAACAATTAATAAGAAAAAGTTTGGGATGAAGATTTTATATTATAGGTCCAGCCGAATTTTTATTTATTATTGAAAGCCTATATATCATAAGTTAATAGAATATTGTTAGCAAGGTGACAGACGTATGCCTTGTAATGGACTGCAATTCAAGACGCTGGTATGTGTCATATTTTTTGTATGTTTTTTCATTTCACACACACACATATATTGTATTAAACTCTTAAATTGCTGCTAAACATTTACTTTCAGTTAAACAAGTGAAGATATTCCATTAAAGCTTTTCCTACAGTAGATACGCATTTGCAGAAACTTGTGCCACATACAATTGGGAGATCCATCCATTGATCCATATTGTAAAAAGAGGGGGAAAAAACCCTAGGAAAAAATAAAAGAAATATTCTATTTGCCCCAACTAGAATGAAACAGTTACCTTCTGATTAAAAAAAAAAAAAAAACTAGAATGAAACAGTAGTCCAAAATCTAGCAGAATATGACTGTTGTCATATTATGTTCACCTTTGATTATATCATTTAAGGGAAAAAGTGATCTGGTGTGAACTTGGGAAACAATAGAATAATAAATAAAACCTATGCATAGATACAAGTTTATCTCGGCATGTCAAGTGAAAAAAAAAATCATCTAAATCCGTCTGTGGTTTGCTTTTAATGAGAAGTTGTTTATTTTGGTTATTGTTGTTGCTTAGTTTTTCCAATATGTCCACTCAAAATTTTCAGTTGCTTCTTTTACATGCATCAAATATTCAAATGCAAAGCATGGAATGAATAATGATCATCACAAGTGTTAGAGGTTAGCATTCTATCAAATATTATCTGTGCGTGACGCACGAATTACTTCCCGCATAAGCTGCTGGAGCTTCCCTGACCTACGTGTTTTGCTCAACAGCTGCAAGGCAATGGGTTATATTGGCACTGGATGTAGGAACTGTTGCTTGTGGAGGAAAGTGCCAATTAGGGTGATTGGAGTTTTCAATTAAAAGACCTCCATGCATGTTTTATGTTTTCTTAGAAATTAAATGAAATTAACTGTGTAGTTAAAAATAGAACAAAATCACTTCGAATGTTGCTGTTTTGATGGAAAGGAGGAGGCCTTTGGTGGTTAAGTAAATATTGATTAAATTAATTATTTTTTAACAACTTAAAAGATTTTGAGATAATTGATAATTTATAATAATATCAAATAAGTGATCTTAATCTTTTGAGATAATCAGTAAAAAAACGAATATTGGCTTTAAACATTATTCGACCGATTTTGAGCTCCAAAGGACTGAAGGTTTGAGACAGCCGGTGGGCTGCAGATCGAAGTAATATATGTGGTTCTATGGTGGAACACATTAAAAAGATACGAATATACCATCAAATTAAGGAAATGGTGAGAAGACACCAATAACCCTAGCTAGTTTCTTGCTGTGGAATATTTTAGATATTAAATCTACATATTGTGATACACTAAATGACAATATAACTCCCCAATATATAATTTATTAGATATTAGATCTAATATCTAATATTTTAGATAATAAATCTTAAAATAAACTAGGGTAAAATAAAATCATAATAATAATTAACTCTAATTAACTTTAGATACATTAACTGCGGGGTACATTCACTTGTGTTATGTTTGATTGAATCTATTTTCAATAGCTTATTTTGTTTTAAAAAATAACCCATTTAATATAATGTTGTACTTTAGCCAAAAAAAGTTTTAAATAACTATATATAAACATAAGTTGACATTTTAAGTTAAGATTGACAGAAGATTAATTATTGCAACCCAAAATGAGTACTATGCAGTAGGCAGTACAAATGAAGTTCCGTACTTTAAAATAATTCAAAGACATTAAATTTAAGAATGAGATATCCAGAAGCTTTTAGTGTAAAATTAATTATCAATTTATTAAAGTAGTGTAGGGCTAATGGGCCCAAGAGATGTATTGGGTCAGCTCAAGAGCTCTTATGGGGTTGATAGTCCAACTTAATGGTATGGGTGGTCTAAGGACATGAGAAGATCCGTCTGTGAAGCAACATGACAGAAGAAAGAAGCCATATCTGAGCAGAACATCCTGAGGCATGACGTCCGAGGATGGCAACGTCCTCGGCCATATGTAGCAGAGGATAAGAAGAGAGATCTGGCAGTTCAAGGGCATCAATACTAAAGACCTTGAAAGCAAAGGTTAAGAAAACAAGGGTAGGAAATAAGGAGAAATGACATGAAATATCAAGGATAAAACTGCTACCACCGCATTAAAAACTCTGTACCTACCACTCTGGCCGCATTAATGGGGAAGTGACACCTGAGTGTTGAAATTCAGCCTTATACCTACCGTCAAAGACTTTGGTAGAAAGGTGTGATGAGACAAATATCTAGGAAAAGCATCTGATCTACACGTGGAGGAAAGGAGGAGAAGAAGAAAGGCATATAAAAGGCGAGGGAAGAGAGAGAAGGGGGGGGAGACACAAGAGAGAACTGTAAGAGAGAATGAAAGACTATCCTCGGCATCAATATACAAGAGAATTTACCTACGTAGAAGTGTTATGCATGTGTTTTATGATCTAGCTTACTTTCATGTTATCCGGTGTCTCTAGACCTAGATTCGAAGTCCACTTTCTATAAATTTATTGTTTTGGGCTGGTTCCGAAGGTACAACTGAGGTCCAGCACATTTTGTGCCCATACAAGAGAATTTACCTACGTACAAGTGTTATGCATGTGTTTTATGATCTAGCTTACTTTCATGTTATTCGGTGTCCATAGACCTAGATTCGAAACCCACTCTCTATAAATTCATTGTTTTGGACTCTTTGGGCTGGTTCTGAAGGTACAACTGAGGTCCAGCACATTTTGTACCCATACAAGTAGAATAACTTTTTTCTTCATCATGGAGGAAGAATTAATTTATTACAGTAGAATAGCTCTTTTCTTGCCATAGGGGAAGAATTGCTTTATTACAGTAGAATAACCATTTTCTTTCCATAGAGGAAGAAGTACTTTATTTTACATTGCGTAGAAGGACCTTCACCATGGTAGAAGAATTAATTCCTTCTTTGACATTTGGTTCTTTGCCCCCATATAGGAAGATTTTTCGGTCATTGAGAGCCTGCACAGGCCTTGCGTTATCCTTTCCACGGTACTGCAATTAATAGATTAACCAATTAAATCACGGATTAAATTTTTTTTAAAGTTAAATTATATATGTGTGGCCTCGACCTTGATGTTTGTTTCTTCTTCTTTATCATAAGCCTAAATCAGTTTAAAAATATAATTATATTTTAAAAGTTATTTGCTGTTGTCTAATGAATAGAATCATAGAACTTACTCACTTAACAATTGAAATTTGTGAAATGGAGGTCACTTTAATGATGTGAAGCCTACAACATAGCATAAATTCTGCTTGCCATGTCAAAGTTATTGCTTTTAAAAAATATTTTTAAGAGTATAGAAACTAAAATCAAATAGTTTAAAATACAAAAACAATTTTGAAACAAATGTCAAACATTTAAAAAATAAAGATAAAAATTAAAAACAATTAACTCAATTTGAGCTAAATATATATAGCACATACATCGAAATTAGCTTCACGAAGTAACTGTACTTGTTTGCTTGAGACAGTATTTATCTGAGGCAAGTTCAAGATGAGGTAAATAGTCAAGTTAAAAAGAAAATGAAAAAGAAGAAGAAGAAGAAGTAAGAATAGAAGAGTTAATTGGAGTTAGTGAAGGTGTTTAGCCATACCTTTGCATTGACGATCCAAGTAACACCTTCATTACAAGGAGGTGTTGTGAGTGATCCATTATATCTGTAATACTTGAATGTATCTGTGTTTGTCTTTCTAGGATCTATTACCCCTATGGCTCTCTCTCCCCTATTATTAACCAAAGTTTTTAGCTCCTTTGTGAACTGAAACAAAAACAAGTGGAATAATTTTAAAAACACTAAGAAGTTATGTGTGAAGAACTCATAGGGGACTAATCTAGTGCCTAATTCTTTACCTTTGACAAGAATGAATCGGGCTCACCAATTTGGTAAAACTGGGCACGTACAACAGAAACTTGATTTGATGTGTTCACGTGAACCACGTGCAACTCCAAGTCATACCTAGTTAAGAAATCATTGTAGATGAAATTTGTAGGCGGTGAGACATTTAATTTGAGAGAGAGAGAGAGAGAGAGAGAGAGAGACCTCTTGCCATTGATGAGATGCTCTGAGGGTGAGTGCCAATGGCATTGTCGGAGGGAGTATTGCTTGCCATTGATTTGAATTGATCCAGCATCACCAACCCATTCAACCTATGTCATCACTCATCACAATTAATTAGATATTGAACCAATATTTTTTTAAATACCATATTATATTTAAATTTGCATTCTTTGACAACAATATTATTGTGAATATTTAAATTAATGTTTTGAATTCTGTTTCGTTCAAATCTTATTGGTGCATAAAATCAGTACACAACAACCATTATTTGCATTGTCCAAAAAATACCAGGCCATATCTGTGTGTTTTGGGCATTTTAGCCTATTCTAGCCATTTCGTATGAAAACTTAGTTTAGGCTCTGAATATGATTAAGTAGAGGTAATTTAAAAAAAAAAAATGTTGGGCATTTTGGTAATTTTCCCCCTACAAGTCAGATCTAATCAAAGTATATTTCAATTTCCAATTGTCTTATTTCTAAGTTTAATTTCTATATATATTTTTTTAAGAGTAATTCTAAAATGGATGTATGAAATAATTTTGTTATAGTTCATTATTATTTTTCTTATGATAAAAACATTCCATATTGGGAAGTGAGACGACATAAATTATGTAGTTCTTATAATTATTTTATAAGGAATATTATTATTATTATTATTATTATTATTATTATTATTATTATTATTATATGCGGAAATTTAGAAGCCGTACACTGGTATGTCCTGATTTTGAAAAATTTTTTTTTTTCTTCTAATGGTCAGTTAGAAGTGGCCTCTAAAACAGTATTCAAAACTTTGTTTAGGACACCTTTTTTTATTGGTTGTAAATTGTTGAAGTTAATTGACTTGAATGATTGTAAGACGTATAATCTTGTGATAGACCATTTACTATTTGGAGATACTTGCATGAGTGATTTGAGCAAACAAGGGGTGTATTTTGTATTTATTCTCAGTTTTTCTTGAAAACTTGTTTGATTTTGCATTTGCATTTAGTTTTCATTTTCAGTTTCAAAAGAAAAAAAAGGATTTTTTTTTGAGAAAAAAAAAGGATTTGAATACAAAAAACTGAATACAACTTTTGGGTGTTTTCATTTTCTTGAAAATGAATACAATGAATTTTCGTAAAAAAAACACACTCTCTCTCAAAAAACACACACTCTCTCAATTGTGTTGAATTTTTAATTGAAAAATATAAAGTGAAAAAAAAGAAGAAGCAAAAACTAGACTAAAAAATAATGCCAAACATGAAATTGGGTAGAGAAAATAAATACAAGATTTGAGAAACGAAAAATGAGTTTAGAAAATGAAAAGAGAAAATGAATCCACCCTCAATAATAACCAAACAGGATCTTGATGGTTCATCAATTTTTATCTTACTAATTAGTGGATTAATGCATTTTTATGTTTAGAGGGAGGGTGGAAAGTGAGAATTGACCAAATTCTAGAAACGCCTATTATAGGTTATACTTTAAAATTTGAGTAATTTTGTTCCAAGACTTGATTATAAACCTGACCTGAATGAATTGAACCAGATCGAACTTTACCTCTAATTAACCATTTGTCCTATCTAATTACTAATTAGGTAAAATTGGCTATTTAAATTTTGAATAGCGCTCTTAAAGAGCAAGAGAAGTTGGTCTCCAACATTGGATACATCATACAACAATACATAAATACCATACTACGTCTTTATCATGTAGCTTATGCTTATAGAACTTATAAGCAATGTTAAGTACACAACAGATTTCGTACTCTTTTTAAAATTCCATAGATGAAAAGTTGTGATTGGTGTACGTAAACTTATCATTGACAAAGCTTATAAGTTATCTCCTTACCTCGACATAAGGACCTGTATTCTTTATGATTGCATTAGATGCCATGTAATTCAACCTCAGATCTCCTGGATTTATGATAACTTGCACATCCTTATTCAATATATCAATTGGAGATTGCGATCGCCCATTCTTACACATTGCCCATTCTGGCTTAAGTTCTCCCCAGTGTTCGGGTCCTTTTGGACTCCCTTCGATATAGTTAAACTCAGGCTCTTCACCTGCCAAATAAATTTCAATATCACATCATCATCATAGGTAATAATAATATTGCAATTCTTATTATATATATATATATATATACACACATTATTAGGATGCTACGTGTAAGTATCTTTGGCATTATACCAGTTTGAGCAATAATGGATATTGGCTGCCAATATAGAAGAAACAGTAGAAACAAGTAATTGAAGATTGGTAAACTATAATTCTTCATGATATGCAAAAAACAAATGGCAAGTTCAAGAGTGCAGTTCTTTGTTGGCGAAGCTAATGTCAATGAGCTCTATGATCATATCTGTATCTATCTCTTTATCTATATATACTAAGTAGAAACACAACTATAAAGGCACATTTGATACACTGAGTGAGAATAATGATTGGAATGGTAATTTTTATTATTGGGAATAAAATGTGTTATAATAGAATAACTGAATCTATTCATATGTTTTGTTATGAGTTGTAATATTAGAATAAATTTTAAAATCTATTTTAGGAAATATCTTACTCAAACAATTATATTCCAAAAATATATATATTTTTAAATTTGAGAGAGATAATTTATTTTTTTGATGATATTTTTTATTTTTATAATTGTTACATGCACATGGAAAGTTTGTTTATTTGAAAATATATTAATTTTAAAAATTATTACAGCTACTAAGAAGTAATTGTCCCTCATTTTAAAGAATAGCTTTTTATAAAGAATGACTATTCCATATAGTAAAAGCATAACCAAACTACTAATTAATAGCTAAATTATAAGAATAACAATTACATTACGTGCCTATTATAGTCTAGCAAACATACCCTAATAGTTTAAAATTTTACCGTGTGATGCATTCATTTTTTCTAATAGCAAGCTACAATGCTAGCTAGTTAGATTTGGGATAAACAATGTAGCTAGCATACATTTTGCCTAGTTGCAAGCTAGCCTAATATGGCTTGACTTTTTGGGTTATGCATTCAAATTTTAACTGGACAAGCTGCATGCAGGGACGGAACCAGGATTCGAACCTGAGGGGGGGCCAAAGCTTAAAACAAATTTTTTTTTTTTAATGAAAATAAAAACTAACATCTATTTCATATTCAACAAAATACTACATATAAGATAAGTGTTTCTTAAACATTTGATATTATAAAAATGTCAACAAAATACTACATATAAAATAAGTGTTTCTTAAACATTTCAACACAATTATCAAAATGGAGCTCGACGCTATTTCAGAAGAGATCCAAAAATATATATATTTAAGGGCAAATCTTAATTTTTCAAATTAAATATGTATACCAATTTTTTTTTATAATTGGGGGGCTATTAAGACCAAAATTTAAAATTTCAACACACACACACACACACACACACACACACATATATCCTAGTTTTTTTTGGGGGGGGGGGGGGCAATGGCCCCCCTGCCCTACTGTAGGTCTGTCACTGACTAGTAAAGTAACAACTACACACCCTTGGTGTGATAGTCATTCTACAAGTATAAGTGTTTGTGAGGTGTAGGAGTAAGGGTCGGGGTTCAAGTCTCCAATAGGGAGTTTCACATATATATACACTTAGATTAGGCTAGAGTAGAATTCTATCTTATATCAAAAAATTCAACTGGTAAAATTTTGATGGTTGAATAAGAGATTTGGAGATCTGATGATAAAAATCTATCATCAGAAGTGAAAACTCAAAAAAAAAAAAAAAAAAAGCTTTCAAGTGCTTGAATTTTATGCTATTTTTATTTTAAAAAATTTATCAGCACCGAATTAATAATTAATTGCCACATGTCAATGAACTTCTAGCCAAATAGTACTTGCGTCATGTTTCCCGTGACAGAGGTGGGTTCAACTTACCACCCCCACCAAAAGTATTTTGTGTTCACATGTGTGAAAGGGTGTTTACATGGAGTAAGTATACCTTATTTCATGAATAGGAAATGTGGTGGTTGTTAACCTTTCTTTTTTGTTTTTCACTTTAAAAAAAGGAAAAGGGTTGTTAAAAAAATTACCTAAAAGGTACCAATGTCATGTTTCTCATGTCAGAGGTGGGTTCAACTTACCACCCCCACCAAAAGTATTTTGTGTTCACATGTGTGAGAGGGTGTTTACATGGAGTAAGTATACCCTATTTCAAGAATAGGAAATGTGGTGGTTGTTAACCTTTCTTTTTTGTGTTTCACTTAAAAAAAAGGAAAAGGGTTGTTAAAAAAATTACCTAAAAAATAATTGCTACAAGTTGTCAAAAGTTGCCCAAAAAGTTGAAAAGTTATCAATAATTGTGTTGTTAACTAGCACCTATGGTGCCTGTTAACGCAACTCAAAATACACATTTTTTATCAGTTAGGTCTCATATATCTATAGGATCCACATATTGTGAGAAAGAAAGTGTATAAATCGAAAATATAATATAATTTTATGTGATGAGGCATCTTTCACTTTTTAAAAAAGTTTCATAATTGGAATCATCCTTACTCTTACATAGCGTTTAGATTTAAGCGCTTCTCTCTATGTTTGTTGATGAGATGGTAGTTAAGTGTCATTTCAACTCAAAATAACATAGTTTTATATCACAGAGTTCTAATATAACTAAATCTATGTCACTTTGTTCACATCATAATTTTTTTCTTTTCTAATAAAAATTGTTTAGTTTGTTAGTTTTTCCTTTTATTTGTTTCCACTGTTTCTTCCCTAATAACATGACTAACGAATCTTGTTCACTCTCTTAGAAATTGGGTAGGGCTATACATAGGGTGTCAAATAGGTGGGTTGGGGTTGAGTTAGACATAAATGGGTTGGGTCCATAAAATCCATTTACCCATTTAAGCAACTAATTATAACTTAAACCCAACCTAATCCAATTATAGGAGAAAAATGGGCATTTGTCCCTAATTTTCATGCTAATAACCTTCTATATTTAAATAAGAAATGCTATATTTTCACAACACTTTTACAACAAGTCTTAAATGATAGGTTGTTATTGGTTGTTGCTAATGGGCAAATAAGTAATTTCAATGACTGGTTCAAATTAAATCCAATAATAACTTACTATTTTATGACTTTTTGTGAAAATGTTGTGGTAACCTTCTCATATTTAAATACAACAAGTATGACATGCGAAGAGTCTTATGCGATATGTTTTTAATTTGTAAAAGTGTAGGGGCTCGTTAATGTTTCGCACCAAAAAGGAGAATCCTTTTGTTGTTGTGGTGTTGTGAAATTCAAATCAACTGAAAGATAGAGAGGAGTGTAATTTTTTCAAGTTGGGGTGTGCATAAAACAAAAGAATTGAAAAAATAAAATGAAACTGGTTGAACCGTGTTCAAAATTTCGGTTCGGTTCGATTTCGGTTTCTATTTCTCACAAACCGAAGTTTCGGTTTTGATTTTCGATATGTATCACCGAACTAGCCAAGATCGAACCGAATAATATATAATATATTTTATATTATAATATTATATATATATATATATATAAAATATAAAATATAAAAAATCATATTGGGCTGGCCTTGCAAATATATTGGGCAACCTGCAACTAGGCCTTTCAAATACATTAATGCATTAGGCCTCAGGCCTTGCAAATAATCAAGTCCATTAACCCATTAAACTAATTAAATATCTAATTAACTTAAATTAATTAGGTAAACTAATTAAACTAAAACAAAAAGTTAAAAACCCCAGCACATGTTTCACTCTCATCTCATTCTATCTCTCACACACAAAACGCAGCCTCCACAGTTACTCTCACTCACTAGACTCCACTGTCACTCCAAATCTTCTTTCTGCCGCCGGCCTCCACACGATGGCCTCACACCGGCCTCTCCACAACACGATCATCTTCCTTCTTTTCTCACGGTATGATTCTTCTTTTTTCTTTCTTTCTCTTCTCTTTTCTTTCTCTGTTGCTTTGTATCAACTTCGTTCATCAGCTTTGTTCAACTGCTGAGTCTATTGCTTAATTGTTTTTATTTTTTTATGTGATTAAATTTAAGGTTTTGAAAATCTCAATAACCCTCTCTTTGGAAAACCGAAACTGACTGAAACCAAAATACCACTGAAACTGATTGATTTCCTACCATTTCAATCAGTTTCAGTAGAGAATTTCAAAAACCAAAATATTCGATTTCGGTTGGCCATACACATACAAAACCAACCGAACCGAACCGAGCACACCCCTATTTTTAAGTGTGTTTTATTTTTTTGAAGGTTCTAGTAATGCCCTTATAATTTTGTTCGAACTTCGAGTCCAGTCTGGACCAACTTGATCCAAATTGACATTTTGGTGACAGGAACTCTGCTCACTGTGGGCCTGTATTGACCAGAGAAGTCCGTCATTCCCATGACCATATCCATGAGGCCTTGACAATAACAATTCATTACTTCAGTTACGTTACAGGCGGAAGGCCCGAAGTGTAGGACCAATCTTTTTTTTTCCTCTTTTTTATTGTGAAAAGCCAGAATAGACTCTAAACTTACAACATAACCGAGGCCCATACAAAGAGTAGTTGCTTTGTTGAAGAGCAAACTTTTTTTTACCCAGTGGCACCCATATAAATAATATAATATAATTGTAGAAGACTAAATTTCTTGGTTCGAAATTAATCAAACAAGTAAAATAGTTTCTCAAATACGAATTTGTATTGATGAAAGTGTGTGGTACAATTCTTTGTAATTACAAGGATTGATCCTCTGATTCGATCTCCTTAAAAGATTTGTGATGTGGTTTTGATTTGAACACAAAGTATCCTTCAATTTGGCTGAAGGATGGATCGAAGATCTTTAAAACAGAATTACAATGAATTTCTGGCTATGAGCTTGTTAGAAATCCTTTGTTCTTCACGTTCTTCGTGTTCTTCGCGTGTTCTTCGTGCGTTCTTCGTCTTCAAATGTTTATGGTGGAAGCTTTTCGGGGCTTTAGAGGCTTGAATCCGTAAAGCTTTGTTGATTTGTGATTTGTCGAGGTTTCTGAAGGCTTTCGAGCTTAATTTCAGTGACCTCTAAGATCTAGGAGAGTGATATAGATGATTTTGCTTCGAATGTTCGTCGTATTCGAAGGTTGAAGTTCTTGAAGCTCTTGGAGGCTTTAAGGCTTGATTCCGGCAGAGTTTCAATACTTCTGAATGCTTCTTTGATGCAGCTTGTACTCTAGATAGCTTGGTGTGTCCAAATGCCTTAGGAAGGCTTCTATTTATAGGAGTTTGGGGGTAGGTGAGCGACACGTGGCAGAATTTGATTGGTGACACATGTCACAACTTGATTGGCCTGCTTGTGTCATCGCTTACACAGCCGGATTGCTTGAGTCATCGCTTACACAGCCGGATTGCTTGAGTCATCGCTTACACGCGCCTCCATGTGATTAGCATTTTGCATGTTTTTTTCCTGTTCCTGTCTTAATGAAATTTAGCAAATTTTTAGTAGCAGTATATGATACTTTGTAATTAGCCATACCTGGTAGACTTGGTGGCATGACGTGTCAGCTTGTGATAGGCTGGAAATTTTCCTTTTCTACAATAATATAACTAAAATATACAAAAGAAAAGGGGCAAGGGGAAACTTACATTCACATGCCTAAGGTTCCCCTGCTCAACAGTCCACGAAACATGAAAATATTATTTTTCTCCCTAGGCACATCATTTAATTGTAACTTTAGTTATGGATGTGGTTTAAGGATGATCCCCAAAATTAAATAAAAGGCCTTCCTTCCCATCCAAAAAAAAAAAAAAAAAATTCCTAAAGCAGAGATGGACTAGTCTATTCTCTTCTCTATACTCTACATTGGTAACTCTCTTTTTCCACAATTTTTATTTTTTTGTTTGTAAAAACTATTTTCTATTTCCAGATTTAAAAAAAAAAAAAAAACATGTTTGGTAACTTAAAATAGTAAGAAACCAAAAATTGCTTCCAAGTCTCAATTTTCAAAAGAAATTGAGAACAGCTAACGAGGTGTGCTGCCAAATCCACTGGTCTCTCTCCCTCCTCCAATCTCCATTGTCATCTACAAAATTCTCCCTATCACATCACCATTGTTGAACCAACCATCAACCTATTTGCACCGCCAAAAACCTTCGGTAAGCCACCAAATCATAAACCCAACATTCTCATGCGAAGTGAAAGCCAAAAGAGGTTACAATCGGAATAAAATATGTGCTCGCAGGGAATTCGTGATATTCAAATGCATACTGCAATTGCTATTTGCAAAACGAATTCACTGTGTTAGAAAATGAGAGCTTTAATGTGTTTTACATGCGATGTGGAGACCATGATATTATGACCTATGCTGTGGGATTATATCTCATGTTAAGCTTTTGGTTGTGTTTGAAAGATACAATATCTATGTATTTAGTTAGTACTAGGCTTGTTTTACTTTGGTAGTATGTGTATGTACCTATTATTGGGTTGGCATGAGATTGTATTTAACTTTGTTCCAAGAAATAAAATAAAAATAAAGTTTTATCGATTAGAAAAATTAAACGGTTCATCACTTAGTTAATACTTAATAGGCTGAAGACATGCTCCCTCAGGATTGTGTTGTTTTGATATGTTTTTAACTTCAAAAACACAATAAAAAAAGCTTTGTTTTATTATTCTCAAAAAGAACTTTTTGAAAACAAAAACCAGAAGTAGTTACCAATCATGGCTTTAATCTCCCACTAATTTGCTTTAACCAAACTCCATAACTTCAAAACAATGGCAGCTCTAGAAATATTTTATGGGATCATCACTAAAAAAAACTTAAATGATACAAAATCTAATAAAAAGACAACTTGAATATATCATCGTTATCAAAAAAAAAAAAAAAACAAATACAAATACATGAAAGATTACAGTTTCTTTCTACTAACAAAGAGAAGAAGAAAAAAAAAATGATTGATAAAAGATAAAGTGAGAATTGAGAATACTGAGATGAGAGTAATGAAAAACGACAATATGAAATGATAACAAAGAAGAGAAAAATGAAGAGAGAGAGAAAACGAATGATACTTGCTACAACTACAAGTTGAGGGGCTGTTTGGTATCAGTGTTTAAATAATAGTTTTAGTATTCAAACAATAATAATACTTTTGACATGTATTTTTATAATACTCAAACACGTATTTTTACAATACTGAAAACTAAACAACGATACTATAAATCTCCAATCAAACGGGCTGAGAAAAGCAAGATTGTAAAGTGAGAGAGCATAGTTGCCGGCACCGTCAATGAAAACTCTAGCGCAATATTTCTCTTGGTACTTTTTTTTTTGGGGAAAAATGAAATTGTATATTATTTTTATGTAATGGGTTGACAAGTTACAAATTTGAATGATTAGGAAATTTAATTTGTTTTTTAATAGGCTTTTTATTGAATGATTTGTTTATACCTAGTCCTATTTTTGTTTGGATTAATACTTTTTTTAAGTTTGGGTTTATACTTGTTGTTATTTAAGTTCTTTTTTCTTTTTTCTTTTTTTTTTTAAATGGGTTAAGTATTATGTTTGGGGGCCATAATTATTTTTGAAGTAATGCTACATCCACAAGATGTTCACAACAAATCTTACGTGACAAGTTATTTTTTGTGGATAAAAAAGTGATGTTATGTTATTATTATAATACCCAAATTAGAATCAATAACAACTTATCACATAGGATTTATTGTGAAAATATTGTGGATGCAACTTTACTTTCATTTTTGTTGAACCCAAATTCTTTTGTTTATCAAGTCAGAGTATTTAATATTTTTTTAGGACGGTCAAAATAAGTTAGTTTAGTATATAACGTTTTTTTTTATTACAAATATATTATATATACAATTTTTTTTTTGGCAGGTATTAGGACAAGAGAAATGCTATATTCATAACATTTTCACAACAAATATTAAATGGTAAGTTGTTATTGGTTGTTATAGGTGGATAAAAAAGTAATTTAAGTTATGAATTCAAACTAAAACCAATAACAACTTACCACCTATGATTTATTGTGAAATTGTTGTAAACGTAGCACCTGTCAACAAACATGAACACCCTGATTTTAACTTGAAAAGCGTGAAAAAGGTAAAAGTAAATCCAGCCAAAATTGGAAAACTTGCCTAATTTTTTTGACATTTCCAACGCTTCTTACTCCGGAATCCATATAAAAATCATCTCCATTGCAAACAGGGGGCAGCCCAACAAATTTGAAGTCTTAAAGCGATATATTTAAATATGACATTTTTGTTATCACTTAAATAATATTTAACTAATATTTAATATTAGAAGTTTTTTATAACAAAAATATATTCCTTTTATTTTGTAATATGCTTTTTTGGGGGGGGGGGGGATGCTAAAACTATAATAAATTTTACTTAAAAAAAACATTCAAACAATGCCATCTTTTCCATTCCATATCCAAATACTTATTGTATCTGCTACTATGGCTCTTCATAATTTTGTTAGATTAAATGATAGGGTTGATAGGGAGTTCATAAACGCCAATCGAGATTCAATTTTTAGAAGAGAACATAATAGTGAATGATGTTGCAATAAAATCGTCAGTTAGTCACACGGCCCACACGTGCTCCTGATGGCGTACCTGCACAACAAAGAGAGTGAAGACCTAAAGAAGGGTACCGGTGTGGTACCGGCCGAAGACCCTCCGAAGGTTAAGTTAGAAACCTTTACTTTCAACACTAGAGTGCTAGAGTTGAGTTATTTGTGCGTACCTTCTTTGAGAGGGTCTTGGGGTATTTTATAGTAGCGTTGGGCCGAGATTCCAGCCTTGGTCAAGGAGTTCTTTTCCTTTTAGGACAATAATGCTTGGATCTCACGTATCTCCTAAAATCCTTGTCCTTATAGGAGTCTCCTTAACCAGGCGTATGGTTCGAGAATTATTCATGTGTACGTGTTGGTCAAGTAAGGTTGTGGATGGAGCCGAGGCTATCCTTCGTCAACCTGTCCCCGTTAGCCTGGCTATGCGTCGGGCTTGCTCGTGTCCTGAGGCCGTCAGCCTTAGGTCTCCACATGCTTTGGGTCGTCAGCCTCAGGCGGCCCAAATGTTGAGGTCGTCAGCTCTGGGGTCGTCAGCCCCAGGCTCGTCAGCTTAATGTCATTAGGACAACCCTTATCAGCTGCCCCCTACTCCATAGCTTCGTTAGCCTGTCCTGACGTGCTATGGAGTATATATTTAAAACCTCACGCGTTTTTTCATTAAATGCCAGGACACGTGGTTTAGTTCGATTCGCCTCGATCTGCGACGAGTGTGTCGCTTCGTCTTCTGTGCCCGTTTCCCCTATATATATCTCCTATTCCCTTCATTCCAAACTTTCCAACATTTGCGATCTTCTGAGAGCCAAGGCGTCAAGTTCACTTGCTAGCTTCGTCAATCTCCGAGATCGTCAACCCTTCAAGACCGTCAACCTCGTCCAAAGGACTAATTACTCGTAAGTTTTACTTCTTCTTATCTCTCTACCCTGTTCCTTTAGTGAGGTCGTCGGTCTAGGTTCTTAGAACAAAACCGTCGTTTGTAGGTAGTCGGATGTCGAGTGAACAGTCGTCAGTCCGCGAGGGAGCGGGTTACGACGAAGTCTTTCCGTCAGGTCGTGAGCCCGAGGAGGGCTCGTCCTGGTCGTCAGAAAGGGACACGTTGGCCCACTCTTCTGATGAAGTGGAAGCAAGTGGTGGAGAAGTCGAGTTGATCAAGGATGGGGATAGTGGGGAGAGAACTGGTGACGGGAGTGAGGATGACGGTGACGAGGAGACCTTAGAGAGTACTTCGGGGGATCCTGGCGATGACCGTCCATTCATTCTACCCTCAGAGTGGTTCGTCAATGGCTTCTTGCCGACGATGTCCGAGAATGTCTTTAACACATTACGGGCTCGTTACCAAATTCTAGACGACGTTCCCATTTGGTGAGCCCAATCTCGGCTGGTATAACGGCTTCACTTCCGTATGTTAACCGGAAGGGAGTTTCTCCTGTGGGGGTCCTGACGGTTGTTCTGTATGCCCATATTACGCTGGGTAGTTCCTCCGGCCATATGCCTTTTGCCCCCTCGAGCCGAGTTTTGATTATCCGAAGCAAGGATCGGTTCGTGACTTCAACTTGTCCGTTGGCTTGGGGATGAGCAAGGGAAGAGTAATGATTTTTGATCCCTAATTGTGAACAAAAATCCCGGAAGGCGCTATTGTCAAACTGTTTGCCATTGTCCGAGATCAGGACCCTTGGAATTCCAAACCTGCAAATAATGTTCTTCCAGACAAAACTTCGCACGTTCTTCTCGGTGATAGTGGCTAAGGCTTCTGCTTCCACCCATTTGGTGAAGTAGTAGATTCCGACTATTAGGAACATCAGTTGGCGCCATCTGTGGGAACGAGTGGTAACGCCACACTGTCGCTTCCCGGACAAAAAGTTGCATGGTACTCACCCGCTCAATGGCTACCACCAACAACGTTCAGGAGAACGAACCGCACGCAACCGTTCTGGAAAAGCAAGTCCAAACGCTCGCGGCAGCGGTCGAGCGCCTAACTAAGGAAAATCACGACTTGGAGGAGCAGCTGCGCCAGAGGAACGCGCATCCTAGAATACAAGAGGAAAACCAGGAGGAGACAAGCGCTGAGAGAAGGGATCCCGAAGCGCCCGAAGGCAGCAACGCCCCGAGCAGGCCGGAGAGGCGGGACACCAACCTGACTACCCCTTCTGAAGCCATACCCCCTCACATCGCCGCCGAGATGCAGGAGATGCGTGAACAAATGGACGTAATGATGAACGCCCTCAAAGGACGAGTGTCTAACGATCTCGACGACTTGGTACAGCGGACCGATTCACCTTTCACGGCACGTGTTACGTCGTGCCCACTTCCCCCAAAGTTTCGCATGCCGCAGGTGGAAAGCTACGATGGAAACAAGGACCCCCTGGACCACTTAGAGTCCTTCAAAACTATAATGCACCTTCAAGGAGTGCCCGACGAGATTATGTGTAGGGCTTTCCCGACCACCTTAAAAGGGTCCGCAAGAGTCTGGTATAGCAGGTTGACGCCGAACTCAATTAGCACCTTCAAAGAGCTAGGCGCTCAGTTCGTGTCGCACTTTATCGGAGGCCACCGGTACAAAAAATCCACGGCATGCTTGATGAGCATCAGATAGAGGGAAGACGAGACTCTAAGGTCCTACATAACGCGATTCAACAAAGAAGCCCTCTCAATAGATGAGGCGGACGACAAGATACAAGTAGCAGCCTTCACCAACGGGCTGCGAAAAGGGAAGTTCCTCTTCTCCCTATACAAGAACGATCCAAAGACCATGTCCGAAGTACTTTACAGGGCAACGAAATACATGAACGCGGAAGACGCGCTGATTGCAAGGGAAGACAAGCCTAAGAAGAGGAAAAGGCAAGAAGATACTCGAACGGATAGGGGGTAAAAGAAAGCCAGGACTGGAGAGCGACGGGATGATCGCCGCTCCAAGCCACTCCCAGGAAGATTCACGAGCTTCACACCATTGACCGCCCCTATCGATCAGGTCCTAATGCAAATCAAGGACGAGGGAACTTTGACTTTTCCCGGCAAAATGAAGGGAGATCCCAACAAAAGGCCAAGGGACAAATATTGCTGCTTCCATCGAGACCATGGACATGACACGGCTGACTGCTACGACCTAAGGCAACAGATAGAAGCTTTAATCAGGCAAGGAAGGCTGCAGAGGTTCGTTAGCAAAGAACGAACAGAACCGCCGCAAGACCAAGCTCCCAGACGGGAAAACGAACGCCCCAGACAGCCCTTAGGCGATATCCGGATGATTGTAGGAGGAACGGCGACCACTGGATCGTCAAAGAAAGCTCGAAAGACATATCTCAGGATGGTGCAGAACATCCAGTTGGCGGGGTCCGTACCCAGGATGCCACGGACTGATAACCCCCTCATCGGATTCTCGGAAGAAGACGCACGATGCCTCCATCACCCCCACGACGACGTACTCGTCGTCACCATACGAGCAGGAGACTTCAACATACATCGAGTTCTTGTCGATAATGGGAGCTCGGCGGACATCCTCTACTACCCTGCGTTCCAACAGATGGGAGTTAATAGAGAACGACTGACTCCGGCTAACGCCCCGCTAGTCGGCTTCGGAGGAACAAAGGTATTTCCCCTCGGTGTTATCACCCTGGCGGTAACTATTGGAAACTACCCTCAGCAAGTCACCAAGAATGTAGCATTCCTCGTAGTCGACTGCTCATCAGCCTATAATGCTATCATAGGACGCCCCACTCTTAACTCGTGGAAGGCTGTAACCTCAACCTACCACTTGATGATAAAATTCCCGACGGACTATGGAATAGGAGAATTAAGAGGAGAACAAGTGGCCGCACGCGAATGTTATATAGCAATGATGGAGATGGATGACCACCGTCAAACCATGAGCATTGAAGAACAACGCACCACGACGGAGCCCATAGAAGAACTCGAAGAGATATCTCTCGATGACTCCCAACTGGAGCGGACAACCAAGATCGGTACTCTTACGGACGGTACGATACGGCAGGGACTTGCGGCCTTCCTCAGAGAAAACCGAGACGTTTTTGCTTGGAGTCACAAGGATATGCCGGGCATTGATCCGTCGGTCATAGTACACAAGTTGAACGTATCACCATCTTTTCCGCCGGTTCGACAAAAGAAGAGAGTCTTCGCCCCGGAGAGAGATCGGGCAGTAGCAGAAGAAGTTCGTAAATTACAAGAGGCGGGCTTCATTCAGGAGGTTTACTATCCCGATTGGTTAGCAAACGTCGTCATGGTAAAGAAGAGCAACGGAAAGTGGAGGATGTGCGTAGATTTCACCGACCTAAACAAAGCATGCCCCAAGGACAGCTATCCTCTACCGAGGGTCGACCTCCTGGTGGATTCTACGGCCCAGCACCAGCTGCTAAGCTTCATGGATGCATTCTCGGGATACAACCAGATCCTGATGGACGAAGCTGACCGAGAAAAGACTTCGTTTGTGACAAGTCAAGGCCTTTTTTGCTACAAGGTCATGCCGTTCGGGTTGAAAAATGCTGGTGCGACATACCAGAGGCTTATGAACAAGATGTTCGTAGAACAGATCGGGAGAAATGTCCAGGTATATGTCGACGACATGCTAGTAAAAAGTCGAAAGAAGGAGGATCATTTAAAAGACCTGCGGGAGACCTTCGATACCCTTCGCTCCTACAACATGAAACTAAATCCAGCCAAGTGTGCCTTCGGAGTGACGGCCGGAAAATTCCTAGGATATATGGTGTCCCAACGAGGTATCGAAGCCAACCCAGACAAAATCCGAGCCATAATGGAGATGACGCCTCCCAGAAACGTGAAGGAAGTACAAAGCCTTAATGGCAAGGTCGCCGCACTTAGCAGATTCGTATCTAAGGCGACGGATAGATGCCTCCCGTTCTTCTGCACACTAAAGAAGTCCTTCGAATGGACGGACGAATGCCAACAAGCATTTGAAGACCTCAAAACCTACCTATCGTCGCCGCCACTGTTAACCCCCTCCCAACCAGGCGAAGAACTATTCCTCTATTTGGCCGTGTCTCCAGCCGCCGTCAGCGCAGCCCTAGTAAGGGAAGACAGCAAGGTACAAAGGCCGGTATACTACGCCAGCCGAGCACTCCACGGGGCGGAAAGAAGATACTCGCCGTTAGAAAAGCTGGTCTTCGCTCTAGTTACGGCAGCACGCAAGCTAAAGCCATACTTCCAAGCCCATACGGTGGTCGTAATGACTGACAAGCCCATACGACGAGCAATGAGTAGCCCTGATGCCGTGGGACGCATGGCCCTATGGGCAATAGAATTGAGCGAGTTCGACATAAAATATCACCCCCGCACTGCCATTAAAGGGCAAGTACTCGCTGACTTTATTGCGGAGTTCGCGTATCGGGAAGATCAGGGGGCAGAGAGTTCCCAGTGGAACGTGTTCACCGACGGGTCATCGAACAAAAGAGCTGGCGGGGTAGGAGTCGTACTTCGTTCTCCAGAGGGTGATGATATCGAATGCATGATTCGACTCGATTTTCCTACGACCAACAACGAAGCAGAGTATGAAGCCCTTATAGCGGGCTTAGATCTGGCAAGAGCCGTAGGAGCCGTAGATGCGATAGTCCATTGCGACTCTCAGGTAATCACCAATCAGATCAACGGTGACTACGAGTGTAGGGGAGAAAGAATGAAGATATACTTGGAACAAGCAAAGAAAAAGGTGGACGAGCTCCAGGCAAAAGTTGTTCAAATTCTGAGAGGGGACAACGAGCAAGCCGACTGCCTTGCAAAAGCTGCATCCGCAGAGCACATAATCGTCCCCGGTAAGGCACTATCTTTTACTCAACTCGCACCACTGATAGATGTCATCAATATGCAGGAGGTAAGATTCAAAGACGATTGGACCAACCCTCTGGTCGCCTATTTGAAAAAAGGCATCCTACCTGAAGAAAAGGAAGCCGCAAGGAAGCTGAAGGTCCGTGCAGCGAGATTCATCTCAATAAGGGACGTCTTATACAAGAGGAGTTTCTCCCGGCCATACTTAAGGTGTCTAGGACCTGAAGAAACGGATTATGTCATGAGAGAAGTACATGAAGGAATCTGCGGCAACCATTCAGGGTCCCGATCGTTGGTCCACAAATTGATCCGGGCCGGATACTATTGGCCGACAATGCAGAAAGACGCCCAGACATATGTCAAGACATGCGACAAATGCCAGCGGATCAGTAACTTCATCAAGTAGCCAGCTGAAGAACTAACCCCGATCACTGCTCCGTGGCCGTTCGCCCAGTGGGGATTGGATATCATGGGCCCATTCCCAACGGCAGCAAGGCAACTGAAGTTCCTAATAGTCGGAATCGACTACTTCACCAAATGGGTGGAAGCAGAAGCCTTAGCCACTATCACCGAGAAGAACGTGCGAAGTTTTGTCTGGAAGAACATTATTTGCAGGTTTGGAATTCCAAGGGTCCTGATCTCGGACAATGGCAAACAGTTCGACAATAGCGCCTTCAGGGATTTTTGTTCACAATTAGGGATCAAAAATCATTACTCTTCCCCTGCTCATCCCCAAGCCAACGGACAAGTTGAAGTCACGAACCGATCCTTGCTTCGGATAATCAAAACTCGGCTCGAGGGGGCAAAAGGCATATGGCCGGAGGAACTACCCAGCGTACTATGGGCATACAGAACAACCGTCAGGACCCCCACAAGAGAAACTCCCTTCCGGTTAACATACGAAAGTGAAGCCGTTATACCAACCGAGATTGGGCTCACAAGCTACAGGGTGGATAACCACGACGAAGGAAGGAACGACGAGGCCAGGCGTCTAAAGCTGGATCTAACCGACGAAATTAAGGCGACAGCTGAACAGAGGCTCGCGAGATACCAGAACCTCATGGCTAAACACTACAATTCCCGAGTCAAGCACAGGGACTTCAAAATTGGAGACCTCGTCTTAAGGAAGGTAATGGGCACCTCCAAGGACCCTACACAAGGGAAGCTCGGCCCAAACTGGGAAGGGCCCTACAGAATTGCATCATGGCTGAGGAAGGATACTTACCACTTAGAGACTCTTGACGGACTCAAGCTGCACCATTCATGGAATGCCGAACATCTCAGAAAGTACTACCAATAAAAAGCAACACAAAGAATGCTACTCCTCATTTCCAGTCTACTTTTCAGTCATTTATTTTAGTCATTTATTTTAATACATTTAAAGCCTAAGGGGCTAAGGTTTATTCATTTTTAACAATTTTATACTTATGCCTTCAACACAATAAGAGGAGTCTATTTAAAAAAGGCTTGTGTAGTTATAAGGTAGACAGAGCAACTATGACCACTACCTACGACATGAACGAACCAAAAAGTGGACAGCCCCAAGTCCACAAAGGTGACGACCTTAAGTCCACAAAGGACAGGTCAACTACAAGGTCCAAGAAATGGACGATCCAAAGGCCACAAAGTAGATGACCTTAGTCTACAACATACCTAAAAGTGGACGCCCCAAATCCACGAAGGTGACGACCGTAAGTCCACAAAGGACAGATAAACTAAGTCTTCGAAATAGGAAACCCCGTCACTTAGCCAAAAAAAAAATGAAGGAAAAATTGGGCAGACCTGCTACAGCCCACAAAGTAAACAACCTTAAACGCCACCAAGAGGACGACTTTATTACTTCAACCCCAAAGCGGACGGACCTACAATAAAGTCCATAGTGGACGACCCTAAAGCCATCAAAATAAGGGAAAAGTAGTCTAATAGAAGACCTCAACCTAAAGTCCACAGAGCGGACGGCAATCTAAAAAACCTCGAGGTGGACGACCTCGTCCACAGAGTAGACGGAGCTAAAATGCCCAGAATTGACGGCAACATAAGTGACGGACTTATGTCTACAACATTGGCAAAAATCTCCAAAATTACAAAATGGGCAAACAAACCACAAAAAGCAGAGTCAGGGTTAAAGCCCACGAGATTGACGACCTTAAAATCTACGAGCACAAAACCCAAGAGGTTGACGACCTTAAAATTTACATCAAGCATAAAGTCCACAAGGTGGACGGCCCTAAAAATCAACAAGGTTGACGACCTTAAAAGACCACTAAAATAGACCAAGTGGAGACAAAGTCCATAAGGTGAACGATTTCAAAATCTACCAGATAAACGGTCTCGTCAAACACACAAGTCTACCATCTAAACGCGTCAACACTTCAGCCAAAAATCAAAGTAACGATACAAGAGCATCAAATATAAATCCACACGAATGAGAATAATGAAAATTAAAAACTACAAAATAGAGTTGTCTTTACAAAAGCCCAAAACACGGGCGTCAAGCATAAAAGATCGTTACAAGACAAAAACAAAATGTTTACAACAAAAGGATTTACGAAGCGGAAGGAGCAGTTGACGGGGACAGGACGACGACCGGAGTAGAAGGAGACTTAGCCGCATCAAGCCCGGCTGACGGGTCCAAGGTGACGGACCTCTCCAGGGCAGGCTGGGCAAGAACAAAGCCGCCGTCTCTCAAGTCTGCCTTAGGATCAGTAGACTCGTCATCCACCTCGAGCATGGAATCACCCGCCGGGGTTGACGGTATGGGCTCATCCATGTTTATCCCAGACAAATCCAAATCGGGATAGGCGCGCTTCGTCTGCTTCAAGCAATCTTCGAAGCCGTCAGCGTAGTAGACGGCGCAGGAATCAATGAATTGCTGAGAATCTTTGAATTCCGCCACTGCGTCATTCCTGGCCTTCTCTACCTGGCTCATCAGCGCTTGAAGCTCCTTCTCCGCCGTCATCCTTGCCTCGTCAGCAAGGCCTCGTTGACGGGCCTCCTTCGACAGCATGTCCGTCAGTCTCGTCACCTCCTTGGCTAAGTGAACGTTGGCCTCCTTGTACTGCTGCTGGGCGTCAACAGCATTCCTTATCCGGGTATGCAGACGGGCGACCACAGCTTCCTTATCCGCGCATTTGTCTCGCAAGTACTTCATCCGGATCATGGCCTGCAAAAACATAAAAATAACGTCAGTCCGCTATAGGGTCGACCATGTGGTCTGACAGGAGGAAGGAATAGTATACCCGAGTGAGGTCGAAAATCCCTGACGCCCTAGCTCCTCCGTCGACTGGTCGTCACACAGCTCCATCTCCTCTTCCTTAAGGATGGACTCCGCCACCTCCACGGCATATTCCTTGTGGGTAAGGAGGTGACGGACAGAGTCTGGAGTGACGACCCCTGACGCCGTCATCAAGCCTTTGCCAGAACCGTGAGGAGCTCTTGGGGGTGACGGCCTCTTGGTAGTTTTGTCCCCAGAGGAAGGGACTACTTTCTTCCCTAACCGGTCGTCCACCCCGTCAGCCTTCCTTTTGACGCCTTTCTTACCAACGAGCTTAGGAGTTGACGACGGTGTGGCCTCACCTCTAGCCCTCTCCTCCTCATGCTTTTTCTTAGCAGCGGCAGCACGGATCCGTTGTCTTGCCGTTTCCATTTCTATTGAAGATGGGAAGTGAGTAAAAAAAAAAAACAACAATAAGGAAAGTGACGGGGAAAGGTAAGAGGTACTCACTTCGACGGGATACTTCGTTTAGTCTACGAGCCTCGTCTGACGGTTCCGGACCACCGCAATATAGGTGAAGGGCGTCAAGGGTAATCAGGTCCCGACACCTCCTTCGTCCAGGGGAATAGACGTCACTCGACGGATGAAGTCTTCCTGCTCCGCAGTTATGCGTGGACGGACGTTGGCTGAAAGAAAAAAGACGAGGTTAGAAATCCATCAAAGTAAAGCAAATAAGAGAGGCTGACGGGGTCAACCTGAATCCCTAACGTATGCCCAAGTATTGTCAAAAAAGCCGTGAGGCATGGACTCCCACTCTCCTTGACGGCACACCCAGTTGGTACCCTCCACAAAGAAAAATCTTCCTTTCCATTTTCTGTTGGAATCAGGCATGTCTGATACCAATTTTAGCTCTTTCGTCCTTACTGAAAAGTGATAAAACCCTTTGGACGAAGAAATGTGTTGGGGACGGTAGCACCAAAAGAACTCGTCCAGAGTCAACTGACGGTGCCCCCCGCTAAGACGACCCCACAGAATCTCTGCGCCAATAAAAGTCCTCCAGGCGTTGGGGGCAATTTGGCTGACGGAAATACCCAGAAAGTTGGCTAGCTGACGGTACAGTCCCGTCAGCGGCAATCTCAGACCAGCGGAGAACATGGCATCGTACATGCCCACGTCCGCTGTTCTCCCGGTGTAACACCGTTCACCTTCCTTGGGTAGACGGATGGGAACGTCGTCTGGAAAGGATTCTACCCGCCGCTCGGTGGTAATTACACTTCAAGGCGGCCCACGCGACTCGTGATGGCGTACCTGCACAACAAAGAGAGTGAAGACCTAAAGAAGGGTACTGGTGTGGTACCAGCCGAAGACCCTCCGAAGGTTAAGTTAGAAACCTTTACTTTCAACACTAGAGTGCTAGAGTTGAGTTATTTGTGCGTACCTTCTTTGAGAGGGTCTTGGGGTATTTTATAGTAGCGTTGGGCCGAGATTCCAGCCTTGGTCAAGGAGTTCTTTTCCTTTTAGGACAATAATGCTTGGATCTCACGTATCTCCTAAAATCCTTGTCCTTGTAGGAGTCTCCTTAACCAGGCGTATGGTTCGAGAATTATTCATGTGTACGTGTTGGTCAAGTAAGGTTGTGGATGGAGCCGAGGCTATCCTTCGTCAACCTGTCCCCGTCAGCCTGGCTATGCGTCGGGCTTGCTCGTGTCCTGAGGCCGTCAGCCTTAGGTCTCCACATGCTTTGGGTCGTCAGCCTCAGGCGGCCCAAATGTTGAGGTCGTCAGCTCTGAGGTCGTCAGCCCCAGGCTCGTCAGCTTAATGTCATTAGGACAACCCTTATCAGTGAAGTAGGTAGCAGTTATGAGCAAAACTCAGGATCTTTAACAGACCCTGCGATGGTGGTTCTTCGTGATTCCATTGCTAATTCCATTTGGGGGGATAATAATTAGTAGTTGAAAATTTTTTTTTGTAATATCATGTAGTACAATTTAAACTTGGGTTATTGGTATGCATTTTATCGTGTTTTTTACATTTTTGTGTTGTACAATTTAAACTTGGGTTATTGATATGTATTTTATATCTTTTTACATTTTTATGTAGTACAATTTATTAAACTTGGATTATTGGTGTATATTTTATCATCTTTTTTCATTTTCATTTTGTGCTTCATGATGATGAAAATTATTTAGATTTAATTATTATTGCCCAAACAAATAATTATGACACTAACAAAGAAAAATTGCCCATTCATTATTAAAATAATACCAATAATATATTTATTATTATTATTATTATTATTATTATTATTATTATTATTATTATTATTATTATTATTATTATGAAATAAACTCACATAAAAAAAAGTATGAAATAAACTCCCTTCAATATTCGTTGTCCTTTTTGATAATTTATCCCTTAAACTACCACTTTTATAAGTGCTAGCCAAACACTCAGCTTTTTCAAAAAGCACTTTTTAACAGTTTTTACCAAACACTCAGCTTTTTTAAAATGCACTTTTTCATTATGTACTTTTTGAAAACTCAACTTTTTCATTATGCACTTTTACAAAAAGCTGAACCAAACTCACCCTTAGTTTAAGCTCTGAATATGATTTAGGAGAGGTAATTTTTTAAAAAAAATGTTGGGCATTTTGGTAATTTTCCCCCTACAAGTCAGATCTAATCAAGTATATTTCAACTTCCAATTGTCTTATTTCTAAGTTTAATTTCTATATATATATATATTTTTTAAAGATATATGAAATAATTTTGTTATAGTTCATTATTATTTTTCTTATGATAAAAACCTTCCATATTGGGAAGCGAGACGACATAAATTATGTAGTTCTTATAATTATTTTATAAGGAATATTATTTTTATTATTTTTATATATGCGGAAATTTTGAAGCCGTACACTGGTAAGTCCTGATTTTGATTTTTTTTTTCTTTTTTCTAGTGGTTAGTTAGAAGTGGCCTCTAAAACAGTATTCAAAACTTTGTTTAGGACACCTTTTTTTATTGGTTGTAAATTGTTGAAGTTAATTGACTTGAATAATTGTAAGACGTATAATCTCGTGATAGACCATTTACTATTTTGGAGATACTTGCCTATGTGTTTTGAGCAAAAAAGAGGTGTATTATGTATTTATTCTCAGTTTTTCGTGAAAACTTGTTTGATTTTGTATTTGCATTTAGTTTTCATTTTCAGTTTCCAAAAAAAAAAAAATTTTGAGAGAAAAAAAAAAAAAAGGATTTGAATACAAAAAACTAAATACAACTTTTTGGTGTTTTCATTTTCTTGAAAACTAATACAATGAATTTTTGTAAAAAACACACACTCTCTCAATTGTGTTGAATTTTTAATTGAAAAATATAAAGTGAAAAAAAAAAGCAAAAACTAGACTTAAAAATAATGCCAAACATGAAATTGGGCAGAGAAAATAAATACAAGATTTCAGAAACGAATAATGAGTTTAGAAAATGAAAAGAGAAAATGAATCCACCCTCAATAATAACCAAACAGGATCTTGATGGTTCATCAATTTTTATCTTACTAATTAGTGGATTAATGCATTTTTATGTTTAGAGGGAGGGCGGAAAGTGAGAATTGACCCAATTCTAGAAACGCCTATTATAGGTTATACTTTAAAATTTGAGTAATTTTGTTCCAAGACTTGACTATAAACCTGACCTGAATGAATTGAACCAAATCGAACTTTACCTCTAACTAACCATTTGTCTTATCTAATTACTAATTAGGTAAAATCGGCTATTTAAATTTTGAATAGTGCTCTTAAAGAGCAAGAGAAGTTGGTCTCCAACATTGGATACATCATACAACAATACATAAATACCATACTACGTCTTTATCATGTAGCTTATGCTTATAGAACTTATAAGCAATGTTAAGTACACAACATATTTCGTACTCTTTTTAAAATTCCATAGATGAAAAGTTATGATTGGTGTACGTAAACTTAACATTGACAAAGCTTATAAGTTATCTCCTTACCTCGACATAAGGACCTATATTCTTTATGATTGCACTAGATGCCTTATAATTCAACCTCAGATCTCCTGGATTTATGATAACTTGCACATCCTTATTCAATATATCAATTGGAGATTGCGATCGCCCATTCTTACACATTGCCCATTCTGGCTTAAGTTCTCCCCAGTGTTCGGGTCCTTTTGGACTCCCTTCGATATAGTTAAACTCAGGCTCTTCACCTGCCAAGTAAATTTCAGTATCACATCATCATCATAGGTAATAATAATATTGCAATTCTTATTTTATATATATATATATATATATAACAACATTATTAGCATGCTACATGTAAGTATCTTTGGCATTATACCAGTTTGAGCAGTGATATTGACTGCCAATATAGAAGAAACAGTAGAAACAAGCAATTGAAGATTGGTAAACTATAATTCTTCATGATATGCAAAAAACAAATGGCAAGTTAAAGAGTGCAGTTCTTTGTTGGCGAAGCTAATGTCAATGAGCTCTATGATCATATCTGTATCTATCTATTTATCTATATATACTAAGTAGAAACACAACTATAAAGGCACATTTGGTACACTAAGTGAGAATAATGACTGGAATGGTAATTTGTATAACTGGGAATAAAATGTGTTATAATAGAATAACTGAATCTATTCATATGTTTTGTTATGAGTTGTAATATTAGAATAAATTTTAAAATCTATTTTAGGAAATATCTTACTCAAACAATTATATTCCAAAAAAATATTTTTTTTTTTTAAATTTGAGAGAGATAATTTATTTTTTTGATGATATTTTTTATTTCTATAATTGTTACATGCACATGGAAAGTTTGTTTATTTGAAAATATATTAATTTTAAAAATTATTACACCTACTAAGGAATAATTATCCCTCATTTTAAAGAATAGCTATTTATAAAGAATGACTATTCCATGTAATAAAAACATAACCAAACTACTAAATAGCTAAATCGTAAGAATAACAATTACATTACGTGCCGATTATAGTCTAACAAACATACCCAGTTTAAAGTTTTACCGTGTGATGCATTCATTTTTTCTAATAGCAAGCTACAATGCTAGCTAGTTAGATTTGGAATAAACATTGTAGCTAGCATACATTTTGCCTAGTTGCAAGCTAGCCTAATATGGCTTGACTTTTTGGATTTTGCTTTCAAATTTTAACTGGACAAGCTACATGCAGGGACCATGGTTTTAAAAACCGAACCGGGCATCAAACCATATTTTTAAAAATTTCTAGTTTTTGACCAGTTTTTTCCGGTTTTTGGCCGATTTTTCAGTTTTTGACTAGTTTTATGGCTTTTAACCAGACCGTACTTGATCGGTTTTCCCGGTTGAACCGATCAAACCAGCCAGTCTGGTCCGATTTTTAAAATAGTGGCAAGGATGGAATCAAGATTCGAACTTGAGGGGGGCCAAAGCTTAAAACAATTTTTTTTTTTTAATGAAAATAAAAACTAACATCTATTTCATATTCAACAAATTACTACATATAAAATAAGTGTTTCTTAAACATTTCAACACAATTATTAAAATGGAACTCGACGCTATTTTAGAAGATATCCAAATATATATATATATATATATATATATATATTTAAGAGCAAATCTTAATTTTTCAAATTAAATATGTATACCAGTTTTTGTTTTTTTAATTGGGGGGCTATTAAGACCAAAATTTAAAATTTCAACACACACACACACACACACATCCTAGTTTGTTTTTTAGGGGTGGGGGTGGGGGTGTGGGGGGGGGGGGGGGGGCAATGGCCCCCCCGCTGCCCCACTGTAGGTCAGTCACTAGCTACATGGGTAGTTCAGTGCTAATTCTTTAATGGATCAGAGAAAATTGATCCACACTTACAGTGTCTATTATAGTCTAGCTAGTAAGATTTGGGATAAACATTGTAGCTAGCATACATTTTTCCTAGTTGCAAGCTAGCCTAATATGGCCTGACTTTTTGGGTTATGCATTCAAATTTTAGCTGGACAAGCTACATGGGTAGTTCAGTGCTAATTCTTCAATGGATTGGTGAAAACTGATACACACTTACAGTGCCTATTATAGTCCAGCAAACATACCCTAATAGTTTAAACTGATCCACACCTACAGTGCCAATTATAGTCTAGCAAAATTACCAAGCTACACCTCAGCGGTACCTAGCGAATCGAGCTTCTGAAGGCTGATCGGCTGTGGGTAAGTAAATTTTTGTTATAATATTTGCAAATAAACGTTGTAATTTTCCCTAAATCTGCCGTCCCCATTTCAGTTTTGTAATTTTAGGAAAGAAATGTTATAATTTTCAGTGATCGTGGGTACCTCTTCTTGATAGAAATGGGTTGGTCTTGAGGCTCTAGAGGAGAAAAGGGTCGGTCTTGAGGTCCTGGCGCGGCAGAGCTTGGAGTGGCGGAGCTGATGCTGTTCAGAGGCCGGTGCTGGAGCTTCAAAGGTCGAGAAGACGTCGAAGCTTGGTATGTCGTGATTCAATGTCGTGGGTTTGGGAGAGGATAAGAAATTATTGTGCTTTAAGAGGGTAGTGATTTGATGAGAGTGATAAGAGAGTGAAGAGGGTTGAGAGTGATAAGAGAGCATGTGACCATTGGTAGAGCATGTGAGAAATCAGTTCTGATGGGACAAGACTCTGCCGTGGGCCCCACGAGTTTGAGAGTATTTACAAGCTTGCCACTAAAACTCAGTTTTGGTGTTTTGAAAACAACATATTGGCTTAACTCAGTTTTCAGATTATTAACTCAAAAAACTAAGAAATGAGTTAAGGAAATGAGTGAAAGAAATTGAGCCAAACAGAGTTTCAATGTGTGGGGCCTACTAGTTTTGAGATATGAATTAAGAAAATTGAGATATGAGTGATGAAAACTCACCTGTCCAAACAACCTCTTACTGATTTTATTCATTATTCTACAATGTGGATATCTGCAGTTACAAAAGCAATAATGTCTTACGGAACAAACTTCATCCAAGCAGAAAAAGGAAAAGATAATCTTGCTCTTTGGACTAAAGCATGTGCTACTGCATTACTTTGCCTTACAACATGAGCGAAAGAAAAACTCCGCATAGAGCTAACATGAAATAAAATGTCTCTAAACAAATGCCCTATAGATGAAGATTGCATACCCTCCCCCCCTCCCCCCAAACAGGCCTTTAATGACTATTTATGAATCACCTTTAAAGTGGGATTGTTGTAACCCAATTTCTTTTGCAAAAATCACAGTACGCCTTGCTGCCAACACCTCAAAACACTCCACAGAATGCAGCTTGATTATTTTTCCTGCCATTGCAGCCACAACTAATCCACCTGAGTCACGTACCACAATGCCCAAACCTACTTCCTCACATTCATTAGACAATGCTCCATCAAAATTGACTTTATACTCACCTGGATTTGGAGGTATGCAATTGCAACGTCTCTGCTGCTTATTACTAACAGGTGGGTCATGACAAGACTGTAAGAGTGCTTGTACTACTTTCCATCAACCATAATATTGTTTCATTGATGCCTATAGCACCCCACAAACATGTCCACCCATGGACTATTCTTGAATCTTTGAGAACCAATCTCCTCAAGTTTATAGCTATGTTTATGATGATCAAAATAGCACATTTACTTACTCTGGTAGACCCAATTACATTATCACTTTCTACCTATAAATTATGGAAAGGAATTATGAGTTCCCGTCTCTCCAAGTGTAATAAGAAACTATATAATAAGTTTCATTATTTCTCTCTATGAAATTATAAACTACTTACGAAGAGGAATTATGAGTTCCTTTAGTGTAACAAGAGCATTAAAATCACTGTAGCTATTTTAATTTTCAGCAAATATGTATCTAAATACCAAAAAAAAAAAAAATCCCACATCAATCTCACCAAATTTGTAAAAAATATTACGCAAACAACACTGCCACGCCACATGTGGCGAGACACTCTCTCGTCTACTTTGCTCCAACTTCCAAGATACCATGGAGTATGTGTATTGTAAGGACACAATTTGGGTTCCTAGCCCAAGGGACGGAGAGTTTAAGCCCAAAAAGCTCAATACAATAAATTTGTAAAGAGTGGGTTGGAAAACTGGGTTTTGATGAGTTTGACTACAAGTAAAGTGGATCCAGGTGACAAGAAAATGAAGATAGACTGTTTTAAACTAAGGAAAATCGCCATTGGCACAATCTAAGGAGATCAGTTTTTTATTCATATTCCTTCTCAAGTTTGATAAAAAATTCAACTCTAGATTGCAACAGTGTTTTTCTCTCTCTCTTTCTCCAACCCCCCCCCCCCTCTGAGGGTCTTCTCTCCCTTTTATACCATTCTTCCTCATCTCTCTACCCTTTACATATGGATCAGATCGTTAATTTGGATACTCGTCTCATCTGCACCTTCCTGAAGCCTTTGGAAGTAGCTGTCAGGCTAAACACTACTGCTCAGGTATCACTTCCTCATTAATGCGGCCAGAGAGTTAGCTGCAGAGCATTCAATGAGGTGGTAACAACTTTCTCTTAGATATTTCATAACCTTTCCTTGTCCTGTGCTTTCACAATGTAAATCCTTACCTACAGAATCTTCTAGAACGTTGCTTCGAGGTGGCAAACTGCACCTTCCGACCTTGGCTTTTCTCAGCTGAGGAAGCATTCCTCCTTAGACTACCTTCATGGATGATCATGATCAGACTTTATTTCTTTACTTATTAGCACGGATTCTTAGGAAGACATTTACCCATCCTTGGATTGGGCCCCTGACCCAATAGATACATAGATATATACTCTTGGACCTATCAACCCCACAATCGTCCCTCGAGATTCTTCTTTCTAGCTCCTCAGGAAGAAAGGATGACTTCGATGTCACTATAATTGCTCCGTGCTCGTCATACATCATCTCTGACTATGAAAGTGCCTTTTTAACTGCCCAAGGCACGCTTCTGACACTTTGACACACGAGACGCACCTTCATTAAATTTTTACGGCTCCATGTTCCCCACGTTCTATGGCGTGATGCAGATCCAACGGCTAAGGATTTTGCTAGAGACCAGGCAAGAATTTTCCCACTTGCAACTCTCTTTTGATATAAATACTATCCAAATTAATCATTCATCTCATTTTAGCACTCATACATTGAACCTGCAAACTTACCCAATCTACTCGTGCCCTCACAATTACCAAAAGCCAGTCTGAGGAGAGTTTTCTTTTTCACGTAAGTCTTCATAAATCTTTTCATTTATTTTTTCATCGACTTTTCATTTCTCTGTGTCTTTTTCCCCTCGATTCTTCTTCCCTCTCTTTATTTTCTTAGTTCCTCCAAACCTCTCTTAGGAATGGGTAGAGTCGCTTGTTTGGTAGACTTCGAGGAGGGAATAGAAAGCTTTAAAGCTTTGTATAGGATCCCGCCAAGAGTCTCCATTAAGTATTATAAGGAAAGGGTATGGCACGAGAAAAGGCAGGAGGGAGAAGTAGTAATCCCGATGATTGCCTTCATAGAAGGAGGGATAAGAATCCCCATGGGCACGATCACTAGGGATTACCTTAGGGCTCATAGATTAGCTCCCACCCAATGTACCCCAAATATGTTTAGAATTTTAGGTTGCATAGACACACTTAATGAGAGAATGGGTTTAGGGCTTACCCACTATGATGTCAACTGGATCTATAACCTCCATTACCTAAAAGGGCAAGGGTACTACCTAAAGTCTAGGTTATCTAAGGTTAGGCTCATCCAATGCCTCCCTGATTCCAACAAAAGCCTAAACAAGGACTTCTTGATCGTATCAAGGGAGTAGCACGATGGATTCCCCTGCTCGACGAGAAAGGGTAAACCAGGTGGGGCTCTAGGTCTAGGTTGATTATTTCCCTGCTAACGCCTCTATTAGAGATTCTCAGTAGGGAAAAGCTGGTTATGTGGCCGACGCATTAAAGCTAGCTCTTCTACTACGCAAGGACATGATCGTTTTAAGGCAGATCAAGAAGCATGAGGTCTTTCTCTCACTGAAGAGGGAATTGCCCTGGAAAGACTACTATCTAACTCTTCTTTGTTTTCTATTTTGTTTTATTATTTATATTTTTTGATTACTTGCTACATTTTATGAATTATTTGTATATGTATTTTCTCACACCTAACTTCTCTGGTCTGAGTATGTTTCACTATTTCCTTTTATTTTTGAGGAAATGTCGTCCAAACTGCTCATAGAGCTGAGGGGATAGTCATCAGCACTTACCGAACAATGAAAGATGAGGAGGCCAGACGTGTTGCTGCCGTGAAGACATTTAAGGTGGCCGAGAAGAAACTGCACGAAGTCACTACCAAACTAAATGTGGCCGAAAGCAAGAAAAAGAGCATCGAGGCCGTTCTAGCGATGGCAGAGAGGCAGGCAGAGGCCCAACACAAACAGCTTCACCAAAACAAGAATGAATTTGCGGCAGCGAAGGAAGAAGCTGTAAAGGCTAAGGAGGAGGCTGAGAAGGCCAGGGACCAAGCCGAGCAAGATGGGTACAAAGCAGTGGTGGTGGAGATTGATGATACCCTTAGGATGGAGGTCTCGAAGGTATGTAGACATTACTGCCTCCAGGTGTGGAATGAGGTGCTCAACCAAGCGGGAATTAAAGCTTTTTCTATGCTTTAGAGAGCAGAAAGTGTTTACTATCCTCCTGCCATCCGAGCTTATAGCTCATCTATCCCCAAAGCAGAAAATGTTTACTCTAAGTAGACCCGACATTCTTCAAGGTAAAGGGTATCACTTTGTAGTGGTAATTCCCAATAGGAGTAACAAAAGTTGTTTTATCTTGGTCATCCAAAGCCAAAGGTATCTGGTGGTACCCCTGAAAGGCGTCCATAAAGCTCATCCACGGATGCCTACAGTGGCATCGACCAATTAATCTATCCGAGGCATAGGGAAAAGATCCTTGGGACATACTTTATTTAGATCTGTGAAATCAACACATACACGCCATTTTCCATTCTTCTTTTTTATACCATCATATTAGCCAATCACTTAGGGTAAAACACTTCCTTAATAGCCCCAGGCTGCTTAAACTTGTTCACCTCCTCTTTAACAGCATCAGAACGCTCTTTAGATGAGCGCCAGGGTTAAGGGTCGTCAATGGGCCGGGTCGGGCCAGCCCGGCCCATTTTCACTTGGCCCAGGGGCACAATGGGCTGGGCATAATGGGCTATTAACTACTTAATGGGCCGGGTCGGGCTGGGCCGAAAGAGAAAACCTTAGCCCATGACCCTGCCCATGGGCAATGCCCATTTTGTCTTTAGCGAGCTGGGCTATCGGGTTGGGCCTAGTGGGCTACCTATGGGCTTGTGCTAAGAGAATAATCTATCTATTTTTATAAAATTGATTCTTTCCTTATTATTTTTATAAGGAAAGAATCAATTTTTTATAAGAGAATAATCAATCTATTTTTTTTAAGGAAAGAATTAAAGAATTTAATACTTAATTACAAATTTTTTTACATTCAAATCTATTTAATTTTTTGTTTTGTTGATGGAAACCTATTTAATTTTTTTTTATTGAGGCTTTAAATAGTTTTTTATTTTATCTTTAATAATAAAAATGTCAAATGGTTAATTCAAATTTGCTAGACTACTAGAAAAATATGTATTTAACAAACTAAGTTTAGCATAATTACTTTGAGTATCTTAGTGGTTGAGGGCTTAAGAAATTGCTCTATAATATCTCAAGATCAATCTTTCATACACTTCTTATATATTTTTGTTATGAATTATAAGTTATTGGGCTGGGCCAATGGGCTGGGTAACGGGTTGGGCTACTGGGCTAGCCCACCGGGTACCCATGGGCATAAAAACTAGCCCATAGCCTGACCCACTGGGCTTGTGGGCTGCCCATGACCCTTAATAACAACGGGCCGGGCCGCCCATTAGCCCGATGGGCCATCAGGTTTCTGGGTCGGGCTATGGGCCATGGGCTATTTGATGATCCTTAGCCGGGGTGGTTGTTTGTTTGGGAAGATAGCTAGGTTGACATTTTGGTGATGGAAAATGAAGTCTGGGTCTACCACAAGAGCTTCATAAGCATTCCATACAAACACGTCAATATTCTTCCTCAAAAATATGACCAGCTCTTCCTTCTCCTAAAAAGTCAGTTGAGCTCCAACCTAAAAAAACTTCTCTGGATCATTATCTATAAAATTTTCTTCCAACTTTTCACACTTAGGCCCTTCTAACACCACCTCCCAGGGTATAACCGGAGTCCTTGATTGCTATGAGCCCCTTTCAGTAGAGGCCGAGGATTCAGCTTTAGGCTGATGTATAATTGCAGCCGCCATGCATTGCCTAGCAATGGATTGACTCCCAACCAGCTCTTCAATCTGGCCCCCCAATGAATATTTCACCTTCAAATGCAAAGTTGAAGAAACAGCCTCCAAGGCATGAAGCCAAGGCCTTACCACAATGGCCATATAGGGAGAGTAAGCATCCACCAGGATAAAGTCCACCTCCACCACCTCCGAACCTACTTGCACAGGTAGTCTAATCTGGCCCCTTAGAATGAGAACTTTCCCATCAAAACTTACCGATGGTGAATCATAGGTTGTCAAGTCCTCAGGCTTCAAGTTCAGCTCTTTGTATAAGTCAGGGTATATAATCACTGTACCACTGCCCTGGTCTACCAATACCCTCTTCATATCATACCCTCTTATCCTAAGCGTGGCCACCTAAGCACCATCGTGTGGCTGTATAGTTCCAATCTTGTCCTCTACCGAAAAACTTAACGCCGGTCGGATACCTACTTTAGCCCTCTTCGGCTCAGATTTAAAGTCCTCGGCTGGTGGCCAAGCTATAGACATCACTCTGGAAGGACGAGAACCAGTCCTTCCAAGAGCAACAAAGATGACATTAATCATGCCTAGAGGAGGCCTTGAAGAAGTTTTCCCCTAAGCCCCTGACCCTGCTTGGTCTCCTAGCCCATTAAGCCGATACAAAAACTGTTTTAATCTTCCATCTCTAACTAGTTACTCCAAATGATTCCATAGAGTCCTACAATCCTCTGTGGTATGTCCTCATTCCCGGTGGTATTGACAATGAAGACTCTAGTTGCGCCTCATGGTGTCTCCTCCTATTTTGTTTGGTCATTTAAAGTATGGCTTATTTTTGATCTTCTCCAAGACTTGATGTTCCAGCTCTCGGAACACCGTGTTGACCACCTAAGGAGCTGTAGACCCAGATTGTCCAGCAAAATCTGGGTTTGTTATTGTTGTATCTATCTGACCTAAAATCCCTCCTCTCTTGAGGGATAACCTTCGTCTTCCCCTTTCCCTGCCGTTGGTCCTCCTCAACCCGCTTATACTCGTCAATACGGTCCATAAGCCGACGTACACTCCTCACAGGCTTCTTGGTCAATGAATTTCTCAAATCATGCACGGTAGGTAGGCCGATCTTGAAAGTCCATATGGCTACATCGTCAAAGTCTCCATTGACCTCATTGAACATCTCCCAGTATCTATTCGAGTACGTTTTTAGGGTTTCCCCTTCTCGCATGGTCATAGACAGCAGTGGATCTAAAGGCCAAGGAACTCTACTGCATGTAATAAAGCGAGACCTAAACACCCGGGTGAGTTCCTTAAAGGAATCAATAGAACCTGCCTCTAGGCCGTCAAACCATCTCATTACCGCAGGTCCCAAACTAGATGGGAAAACTTTGCACATCAAAGCCTCATTCTTAGAGTGCACAATGATCCTCTGGCTGAAGTGGCTTACATGCTCCATAGGGTTTGTTTGACCATTGTACATGGTGAATGTTGGCTAAGTGAATCACCGAGGAAGTCTTCCTCCTTCAATTCTACATGTGAAGGGTTACTTGGAAATCTAGTTCAATGCTCTGCTTATAACATCATTTCCCAGGCCTCTGCAAGACGAATTCCTACTCCTGCGGCCATGAGGGTTGTCCTCTTCATACAAGAAAGACTTACTAGAGGGAGTCCTCGACTTAGGCTTGTAATTGCTCTCCCCACCATCATCAAAAGAAAGGTCAGAAACGAAAGGAGATCGCTTCCACCGTTTATGGCATAACTTCCTCTTCAAACGATCAATCTCCAATTGCATGGCCCTAGCACTATCCTTATGAAAGACGTGGCTTCCACCCCGAGATTGGCTCTTGCCAATATGGGTGGTGTGCACACTCCCCTCCCGGTCCCTTCCTCGTTCAAGACTGAAAAAATGATCTTGATGTTGGGACCCCATAGAATCTGCCTAGTGTGGACTTGAACCTACCATAACTAGATTTTAAACTCACTAAAACACAAGGAGCTTTCCACAGATGACGCCAATTGTAAGGACGCAATTTGGGTTTCTAACCCAAGGGAGGAATGGTTTTAGGCCCAAAAAGCCCAATACAATGAATTTATAAAGAGTGGGTTGGAAAACTGGGTTTTGATGAGTTTGAAAACAAGTAAAGTAGATCCAGGTGACAAGAAAATGAAGATAGATTGTTTTAAACTAAAGAAAATCGTCCTCGGCACAATCCGAGGAGATCAGTTTATATATATATATATATATATATATATATATATTCCTTCTCAAGTTTGATCACAAATTCAACTCTAGAATGCAACAGTGTTTTTCTCTCTCTCTCTCTTTCTCCAATCCCCCCCCCCCTTCCTAAGGGTCTTCTCTTCCTTTTATAGCACCCTTCCCCCTTTCTCTACCCTTCACGTATGGATCAAATCGTTGGTCTAGATACTTGTCCCATCTACACCTTCTTAAAGCCTTCGGAAGTAGCTATCAGGCTGAACACTGTTGCTCAAGTATTACTTCCTTATTAATGTGGCCAAAGAGTTAACTATAGAGCATTCAATGCGGTGGTAGTAGCTTTCTCTTGGATATTTAATAGTTTTTCTTTGTTCTATGCTCTCACGATGTATATCCTTACCTACAGAATCTTCTAGAACGTTGCTTCGGGGTGGCAGACCACACCTTCCAACCTCGACTTTGCTTAGCCAAGGAAGCATTCCTCCTCGGACTACCTTCTTGGATAATTATGATCAGACTTTATCTCTTTACTTACCAACACGAATTCTTAGGAAGACATTTACCCATCTTCGGACTACTTAATGTCCTTAGATTGGGCCCTTAGCCCAATAGATACATTAATATGTACTCCTGAACCTATCAACCCTACAGATGTCATTTTGGTTAGTAGGCGACAGCACTTAACAGAAGCTTAACGGATGACTGAATTGACTATATTTGAAATTTAGAGAACTTAAATGACAAGACTAAAACCTAGAGGACTAAAATGACAAAAGATGAAACTTAGATGGTTAGTTTTGAATTTTGACCATTTTTTTTATCTATTGAGATTTTAAATGATTTTTATCCATTTTTTAATTTAAAAACTTGATTTATAGGCAAGTATAAAAAATATTGATTTATAGTTCCAATGAAAGGAAGATGGTAATAAAAAAGTAATACACCTTTGGGTTATAATATTAAAACTTTAACTTTCAATGAGCATTATTTCAAATCTCTAAGGACTGAACCCCGAAGAAAAAAAAATTGAATCATTAATAGTGGGAATAATTATATTGTATATTAAATTGCATTTACAATACCATTTTAGACTATTGTACATAATGTGAATATATATAATTAAATTATATAGAGAAAAAAAATTTTAATTCTCATTTTTTTTATTCGTCCTTCCCCCAAAAGGAAATTCCTGATTCTGCCATTAGTGATACTGCTTGCAGAAGTGAAATGGGAAAGAAATAAGTGCAAAAAAAATTTAATTGAGTGGGAAAAAAAATAATATTTTAATAAATTAATGATAGAGTATTGAAGCTAATGCGGTTTTTGTAAATATTACATTAGCTAAAGTAACAAAAGTAAATCTTTTTTGGATCAATATAGCTAAAATTGAATTGAGACTGATATTAATTAATGCTCTAAGAAACTAAATTCATAAATCAATGCTAGATTTTGGAACCGTAGTCGAGTACTATGCATTCTGACCAAATGTTTTTTTTTCCCCCCTTCTTGACAAAAAAACATTTGTTATTATTTTGAAATTTTTACTAAAAAGTAATTATTCTTAATGAAATTGGATTTGGTTTGAAGTGTATAATGCATTTTCTGTTCCAGATTAAGCAAAATTATAATAAGATGACTACATGATAACAAAAATAAAATAAAATAATTGATTTCTTATAAATAAATTGTGCACATAAAAATCCATAAAAATTGATCAAATTTATAAAGTTTTTTAATATCTACTTAAATACAATCACCTCTAATAATAGGAATAATAATAGCAAAATATATAAATCACCTTTAATAATAGGAATAATAATAACAAAATACGTAATACCAGTGAAATTACAAAGGCACACACCAACAATGATGTGCTTGCATAATATTGTATATTTGTGTATGTGCCCAATGTAATGTTGTATTTTCCCTAAATCTGTGGTTTAAACGGAACTATTCTTGCGATTCTATTCAACAAAACAAGCAAAAAACAACGCGCATTTCACAACTTGCACATATAAAATATTAAATCATTCACAATATTTCTTTCAAAATGTAGCATATCATCTGCAATGGACATCAATAAAAAACCATCTAACATGGTTTTGTCTGATCCTAGTCTTGTAAAAACACATGTGGCCACCTGTTCATGTACATATATAATGGTGTCTTAGACATACCTATATATCCCCATTTAACATAATTATACAATGTCTGTATAAACAATAAAAATAAAAAACATAATTATACAATGTCATCAAAATAAAATCTCAGCTACTAGCCTACTACCATGCTTATCCACAATTTTAAATTTATAATTGTCTACAAACATAACACACACACACAATACTTTGTTTGATATGTTTATATAATTAAGATTGATCTATTATATACATAATGTTATACTTAATAGTTAACACTGTTAAGCAGTAGTTATCTTGTATATAGTAGATTTGTACTTGTATTTTGTATTTTGTATATAGAAGTGTTAACCTGAAAAAGCATAGTGTAGCATAGTGTAAAGAACGACTTGTCGTTCATACTGTACAGGTTAGTTGATTAGGAAGGAAGTTAGTTTGTTACACTTTTTAGCCACGCGTCTCTATTGTATTGGTTGGATCAATAGGTTGTTAAGTCTGGCACTTTTCCCGCTACTCTGTTTTCTTTATATAAGAGACAGAGCTTGATAATTATATACATGAATTCTCTCTCTCTCTCTCTCTCTCTCTCTCTCTCTCCACCATTGCAGATTCACAAGTAAAATCTCTTATTTTCTAAATAAGAGCCGTGGATTTAAATCCTACTTATAACATAAAGATAAAAACATCATCTTAGCACACCTAAAACTAACCATTGATTTAGGTTGCATTTGGTAAAACTATTACAAATATACCTTGAATTCTAATATACTATATTCTAATAGAATACAATTATTTTTTTTTTCAAATAATTGTCTATCTTTGTGAGAGGAAAATAAAACATTAAAAAGCCACAAAAGTTTTCTCCCCCTTTTTTCACAATTTCTACAATTTCCTATTCAATTTTCCATCAAAACCACCATAATCATTAAAACAATCACAAGCAAAACCACCGAAGCAACAAAAAGGCTTTCACCACGACCACTTCAAGTTTCCTTAAATCCCAAATTGGTTCACCTAGACAAATCAAAACATCAACCACCCAATCAAACCACACCAAGCCTTTATTGTCTTGCAACCACCACTCGAACACCTTACAAAAGCACCTACGTACACACCTTCTTACTTGAAACCTACACCGCTAGTACCCAAAAAAATAAAACCCATAAATGCCAATTGCTATATCAGGTTCATTACAAAATGCCGCTATTCATGCAAATTAAGCTACCATATCAAACCTATATTATTCCACCAAGAGCTCCCTACCACTAGATCTAAGAAGTCCAGATCACCGTCGCGGAGCGGTGGTGTCCAAGCTAAATGGAAGAAGTGAGAGAAGGGTGACCCGAGAAAGGAAAGCTGGGCTACGACATTGTTGGTTGTGCAGTGATCGGTGAGTCATGTGTGAAGGGTGCGATGGCATTGGGTTGAAGAGACATAGATAGGTAATTCATGTACTACAAGTCGTTCCAAGCCAGACAAAGCATTGCTATGAGTCGTGCTTCAGCTAATGATTAAACATTACTGGATGTTGTTTAACTAAAGTCTATACAACCGATGCTTGTTAGAATTAAATCAAAGATATTAACATGAACGGAAATCCAAGAGCTTTTATTTTAAATCCCTAACTCTCAATAATCATTAAATTATTACAACAAAGTAACCTCTTTGCTAGCCATAGAGAGGAAGAGTTACTTCTTTCTTTGACAAAATCCCTTTGTCCCATGTTGGAAGATTTCTTAGCCATTGACTACCTCAACAATATCGGAAGACTTCTCGGTCATTGAGAGCCTGCACAGGTCTTGCATTGTTCTTTGCGTACTGAAATAAATTAACCAATTACTTTAACAATTTAATTTTTTAAAAGAAAATTACATATTAGGTCCCTAATATTTGGCTTTTGATTTTTTTTAATTGATATGATAGAATTTGAAATCTTATGGCATCTACTTTATAATAATTATTTCCTATCATTACATCAAGACATTGATTTGCTTTAAAATTGTATAAATAATTAAATACTTTAAAATGTTTCAAAAAGGTGTTTTTTGACCGCCATTTGATCTATAAATGAAAATTGTTGACTTGACAAATGAAATTTATGAAACCAAAATCACTTTGTTGAAGTGGAGGCCATGACGTGGCATGACTTCAATTTCTCACATCAGGTTTTTTTTTTTTTTCATGGGCATAAGACAATTTTAAAACTTTTTTGAAAGTATAGGAACTAAAGTCAATCATTTTAAATTATAAGAATAATTTTGAAACAAAATCAAAAATTTAAATTATAAGAACAATTTTGAAACAAAATCAAAACATTAAGACAAATATATAATTTAAGGAAAAAAAAGAGAAGAAAAAGAAGATAAAGCAACAATTAACACAAGTTTAAGCTAGATATAGAGTACATACATCGAAATTAGCTTCACGAAGTAACTGTACTTGCTCGTTTGAAACAGTATTTATCTGAGGCAAGGTCAAGTTAAGGTATATAGTGTCAAGTTAAAGAATAAAATGTGAAGATTATAAGAGTTAATTGGAGTTAATTAAAGTGTTCATCCGTACCTTTTCATTGATGATCCATGTAATACCTTCAGCACAAGGAGGAAATGTTTGTGATCCGTTGTATTTGTAATACTTGACAGCTTCCATATTTGAGTCTCTAGGATCTATCACCCCCTTTGCTCTCTCTTCCTTTGTTTTAACCAAAGATTTTATTTCCTCTGTGAACTGAAATTAAAACAAATGGAACAGTTTTAGAAACATTTAAAAGTAATTTTGAGTGAAGAAGTGAAAATGGGTTGATATGTGATTCTTCACCTTTGACAGGAATGAATCGGGCTCACCAATTTGGTAGAACTGGGCATGAGCAACTGAAATTTTATTTGTTGCATCTATGTGAGCCATGTGCAACTCCAATTCATACCTGGTTAAGAAATCATTGTAGATGAAATTTTTCGGCAGTGAGACATTTGATTTTGAGAGAGAGAGAGAGACCTCTTGCCATTGATGAGATGCTCGGAGGGCAAGTGCCAGTGGCATTGTTGGAGGGGGTAGTCTTTGCCATCGATGTGAATTGATCCAGCATCACCCTCCCATGCAACCTGGGTCCATGAAATTTTGATATTGAAACAATACCAAATAGAATAAAAACGATATTACAGTTGAATTCTTCTCCTCTCAAACTATAACTATAAATGTTAGTAGAGAATTTTTATAGCAAGGTGACTCTTCGATGTGTCTAATCAGTAATCAGGCAAAACTAGCTCTTTAAATTTTCGATGTCCCTCTTAAAGAGCAAGAGAGGTCTAGCTAGTCTCCAACAATATGCATAATTGTAAATAAATATTATTTTGTGTCATGCTTATGCAAATAATGAACAATGTTAGGTACATATATCATTTTTTACAATCTTTTTATGATAAAAATTTGTTGATGCACCAAATTATGATTGGTGGGAACATACATCTACCATTATTATCACTTTTTCATCTATCAATCATTATATAACACTTCAAGAAATCATAAATTTTGTATAAAAAATAAAACGTGTGAAGTAGGTTGTGTATACATAAATATACTTGTTGCAGAGCTAATAAGATATGTCCTTACCTCAATAGAAAAACCAGTATTCTTTACAGTTGCATTAGATGCCTTATAATTCAACCTCAGGTCACCTGTGTTTGAGGCAATTTTGACATTCTTATTCAATATATCAATTGGAGATTGCGATCGCCCATCCTTACATTCTGCCCATTCTGGCTTAAGTTCTCCCCAGTGTTGGGGCCCCTTTGGACTCCCTTCAATATAATCAAACTCTGGCTCTTCACCTGTCCCATAAATTTCAAATTAACATCACATCATCATAGGTAACAATAAGTCAATAATTTGGCAATTCTTATTATGAACAGCTACAAAAATATTAGCATCGTGAATGTAAGTAATAAGTATCTTTGGCATTACCAGCTTGAGCTATAATGGGTATTGGCTCCCTGCAGTAAAGAAGAAACAATATAAACCAACAACTGAAGATGGGTAAACTATAATTCTTCATGATATACAGCCAAAGTGCTAAAAGAAACTAATTGCAGGTCAAATAGGAGAGGTTTTTGTTGGAGATGCTAATGCCTGAGAGGTATCTAATGTTTATGTTTATATAATAATAGTGATTGCACTACCATTTTTATCAAATATTAATTACTGAAATTGTATCAGCGACAATCACATTAGAAGGACGAAATCATAATACAGGTTTCTAATTAATTGAGGCATTTAATGTAATACTTCCTCAGTTCCATTTTGTTAAGACTGTTTAAAAAATCCAACATTTTAAGGGATCATCATTTAATATATTGATTTTGCATAAATAAGTACCAGCTTCAAAAACTATCCTCGTTAATAAAAACTTTGAGGAAAGAGAGGTATTGAATTTTTAATTAAATTAAAGTGTATGTTAGAAAATTCTTATGTTGATTTTTCAAAGATGACTTTATTAGGGACATCCCAAAGCAAAATAGGGACCTAACAATTTGGAACTAAAGGAGTATTGCTCACATATGGCCAATGTGTTTTTGTTTGCCAAGAAGAACCTACTAAGAAGTTTTTAACTCCCATGTACAAACCGAGAATAAAAAGAAATAAATAATAATAATTTTCAACATCTGAATTGGAAGAAAAGATCGAATATAAACAATGAGGAATTGTGGATTTCAATTCACTCATTTTAAAATGGAAAGATAGTTTTAGTTAAAAATAAACTTTCAAAAATCTTAATCCTTTTAAGATATACTGGCTTTTTTTAGAACGTAAGTTGTATGAATTTCGATCTGTCATGCTCATGTATACATATTTTTGGATGACACTAAACTTTAATGTTATCTTTTGCTTCAATATTTTTTTCCCCCAAATGGAATCATAATTCATTCATAAAATCACACAAATTACCGGTTGTTATTGAGAACATCTCGTAGTGGGTTACCATAAGGTTGCGTGGATTCAATGGTATAACATCAAGGGACTTTAAAAAACAATTATTTCTATAAAGTAAACTAGTCAACAACCAGTGAAATGCACTAGAAAGTTCAATAAAATATAATTTTATCTAAATAGTACATTTCTATGCATGAAGTTCTGAAGGGTCTAAAGAGAAAGAGTTAAAACTACGGGATTAACAACATATTGTAATTATTTAAAAAAAAAGAGTTTTTATTTAAAAAAAATTCACTTTTATTTTTTATATAAATGTGAAATTTTATAATTATGATTGTAATTAATAGACATTTATTTTGTCTGTATATGTATATGAAATATTCAATGTTAGGTATGAAATTGTATAGTTATGGGAGTTATTAATAGTTATTTATTATGATTTTTAATAGATATTTATTGTGATAATTATAATTAATAGATATTTAATGTAATATTAATAGGTATTTATTAAGATATTTACTAATATATAATTATGGTAATTATAAAAAATATTTATTATAATTATGTTTGTATATGAAACTATCTATTCTACTATTTAGAGAAAATATGGTGTGACAAGATTCTAATAGAGCCTTCATGTATAGAATAGAACTTAAACTCAATTAGAAATATATATATATATAAAAACAAAAAAAAAGAAATATATATATATATATATAATTAGAATATTAATGTGGTTCATTAATGAGCAAGGATAAAGAGCTACAAACTTGTGTGTGTGTGTGTGAGAAAAATTGATTCTCAAAAAAAAAAGTTAAAAATTGTTTCTAAAAAAAAGATGTGAAAAATTGTGTGGCCTCCAAATTTTAGGTGGAAAATTGTGTGGTTAACTTTATTTTTTGAAAAATTATAAATATATTAGTATTTAAAACAACATTGAATGCACTTTAACCATTGCCATATAAATGCACCTACACATTTCTTTAGTTGTAATAAATGAGAGAGAGAGAGAGAGAGAGAGAGAGAGAGAGAGTGGTAAGTCATAAATGTGTAATAATACAATATTAATAAACAATTGACCTAGCTATTTTAACCATAAGATCTTTTAGAAATTTATGGTCTAAAAAATATGTAATTTTTGTTAAGACACATCATATATAACTTCAACCCATATAATTTGACTTGATTTGAAAGATTGCTTGGTGGAATATAAGTCAAAATGGATAGATAGTTTTAGCCAAAAAGATATTTTAGAAAATTTTAATCCTTTTAAGGTATATTGTTTGCTTGTTTTTGTTATTTTTTTTTTTTTTTGAGATATAGGTTGTGTAAGTCTCGAGCTGTCATGCTCATGTTTCTTTTTGGATGTCACTAAACTTTTATGTATCTTTTGCTTCACTATTTTTTTTTTTTTCCCAAATGGAATCATAATTCATACATAAAATCTACAAATTTCCAACTTGTTACTGAAATCCATGAAACCTTATGGTAACCCATTATATTGAGGAATCCACACTAGGGATAGTAGAATCAAATCCTAACTTAACTCATTCCTTGATTCTAACAAAAGGAAGCAAGATTGGACAAAATCTTTCACCAAACACCCCATTAATAGGGGGAATTAGGGAGTTCTGTTTTCCCAACCCCTCTATAAATATTAAATATTTATAGAGAGAATTATTATGATCGTAGTGTCCCACATTGCTTAAGTATAAGCTTAAACATATCTATATAAGCTCCTAGATACCCTTTCCTTGCAAGTCAGTTTTCAAGGGTGAGTTTTACTCATGAGTTTTTAATAGAATTAAAGAGTTCAAAGTTCCAAAACCCTGTATAAATATCAAAGGATAAAATTCGGCTACAACTCTATTTAATATTTTTCTTATTATATGTGAATTTTAACAAATCTACCATTAGATTGCATTATCTTTTTATATCCTTTATGCTTGCAAATTTTCCAAAAGATCAAAAGTCAATAGCTATGTCATCAATTAAATATTTAAATTTCAAATTTTGTAGTCTAAAATTTAAATGTTTAAATTTCAAAATTTTGTAGTTGATTTAAAATTATGAATAAAAAATAAATTTATAAATTAAATGGTAAATAATATCCAATTAGTATGAAATTTGATATACATGTTAAGTATATAAAGAATATGCAATTTGCTGGTTAGATTTTTTAAAATATATAGTTTTATTAATTTTTTTAGTGAGAGTTACAGTTAATTGTTACAACTAAGCTTGTAACTAAACTTTATCTAATATTAAACACCCTTCTACTCAGACCCCCATTTCAAGGGACAAGCAAACTTTTTTCATAAAAGGAAAGACAATTGAGCATTCCAAGTGTAATATTCTTTAGTAGGGTCATTATTTACAAGTTTTGTAATATAAATTTGGACAAAGTTTAGTTACAAAATTGGTTGTAATTTTATGGTACAACCTTACTCAATATCTTTTTATTGGAAATGAATTTTGAAAAAACCACCATTGGATTACATGTTCTTCTTATATCTTCCATACTTGCAAAATTTTTAGAAAATTAAAAATCAATAGTTATTTTATCAATAAATTATTTAAATTGCAAGTTTTTGTAGTTTAAACTTATGCATAAAGTATAAGCTTGAGTTTATATAGTAAATAATATCTTATTAACACAATTTGACATGTGTATTGAGAGCATAAAGAACATGTAATTTAATGGTTAGATTTTCAAAATATGTAATAATGTTTATTTTATTGAATAAAGTTGTAGCCTAAGGCTACAATCAATTTTGTACGTAAACTTTGTCCTACAGGTATTGAGTTAGGTTTTACCCATTACAACTAGCATTCTAGTCTCACTTGCTTCTTTTATTTTCCAATTCATTTTAAAAATCAAATGGTTTCCAATAAATTGTTTTGTAAATCAAATAAGTTAACCTGTAAATTACTTTGATATTTACCAATTTAATATCACCAGTTGAAAGGAAGTATTTAGTATGATTTAGTTAACTAAATTTGATAAAAAGTGATATAAGGGTGATGTTAAGTAGTTTTCAAAATTTTAATAACTACATTGGCATAATCAATAGATTAGAAATGAAATTGAATTCTGACAAATACGACCAATAACAGTTTCACCTAATTTTTATAGGCTTTTATTAATAGGTGCATTCTTATATTTAATTTAATGGTCTCCACTATTTTGGAAAGTAATTTTTGAGAAAAAAACACACACAAATAATACAAAATAAAACACACGCACACAAATAAACAAAATACTTATTTACCTTACTTATGTGAGACTCCCAAAAAGAATTGATTGATCGCAATAACAAAACTCATCCTTAATCAATACATTTGTTGACTGGCCCTTTTTTTCATTTTATCGTAACATCGTTTGAACTTTGAATGCTTGACCCTTTTTACCTTATTTACCTTACTTGGATTAGGTGAGCATTTTCAACATTAGGCAATCATTGTTTGAACTTTTGAGCGATGGCTTTTACTAATTTCATGAGTAAGTATATTTAACAACGACAAAGCACAAGCCACAAGCTGCATAAGCAACGGCTACACAATAAACAAGAGACACAAAAACTTAGAAGGCAATGTGACACTTTCACATTGAAGCTTCTCCACCATGTCCAAATAGTTCAATGATACTTTTTAGCTCCTTACAATATATTTGGTAGACTGTCATAGTTTAATTATTTAATAATTTAATTATATTTTTATAACAGGAAAGAATCATTCATTTTTAATAGCTATTTTTTAAAGAGTAATGCTAGAGATATAAATTTTTTTATAAAAAAATTTTACAAACTGCTGATGTGGTGAATGGTTATTAGTAAATGAAAAAATGATGTTAATGGTGGGTCTAGATAAAAACCAATAAGAAGTTGGTCTCATCAACAGTTTGTAAAAATGTCATAAAATAATTTATGACTGTAGCATTACTCTTTTTTAAAATGAGAAATAACTATATTCTCCTATAAAATGATTGTAATAATTATTCCTCAGTATGTGTAATAATTTCTAAAATTAATTAATTTTCAAATAAACAAGCTTTCCATATGCACATAACAATTTTGAAAATTAAAAAAAAAAATCATAAAAAATTACTAATATCTTTTTCAAATTTAAAAAATATTATTTTTAGGAAACATAATTGTATGAGTAAAATATTTCTAACATTATATCTTAAGTTTTATTCTGATGTTACAACTTACCATTAAACTTATGAATAAGTTTAATTATTCCATTACAATACATTTTATTTCTAATAATAAAAATTATCATTCCAATTATAGTTCACATTCAGTGTTTCAAAGTTGCCTTAGGTTTCAGGGTTTGGCGATGTTAAGTTGGATTTCTCGAGCATGGAGTGGCTGCACCGGTCTTGCATTCATCTCCGCATACTGCAATTAAGTAAAATCACAATTGGTTAACCAGTATTAGTTTACAAGCCCATTGGGCTCTAGGCCCACCATAGTTTATTTGTCCAGCACACATATACTTTGAATTACACTCTACTGTACAATTTTATACATAGAATTCAGGCTCCATATGTTAATTCTTTTAATATATAATTTGAATATATAACATCTGTTGTTTATTGTCAAGTCAATATGTTAATTAATTTTTTATATAAATTGAATTCAATTTCTAATCCCTTATTCAATATTAAAATATTATCAATTGAGTTAATTAGAACCTTAAGTTTATATGAGTTACGAGTTTTTTTTTTTTTTTCAAAAAAAAAAAAAAGTTATGAGTTAATTAAAACTGCAACTTACGTCATGGACCGCCACTCTAAGTGCATGAACTTGTTCCCTCGAGACTGTGCTTACCTGAGGGTAATGCAATTTTACGTAAGAATCTTTAAATTTTAATTGGTACCTTGAAAAATATACCAGGAAATTTTTTAAAATAAAAATAAAAATATTAGCGTATAGTATAAATGAAAACTGACCCTTTTATCAATGATCCAAAGGACACCTTCAGAACATGGAGGAACAGTGAGTGAGCCCACATATGTGTAACAAGTACTAATGTAGCCGTCCGTCTGAATTTCTTTCGGATTAATCAAGCCCACGTTTCTCTCTTCCTTTGTATCAGATATAGACACTATTTCCTCGATAAACTGAAATTGAATTTTGATTAAATATTTACTGCATAAAAAAGCCATTCCAACTTATGTGGGATTATTGTGTGTGAGAGGAAAACTAGTGTGTAATTTGGTAGCAATTTTACTATTTATAATGGAAAAGCAATTCCTACTGTTTGGCTTATATGCAAAATACCTTTTTTTTTTTCTTGCTAGATAAGAAGTAAGAAAGGAGAAGGGAGATTCAAATTCTAAACACTGCCACAAAAGGTGTTGGTACCAATGGGCTACCAATCGAACACCTACATGTTGAATAGGTTACAAATATAATCTCTTAACATCATATGAGAGATCTGAAATTAAATTTTGTTTTCATTAAAAAATTAATATTTACATCAAGAACTTAATTTGTAGTTCAATTGACATTTTCAAATGTTTTCGAGAAAGACACTTAGGATTTATATCTCCCCCCCTAATTATTGAATTACTAAAAAGTAAAAAACTATGTTTGAGACCTTGTAATTTAAGGTGTAACTAATTAAACTCAGCATTTTTAAAAGTACAAATCAAACCTTCAGTCTATATGTGTTACTTTTTGAACTTTCAATATTTAATTTGTTATAGCCATGAACTAGTTTTAAAATGTAATTTTCTAAAATAGTTTTGAAGAATTGTAGAGAAAAAAAAAAGTATAGGCTTTAGCAACAAAAAAGTATCATAAAGGAATCAATAATTATCAATCTTTCACCTGGGCGAGGAATGGATCGGGCTGACCAATGTTGTAGAGGACCCCCACAACAACAACTTTGTCTTTGACTTTGATGTCTGGGCTCATGTGAACCATGTGCAACTCCAACTCATACCTTAAAAAGAAAGAGAGCCGAGAGAGAAGAGCGAATCAATTTCATAATTAATTAAGATTATATTTTCTGGATCTAATAGGTGACGTTATATCATATAAAATTTTAAATAATGTAACACTAAAATTTATATAGACGTTAAAATTTTTAATATAATATAATATTTATATAAATCATGAAATGTATTAAGTTTCAAATATTAAGATTCTTTTCATTTCAAATAGAAGGAGAGAGAAACCTTATGCCATTGATGGAATGCTCGGAAGGTGAATGCCAGTGGCATTGTTGTAGATAATAAACTATGCCGTTGATCTCTATTGAACCGGCGGCACCACTGGCCCACTTCAGCTGCATTCATTACCATAGTATTTTTAGTATATATATATTTTGTAAACAAGAACTTTAAAATTTCTAAAGTCTACTACTTGTTAAACCAACATTGCAATTGATAGAATAAATGAAGCAACGCCATTATATATACCTGGCTGCTATAGAGAAGCAATAAATATAACCCTTTTTTTTATGTTAACGTTAATAATATCTTCTTCATTTTTTTTAGTTGAATATATTATAGAGATGTTACATTCACAATATTTCACAACAAATCATAGGTGATTAGTTGTTATTGATTCAAATTTGAACTAAACACGAAGATTACTTTTTTGTCATAACAATAACAACTAATAACAACCTGCTACTTAAAATTTGTTGTAAAAATATTGTGGACATATTATTTCTCTATATTATAATGCTCTTGGCAATTAACATAACCTTGATATCATGTTAAGAGCATTCGCATTAGCTCTTCTAAAATTTTGTGTATTTTACAAAAAAGAACGTACTTTTTTTCCATTTTACACCACCATTTAAAAAAAAAAAACTTACATCAAATTTTATTCTTAAAAATTTGCTTCAATAAAATATTAATTCTTCTTCATTTTTTAATTATTTTCTTCACCGCTCTCCTTCTCTCTAGAAGCCTCTTGCTCCCTGTTTTTCCTTCACACTTTCTCTCCCTCTCTCTCAAAGACCCAACACAACCCAAAATCACCAAGCAACCAACCGCCATCAACGAATCAACCCACACCCATCATTAAGTAACCATCATCAACCCATCCTTCATCAAGCAACCAGCTTCCACCAACCCACCAATCATTTGAAAAAATTGGTTCATCAACCCACCAGAAAATTTTAAACCCATAGATTAGCAACCCACCAAGTAAGATTAAGGAGTTATGGGTTCCTTTGAATTGTTGATATTTTGATCTTGTGGTTGATCAACTATGTGGCCTATTTGTTTGGGTTTTTTGGGCTGAGTTAGGCAGTGGTTTTGTGGTTGGTTTAGGGTGTTGGTCTAGAATGAAGGGGAAGAGGAAGAACCGAGGAAGGGAAAACGAAGATTAAGGGAAAAAAGACATAAAGGGAGGAGGAGTCTTGTATAAAGAGAGACTGAGAGAGAGAAAAAAAAAAGGGGGTAAAGAAACAAGAGAGAAGAGGAGTCTTGTACAAAGAGAGAAAAATAAAATTGAAAGAAACCAAAAGAGAGGAGTTTGGTAAGAAGAGAAAAAAATAAATAAATAATGGATACACAATTACAATAACTGTATATATTTACATAGTTACCATGACTCTTTTGTATATTTATACAACTATAAACAAACTAATTAATGTGAGTCAATTTTAAGGAACATTGTGTAAATTCTACATTTTTTTACTACGCACCTACTAACATGAGTGCTCTAAGTTTTGTTTTTGTCCCCCCAAATTAATAGAAGAATTCATAACCTCACCAACCCCTTAAATTTGGTGAAACTCTACGCTTCCCCTCTATACTATATGCACTTACTAATATGAGTGCTTTAAGTTTTGTTTTTGTCCCCCCAAATTAAAAGAAGAGTTCATAACTTCACCAAACCCTTAATTTTGGTGGAACTCTACGCTTCCCCTTTAAAATGAGAAGAAAATTATAATTTGACTAAAAGGTTATTGAGTTATAAGCAAAATAGTAACACATGAAGAGTTGCGATTATATGTACTCTATATATATATATATGAAGAGTGTGACTTCCTTACCATAATATCATGGCCTCGATTCTTGACAGTAGCATTACCAGGCTGGTAATTCCTCTTAAGATTCAGTAACGTTGGAATTATTCCCACATCCAGAATCGATATATCAATGGGGGATTGCATGCTTCCATTTTTACACGTGGACCATTCCTCCTTAAGCTCACCCCAATATTCCACTCCCCTTTTGCTTCCTTCTACGTAATCAAACTCCCTCTCATCCTCTGCTCCATATATATACAATTCATATTATGAATATTGATATGTGTTTTAATGGCACTAATCAATGCAATTCACTACAAAATAGTCCAACAAGTTAAATAAAATTAAAAAACATACGTGTTCGTGCGTATGTTGCTTACCAACTTCTTGAGCTGTGATTGATGTTGTAGTTGAGAAAAGAATCACAACAATTAGCAAATTGGAAATGAATATGGATTTGCTTTGAGGCTTCATGTTTCACAACCCAATTAATGGCCAGTTTGCTTTGACAGTGGGATTTGGGTAACTATATATAACATTCTAGAAAACAGACGGGTGTCTTAAAATGATAGCTTGGAAGAAAATTAGGTACACGTTTCTTAGTTCGGCTTTGCATATGTGAACATGAGAACGAAAATTCGATGGGACTTGGGAGTTGGGAGAGAAATGGCTCAGTTTACGTATATCGAAATTACCGTATAGTAATACGTTTAGGTTGTGGATTTTGCACAATGTATTAATATAAATAAACTCCAGAATATATATTGATAAACAAGAGTATCCGAACCTCTTTAAGTATTTGATTATTTTTTATATAAAAACTCAAGATGAAGACATCAAAACAAAGCATAATTAGAAAAATACATATACTTATGGTACCTAAGTACATATTTTAGAAAAAATGTCATTGTAAGATAAAAATAATTTGAAAAAAAATACAAATTTTTTTAAAATAAATAAAAATTAGTACCAAAATGTTTCTCATATTATGCATGTATAAAAATACTGAAATTTTGACTAAATTTTAATACTATTTTAACTACTATATATTTTTTGTTATGCCAATGTTTGTCATTATATAAGACAAAAAAACTATCAAAATAATTTTTTTTTTAGTTTTATGTTTTACTATTTATATTAAACATTTACATCTTTCATATTTTTTATTAGATTTCGTAATTTTTCTTCTTTGTTCCATGAATATTTCTATAATATAGATGATCGGATTTTAATGTCATATATAAGAGGGATGTATACAAATTTTAAATAAAGAAAAAAATAAATCATTTAAAATTATAATATTATGAGACAATAAATAATTTTTTGGCCAAATTGCAAAACATACCCTCTAACTCATATCCATGAAGATTTGAAACTCTCTCAAAATGCAAAACTCATCCCCTCAAAAAACTTGCCGTAGTTTGAAACTCTCTACACGACTTTTGATTTTAGCCATCTAAATTTGCATTTTATCATTTTAATCCTCTAAATTTTAAACCTCCTCAATCCAATCCTCCACTAATTCACCATCCATATATGTTGTTAACCTACCCAAAATGGCGTCAATCCAATCCTCCACTAATTCACCATCCATATATGTTGTTAATCTGCCCAAAATAGCGTGGTTTTGACCATAATTTAATGTTTAATATTTTTTTAAATGTAAATTAAAAAAAAAAACCCAAAAATTAAAATAACTCCAGTTACACCACCAACCTCATTTGAAGAACACAAAGATCCCTAGCGTAACCCGATAATTAAGAAATTGAGAGGGAGAAAGAGAGAGAGACCAAGAGGGAGAAAGAGAGATCGAGAGTAAGAAGGAGGGTGAGAGACCGAGAGGGAGAGAGAGATCGAGAGGTGTTTTCAGTGGCTTAGCTCCAAGGTTTCTCGGTAGCTCCGCTCCGCTCCAAGAGGTGTACTCGGTCTCAGCCTCGATCTCCTTCTCCCTCTTGATCTCCCAATAGGGGGTTATATTAATTTCTGGGTTTAAAAGTTCAACTTAACACCAAATTGAGAGAGAGAGAGAGAGAGAGAGAGAGATGGTTGTTATCATGAAAATTATGAGAAAGATAAGAGAAAGAACATAAGCTATTTTGGAATAACCGCAAGCCTCCCTTTTGCAACAGAAACAACAGAGAGAAATGAGACATAAGCACAGTCCAAAAGGTTGGAACCAGACTGCAGCGATGACAAACAAAGGAACTGCAGTAAAACCCACTAACTGCATTCAACAGAAATTTGTAGAAAGTTAAGAAAAAGAATACAACTATTCAAAAGTAACCAAAACCAAACTAAGCAGAAATAGAATTTATCAAGATAGCTAAAAGATGCAAGTGCGATAATATTTCAAGATATCAAAGTTACAATGAAATTAGAAGAAAAGAAACCCGAAGGTGAGATTTGTGGGAGTAACTGGGGTTTTTTTAATTTTTGGGTTTTTAAAAAAAAATTAAGAAATAAATAATAAAATAGATGTTAAATATTAAATTATGGATAAAATAATGTCGTTTTGCGTAGTTTAACAACGAAAAATGTTATATTCATAATATTTTTACAATATTTTTATAACAAATTTTATGTGGCAAGTTGTTACGGTTTGTTATTAGTGACATAAAAAAGTAATTTCAGTAGTAGGTTCAAATTAAAATCAATAATAACTAGTCACCTATAATATGTTCAGAAAATATTGTGAACATAGCACCTTTCAATTAACAATTAATAGATATGGATGATGCGTTTAATGGAGGCTTGGATTGAGATGTTTGAAACTTAGAGGATTAAACTGACAGAATGCAAACTTAGAGTACTGAGTAAGACAAATTGCTAAAAAAAAAGACACTGTAACTAAATATATTACTATTTAATTGGTTTTTTTTATATATATATCTTATAAATTATTTTAAAATAACGTGTTATTTAATTGAAACATAATAAAAGAAAAAAGTAAAAAATATATATGATTAATCTTTTGGTTTGAATTTTTTATTTAATTAAATCTTTAATGTACCAATAGAATTGAATAAAATGTGTATATATTCCACACCATTAATATTATGTTTGGTATATTATTACTTATGGAACCAAGAAAAATGAACACTAAAAAAAACAGAAAATGACCCCGTTCATGTCCATTAAAAGAGTTCTCATGCATGAATTTCAATTAATTCAACTAGTAAAACAACCACCACACACCTTTGGTGTGATGGTCACTCCACAAGTATAAATGTTTGTGGGGTATAGGGGGTAAGAGTCGAGGTTCAAATCTCCAAGAGGGAGCTTTACACACATATACACTTAGATTAAACTAGAGTAAAATTCTATCATGTATCAAAAAGTTCAACTGGTAAAATCCTAATAGTTGAATAAGAGATTTGGAGTTTTATCCCCGCCTATACCAAAAAAAAAAAAATTTGATGTCTTGATCTGATAATAAAAATCTATCATCAATAGTGAAAACTAAAAAAAAAAAAAAAGCTTTCAAGTGCTTGAATTTTATGCTATTTTTATTTTAAAAAATTTATCAGCACCGAATTAATTAGGCTCTTACATGAATATGGATGATTGCCAAATGTCAATGGACTTCTAGCCAGATGGTACCAATGTCATGTTTCCCGTGTCAGAGGTGGGTTCAACTTACCAACCCCACCAAAAGTATTTTGTGTTCACATGTTTGAGAGGGTGTTTACATGGAGTAAGTATACCCTATAGGAAATGTGGTGGTTGTTAAACTTTCTTTTTTGTGTTTCACTTAAAAAAAGGAAAAGGGTTGTTAAAAAAATTACCTAAAAAATAATTGCCACAAGTTGTCAAAAGTTGCCCAAAAAGTTGAAAAACTGCCAATAATTGTGTTGTTAACTAGCACCTTACGATGCCCGTTAACGCAACTCAAAATACACATCTTTTTTATCAATTGGGTCTCATACATCTTTGGGATCTACATATTGTGAGAAAGACAATGTATAAATCGAAAACATGATATAATTTTCTGTGACGAGGCATCTTTCACTTTTTTAAAAAGTTCATAATTGGAATCATCCTTATTCTTAAATAGCGTTTAGATTTAAGCGATTCTATCTATGTTTGTTGATGAGATGGCAGTTAAGTGTCATTTCAACTCAAAATAACATAGTTTTATATCACATAGTTCTAATATAACTAAATATGTCACTTTGTTCACATCATAATTTTTTTATTTTCTAATAAAAATTGTTTAGTTTGTTAGTTTTTCCTTTTATTTGTTTCCACTGTTTCTTCCTCTCTTCCCCAAATAACATGACTAACGAATCTTGTTCACTCTCTTAGAAATTGGGTAGGGCTATACATAGGGTGTCAAATAGGTGGGTTGGGGTTGAGTTAGGCATAAAATGGGTTAGGTCCATAAAATCCATTTACCCATTTAAGCAACTAATTATAACTTCTACCCAACCTAATCCAATTATAGGAGAAAATGGGCATTTGCCCCTAATTTTCATGCTAATAACCTTCTATATTTAAATAAGAAATGTTATATTTTCACAACACTTTCACAACAAGTCTTAAATGGTAGGTTGTTATTGGTTGTTACTAATGGGCAAATAAATAATTTCAATGACTGGTTTAAATTAAATCCAATAATAACTTACTATTTTATGACTTTTTGTGAAACTATTGTGGTAACCTTCTCATATTTAAATACAACAAGTATGACATGTGAAGAGTCATATGCGATACGTTTTTAATTTGGAAAAGTGTAGGGGCTCGTTAATGTTTCGCACCAAAGAGGAGAATCCTTTTGCTGTTGTGGTGTTGTCAAATTCAAATCAACTGAAAGGTAGAGAGGAGTGTAATTTTTTCAAGTAGGGGTGTGCATAAAACCAAAGAACTGAAAAAATCAAATGAAACCGGCCGAACTGTGTTCAAAATTTCGATTCGGTTCGAAATTTTCACCTAATATGAAAGGTAACATAGTTGGGTTTTGGATTGTAAATGGATTTTACACATCGATTGTCTGTCATTTATTCTATAATTGATTGGTAATGTGAGTCAAGCTTGAATTTAAGCTAATGAGTGTCTAAATACTAAACAAAAAGGGGAAAATAAAAGCCTTACCAAGACAAAATAATAGAAAATTAAGTGAATCTTAGCTTTTCTTGTCTATGCTTCTACTTTCAAATAAGGATTAAAACCAAGAAAACAATTCTTCAATAAGAAGTACATCACACATAAACAAAAAGAAAATCTAAAATAAATTGCTACAATCTGGAAGAAGGAAGAGAACCATGTGCTAAATGGACATAGTATATACTGCCAGACCATGTATATACCGTGTAAGAAGAACATCTCCACGTATTAGACTTGCAAAATGAACACGGTAAAAAATTTAAACTAGAAAAGGAACAAAATAGTGGTTCACACAGCAAAAATTGCTCCACAACAAAGGAGTGAGTTTGTTCCCCAAAAGCTCTTAAACCGAGTCCTGGCTGCTCATTGTTATAGGTCTCAGCATCAAGCTAAGCCGCATGGAAAGCCTCAGGCTGGAACTCCAAATATCATGGAGGCACCAGCTTAGGTCCCAGTTGAATAACATTGAGGTGAAGGAACAAAAACAAATATAGTACAAATCATTCTATTTCATGTAATATTCTCACTCAATTCATTGCTGGCTTTCCCACTGTGGAAAGGTTGACATTTGTAAACGATGTGATGGAATAAGGTCATCATTCTAACACAAATTACATTGTTTTTCAGTTAAATTGATTCATAGTGTGGAAAATTGTACAAATTGTATTATCATCTTCTTCGGCTTTCATTTGTTGTTGGGTTTTATTCAAAATAGCAAGAATTCTCACTTCTTAAGTTGAAACTTGTAGATTTTTCAATATTTTTAGAATTGAAAGTAACAATTGGTTTACATTAGACAGTGAAGAAATTTTTGTTCACAATTTTCCTTTTGCTTTACAAATGTTGACACCAAAATAATAAAGCACTATTTTTAAGAGAAGTGGTTGGCAGGGAGAGAAACAAATCAAAGCTACAAAGAAAAAAATAGTCAAACACTGAAATTAGAAGGTGAAATCAGGGTGGCCTAATATTGGATTTTAACAAAAGATTTGATTGCTTCTGTTAGATCAAACTATCAAACATTAGATCATAAATGTAAAATAAAACTTGGACGATCCTTAATGTCAACACCATCTAGTCTATCTTTATAAGCCATGCCTCCAAGCCGAAGCCCCTTTTTCACTTTGGCACAGGAATTTTTTTGAACTCTTTTTGAGTGTGAATGATTGACCTCTATTCTCTTCTGATGCGATGAAGAACTACTAGAGCCTACTGATTTACATTATTTATTTCAAGCATTCCACCATTTAAAAAGAAAAAAAACTTGTAGAGGGAAAAAATTACAGAATAGAGTCTAAAAAAAATTAGAAGAGAGATAGAGATAGACCTGGTGGCTGGTGAGGCCAACGATGACAAAGGCAACCACACCCTCTACCACAAATGGGCCAATGAAACTACCAAATATAGCATTGATCGATCTTATGACTTTGTTATTGGAATTAAAACCCAATCCAATTGTGACATAAATTTGCTTACTGTGGGACAAGGTAAAGACTTCGAAATACTATTATTTTCTAGGTCAAAAACATAATAGAATCTATCAAAAGGCTTTGTAAAATAGATTGAATTCTGCTTAACTCCTTCTGAAAAACAAGATATAACCTTATGCTCCAAACCACGACCTTGAGAAAGAAAGAGAGTCCACCCTCCTATGTTGTTCACTTCCTCCCATGCTTGACTTAAAAAATTCATTCGTAAAATGATGAAGCCAAGAATCATTTTGGCATCGCATCCACCTCTCATCTTACAAATATATAAGAGCTCACCACCAGATTCAATAAGATAGTCATTAGTTGTGGGTGTTTCTGGAGGTGATGGTTCAGGGAAGCCCTCCATTGTAATTCTCGTAAAATGAAGATTTGAACCCACAAATTCAGCAGTAAACAATGAATAAATAGAAACAAGATCTATTCTTGATCTGGTCAAAAAGTAAACCTTCCCTCTAAACATTGTTGCGGCAGATATGCGCATTGCTCCAAATTCATACTCTTGTTCTTCCAAATCAAATTCAAACTCTTGTTCACTAAATTCCTCATCACCGGGTTGGCAGAAATAAAATTTACATGGCGAACGATCAATGATCATTACGTAACAATCTTGGTTGGATTCACTTGTTGGTGGGGATAGAATACAAACATCTGAATCCGTAAAGGATTCCAACCTTGGGAGCTGCACCACCTCCATAGAAAGAAGATTCAAAAGAGAAAGATCCTTTGAATCAAGATCATTTAACAACAGCCATTCGTTGGTGCTAGTGCATATCATCTTATTGTGCATCTCAGGAATTGTTATTGAGTAATATTTATCCTCTGATATGTTGAAAATTTTTTGCCTTTCTAGATGTTCGTCATCACGAATTACAAGCCAAGGATAAGATTGAGGGATGATAGGAGGATGAGATTGCGTATACTGTTCCGTTTCAATTGTAGAATATTCCATTTCCAAGTCACTGTGTGAAAAAAAGAAAAAAGAAAGCGTTAACCGTTAAGCAGTTTTTAAAATCACAAAATGAAAAACACGAGGATAATGAAAATAAATTCAAAATTTTAGTTGAAATTAGAGCTTAATTGGTATGGAAATTCTTATTAAATTGTTCTGCATTCAAGAAATTTTCTATAAACCTCACTGTTAACCACCTAATGCACTGGACACCTTTCAACTCAAAATAAAAGGTTGAATTGGGAAGCTCAATATTCTTCTTGGATATACTAGTAAGGATATCATTGTAATTTTAATGGGATATTAGCTAAAAAGGAAAGCTCTCTCCATATATTGTGTATCTCTGTCTTTCCCTCGTCATTATACCAGCAATTCTTTTTCTCAAAAAAATTGTTATCATACATAATAAGCTAAAAATAATCAAAGAATAGAGCTGTTTCGCAATCAATGATGGATGTATTTTTTTTTCTTGGAATCAAAAGTCATGCGTTATTAATTTTTCAAACTTAATTATGAGAATAACACTAGTAATTTATTATAGTAAAGCAATATTCTTATAGTTCTTTAAGTACCATGGTAATCCTTTTTTTTAATACCTAATCTAGTGTTTGACTTATAGGAAACCTAAGCAATCGAATATAAGATTATATGCTGTACCACCAAATCGAATATCAGTCAACTCCTTAAACCAAGGAAGTCAATACCGTACCGGAGGTTGTACCGGTTTGGCTAGCGGTACGATATATTTCGGTTACCGGTCAATACCGGCGTACCGTTTCGGATTTATCGTTATTTTTTTTTTACTATTTTATACAATATACAGAGTTATATTTCTAATAACTCAATATATCACTTTGACAACTTTTTATATTTTTTTGATGGTGTTATCAACATATAAATATATAATAATGAGAAGACACTTACCTCAAATAAAATAAAATATTCAAATAATCTAATAATGTCAAAATTAAAATAATTATTTAATAATTCATAATTATAAGTACAAGTATATCTATTTTTTTAAAAAAATATAAATATTATAGTAATATTAGTATTATAATATTTTACACAATCTTTACCACAACTCGTTATATAATAAGTTGTGAGAGGTGAAAAAAATTGTGGATGATCATTCACAACTCCTCACATGATAAATTATAACAAAAATTATTTAAAATGTTATAATATTAACATTGTTTTGAATATAAATTTGTTACAATACAAAAGTAATCCGGCAATACATATACATTATGTCACATCACATTAAGCTCAATGGCCAAAGCTTAAAAAAAGTAATGGATTCAACTTATCTTTTATTCAAAAATTGTAAGTTTTCAATATTTCAATGCTACTGCCAGTAGCCACGTGAAGAGCTTGGCAAACTTCAAAAAGCAAAGAAAAGGTGAGAAGCCACGTACATAAAAGTGTTCAGCCAAAAAAAAAAAAAAAAGAGGAGTGTATTAATGACATCCGCCACAGAAACCCATTCTCCAAAACCCAATTTCAACAGAAACCCACCCAAAAGAACGCATCACCAATCCAGATCAAGCGCTTTACGCAGAAACAAAGTGTGATATGGCAGACTTGGGACTAAATGGCGAGATTGGCAGTGGAGAAGTGAAGGCAACGTGGGTTCGCGACGGCGGCTGAATAGCTTGTCGGCTGCTATTTGATGGGTTAGTGTCGATGGTTTGAAAAAAGTAGATCTGTTTGCTGGATTGTCGGGGATATGTTGACAATGGAGGAATTTATTTTTGAGAAATACCTTATGGATTGATGGCAGTGAGCAGCTTTTAGTGGGTTTTGTTGTTGTATTCGATTGATGGTGGGATAGTTGCAGTGGGGATGAGTTCTTTTGGGTGGGTTTCTGCTGAAATTGGGTTTTGGGAGATTTGATTCTCTGTGGTTTTCTCCTTCTTCTCTGTTTTCTTTCCTTACAATGAAACTTTTCATGTTTCGGCCCGGTATCCATTTACCGGCCGAAACAGTCGGATTTCACCGGTACGGCCGGTACTCCGCCGGTATGGCCGGTATTTTTTCCGGAACGAAACGGAGGTGTACCTGTACCGGTGCACTGACCGGCACGGTATATACCGGCCGTATTGGCCGGTACGGTACGGTATCACCCCACTGCCTTAAACTGTTATAAACATCACAAATTTAAGTATAAGGTCACAGAAAAAATTTAAAACAGAAAGGTTAATTACATATACATATACATCCCTAGCTATACGCTATACATCGAATTCAAACTCAAAAAGATTAATGACTTCAAGGTTTTTGGCTCTAAAACAACATCATTAATGCTTTAATTCCTTGATTGCTAGAATATGGAAGTATTCAAAAATTAGAATTCTAGGGAAGAAAGAACGATAAACAAGAAATTTACAAGTGAAACAAAGCCAACAACAAATCCAAAGTCAAATTACAAAAAGAACAATAAACAAGAAATTTAGACTGCACATTAGCTTAGAAATTTACACGCACATTAGCTATATTTTAAGTACCTGATTCTCCAATAAAGTTTAGAAGAAAAGTTTGGGGTTTTTATAAAATCTAGAGGCGGTGAGAGGCAATCATGCAATATTAATAGGAAACCCTAATCCCAATTCCAATTAAACTGGGATTAGGAAATCGTAATTCCATTTAAACTAGGACTAGGCAATCCCAATTAAGCTAGAATTAGGAAATCCCAGACTAACATCGTTTGTATATATTGGCTAGACCTAAAGGCCCTTTTTTTAATTAAAGAGTTTTTCCAACGCTTGGAATTTTCAAAACACACACAGCTCTATTATTTGGAATTCGTTGTCAGCTCTGAGCTGCTCTTCAGCCCTCTACGTCTCCGCATCTGCACCACCACGAGCATAACCCTCAACCGAAGATGGTACCCTTTTCTATGACTTTAAAACTTCTTTTCTTCCTCAATAATCGTCGTGTTGTCTATCTATATTTAAAGCTCTAAAGATTTACTTTATTTCATTATTTGACCTAGGGATATTTATACGTCGGGTTGGGTTGGATTGAGGGGTTTTGCAACTCAATTCACCATGGTAGTTTGGATACCCATTACAAGAAGTGGATATGCATTACAAGTCCAACTTGGGTTGGATGCATAGGTTGAATAGTTTTTTTTTTTTTTTTTAATTATTATTATTATTATTAAATTGAGCATTAAAAAAATGCGCAATAAATAAGAGTAAATTTAAAACCAAATTAGCCTAAGTATAACACCAAATTAATACAAACTATATGGAGAGAACTTAGGGTTGCATTTTATTTAGAAAGAGGAGTAAAAAAGTAAATAACAAAATTGTATAATATATTATTAAATATATATAATTTTTAAAATTTAAATATATATTAAATATATGTCTGTCTGATTATGCGGATTTGTTAAATCTTATTACCCAAACCTAACTCAACCCCCAACTCGGTGAGTTAAGTTGAATTGGGTTGGTTATGGGGGTTAACTACACACCCCTAATTTGGCCTTTTAATTATTTTTGTTTTTTCTAACTAAAAGGTTAATACAGAACCTCAACAAATATGTTCAATCTTTCAAGCAAGACGAAGAAAAGGAAGAAGGGCAAAATGGATTGTGGTCTGAGCTTCCACAAGATGTTCTTTGTCTAGTTTCAGCACACCTCTTTGTTTGGGACCTCTTAGCTTTTCGTGCCATTTGCAAATCATGGCGATTAATTACTCCCATCAGTCGGCCACTACTACCTCTAATGGATTCCCCACATTCTCAGTCTCCATGTTTGATCTCCTTGCATAATCACAAATGCAAAATTTTTCACCCAATTCAAAATGACACTTATCAAATGCACATACCAGAATTGCGAGGTGCATCTATTCGTTTCTCAAAGTATGGGTGGCTGCTCTTGTCTCGAAAAGATTGTAGTATCTTCTTTTTCCATCCCTTCAACAAGATCAAAATAGAACTTCCAAGATATCCCAAAGAAGATGCATTTCAAATAATGAGCTTTTCTTCTCCTCCAGACTCTATAGACTGTTTTGTTTTTGGAATCACATTCAATGGAACAAAATTCGGCATCATTAGGCGTGGTGAGGTATATTGGACCATACGCGAATTTATACGGGGATTTGAACCTTATGGTCTATCCAGTTGCAGTCCCCTATTATACAAAGGGCGGTGCTACTGGTTAGGTCATGCAGGACGGGTAGGAGTATTTGATCTGCAGAAATACATGAGAGCACTAGACAATAATAATGAATACTCATGTCGATGGACATATCATTCTTCTATTCTTCCAAAACAGTTACATGATTCACTCCACAGAAGTTATTTGTTGGAAAGTGCTGGGAAGCTTTTAGCGGTGTTTGAGCTCCATGATAATGAGCCATCTTTTTTCATTTTCTCATTAAATCTCTCCTCGATTGGGCCAAATAAGAAATGGCATCCAATGAGAAATTTGGGAAATAAATTGCTCTATGTTAGTTCTGGAGGTTCTTTCTCAGAATTGGCTGTGATAAAAGGTATGAGAAATATGATTTACATGCCAACAGTTCAAGGCAACAGTAATGTATTCTACTCCTTCAGAACTAAGAAATACCACTACTTTTGCAAAGATCATTCGTGTAGGACTTCATCTCACGGAGAAGAACCCATCAACTGCACTTGGATTAACCCTATGCGCATAGATTTGGATGAAGCGTTTGAATGGTGAGAAATAGTACTAATTAAGTTGAAGACTTTTGAAAGAGGCTTATGATTGTTGTTGTGAAAGTTTAGTGGGTTAAAGATTAATTTTGTTTTCCAGTATTGTTTTTGTCTATTGCTTTCGTTATATATATATATATATATATATATATATATATATATATATATATTGTGTTGTAAACAATTTGCGTTCGAAGGCAGGAAGCTTTCAACTTATTGTGAAATACTGAAATTTAGTTCTTGTTACTTAGTTTTATTTCTAGATTTTGTACAATCATTTGAAATTGTTATATGCCATGTTTTCTATTGAATACTATGATATCCAAATCTTTTGACAAAAAGAATTTCATTATGCATTGTGTATTTAATTGGACATAAGAAGAACATGTCAACCTCACCGGACCTTAAAAAGCCATGCGAAGAGTTTGGAATATAAAATCTGTCGGTCTTAAGTCTCGAGACCCATTTGATCGATTTAAATGGCAGACCTCATGCTATTGGTCTTAGCTTAGTCTCGTAGTGCCTTGGTCTTGGTTTTGAACTCAGCAAGATCCAGGCTTCGTGACAGAATTTAATAGTGGTTGATTTAGCCATTTAAGGCCATCAATCAGCCCACTCTGACGTGAAAATGAACTAAAAAGAGAGTCGCTTTGAACTAAAATGAAATTTCCCTTCAAAGTGAATATGGTCCCACTTCCAGAAGTCAAACGTCCCTTTCGAGTTACTCCTTGGTAGTACTTTTACAGCATACCAGTTCTGAGGAACAGATTCTGGTCTCGATGTTGACTAGAGCCAAAACTAACTCTACATTTTCACAAATGACTTGCGAGTTATCATGATTCCTGGATCGGACCAGCCAGCTTGAAATTTGTTTTAGTTCATGAGCTCCAAATAACCAAAGGGAATGTTCATTGGCAAAGATAATATAATTAATGGAAACTTGGTTAGACAAACATAGCTTCTCATATTCTTTATCTTGGAATAAGAACATTGAATCTAATGGGGTATTTTCCATAATTATACGGTGTTTGCAAGTATAATTCATCACTTAATCTTTTGGGTAATGGGAAATAATGTATGGATAAATGCCAAGAAAAAAAAAAAAATGCACCAAATATTTCTTATCATCTAGTGGCACTCATATCTCAAGCCTAACTATCATTCAAAACTAGTCAATCATTCTTTTTGTTTGGATAATTTGGGTAAGTGGTGGCTCTTAAAAATATTCAAAATGGTTCCCAACAAATTTGGATGGCTGATCTTAGGTGGCTGCAATACCACAAGTAGTTCTAGGACCACAAATTATTCCACAATTTTTTTGCTATAACTTTGACATGACAGACTATGAGTGATTAATCATTACTTACACATAGACCTACTTTTTTTTTTTTTAATATCAATCACACCTTGTCACATCACAGTTGTGGCAAGAAGTTGTGAAAAATTTTGTAATTCAACTTTTTCGCACTATCACTTGCCAATTTTCTTCTCCTCCTAATGAACACACAAGCCTTCAGAATGTCAAGAGGCTAGCCAATAGCTATATTAGCAGCATAAACAAGTTTCCTTCTCCAAAAATTGATGGATATATATCAAAGTATCCAGCAAAAAATAAATAAAAGGAATACATATCAAACCTTAGCATATGCTCAAATATGCAATATGCGTAACCCCAATTATGCTCAAATTCTACTTCCTCAACATCATTAATTTCTTCTAAGGTATCTTCATAAAAGATTGTTTCTAATATACAGTCTCCTCCCTCATTAAAACTGTAAATAATTTCTTTCAAAATTATTAACAATTGCAAATACATATAAATAACGCAATTATACCATTAGATATAATTCATAGAGTAATGAAAACTGAACTAAAAAAACTACCAAAATCTTAGTTACATCAGTAGATTACATGGCACGAAAACTAAAAGCCATAAACTCCAAACTTAAGCTTAAAAGCCTCTATGGTACCATGGATATACAGTGGTGTAAACAAGAAATGAGACTTCTAATTTGTTTCCCTTTCTTTTAGAACAATTTCTTGGCTTCCAAATTTAAGCTCAAATGCCCTCATACTTCACTTTTCAGTATGGAACTGGGCTTCGGTTTTGGAAACGAATAGGATTGGAGGCCCCATGATATCAATAATTAAGTTAGGCAACCCAATTGCAATTCAAGTGATACAATTCTATTTTGCCAAGCACATTGTTGGCTTGCTTCCTCTATATGGAAGCCAAGAAATTATTTAAGGAAAAGGAGAAGGGAAAAACAGAATGAAAAGCTTTGTCTGCTTTTGTCAATGTGCTCACATCCTTGTCTTTTAAACCAATAAAAGGTGAAATTCTGAGTTCGAGACCCACCAGGTGCATGTGTAACTTACCCAAAAGAAAAGAAAATGAAAAAAAAAAAAAAAAAATGATATCCTTTTCCTAGGCCAACATAACAGCAATATTAGTTTTAAATTTCTCATTCTTTTCTTTTACTCTTGACTTCTCAATGGCATTAGATTGGCAATAACATAGTTGATATAGCTTCAAACGCATCTATAATCTGCTTTGAGGGAAAAAAAAATTAAAAACTAATAACTCAAAGATTAAAAATAGTACATTCAAACAACTACTTAGTTACTTACAATCCAAGAACATATCCAACAACAATTTTCTGTTTGGCCTTCCTTATACATCATTTAAGGTAAAAAATTATGTCCTCAAGGCTCAAACAGTATATACCCTCAAAGTTGAACTCATTACATTTAGGAAACTAAATTATTTAATTTTCATAAAGTAAGACAGTTGTTGGTATCTTCTAAAACAGAATATGAAATTAATTTGTAAATAGAACAATTGCAATTAGCATCTAAACACTGAACAAGGAAGTCAACACAAGATTTACAATGATTACAAAACTCACTTTTTTCTTTCTTGTTTTTGCTGCAAAATTTATATATTCATAAAAAACAAACTAGGAAGATCCATTTGACAAAACTCAGAACTAATCACAAGTGACTATGGATGTCCAAATCAACAAAATCCATTTCACCAAAATCACATGAAAGTATAACCAAGTTGAAACATTGAGAGAGTAGATAGAAGACAATTGTGGGAAAAAGAAAGGGAATAGAGAAAAGTGTAGAATACCCATGGTGGCTTGTTTGAAGACTTGGTCACCATTTTCATCTCCTCCCCCCAGCTCACTTTTGTCAAGAGAAAAGCTGAGCTTTGATCCAACGGTACACACAAAAAAAACAAACCTACATGATATCAATCATCACAAGACCCCCCATAACCAAAACCATAAATACATATGCAAAGAAATATATGTAAAGGGTGTGAATAATGGCAAACCTATAAAGTGAATGATAGCAAACCTGTAATGAACGATAGAAATTCTGTCAATTTGCCCAAGTTAGTTAACTTCCCCTTCAATCTCATTGTCAGCCTCTTGTTATTAAACCCTCCAGGTCTTGATAAGCATTGACATTCTTCCCATCAAACATGACCATACTCCTGAATTTCCAAACATGGTCAACATAAGAGAACAAGATTTTTAGTTGAGTATTGCGAAGAACATGAGTTCTAAGAGCAAACTGATAAGAGAACAAAATGGTACATTGTTGGACAAAGGAAACAGTTAAAGGTGAAAAAAAAAAAAAAAAGAATGGAAAAGAAAAATAATGATTAAAACAAATCCACAAAGCTATCCCTCTTCAATATAAGACTCACAAAGGTAATCCCTGCATCAGCAAGTAAGATTCTCAAAAAATTGAAGCAAAAGCGATACTTGTTCACAACAAAAAGAACTATAAAAATTCGATGGTCAGTGGCAAATGAAAATTAATCAAAGGTAGCATATCCTTAAAAGGCCCCCCAGTACAAAAGTCTAAAACTAAACCTGTTGATTTCCAATTTCCAACAAACCATTAGCAATATCTTTTAGATTATATAAATCCCAAAGCAACACAAAGAAATGCCTACTATCTAAAAATATTTATCCATTCGAGCAGAATAAATTATTAATTTAAAAAGAAGAATACTCTAAACTGTATTATTTTAATCAATCAACATTAACAACAAAGACAGCACATGATTGAAAAGGTCATACAAAAACATAAACTACAAATGCTACTCAATACCATTTCTATCAATCTACATAAACAACAAAGGCACCACATTAATAATAGGTTAAATTTCTGAATAAACTAATCCAGTAGATTTTCAATTTATTTGTTAATGAAAAAAAAAAAAAAAACACCCTAGCATATCCTACTGCTCAATTGTGACGATTGTCTATCAAACAAGCTAGGAAGTTCATTTATTTCTGACTCTCATATTCATCACTTATCTATACATATAGTATTAGGAACAGATAAGTCAGCATCAGAATTATTTCTTCATGGCTACATATCAGATGAGGTAGAGTTTTTTTTTTTTTTTTTTGGAGCTAATTTTTTATTTTGTTAAATTGAAAGCCTAACAGTATCTTTAAAAATTCGAGTTGTACTTCAGTACAAAATTCTCAAAAGTTGTTCAAACAGTATATATCTTCAAAGTTGAAATCATTACATTTAGGCCGCTAAAGTTATTTAATTTATCAGAGTAAGACAATTGTTGGTATCTTCTGAAACACAATATGAAATTGATTTTTTTTTTTTTTTTTTTTTTTTAGAGAGAGTTTCAACCTATAACATCCGCTTCCGATGATTTATCATCAAATCAAGACATTAATCAGTTTTGTTGTAGGCGGAGATTGAACCCCAGATCTCTTACTTAGCCATCAAAGACTTTACTAATTGAGCTAACTGGAACCCACATATGAAATTGATTTGTAAATAGAACAATTGCAATTAGTATCTAAACATCTCAACAGCAACAATGAATGATTATGACACTCTTTTTTTACTTTTTTTTCCCTGCAAAATTTATATATTCATACTTTCAAAACAAACAAAGAAGATCCTTTTCACCAAAATCAATACTAATAAAAAATGACTAAGGATGTCCAAATCAACAGAAGTCAATTCACCATAATCACATGGAAGTATAACAAGTTCAAATACTGAGAGAGCAGCTTAAAGGAGATTGTGGAAAATAGAAAATGGAATAAAGAAAAAAGTAGAATACCCATGGTAGCTAGTTTAAAGACTTCGTCACCCATTTTTATCATCTCGTCCTAGCTCACATTGTTAAGGCAAGAAGCTGGGCTTTGATCCAACACAACACAAACCTACAGGATATCAATCATCACAAGACCCTCCAAAACAAATACCAAAACCTAAATACATACACAAAGACATATATGTAAAGGGTGTGAATGATATAAAACCTTTAACATTTCATGGATGGTTATTGGATGGGACTTCAGGGTTGCTCAGTTGTTCTTTCTGCACTCTGCACAATTAACAAAAAGATAAAATGCAAGCACTATGGAACCTGATACGTACATTAAATTGAAACTATTGAAACGCTTGACATTCTTGCCTTAGATTCCATTCTTTTATGAGTTTCCACTTTTTTTTTTGCTAGACCAGAAAAAAACGCAATGAGTTCTTCACAATGATTAAATATAACAATAACTAAGCAATTTGAGAAACCCATATATACATCTCGGTCAGATTTGAACTTAAATCAACAATGACATATTTTTTTTAACAAGTAACAATGATATGCATAATTGAGTAAAGCAAATTATTAGATAAAATAATAAAAATTTGTTAGAAATTCACTTCGCCCACTAGTAACTAGATTCAATCAATCGATCAGTAAATCTCACCTCTATCTCCTCTATCATCCTTCGCCCTCTCTCTCTCTCTCTCTGTGAAACCAAAGCCCGAAGAGCAACGAAGACCAAGATTGTCCGTCGATTTGTATGTGGGACATGTTTGTTAATCTGGATTTGCTGTGTTTGTGGCTGTTTGGTGGTGGTGGGTAAAAGGCAGTGGTGGTGGCGAGTTAGCGACGATAATGGATTGGCTGGGTTTTGCCTGTGATTGCTGGGTGGGTTTGAATCGGTGGTTATGGGTTTAAATCGGGCGGCTGATTTAAGTTTCGGTGGTTGTTGGGTTGGTTTCTTTAAGTTTCAGTGGTTGTTATTGGGGGTCTGTTTGAGTTTCGGTTGCTGGGGTTTTGTTCGCGGTGGCGGTGGATGATTTTGTTCGAGGAGTTTTGGGTGCTGCTCAACTTTAATTTTGGGTTGAATCAGAGGTTGTGGTGGTGGGTGGTGCGATTGGGTTGCTCGGCAATGGTGCATTATTTTTTATTTGAACGTTGGATGTTGATGTGTTGTTTGGATTGTTTCACTTTCAGAGGAAGAGATAGAAACAGCGTGGAACAAAGAGAAAGTGTTGAAGAGGAAAGGAAGAGAAACTTTCGAACTATCGTGTTTGTATTTTGAAAGTCAATCTTGTGTCATATCAAATTTCGCGATGTTATTCTTTTCTTCTTTTTTTTTTTTTTTTTTTTTTTTGCATATCTGAATGCTAATGCATAGTTCTTTTTTTTTTTTTTTTTTTTATTATTATTATTTTTTTCTTGCGAGAGGGAAATTTGAAATTTCCCGCTAGCGATTTTGGTTTTCCTTTGAGGCGGGTATATCATATATGTAATGCAACTATTCTGTTAATAGTAATTCTCATAATATTATAACATAAACCTATTACTCACGCTGTTTTATCATCTACCATTCATAACTTACCACCTCAAAACCAATCAAAAAAAAAAAAAACTTGTCATCTCAAAAATTACTTTATGATTCATCAATTACAATTACACAATCAAAAAAATAAAATAAAACAAAAAACAAAACATAACTTTGTAGTTTTGCAAAAGCATTGAGTATTATATTGTTTACACTAAATAAGGGAACTCATTCTTCTCTTCTTCTACTTTAAAAAAAAGGGGGGGAATTCATAAGCAAATTGACTAGAATAATATTAAATGTGATTTTGAACCTTTAATCGACTGAAATTTTAATTGAGCTGAGAGTAATCAGGTAAATTAAATTATTGAAGTTATGAATTGATTTGTTTGAAAGAAAAACATTCAGTTTTGGCATCAAGTTGAGGGTCATTCATGTGAAATGTTTTTTAAAGCTAGATTACTAAATTGGTCATCCAATTTAGTCTCTCAAGGCTTATGTTTTTCAACTTTGTTTGTATTGTGTCACAATTGCCATTGTCATACAATATTGATAAAACAAATCCATATTTTGAAGTGAGAGTAAACAGATGATACACCAAGAGAAAAGATTGAATAGCTCTTGGTTGGTATTCAACGTTAGATGATGCAACAAATTTACAGAAGACGAAGTTACCCCTATATAAGAATAGATCTTGGTTGAACATGGACTAGCAAATTTAAAACAATCCTACTTAATGAGTTCACCCATTATTCTTGAAGGCGACTCAGAATTGGTAATCAAGTCCTTGTGCAGTGAAGAGAGGTTTGATATTCTCAAAAATTACATAATAATGCCTAGGTAGCTCAACTAATAAAATCTCTTGTCATCGAATAAAAAATCTAAGGTTTGAATCCTACCAACGCCAAAAACCGATTGGTGTCTTAGCATGATGATAGGAAACAATCATCCTAAAATAAATGTTGTAGGCTGAATTTTACTGTATCTATTAAAAAACAAAGTGATAAAACCCCAATTATAAATCATAATTACATTTAATTCAAGTCATCTTGCTTGAAACCATAACTAGATTGAAAGCACTAATCTAATGTAAAAACCCACTTTGTTAGATAATCTTAACCCAACCATAATCTAGCCTAATTGGGATTGCTAAACTTTAATTATGATTTGTATTTGTAATTAAAAATCATCACAAGGGGCCACCCCTACGGGATTAGTTTTTGTAATTATTCAATGTGCATGGGACACAAGGGTTATATTCACTCGAGGAGTAATCATGCACTCTAAGAGCCCTTGACACTTAAGTTAGCATGAGACAAAAAAAAAAAAAAAAAAAAGGCTAAGTGTTCGTTTGAGATCCGCTTATTTTGGTAAAATTGAAACTTTTTTGCTGAAAGTACTGTAGATAAAGATAAAAGTTAACTAAATTAGTACAGTGGGGCAATGAATAATATAAAAAAGTGCAGTGAAACTCATGAATAGTAGTAAAAATAAGTTAAATAGTAAAATGAGCTAACTTTTAAGCGGGAGCCAAACACACACTAAGGACACGTTTAGTAGACTATAATAGACACTATAATGTAATAGATATTCCTATAGCATAACTATTTGTTTGTTTAGTTATGTTTTTATTACAATGAATAGTTATTCCTTATGAATAGCTATTCTTGAAAATGAGGAATATTTATTCCTTATCAAAAGTACTGAATATCTATTTCTTCACCTTATATAATAACTTTTTTAAAAAAATTCCTAAAATAGCCATTAGTTGCCACATCTTCAAAAGGAAAGAAAATAAATTGTCCTTGTTATTAATTATTAGCTCTATTTTGAACACCCTAAAATACAAGAAAGTTGACTTAAAAATAATTTAATTACACTTTCTTTTTATACTTTGCTAAATAGTGGATGCATATTCAAGATTCTATTCTTAAATGGGCACCAAACTAATGAATAGTAATACTTATTACATTCCAACTTAATGTATTCCTTGTAATACTTATTTCTATTCCCATGTAATAATAATTGCAGTGTACCAAATGTGCCCTAACGGTCTGTTTGGGACTCGCTTATTTTTCTGAAACTGAAAACTTTTTGCTAAAATACTGTAAATAAAGGTAAATGTTAGTCGAAATAGAAATAGTAAAGTAGGACCTATGAATAGTATTGAAAAGTACAGTGAGACTCATAAATAGTAGTAAAAATAAACTGAATAGTAAAATAAGTTAACAAAAAATAAGCTAGCCAAATAGACACTAAATTACAAATTTATTCCTCAACTATAAAGTAGTGTTAAATATGGTTCATCAAATGTGAATTGTGTCAATTTAGTCATTCAACTACTAATTATAATTATATCAATTAAACCCTAAAAATACATAATCAACTCAAATGAATCCAAAATTATAAAAATCAAAATCATACCTAGGATTGATGGATGGGTTTCATGGATTGGATAAAGGAGCATAAGATCCACTTTTACTAGGAAATAAAAAAATTTGACAATTACTTTTGTACATTTAATAATTAATAAAATTACAAAATTATCCATAAAAAACATTATTTTATTTTAATTTTGTATAATTTAGATACTCTATATTAGTAGTAGTTCATAATAAATACAACACATGCTGCAAAACCAAATTTTATCAACTTCACAGTTAACACTAAGGAGGAGGGTAATTAGAAACATTAAAATATATTATGAATGCACAATGGCAAGCATAGAAGAGACAAAAACTTACATTAAGTAGTAAAACGCCTTAGACAAGAAATGTTTAGTTTTCATATACTTTGACGGTAATGTAGTTGTAGACATTAAGTAACAAGAACAAGGCCAGTCGAGGTAAACAGAAGGAGATAGCAAGGTTTGGGGCTTAAAGTTTTGCACAAATTTCTGATGACATGGTAAGAAATGCATTACAAGTGCTACTATATTCGTGTATCACATAAGCTGATTTTTATGCTTTTGAATCACACTAAACGTTGAAAATACTCTTTTACTTTCTTGTTGGTGGTAGATATATATAAACTTAGAATTCATGAACGGTTTAGTCAATGCAAATGATAAACAACATTATTTTTCTGAGTGCAATTGTATTTATTGTATGAAACTTTGTTCATCATGTAGGCGAAAGCTAACGAGGCTCTAGTCGAGCTTGCAGATATGTATCTAAAAGTATACCGTAGGAGAGATGGGGCTGCTATTACTCCCCAGGCGCAAGAGAACATGGTAAGCACAATTTGAATCGAATTTTAGTGTATTTTGTGTTTTTATTGTTTATGGTGTGTAATATGTTATTTGGTTCTTGTAGGAAAATGTACAGAATAGGATGGATGAACTTTTGAGTTAAGAGGGCATGCGACTACAAGGAAAGCTTGGTAGTGGAGTCCTCTGGTCTAAAGACGACACGTATGCTCGGGTGTTTGGTGCAAAGCGCCCTAGCCATGTATGGGGGTGGGATTTGGAATCACCCCATCTAGAAGAAGTGTCACAAATGCTTCACAGTTTACCTCAACTCCATCGTCGTCAAGCAGAATGACCCAAAGGATTTCGGAGTTGGAGAACAACTCCTTTATCCTTAGCCCAAGTACATGAACAACTCTCCCAATCAGAAGCAAGGCACCAAGAACAACTCTTCCAATCAAAAGCAAGGCACCAAGAACAACTCTCCCAAGCAGAACTAAGGCACCATGAACAACTCTCCCAAGCAGAACCAAGGCACCGACAACAAATGACTGAAGTGATGACGCACCAGAATGCAATGTTCACCCAACTTAGCCAAGGTGTACGTGATTTGGATACATGTCAGGTACCAAACAAATGTTATTTAGCAAAACACTACTTTCTGCAATGCATTGTTATGTGATATTAAAGCGATGCCTTTAAAATATTCAGGGTGGCAATGCTTGATGGGGACTCTCCATGGGAATGAAATTGTGAATCCTCAGGTAAAATAAATACAACTATATATATATATATATTGGGAAAAAAATAAAAATAAAAATCAGATATATTGTTGCCTTTGTTGGTTTTATTCCAATTTGAAGCTCCCATATCTGTAATACCCCACATATTTTTTTTATTATTTATTTGAAGTTATTATTAAGTTTTATTTTAAATATATATTTTGGGCCATAGGTATTATTTTAGTGATAACTGCAGCCCACTATCACTAAGCCCACATCTTATAAAACAACAAAAGGGTAGAGGAAGAGATAGTTAGGGTTTTATCAAAGAGGCTAAGAGGTGTTTTCCTTGGAGTTAGAGCACATACAATTGAAGAAGATTGTTCAAGGTATGATTTCTCACCATTAGAAACAAAGAACTAAAAGTTTGTAAGATTAACCTAGAAATCAGTTGTGATGTTAGATGGTTCAAAAGTTGGATTTTGGTCTTAAGACTCTATTCATTTTTTTTTTTTCCAGATAGATGTTGCTACTCACAATTTCTTTTACATTAGGATATATATATATATATATATATATATAATCATAGATTGAAGAATTCGGCGATGTTGAGTTAATCCTTCTTTCGGATTTGAACATATATATATATATATATATATAATCATAGATTGGCATAAATTCATGGATCAAGATATTTTTTTTTCATGGAGCTGGTCTTCTCGTGTTCATCAATGTCATATAATCCTAGGTTGCCTAGTGGATGTATCTAGATAAAAGCAATAGATTACAAATTGATAGTTCAAAGCCACGGGTTACACAGTTGACTATGAAATGGCTTTTATGTTTCTTTGGGTTTTCTATATATTTACATATATTAAGTCCTAGGGTCCTACAGCTTGTATCTAGAACAAAAGTCAAGATTTTTAAAGCTTAAAAAAAATGTATAAGGTTTTACTCTTCGTAGGGGCATATATCAAATCCTGAGTTTATAATATATTAATTGGTTACTGCCTCTAAGGTTTGATAAATTCAAGGAAGCATTTTGGGCAGACATTCCTTGCATTGGTGTTATTAATAAGTTCAACAAAGTATAATTATAGTGAGTTATTTTATATAGTTCTCTAAGCTTTATGGTTGTAGAGAATATTAAGTATATTTTCATGGTTGATTATAGGTCCTATTTAAGAGTGTCTTGAGGTTCTTTGGAGGTTATTTTGGCTGAACTTTCAGAGTGATTCGAGTGTGGTAAGTAATTATGCATAATATGCACAAGTTTTGCTCTTTAGGTTCTTAGAAGTTAAAGGTTTTCAAAAGTTATATTTTTTTAGCTTACGTTTTAAAAGTTTATCAAAAAAATCATTTTTACACTTTTGAAAGAGAAATTTTAATTGGTTTTCAAATAATGTTTTAAGAGAACTTTTGGATTTTAATTGACGTTTTGAATGTCCAAATCCCATTTAAAAGATGATTTTTTTTAAAACTAAACTATTTTCCGAAAATAATTGAGTTTCAAGGTAAGTTTTCTAAAAAGATTCTTGTTCTTTAAATTTGTTTCAAACCAAGGGATTTCAAAGTCATATTCTTATTTTTCAATGGTATTTAAGACATGTCTTTTAGCAATTGGATTTTCAAACTTACTCAAGAATTTTAAAAATTTATATAAACCCTTTAGTTTCTATTCGTTCCCTAAGAGAGTCAAGCATCTTTTGATTTATGTTTCAATCTGTTATTATGATATTCAATATGCTTTTATTGTTGGAATAATTGTTAATATTGAGAAAATTATTTCATGTTGTATAAACTTTGTTTTTTGTGATATGTGACTCAAAATGAGTGTTTTTAGAATTGATCAAATATATGTGTAAATCCACTCACAGGATTGTATGTGAGAATATGTGTTGATCCCTCACCAGCAGGGGTTAGATGTTGGTATCCGCTCACAGGATTGTATATGAGAATATGTGATGTGTATATGTGACACTGTGCTCTGATCAATTATTTGTATGTGTTTTTGAAAGTCTTTAAGATTCGATTATGTGTGTATTAAGTGATTTTTACATGTTTGGAAAACTATTTTGGATATTTTTAGTGAAATTGTGAAATCAAACTCGTGCTTTGCTTGACTCTATTCCGTTGTATATTCTGTATAATTACTTACTAGATATGTGGCTCACCTCATCAATTAATATTTTCAGATTAAAGTGTAGTTTGGAATTAGAACCCTTGGATCGCTTGTAAGGTGCAAGGTAGAACGTGGAAGTTGTAGGCGACTACAGTATTACTTGAAGACTCATAGAATTTTAGTTTCCTTTGTTTTGGTAATTCACGTTTTATAGTGGAGATTGTTTCCAATATGTGGAGTTTTTTTTTAAGATTATTAGTTATTTTGTATTTTCGCTTTAGACTTTACAGTGTTTTGGAGATTGTTATAAATTGTGGATGTTAGTTATTTTAAGAGATTTATCAGCAGCATTGTTTATTTGGAGATTTATGGAACTATGTTTAAATAAATTATTTTTGTTGAACTAGTAAGGTTAGCAAGTTTGTCATGCATCTAAATTCATGTTTCATGGATTTGGGTCCTGACAATATCAATACATATGAAGCAAGAGTAGGGAAGTAGATGTACTATAAGACAAAATAAAATTAGAAAATTTCAACCATACTAACCACAGCCTCCAAAGTGTGACTGTTATTTTTCTCTCCATACTAGCCACACCAAACATAGCAAAGTAATATTTTAAACTTCTTGGCACTAAGTTTCCTGAACCAATATCTTTGGGGCCTTAACACACCATATACTCTTCATATGGAATGAAGAGGCATTAGTACCTCTAAGAGCCTTATAGTAAGAATGAACATCAGACTTTGCCACTGCCTTTACAATCTAAACCTTCCTCCTCTCTAGCCACCTGTGAATAAAAAAGATCTCAAACAAGAGAATTCGCCTACTGTAATTCCCAATGCAATTTACATTATTTACTGCAGTTTTTTAAAGGAAGGATAATATCATCAATGTGGTTAATTAGAACATGGTATACTCGACATGTTGTCCAGTTCACATTTTATTGTTGAAACTTGAAAGAATTGAAATTTGATGACTAGTGAGCTCGTATATGAAGGGACCTTACTGGAAGGTAGCTTTCGATCTAAGAAAAACACAAATTGCTGTTATATTTATAAAACAGCAGTGAATATAGATTATGTAAATGTATGTGTATATATGAATTTGATGAGAGTGGGATCCGTGATACTGTATAGAGTTTGGAAAGATTTAAACCTTTGAAATTGCAACTAGTGAACTATGTCTCACTCTCAGTCTTGTTTTGAAGATGCCATGCTTTGATATGGATACAAGCAAAAAGACTATGTTAACATGCTCATATATGATAATGACTATAAAAATTTAAGGGATGTGCCCTTGTTAATAGACTGACTGAGCAATATACTTGGTTATTTGTTTAGAGTATGTTTTTTTTAGCTTAAAACGTTAGCTTATTTCCAGTGTTCTCATTGTCACAGGAAATTGGCTGTAGCAATATGCATTGGACTGACTAATCAAGTACCATGATGGTTGCTGGAAACTGGCTGATCAAGTACCATGATGCTTGCTGACAATTTGTTGTAATGTTAAAAATCCTTGAGAGATATGCATTTTGTGATGTAAAATTCTGTTGTTGGGAACTTGTTTTGTTTATGTAATTAATGTTTTGGCAATGAACTTGTTATCATTGCTGCCAATTGGTTGGGAATTGATTATGAATGTTGAAAATTTGTTTTGTTGGTTCCAATTGGTTGCATTTAAGTGTTGGCAGGAATTACTTGTCTTGTTTTGAGTAGGAATGTGTTTAGGAAGAAACAATTGGAAAAAAAAAATAAAGAAGAAACTATAGCCGCGTTTTTAAAAACACGGCTACAGAAAAACCCAATGTCGAGACCTATAGCCGCGTTTTTATAAATGTGGCTACAGTCCCCTTATAGCTGCATTTTTAATATCCTGTAGCTGCGTTTATACACCCCTCGCTGCGGAACATGTAGCTGCGTTTCCTAAAAAACGCGGCTACAGCTCACCTTATAGCTGCGTTTTTTTTCCGGCTATAGGTGCGTTTTTCCACACCCATAGTTGCAGGACCTAAAATCGCGTTTTGTAAAAAAACGCGACTATAGACCCGATTTCGGCTGCGTTTAAAACACGGTTATAAGTTGGACCTATAGCCGCATTTTTAAAAAATGCAGCTATAAGTCTTAACCTATACCCGCGTTTTAAACGCAGTCCAAACTGGGTCTATAGCTGCCTTTTCTTCAAAACGTAGCTATAGGTCCCATAGCTATGCGTGTGAAAAAATGCAGCTATAGGGTGAGCTGTAGCCGCGTTTTTAAGGTCCTGGAGGGAGCTATTGTCGCACAGGATAGGCCGCTTTTGGAAACGCGACTATAGCTTATAACTGCGTTTTTAGGGTCTATAGCTGCGTTTGAGTAGTGAGTCTAAGAAGATATAATGCCAAGAAGAAATATTAAAATAAAAGAAAAAGAAGAGATAGTAAATGTTGATGATGATGAATCAAATCTTAACAAAGAAATAAATTTGCAAAATGATGAACATGATGATAACATTGACTTAGATGGAGTTGATTAGGCAAGATGATGAATGTTTGAAAATAAATTATTACTTTAGGTAATTTGTCATGTATTATCACCTTTGAGCTTAATCAATTTGAATGTATATGTTACAACACTTGTTAATTTAATTTATTTAGCAAGCTTGTTAAATATTATTACATAAGTGATGATTAAATTATTCATTAGTTGAATTTATTCCAAATTTATAATGAATATATCATTTATATATGTATATCTATTTTATAAATTTATTAAGTGTTTGTATATTTTACAATATACAACACAATACACGATATAGGAAAATAAAAACTTGATTCATGATACAATTCATGTTTTGACAACTATGAAGATTGAATGGCAATAAGTTTAGGAACTCAAAAATACCACATCCAAGATTTCATAACTTGTTCTAATGTCAAGTAATCTTGTTAGTCATCACACATGCAACGATGCACTTCCAACCTACTCAAATTTACACAACATGCCAATTTTGAAGCGATCCTACATGTGAAATATGTAAACAAGTCCCTAAAACAATTACACGTGTTGTGGCCTGTGGGAATGCCCTTTAACTTGAAATATGATAGAACTAGTTGCTTAGAGCATTAGCATATGAGGGTGTAAACCCCCCAAATTTTTAAATATATATAACTGAAGTTTTTGACTTTTTTTTTTTACCTTACAAAAGCTTGCCCTATAAGCTTTGGAGGCCTTACAATTTTTCAAATCATTTTTTTAAAAAACAAAACTATTTAATTTTTTAACTACAAAATACATGAAACCTTTGAAAACAAAAACAAAAACCCAAGAACCTCTTTGTCCCCAATCAAGCCAAACCAAACCATTCGACTACTTTGCGATATATTACTATCAAACACAAACCCACAAACATCTCTCACCAATTCACATCCTTCCTCTCTCCTCCATTCCCGACTATGACAAGGTCAAGTCAGGCGCTCCAAGATTGGGTATTTTTTTATGGTTATTTGTTATCTCATAAGCTAAAGTGAAAACAAACCACAACGCGTGTATCCAGTTCTTTTATTTTATTTTTCTAAATTTTACTGTGTTTCTTGTGCAATTATATATGTAATTATTAATGGAACCATATTTGTTAATTCTACTATATAAGTTTGTTGCTTTGTAGTAGCTAACAAATCACTATAGAATTTTTTTTCCATCCCTTGCCTCGATTCGTAATCTATATATATATATATATATATATATATATTATAAAACTGAAGCTTTTGACTTTTCTATGACTCTTTTTTTTTAAAACTTTTTAAGAGCTTGCCAAGTAGGATTTGAAGCTCTCACAAATTTACACAACAAAAATATTTTTTTTTTTAAATTAATAAACTAATTAAAAAACCTCTCTTTCTACTCCAAAAGCAAACCCCGATAAAATTTTGAAACAAACCATTTTCTATTTCAATAGTTTTTGTGTGTAGACTTAAAGAACCAACCAAGAAACAAAAATTAACAAATCAAGCAAAAGATTGTTATCTATCCTCTCTCAAACGCAGGAATTAATTCTTCTTCTAGGGTGAAGAAAAAAGACATTCTACTGTAATAAAGTAATTCTTCGTCTATGGCAAGAAAAGAGTTATTCTATATTAATAAAGTAATTCTTCCTCCATGTTGAAGATTATTATACTTTAATAAATTGATAATTAATTTTACACTGAAAGTTTCTAGCAATGTTACCCGTCCTTGGACAATTAGGCATCCTCGGACCGGGCCCTAGGCCCAATGTATACTACCGGGCCTATCATCCCTAAAATATTAATAATAATTAATAAAATGCAAATTGCAACTTGAGGAAAATAAACAAAAAATGTGGGGTGGAATTTAATTTTAGAAAATTTTGATAATAGATTTTTAGTTTAAATGAAATTTAAAATTGTTGAAATTTAAATAATAAAATTTTACCTAAATTTAAAATTTGTTAATTATTATCCCTTAATCTAAGGAAATACACCTTAACAAATAATAAAATATTAATTTACTAATAAGTGAGAGTAGTCACTTGGAAAAAAGTGAAAAAATAGGTGTGTGTGTGTGTGTGTGTGTGTGTGTGTATTTTACGGAACACGTGGTGTATTGTGTGAGATTTAATCATAGGGATGATTTATTTGTTAAGAGGGATTTATAGTGTTTTGATAATATACATTTAGTTAGAGTAGAATATAAATTACTAAAACTTCGATTATAAAGTTTTATCTAAATTAAAGAATTTTAGTTTTAATATAATTTAAATTTTTTCTTGAAAAAAAAAATTGTTGAAATTTAAATGACAAAGTTGTACCTAAATTAAACATAATTTCTTTTATGGGAAAATTAGACATAATTTGAGGAAATATATCCTAAAAAATAATAAAAAATTAATTTACTAATTAATATTTCATAAGAGAAGCCCCTTAGTGCAACCAAGGTAAGTTTTTTTTTTTTTTTTGGATGATAATTTTTTTATATTAAGAAAATTGTTTTAGTTTTAAAAAGGTTTTTGATGTTATTTTAGGTAATGTGGTGAAACTAATTGAATTGACACATTTTTATTGGACAAATTATTTATGTGTACCAACATTCAAGTGGCCTAGTTAGTAAGATACCGGGTCAACAAGTCTCAAGACTTGGGTTTTAAGCCTCAATAACTAGTAGTGTGTTAGTGCTTCTTATATCCTGTCTCCATCCCAAATGGTTGATTGAAAAAATAAATGAGTTCCTCACACAAACCAGGAGTATGGAGTCTCATCCGAGAGCGAGTAAGGTGCTATTAAGATCACATCCAAATAAAAGCCACATTGATCACCCCTCTGTCAATTTTTTATTTACAAAAAAAGAAGAAGAATAATTATTTATGCGTTACAATTTGACGCCAATTTTTTATTTACAAAAAGAGAAGAAGAATAATTATTTATGCATTACAATCTGATGCGAACAAATTTTATTTTTTTAATGTAAAATTCAAATCTTAAAACTTTACAAAACATTAAAAGGGTATACTTTTAATTTTACCAAAAAAGACAAAATATTTTAAAAAGTAAAATAAACAACAATCTTGCAACTCAATGGTTATTTTTGTAATTTAAAAAATGTAATGGCAGACTGAGTCAGTATCACAACATTTTCTTACATGTGCATGTAAATCTAATGTTGTACCTACTCTCCAAAGAAAACCTAGATTCATTGTAAAAAAGCCACATTGATCAACCCTCTGTCCATTTTTTATTTACGAAAAAAAAAGAAAAAAGAAGAAGAATTATTTACGTGCTTCAATTTGATGTCAATGAGCAAAAAAGAATAGAAATGCTACTGATGCAAACAAATTTTATTTTTTTAATACAAAATTCAAATGTTAAAACTTTAAAAAAACATTAAAAGGGTATACTTTTTATTTTATCAAAAAAGAAAAAAATATTTTAAAAAGTAAAATAAACAACAGTCTCGCAACTCAATGGTTATTTATGTAATTTAAAAAAAGTAATGGTAGACTGAGTCAACATTGTAGCATTTTTTTACATGTGCATGTAAATCTAATGTTGTACCTACTCTCCAAAGAAAACCTAGATTCATTGTAAAAAAGCCACATTGATCAGCCCTCTATCCATTTTTTATTCACAAAAAAAAAAAAAGATGAATTATTTACATGTTACAATTTGACGTCAATGAGCAAAAAAGAATAGAAATGCAGTTGATGCAAACAAATTTTATTTTATTTTTAATATAATATTCAAATTTTAAAACTTTAAAAAACATTAAAAGGGTATACTTTCCATTTTATGAAAAAAGACAAAATATTTTAAAAAGTAAAATAAACAATAGTCTCACAACTCAATGATTATTTATGTAATTTAAAAAAAGTAATTGTAGACCAAGTACGTGTCGCAACATTTTTTTACAGGTGCGTGTAAATCTAATGTTGTACCTACTCTCCAAAGAAAACCTAGATTCATTTTAAAAAAACCACATTGATCACCCCTTTGTCCATTTTTTATTTACAAAAAGAAGAAGAAGAATTATTTACGTGTTACAATTTGACATCAATGAACAAAAAAGAATAGAAATGCTTCTGATGCAAAAAAAAATTATTTTATTTTTGATATAAAATTCAAAATTTAGAACTTTAAGAAACATTAAAATGATATACTTTTCATTTTACCAAAAAAGACAATATTTTAAAAAGTAAAATAAACAATAGTCTAGCTACTCAATGCTTATTTATGTAATTTAAAAAAGTAATGGTAGATTAAGTCAGTATCGCAACATTTTTTAACTGTGCGTGTAAATCTAATGTTGTACCTACTCCCAAAAAAAAAAACCTAGATTCATTGTAAAAAAGCTAAATTAATCACCCTTCTGTCCATTTTTTATTTACAAAAAGAAGAAGAAGAAGAATTATTTCCATGTTTCAATTTGACGTTAATGAGTAAAAAAGAATAGAAATGCTGCTGATGAAAACAAATTTTATTTTTTTAAATATAAAATTCAAATTTTAACACTTTAAAAAAATTGAAAGTTCATGCTTTTCATTTTTCAAAACAAGACAAAATATATTAAAAAGTAAAATAAACAATAATCTCGCGACATAATGATTATTTATGTAATTTTAAAAAAATAATGGTAGATGAAGAGTCCATTTGATATATATATGTTTAAAAATTAAAATTTATTGTTTAAAAATATTTGTAAATAAAAAAGTGTATAAAAATATATATATATATATATATTATTATTTAAAAATTAAAAATAATTATTTAAAAATTCAAACTAAACGCCACCCAAGTCTTTATCGTAGCATTTATTTACACATGGGTGTAAATCTAATCTTGTCCCTACTCTTGAAAGAAAGCCTAGATTCATTGTCTCCTCCCTTTTTCTTTTCTTCTCTCTTCATAATTCCGCGTACGTCTCTTTCATCTAACCTTCTATCTTCAACCTCTGCATCCGCCTGTCTTTAACTCTAAAGTCAACATCATTTTATTATTATTATTATTATTTTTTTAAACCACGTCATCTTTTATTTTTGAGTAAGTATATTTTAAGTAATATTTTTTAATGTTTAAATAATATTATATATATTTTTAAATATTTTTTTATCTATTTCTATTTTAAAAAAATATAAATGATATTACTAGAATAATATTACTTCAAAAATATCCAACACATTGAGGATGAAGATGCTTGTTTTTTCTTTGTTCGTGTGATCAAACGATCTGAGTAGAACAGAGTAAGATAGTTAGATGAGAGAGAAGGCCGATCTATGTAATTGTTTTCTTTTCTTTTTGACTCTTAGAAGGTAAATTAAAGTTACTGAGCTTCTTATTATTATTATTATTATTATTTTTGTTTGGCATAAACAAATGGGGATGCTCTTACAATAAAAGTAAATTAAAATTGAATGAAATTCAATTTGCCTTTTAAATTATTTAATTGAAACTTGAAATAGCATTTATTAAATTATTTTTTTGTTTTTTATAATTAATTTTTGTCTGTTAAAAATTTAAAATGGCATTATTTACTAATTACCGTATGAAATGACGCCATAGGATAATTAAAGTGAAAAGGTAAAGCAACAGACTGTAAAGTAATTATTGTAAAGCAACAGACTGTAAGGTAATTACTAATTATTCTATATTTACCGTTTAAGATAAAAAAACTCAAATACACCGCTCGGATAACATTATGGCTTTTTTGGTAATTTTATAAATATGGGCCCACATTGTCACATTCTGGCTTCCATGTGCGTCTAACTTCTACCCTAGATTTATCATCATTCATCTTCTTCAACCTAGAACTGCCTCCGCTTCTCTCTCCCACATCTTCCACACAAATCTTAAAACTGCGCCCGCTTCTCTCTTCCACATCTTCCACAAAAATCTTCTGCGTCTCTCTGACTATCATAAAGAAACCCTAAAATTCGACCTTTTTGCGCCTCCCACCTTGTGGTTGATTGTCATCAGATCATGACTGTTCTTGAAACTACCAACGTCTCTGGTGTTACATCGGCCGATCTGAGACCGGATCGCCCTGTGGGAAAGCCTCTCTACATCTCTCATCTCTCCGTGTGTGTGTGTTTCTCTGTCTCTGTCTTTAAACGCTCGAGATTATGTTTTCGCGTTGAAAAGCGCTTTTGGTTTATTGACTTCATGGCTGTGTTCATGGTCTGCAGTTTGTTTGAATTGCTTTTTAGGAGTGGAGCAAAGGAGGATGGTAGACCATAGAGGGAGAAGGCCGATCTGTGTAGTCTATGCAGGTACTATCTTTGCTTCTTTTTTTTTTTTTTTTTTTTTCCTCAATATATATTATAACAGATCTATTCAACCATTCCAAAAACTTCTTTTTATTTATTTTTAATTATATTTCGGTGGACTTTGTAATGAAAATAAATTGAACTTCCCATATCTAACATGTGTTTTCCTATATTATTTTCTCGGTTGTTTTTTTCCATCCAGATCTGTCATAAACCGTTTATCTGAATTATTTTACTCTTCAATTTTTCATTTTTTTTTATGTTAATAATATTTATGAGGTTATACTTTTATGTTTTGGGAAGGCGTGGGAATGATCAATGATCATGTGAAATGATATTATATTATAACCTATTATATATATCTTTACTCGTTAGAAATAAAAGCTAAGATGTTAAGAGCTTTCTCTCTCTTATAAAGAACACCTTTACATAATTCCATACAATATGTTTGGCTCTTGTGCACGAGGATAAACTGTGTAGTCCTTCTCTTTAAAGTCCCTGAATCAGGTAACTAGTTCGGTAACTTGTGAGTTGTAACTAGTTCGGGCGTGCACTACAATGTGCAAATAATCTGAGTAAAAGTCTTATATGCCATAAAAAATAATAATAATGAACACATACACTTTTACATAATAATAAATAATTTTATACAATACGTTTATTCTATATTTTTCAAACAAAAAAAAATGCCCAAGAAAAGAAAAATAAACTCTGAACACATATACCTGTACTGCTTATTCTGCCATAGTTTTTATATTGGTGAGAATTTTTTTTGTTAATTCGGGAAGGGGAGATTTGAATTCTCACCAAAATATGCTAACCAAATGAGTTATAAAACTCTTGCATATTATTTTCTATGTCATATTTTAAACTACCAGTGATAATTATAAGTGGCTACAAGATTGTTGCTTACTATTTTCTATTTTCTATTTTTCTTCTTTCTAAATAGTTTGAAGTTTGAACTATTAGGGATAATTATAACTACAACCGGAAGTACAGTTCCTATGTATTGCCACGACGTTGTGTACTTGTTCACCTGTTCCATACTCAAAAGAAGGCTACCCTTGAAATTAATGAGGCTAGTCTCTTTTTATTTTGGATAGAAACTGAAATTGAAGTACAACAAGGCACAACAAGGATACTGGTACAAATGTGTTAGATATGTACCCAACCAAAAAAATTGTATTTTTTAATTCTGGTTACAGATAGAGACACGATATCCAAGCCATATTATGGGATACAAAGTGTCCTCCACTTTGGGATACAATGATATCCAAGCCAAACTATGGGCGTATCCTCGACGTATTGGTACTTTTTTACGTATTTTAGAAGCATTTGGTATGATATGTATCAAATACGGGTATATGAGCAAAATGGAATATTCATGCGACCTAGCCACTGACAACCACAAATTGGCAACCAATGAGTTGGATCGCCAGTGCCATAAGCCACTCCTACACTCTTTCCAACGCACTTGGATGGTATGGGTTTCTAACAATACTATCGTCGTTGCTTTTCACCCAAATTACAAAGACCCTTATTCTTTTTTTGGTCAAATGACTCAGTTTTTCCCCCTTTCTTGTCCTAATCTCGACATGCTTTACTCTTGTTTTTCATCTTGTCATATCCCATATGGTATTGCACCCCGTATACAGTTGGTACTCCCAACATATATAAACATAGAAAATTGAATGCTAATAATGCTCATAGAAAACTGAATGGCAATAACGCTTTGTTTGTTTTGTCATAAAAGTTTTCTGAAAAATTGGTCATTTTATAAAAAGTATTTAAAAAAAAAAAAAAAAAACTATCACTTTCTTGTGTTTGTTAGTAACCTTGAAAATGAACTTAATACGATTTTAGTGTTTTTTGTATGCACAAAATAATCACTAACATTTCTTGTACCATTCAAAACATGTATATTGTGTAAATCAACTACATAATCAATATAAAATAGTATATAGCCAAGAGTTTTGTAAACTGTAAAATATTTTCAGTCAAAAGAAAAAAATAAAGGAATAAACTGTAAAATATTTTATGCTTAAAAAATGGGTAAAATATTTTACACTGTCTTTCTCCCCTCTCACTCCCTCTCACTCCCGACACTGTCAGTTTCTCCCCCTCTTACTTTCTCAGTTCTTCTTCCTCTCTCCATCTCTTAGCTCTTTCACTCACTGACCGACGCCCACCAACTGATCACGCCTACCCACTGACCATCGCCCACCCACTAACTGATGCTACTAACCCATCTTCTCTTCTCTCTCACACAGCCCTTGGGTCTGACGGGAACTCCAATGGTGTGAGCCAGTGGAATCAATATACTTGATGGCTTGTCCTTCGATCTTACTGGAATTGTTCAAGTCACTGCCTAAAATTTGCTTTTTCTTAAAGGACATTTTCATGTCTTAAGCCCATACCTTCAATCAATGCTTTAGTGCAGAGAACTTCAGAGAATCTTTAGGCCTAAGGAAATGCCTCTGTGGTTGAAGTTTTCTTTGGACACCTTCTTTTTTAGAAAATTGAAATTTTATATGGACTATTGCTTGGCAATGATCATTATAGATGCCTATGGTAACTGTGGTTATGACCTGAAGATGGTTTTGGTTACTACCCGATCTCACCTCTGCTGGGTTTGCGGAGGTTTTTCTTTGGTTTTTTTTTGGGGTTTCCGATCTGGGTTTGTGGAGGTTTTTCTTGGCTCCCTGATCTAGATTTTTGGTTGGTGGTGGTTGTCTATTGGGTGGTTGGTGGCAGTTTGGTGGTTAGTGGCAATTTTGATGACTGTTTTTTGAATGGTTTGTGGTGTTTTGGTGGCTGTTTTTTGAATTGTTGATGGGGTTTGGTGGCTGGTGGTGTTTTGGTGGCTGCTTTTTTCTTTTGATGTGGAGTTTTGGGCGGTAGGTGGGGTAGTTTGTGCACCCGGTGAGTTTTGAGAAATAAGAAGAAAAAAATTTACATTATATTTTCATGCGGACAATCAAACACGGTAAAATGTAAATATTTTACTGAAAATAATTTACATGTAAAATAGTTTACATTTATAAATATTTTACATTAAAACAAACAGAGCGTTAGTTATTTATTTGTTGTTTTTCTTTAATGAAAGTGCTACTATAATTTAACCGAAGCAATTGACAATTTGACATTAATTTTAACGTTTTGGGGAATATAGCAGAAATACAATTTTTTTTTAGAATAACTGCGGGTACACATAGCCTGATTTTATTTGAAAATTGTAATGCTAGTTTGTGGAGGTAGGTTATACAAGTTTTGTAGCTAAAAAGCAGGCACTGAAACAGGCGTGACATGAAACGGTACTTGGTGTCAAAAAATAGACCAAAAAATAGGACCCAAGCATTTGCTGTCTCCACGCTAGGTTACATTTTCTTCACAGTGGAAGATATTAAGATTGTGAAAGGGTTGTCAAATTTTAGATTATGATTTATGAAGTTCTGCAAATTAGTAAAAGAACATAGATTTGGAGGATAAGATCAAAACCCAACTATATGTGAAAGATACAAGGAAATTTTGTTAACATAAAATTAAGCCTACCATAGTACCATGTGTGATAATCAACTTGAGGAAAAAGGTTTACTCCCTCCTCAAGAGATTAATAATGGAAAGAATAATTAAAATATATATATATATATATATATCTTCGTGAGCGTATTTGTGAAACTCATATAGCTTAAATGGAACGAATATATAAAAACCTAAGAAATGAAACAAGTATTGAAGATAATGAAAGAAGAGAAAGACAGCAGTTAGGTCCTCTTCTTTACATCCCAAAAATTTAGGATGGCCTTCAAGCAGAATTTGGAATTAGATTGAGATCTTTTTAAGGAAATTTGGAATTTGATTGTTGATTGAAGCAATTGATAAAAGGAAGAAGAAAAAAAAAAGACAATTTTGGAATATAAAACAATCGAGCTATATGAAAAAAAAAAAAAAAAAAAATCGGTATTGACGGTAAATCTGTTTAAGGCAGATGTGGTCAAATGGTTTTTTTTTAATTATTATTTTTTTTATGATAGGGAATCTTTTTAAAGAAGGGCCCTTCTAGTCAGTGAAACATACAAAATAACTCCACCTGCCAAAATCCATTGTCCTGTAATTCTAGGGAGTCATATAACCCCACCTGCCATGATCCATGGTCCTGCAATTCTAGGCAGTCATCTGTTTTGCAGTTTATGCTTTATCTCAAGGAGCACATGTATGGTTAATGTGATTCAAGTTTGATTTTTAGAAGAATTTAGAGTATGTAGAAGTCATAAGCATAGGCTAAGGGGGAAAGAATTCTTTGATGATAAAACAGTGGAAATGAAAAGATGATAGGACGTTTTGCCTGTACAAATTCAAAATCCATCCATTTTTCTAACCAAAATATAGACCCCCAATCTTTCCCTCTTATTGTATTGTAGAAACCTGTCTTTTCCCTTTGACCGTATTGTTTAAACCTAGCTGCATGTCTAAAGCCTCATCTTTCTCCCTCATTTTTATGTTGGGCTAAAAGATGCAATCATGGTTGTGATCTCTGGTGAGGCCTTTTAGATTTCTAATTGCCTTGGTCCTGGCAAGGCATGATAGGTCCATGCTAATTGCAAAGGGGGAGTGGGGGGGTGCATGATTAGAACTTTGGGTCTAGGTGGATGAAAGCTTTAGGACACGAGGAGGAATTATGGTACCCTATACTGGTCAATTTCTTCTAGAAGGAGCTCCTAACTATCAGTTTAAATGGCCATTTCCTATTTGGAAGAAGAAGGAATTATGGCACCCTTAACTGGTCAATTTCTTATGGTAGATGCTCCTAAAAATCGGTTTAGATGGCCCATTTCCTAATTGGAGGGGATGAGGAGGGGGATATGTAAATGAGTAGTGCTACAGCTACTATAAGTTTTATTCCATTTAGCTTACAAACTAATGTTTAATTTCCACATCAGCTTATAAGTTTTATGTAGTAAAACTTGTATAGCATTTTCAGGTGTATTTTGGAGTGCTAATCTTGAAAATCTTCTGCAGTGATAGATGAGATACATACTAGGCAGGAGGAGAGTTGATTAGGGTAGAGAACGGGGGTATTTTGTTTCAAAGAGGAGGGTTGTGTTTGATCTGGGAGGGATAGCAAGGGGCAGGTATTTTTAAGGTGCGGACTTTTTACACATCTTGAAATATTGGACTAGAGGCAATAATCTAGCTTGGTTAGATGAAATGAGTAGCCCAATGATCTTGGTCTGATGTGTGTGATGAGCTTGTATAGAAGTTGGGTAGAGAACCAGCTTGAGAGAGAGAGAGAGAGAGAGAGAGTAATGATGAAGATGAAATGAAACACAAAAAGAGATTGAAGAGATATTTAGTAGGCGGGAGGAGAATTGTTTAGGGTAGAGAACATGGGTATTTTGTTTCAAAGAGGAGTTTTGTTTTTGATCTGGGAGGGATAGCAAGGGTCAGGTATGTTTAAGATGCATGCTTTCTACACATCTTGAAATATTGGACTGGAGACAATAACCAAGCTTGGTTAGATGAAATGAGCAGCCCGATGTTCTTGGTCTGATGTGTGTGATGAGCTTACATAGAAGTTGCGTCTAGAACTGGCTCGAGAGAGAGAGAGAGTAATGATGAAGATGAAATGAAACACAAAAAAAGTGAAGGGTAAAGTGGAGGATCACATTAGTCAGGCAGTTAAAGAATTTAAAATAAAATAAAAAATCAAAATTTTAGGGATAAATTAAGATTGTCTATATGAGTAGTGAGGCATGACTCATTGGTGTTAGGGATAAATTGAATGTTTTGGGGTTGCATTGGTTCTATTTGTAAGTTTTTCGGGGAGGGGGGCCAAGAATATAAATTTTGGGGTCAACATTGGTGTAAGAGGGTGAAAGAGGGTCCCTTGCCTAAAAATCATAAAGAAATGATTTAAAAAAATCATAAAGATAGGAGTTGCGCAAATCCCACTTGCTCACCCTGACTGGTTCTAAACTTCCAATCAGAAATTAAGAGAGGTTAATCTCTTAAATGGTACAGTGGCAGATATTATTGACTCAAATTCCAGGTCTTGGAAGTGTGATTTAATTAGGAGAATATATCCTTACCCTACCTGTGCGCTGTGCAGAAATTTTAAACACTCCTTTCACAAAAACTGAGGGCAATCCAGATAAGTTGGTGTGGAGGCACTCCAGCTCAGATTATTGAGTCAATCAGGCTCTTTATTCCAAAAAGACCAACATGGGGCAGCCAATGAAGGTCTTAACAATAAAGGAACTTCTGAAGGTGTTTGGAAGCTAATATGGAATTTGAAACTGCCTGTTAGGATTCTCACCTTCATTTGGAAAATTTTGCATGACAGTGTGCCTGTTTTTGCTACCCTTAACAGAAGAGGAATTCAAACCTCTACTAGATGTCTGCTTTGTGATGTAGAAGAGGAGTCTAGCACTCATCTTTTTCTGAATTGTACCTTTGCTAGAGCTGTCTGGCATGGTTCGAACCTTGGTATTAGAACTACAGATATGAACTATGCCTCATTAAGACAATGGTTGTTGGGATACATCTCCACAAAACCAGTCACAGGTCAAGCCAAAATGGCATTGCTGCTAGCTCTGTTCACCATATTATGTACGTTATGGAACCATAGAAATATGGTTCTCCATAAAGGGCAGGTTCCTAACCCTCTTGAGGTAGTACTAACCTCTCAAAATCTTATTTGCAGGTACAGAGAGGCTTTCCACCAGATTCAGACTCACAAGGAAAGTAAAAAATCCAAGCCTAGGACACCTGTTTTCAACCAGGACTGGCAAATTCTTATCAAGGTGGCAGCTTACAAAAATAGGAGGACTTGAAGGTGTGGTTATGTATTTGAAGCAAGGAACATGGAAGGTATACTGTTAGTCAGAGGTGGATCGAGCTGAATCTTCATAGATCAGTCATCATAAGCACTGATAAAAATCTGGTAGACTAGTGCAGCAAAAGTTAGAAGGCCTACTTGGCAAGACCAAGCCTTCATCGCCACAACTTTCACCAACAGGGCATGGTCACTCAATTTTGGTTTGTAACTAGAGTAGTGATAACTCAGGTGTTAGATATAGCTGCTAGTGCAGCCAGTTTCCCAGTGCACTGTATACAACACTATGCCTAATGTAGGCTAACTCCTCTCCCACTCTCTTCCTAGTAAAATATAAGTCTATAAAACTAGGTTTTGAATAGTTATTACAGACATTGTTAATCGAGAAAATTAAACCCTACTCCATTACAGGTGGTCCATCAACAAACTTAAAATAAATCCGACTCCATTACAGGTTGTCCATCAACAAACCATTACAGGTTGTCCATCAACAAACTAAACAACATTAAACCATTCTTACCATGGCAATCTCAATTAGCTGCCGCAGCTGCCGCCGCTCTCCTCTGACTCTCACGCCGGGCAATCTGACAATAAATTGATAAAAATTATAAGTTGAAGAGAAATGGATATAAATTAAATGAAAATTGACTCTTTTTTTTTGGGTAGAAAGGAAATGCTTTAACAGAAACCAAAGAACAACAGCAGCAAAGGGCAAATTTCTCTTACCTCCTGCTTCTTCACACATTTGGCTAGGTGGGTCGTCCACTCGGACAGTCCTTCAATGCTTGCCCCGCAAACTCTACAGTCAGTTTTATCTTCTGATCCCGGCCTCTTCTTGGACACTTTCTCATGAGTATTCTTGGACTTTCCCATGCTTGCTTAGGGTTTGAGGAGGTTTGAGGAAAAACCTTGATCTTTGGATTTGGGGAAAACGTTTTGATAAACGTCTGATTTTGTAGTTTTAAGGGGATTTCCAGTTGTGATTTTTAAATGGGTTCGAGTCTTTTGGGTTTAAATTGGATTGGAATGGGTTTTCAGGTTGGGTCATTTCTGAATTGGGTTTGGATTCCATATTAATTTTCTGCTTGGGCTCTATTGATTTAAATGGGTCTTCTTTGGATCATGAATACGTTTACATTGTGGATTTTGCACAATATCTACTGTATTAATATAAATAAACTATTTGTATTAAATATTTATATATTTCATATTTATATTAGATTCCATAATTTTTTTTTTCTTTGTTCTGTGAATATTTCTATAATTTTGATGATCGGATTTTAATGTCATATATTTAAATAATTAAAAATAAAATCATTCAAAGTTCGAATATTATGAGAGAATAAATAAATATTCTCTTGATTTGAATTTTTTATTAAATTCTGTGTTGTACCTAATAGAATTGAATGAAACGAATTTATATATATGATACCGTTATTATTATGTTTGGTGTATCATTATTAATGTCATCTGGAAAATAAGCACAAAAAAAAAAAAAAAAGTTGAAAAATGGCCTCATCGACCTCCAACAGCTTAGCTCCCAGGCTATTGAATTTTATACTATTTTATTAAAAAAAAATCTATCAAGCAGGATTAATTAGGCTAATTGAGGTGCAATACCCTAGCAATATCCAAATCAAGAATAGACTTAACTGTAATTTACACCCAAAAGTTTGGAAAATTTGATTTACCCCCTAAGCTTTCACTATTAGAATCTATGCACCTATTTTTACGTAGTGTTTGGATTTAAGCCCTTCTATTTATGTTGTTGATGAGATATCTCAACTCAAAATCATTAAAACTATGTCATTTTGTTCACATAAGAATTTTTTTAATTTAATTTTCTTGTTTTTTTGTTTTTCCTTTTACTCCTTCTGTCTCAAATTATTGATCCTCTACTCGTCTATTCTATTTACGGATGTCTCAAAATAATGTCAAGTTTGTAAAATTAAAAACCTTTAATTTACTAATTTTTTATTTTACTCTTAATTTACTCCCAAAAGCATTAAAAAAACACCTAGCAAACGTTTAAAAAAATTTATCTAATTTGGGCACTTTTTTAGTTGCCTTATTAAATAACTCTAAAAAAGAGTTGTGTTGGTTTGTAATTAGGAATACTCTAGTCCTAGTTCGCAATGAGAATTATGAATTATACAGGCAATAAAATATTGCCAATAATTTTCACTTAATTCTTTTTTGGCCGCCACAATAATAAAATTTCCACTCTTGAATTAGTGAAAGTATAAGTTACGGCTTGGAGCCAATAGAAATTGTATTTTAGAATTGGTCTCTCAAGTTTACCTTGTGAGCACAATTGGTTTCTTATGTTTTCATAAGGGGCTTAACTTCTTTTAGTGGTATTGCTTACTTGACTAATAGAATAATGACTTAGCTTTTATTTTTTTAGTGACGTAGTATATCTTTTAATTAAAAAATTGCAAAATTGAATTTACTCAAAAGAAACTTCACGAATCAAATGGGTAATCTAAATGAACCAAGTCAAATATGAATCTCCAAGTGCACAAGAGAGAGAGAGAGAGAGAGAGAGAGAGAGAGAGAGAGAGATGTTACGTTACACGTGTGAGTGAAGTCCCACATTGAATAAAGATGAGAAGAATGAGTAGTTAATATAACATAATTAAGCACATACCCATTGAGCTTAGACCTTCTGGGTTAAAGTGTGTTTTTATATGTTATATTAATTACTCAAAGAAGCTCCCCAAGGTGTTTATCCCCTCGACAAGTGGTATCAGAGCCCATGGTGGTGTGCGGCGAAAGTGGTGAGGTGTGCATGGTCCCTACTCAGCGGGGACAAAGAAAGCCTAAACGGCCCACATACAAAGATCCTGGAGAAAGAAAAAAAAAAAAAAAAAATAAAAAACCCAACAAAGGAATGTTGCTAATGGTGCTAAATAATAGTGTGATGCGAGATTCCCATGGACATGGACGTGTGGAGTTCCCTTGGATGTGCGTGCGGGGTTGACACGTGGTTCTTATGGATGACGTACGAGAGACCCATAGATGATGCATTGATGAAGTGAAAAGCCCATTAGGCAAGGGGGAGTGAGCAGGACTTGTTCACGACACACAGAGAGGTCTTGAAGCCTATAGAGAGGCAGACTCACATGTGAGAGGGAGATTGTTGGGTTACACGTGTGAGTGAAGTCCCATATTGAATAAAAATGAGAAGAATGAGTAGTTAATATAACATAATTAAGCACGTACTTATTGGGCTTAGGCCTTTTGAGTTAAAGTGTGTTTCTGTATGTTATATTAATTACTCAAGGAAGCTCCCCAAGGTGTTTATCCCCCTGAGAGAGAGAGAGAGAGAGAGAGAGATCGAACCCTAGACCTATCGTCCTCCTCCACACTATGCCATCTTCCTATGATGGCGATGGCGTTATCCTCCATCAGCCACTGTGTAAAATAGTCATGCTTGCACAACCACTACCCTTCACCTTCCCTCTCCTCTCCAACCATCCCATCTCAATGGATTGTATGAGTTAATTTAAAGATCAATTAGGGCACATTTATCAGAATTTATTTAGTTACTTTAACTTATATATAGCTTTTTAAGTTTTATTTTTAGTACATCTGTATCTTTGTTTAATTTTTTTTTTTTTTTAAGTCTAGTAAACTTGTGATATTAAACTATGAGTCGAGTTGCTAAGGAGAGCAAAATTATTGCAACTGTAAAGCTAAAGAAAGAATAGATGTCGTCACTGTAAATGAAACTCACAATCACAACATTTTTCTTGGTAACTTTTTTTAAGGAATAATGAAATTATGTATTAGTTTTATGTAATAGGTTGAACAAGTTACAAATTTGAATGATATTAGATTTTTTTACTTTTATTTTGTTTTTGAATATGTTTTGTGTTGAATTATTTGTTCACTTATTTGATCTAGTCTTATTTTTGTTTGGTTTAATAATTGTTATTAGTTAAGCTCCTTTTTAGGGGTTAAGCATTATGATTGGGAGGCCATAATTATTTTTTGAGTAATTTTACATCCATATGTTCACAACAAATTTTATATGATAAGTTTTTAGTGGGTATAAAAGAGATGTTAGTGTTGGACCCAAATAAAAATTAGCAGCAACTTGCCACTTAATTAGATTTGTTGTGAAAATGTTGTGGATATAACATTATATTCATTATTTTTATTTTTATTGAACCTAAATTCTTGTGATTATTAAGTCAGGGTATTCAAAATATTTTTAGGATGGTTGAAATAGGGCTATTTTAGTGTGTGTGTGTGTGTGTGTGTGTGTACATATATATTGGGTCCAAGTTATATTTGGTATAACTCAAAACAATGTTACACTACTCAATATTTTTTAATTAAACGTGAATTTTGACAAATCTATCATTAGATTACATTAACTTCATATATTTTCCATTCTTGCAAATTTTCATAGTGGCCAAAGATTATTAGCCATGTCATCAATCAATTGTTTAAATTCAAGTTTTTGTAATTTAAAATAATGCATAAAATATGAATTTATAGATTGAAGGTTTAATTTCTTCTGATTGCTATGAAATTTGGTATTCATGTTAAGAATATATAGAACATGTTATTCTACAGTTGAGTTTAAGTTATTCTTAGTGTAATTCTAAGTAATGTTACACCACCCAATAACTAGTTAATGAATTTATATTTTGAAAATTCCACCGTTGGATTACAAGTTCTAATTAAACTATGAAAACTTGAATTTATAGAATTGATAAATGACATGACTATTGATCTTTGATCATCTTAAAATTTTGCAAGTATGGAGAATATACAATAATAATATAATCTAGTGGTTTATTTGTCAAAATTCACTTCCAATTAAAAAATATTGATTGCTGTAATCCAACCTATATGTGTGTGTGTATATATATATATTCAAATTTTTGTAAGTTAGGGTGTTGCTGTGTACGCTTGACTTTAGATTGAAAAATGTGAAAGAAAATCCAGCCAAAATTGGCATTTTTGCCTTTTTATTTTTATTTTTAGTTCTTCTCACTCTTTAAGCCTAAATCCATAGAAATACCAACAGACCAGGCAAGCTCCTTGTGAGCTAATATGAAGTATTATTAAATTTATATTAGATTTACATCATTGATAGCTTCTAGACTTCCATATCACCTCTATCTCAATTTATTAAATATTACTAAATTCGTTTTCATTGCTACATTAATTTTTGATTTAAGAATAATATCTTTGCATAGGAATTTACTATTTATAAGTTTATTTTAAAAGTCATTTTTATTTAATCAAAATAATTTCTACTTGAGAGATTATTATACAATATTTATTCATGCTGAGTAACGCTATACTATTTTTTTTATTAACCTTATAATATCTTGAAAATTTATTTGAAAGTTTGTTTCAATTTTTTAGATATTTTAGTTAATTTTGCTAATATTTACAAATTTAATATCTTTATTTCATTCTAATTAATTACTATATTAATTATGACATTATCACAGTTCGACCTCGGTCGAATCTTAAAAAACTTAAACTTCTCTCTTTACTGGTTCTTTGAACAGTCTGAGAATGAAAACCATGCTTTTTATTATATTTAGGAGTTAGGACAACGCTAGCTGATGCTTTTCCTCAAGTTAGTCTTCACTCACTAAGGTTTTTCAACAGAGAATATTGTAGGGTATCTCTCATGTGAGTTGTTAACTTCTCATTAAACTTTCTGTCGGAATATTCATCCATCAATGCTTTTGAATCCTTAAGCTTTGTGCTTGAATTTGCTTGTTCCATTTTCGGGTTATGATGAAATTAAGACAACTAATTGAGATGGCCCTAAATTTAATGATTCAAGAGTAAAGCCCCTGGATGAGCTTACTTCTTTGTAGGGTTTTACTTGGGGTCAATTGGGAGCATTTATTTATTTGAGAACTAAGTCATGGAATTTATTGATCAAGAAATTGAAGAACATCACGGGTTACAAAAGAAATTATATATTCAGAAACATCATCTAACCAAACTTGATATTCTTCGAAGGACTTTACCTTTCTGGCATGAGCATGGGCAACCTTAAGGTTGTTGCCATTGCATTTCATATGGCTAAAACTAGCATGGCGAGGGGATGAAGTCAGCCTTTTGCAATCGCTTAATGTAACTCAAAGAAAAAAAAAAAAAACCCAAACGTTGTCGTCCATGTCTTTTTTTTTTTTTTTTCCTGTCTGTTGAAGAAACTACAATTGGCTCAAATTAACAATTTAAGGAGAGATGGCAATTATAATGTAATTTTGGATTGATTGAAGGGGAATATTTCATCAGTAGTATATGTGGCCAACGGTTCAAGTCGAGTCAATTGATTCAAATTAAAAAATAGGTTATTTTAAGCGGGTTAGATTCTCTGGTTCTCCAATAAAGTTTAGCAGAAAAGTTCGGAGTTTTAATAAAAGCTAGAGGTGGTGAAAGGCAACCATGCAATATTAATATGAAACTCTAATCCCAATTCCAATTAAATTGGGATTAGGAAATCCCAATCCAATTTAAACTAGGACTAGGCCATCCCAATTAAGCTAGGATTAGAAAATTCCAGACTAACATCGTCTATATATATATATATATTGACCAGATCTAAAGGCTTTATTTATTTATTTATTTTATTTTAATTAAATGGTTTCTCCCACGCTTGGAATTTTGAAAACACACAGCTCCATTATTTGGAATTCGTTGTCAGCTCTGAGCTGCTCTTCAACCCTCTACATCCATAACCCTCAACCGAAGATGGTACCCTTTTCTATGACTTTAAATCTTCTTTTGTAACCTCAATAATCCACGTGTTGTCAATTTATATTTAAAGCTGTAAAGATTTACTTTATTTCATTATTTGATTTAGGGATATACATGGGTCGGGTTGGGTCGGATTGACGGATTTTTCAATCCAACCCACTACCCATTACAAGGGGTCCAAATTAGCCTACATGGATTGGGTTGGATGCATGGGTTGGATCATTTTTTTTAATTACTATTATTATTATCACCAAATTGAACATTAAAACAACACACAACAAATAAGAGCAAATTTATAACCAAATTATCCTAAGTATAACACCAAACTAATACAAACTATATAAGGAGAACTACGGATTGCATTTTATTTAGAAAGATGAGCAAAAAAAGTAAATGACAAAAAAGTATAATATATTATTAAATATATATTTATATATTTAAATATATATATATATATATATTAAATATATGTCGATCGGATTATGCGGATTTGTAAAATCTTATGACCCAAACCCAACCCAACTCACCAACCACTAAAAACTGACCCAACTCGGCAAGTTAAGTAAAGTCAGGTTAGTTATGGAGTTTAACTGCACATCCCTAATTTGGCCTTTTGATTATTATTATTTTTTCTAACTAAAATGGTTAATACAAAACCTCAACAGATATGTTCAATCTTTCAAGCAAGACGAAGAAAAGGAAGAAGGGCAAAATGGATCATGGTCTAAGCTTCCACAAGATGTTCTTTGTCTAGTTTCAGCACACCTCTTTGTTTGGGACCTCGTAGCTTTTCATGCCATTTGCAAATCATGGCAATCAATCACTCCCATCAGTGGGCCGCTACTACCTCTAATGGATTCCACACATTCTTAATCTCCATGTTTGATCTCCTTGGATAATCACACATGCAATTTTTTTTCACCCAATACAAAATGACACTTATCAAATGCACATACTAGAATTGAAAGGTGCATCTACACGTTTCTCAAAGTATGGGTGGCTGCTCTTGTCTCAAAAAGATTGTAGTATTTTCTTTTTCCATCCCTTAAACAGGATCAAAATAGAACTTCCAAGATATCCCAAAGAAGACGCATTTCAAACAATGTGCTTTTCTTCTCCTCCAGATTCTATAGAATATTTTGTTTTTGGAATCACATTCAATGGAGCAAAATTCGACATCATTAGGTGGTGAGGAATATTGGACCATAAGCGAATTTACACTGGGATTTGAAACCTTATGGTATATCCAATCGCCATCTCCTATTATACAAAGGGCGGTGCTACTAGTTAGGTCACACAGGACGGGTAGGAGTATTTGATCTACAGAAATACATGAGATCACTAGATACTAATAATGAAAACTCGTGTCGATGGGCATATCATTCCTCTATTCTTCCGGAAAAGTTACATGATTCACTCCATAAAAGTTATTTGTTGGAAAGTGTTGGAAAACTTTTAGCAGTGTTTGTGCTCCACAATAATGAACCATCTTTTTTTATTTTCTCATAAAATCTCTCCTGGATTGGGCCAAAATTGAAATGGAATCCAAAGAGAAATATGGGAAATAAATTGCTCTATGTTAGTATTGGAGGTTCTTTCTTAGAATTGGCTGTGATAAAAGGTATGAGAAATATGATTTACATGCCAACTGTTCAAGGCTACAGTAACGTATGCTACTCTTTCAGAACTAAGAATGACCACTACTTTTGCAAAGATCATTCGTGTATGACTTCATCTCACGAAGAACCCATCAGTTGCACTTGGATTAACCCTATGCGCATATATTTGGATGAAATGTTTGAATTTTGTTGATTTGAATAAATATTCTGTTGATTTGAATTCTTTATTAAATTCTGTTTTGTACCTACACTACAAGAAATTTGGTTATTTTCAACGGTTGAAACCGTTGAAAAAAGTACTAAAAATCGTTGAAAATACCATTTTCGACGGTCAAAGTAACCGTTGAGAACCGCCATTAAAAACTATGTCGAAAAAGTTTTTCTACGGCCTATGTAACCGTCGGAAAAAATGTTACACTTTTATCAACGGTTAATAAACGTCGAAATATTATTAAAAGCCGTTGAAACATAAACACATAAAGATGTTTATTACTTTTTTCTACATGTACTCAACCATCGATAAAGGGTATCTTGAGATAAATTTCAACGGTTTGTAAATGTTGAAATAAGTATTTTCTTTAAAATAAATAAATAAATAAATTTGGATGCACTTTTTTACATGGATCAAAATTTAGTAACCTAATTCAAAATATAATGTAAACACAATTGTGCAATTCCTAATTAAATTTACAACTACCAATCAGCTACTCTTTTAACACAAGAAAAAAACTGTTTTGATGATACCGAAAATCGTTAGTAAGCCACACGGTCCTCACTTGCTTTCGATGAAATACCTGCACAACATAAAAGCTAAAGACTCTTTACTGACAACCTCAACCTATAAGCCGACGACTTTAGAAACGAGCGAAGCATTAGGTTGACTGGAATAAGCTGAAGAGGTCAGTTGAACTCCCGTTCGTAGCCTTACTTGACCTCCACGTATACGTGTGTAAGGAGAGTTCTTGCGCTACACGCTTAGCCCTAATTAAAAAGACCCCTAAAAGGAAAAGAGCTCTAAGAGATACGCAAAATTCATGAATTACTCTCCTAAAAGGAAAGAACTTCTTGACCAAGGCATAAATTTCGGCCCTACGCTAATATAAATACCCCAAAACCCTCACAAATCAAGGTACGCATAATTCATCCCAACTCTGGCACTTTAGAGTTGTGAACAAGAGATTTTTCTAACTTGACTGTCAGAGGGTATTTGGCCGGTACCACATTGGTACTTCTTTTATGGTCTTCAGCTTTTATGTTGTGCAAGTATTTCATCGGGAGCAAGTGAGGACCGTGTGGCTTACTGACGATTTCGGTATCATCAGTTGGCATTGTCTGTGGGAACTTTAGTGATTTGTAAAGCCGTGCTATCGCTTCCCGGACAAAGAGTTGCATAGTACTCACTCGCTCGATGATGACCACCAACAACGTTCAAGGAGATGAACCACGCATGACGGCGATCGAGAGACTAGTCCAAACTCTGGCCGCCATCGTGGAACTCCTCACCAAACAGAACCAGAATTTGGAAGAACAATTGCGCCAAAAGAATGCAAGCGCAACATATTAGAGGCTCATGAATAAGATGTTTATAGGACAGATTGGGAGAAATGTCCAGGTATATGTCGACGGCATGCTAGTGAAAAGCCGAAGGGAATACAATCACTTAGAGGATCTCAGGGAAACCTTCGACATAAAAGAAGTACAAAATCTTAACGGCAAGATCGCCACGCTTAATAGATTTGTATCCAGAGCGACGGATAAATGTCTACTGTTCTTCCGCACGCTGAAGAAGTCTTTTGAGTGGACGGCCGAATGTCAATAGGCATTCGAGGACCTGAAGGCCTACCTTTCTTCATCGCCACTATTAAGTCCCTCACAATCGGGAGAAGAATTGTTCCTCTACTTGGTTATCTCTCCGGCAGCCGTTAGTGCGGCCTTAGTCAGAGAAGACGACAAGGTGCAAAGGCCCGTATACTATGCCAGCCGGGCATTTCATGGTGCAGAAGAAAAGTACCCTCCAATGGAAAAGCTCGTCTTCGCTCTAGTCACAGCAGCCCGTAAACTCAAGCCACACTTCCATGCCTATATGGTGATCATCCTAACTAACAAGCCCTTACAGTGAGCAATAAACAGTCCCAAAGCTGCAGGAAGTATGGCGTTATGGGCAATAAAGTTGAGTAAATTCGACATACAATATCGCCCATGTACCGCCATCAAGGGGCAGGTGGTCGTTGACTTCATTGCGGAGTTCACCAATGTAGAAGGGTAGGGGGTAGGATATCCTCAATGGAGTGTATCCACGAACGGATCGTCCAACGGGAAGGCTGGTGGAGCAGGGGTCGTACTTCAATCTTCCAAGGGTGACGAGATCGAATGCATGGTTCGTCTCGACTTCCCTACAACTAATAACAAAGTGGACAAGTCTACTGCTAAGTCTACAAAGTGGACGAGTCTTCTGCTAAGTCCACAAAGTGGACGAAATTATCACTAAGTCCACAAAGTGGACGAGTCCAATGTGGATGAGTCTATTACTAAGTCCACAAAGTGGACGAGTCTTCTGCTAAGTCCACAAAGTGGACAAACTTATCACTAAGTCCACGAAGTGGACGAGTCTACTGCTAAGTCCACAAAGTGGACGAACTTATTACTAAGTTGACAAAGTGGAAGGTTCACAAAGTAGACGAGTCTACTGTTAAGTCCACAAAGTGGACGAACTTATTACTAAGTCCACAAAGTGGAAGGTATACTGCTAAGTCCACGAAGTGGACGAAATTATCACTAAGTCCATGAAGTGGATGAGTCTACTGTTAAGTCCACAAAGTAGACGAGTGCAAAGTGGACGAGTCTACTGCTAAGTCCATAAAGTGGACGAGTCTTCTGCTGAGTCCACAAAGTGGATGACTGCTGAGTCCACAAAGTGGACGAACTTATCACTGAGTTCACAAAGTGGACGAGTCTACTTCTAAGTCCACAAAGTGGATGAAATTATCACCAAGTCCATAAAGTGGACGTGTCTAACCGTAAGTTCACGAAGTGAACAAATTGAGCACTATTTAAATAAAATTGACAAACTTATCGCGAGTCTACAAACTAGACGAATTTAAAGTCAACTAAGTGGACGAACTCATTAGAATCCAAAAAGTGGACGAGTAGTCAACTAAAGGGAAGCTGACGGGATTATTCATAAGCTGACGAATACCCAAAGTGACGGCTAGAAAGCTATAAAAAAGACGAGCCTAAGGACAAACCTAGGTTGATAGCTTCATCCTATTTCACTTAGTACCCTGGCATACAAGTGCAAAAGACAGACACTCACATGCAAAATATAAAGCAACACATATGATTGAAAGTGACGAAAAAAAAAAACGTTAATTTAGAAGTGACGAATGTAAATATTACAAATAATGTTTTTACAAAAAGCCCAAGCCAATGGGCATCAAGCCTTAAATTTTGCATACATTTTATAATAAAAGAAAATGCTTAAATTAATGCAGATGGGGGGTGTTGAGACCTCCCATCACCCTCAGTAAGAATGCTTGGAGTAGAAGGGTCTTCGGCATTGAAGTCGTCGACGTTGGCTGACGGGATCAAAGTAACAGTCTTCTCCACAGCCGGCTGTGCAAGGACAAAACTATCATCTTTCTGGCCTGCCTGAAGCTTATCAACGTCGTCACTTTCTTCATAGATAGTGTCGCCCAAAGGAGTCGACGGTAAAGGCTCGTCCATAGTAATCTTGGATAAATCCAAGTCGGGATAAACAGACTTTACCTGTTTTAAATAGTCCTCAAATTCGTCACCATAATAGATGGCACAAGCATCTATTAAGGATTGTGAGTCCTTAAATTCTGCCACGGCGTCGTTTCTAGCAGTTTCCACTTGGCTTAAGAAAGCCTTTAGCTCCTTTTTCGCCGTCAGTTTAGCTTCTTCTTCCAGCGCTCGTTGATAACCCTTTTCTGCCAACCGTTCCTTTAACTCCTTCACCTCCTTGCCAAAGATACGGGAAGCCTCCTTGAACTACTCTTGCCCGTCTATTAGATTCTTGATACGTGTATTCAGACGGGTAATTACCCCCTCCTTAGCAACGCACCTTTCTTGCAAAGCCTTCATTCGAACCATAGCCTGCATGGGACAAAACGATGTCAACTCACCAAAACTCGTCTAACTTCAACATAAGGAAAGAAGCATACCCGAGCAAGGTCCAACAGGCCTGACGCCCCTAGCTCTTCCGTCGACTGTTCAGCATAGGGGTCCATCTCTTCACTCTTTAAAATAGACTCTACCACCTCCACTGCGTAATCCTTATGGGTGAGGAGACGACGGTCAGTCCCCTAGCTAATGGGGCTGGATGCCGTCATCAACCCTTTGCCAACCCCATGGGAAGAATTAGGAGGTGATGGCCTTTTAAGGGGTTTATCCCTAGGTGTAATGGCCACTTTCTTCCCAAAACGGATATTTTTCTTGTCAGCTTTTCTCTTGGTTCCCGTCTTCCTGACGGCCTTGGGGGCTGATGAAGGTGTCAACTCCCCCTTAGTTTTCTTCTCCTCCTTCTTCTTGGCGGCAGCAACAACCTATATTCTTTGCTTAGCTGCCTCTATTTCTGTAAAAGGTAAAGAGAGAAGATTAGGGAGGAAACGACACAAGGGGATAGATGGAAGAAATTATGAAATTCTCACGTCGATGGGAATAAGCATTCAACTTGCAAACTTCTGGCATCGGCTCCGGACCACCACAATATAAATGTAAGGCGTCAAGTGTGACCAGGTCTCGGCACTTTCGATCATTCAACGAGATGGCCGTCACTCAACGAATGAAATCCTCTTGTTCCGCGGTAATACGTAGACGAACGTTCGTTGAAAAGGAAAGCAGACGGAGTTAGGAGTCAAATAAATAAGCTAAGTAAAGAAGCAAATGAGATTAACCTGAATCCCTAACATATGCCCAAGTATTGTCGAAACCATGAGACGTTGACTCCCACTCCTCTTGAAGGCATACCCAGTTCGTCCCCTCTACGAAAAAGTATATGCCCTTCCACTTCCTTTTTGAATCGAGCATATCTGACACCAACTTTAACTCCTTCTTCCTTATTGCAAAATGATATATCCCCTTGGACGAGGAAATATGTTGGGGACGGTAGCACCAAAAGAACTCGTCCAGGGTTAACTAACGGTGTCCACCACTTAGACGACCCCACAGGATCTTGGCACCAATAAATGTCTGCCAAGATTAAGGGCAATCTGACTGACGAATATTCCCAAAAAATTAGCTAGCTTGCGATGGAGTGCCGTCAGTGGCAGCCTCAATCTTGCCACAAACATAGCATCATATATGCCAACATCCACGGTTCGTCCTGAATAACATCTCTCACCCTCCTCGGGGAGATAGATTGGGATGTCGTTCGGTATTTGATAGCGGGCACGTAGATTATTAAAAACATTGACCGACATCGACAGCAAAAATTCATTGACGGTCCAATTCATGGGTAAAATAAAAGGACGGTCGTCCCCAAGGACCCCTGAGGTGCTCTCTAAGGCCTCCTCACCACCGTCATCATCACCGCCGTCACCAGATCTCTCTCCTTCTCCATCCGTCCTTTTGTCTTCGTCGCTTATTCTTTCTTCCTTTCTTTCATCATCCTCGTCTTCACCCTCACCCACCTCACCTTCATTACAACTCTCAACTTCCTTGTTAGAAGAGTGGGCTGACGTTTCCCTCTTTGACGACCAGGAGAAGCCCTCCTCTGGCTCACGACCTGATTGAAAGATTTCATTGTAACCCGCTCCCTCGCGAATCGATGATTGTTCACTTGACGCTTTTCTAGACATCTAACTACCTACAAGCGACAGGTTCATTCTAAGAACCTAAGTCGACGATCTCGCTATGGAAACTAAACTAGAAAGATAAAAATGAAAGGAAGAGCAAAGAAAAGGAGAACTTACCAATAGGCGATTCCACAGAGAAAGGGACGGTTCTCGAAAACTTACGGCAGTAAAGATGACGAGGCTAAAATACTGGCAGACAGAGGAAGTTTAGAAAGCGACGCTCTCTCTCTCTCAAAATCAGCAAAGGATGAAAAGTTTAAAATGAGAGAAGGGGTGAGATATATATAAGCAAAAAGGGCACGGAAGACGAAGCGACATGCTCGTCCAAAATCAAGGCCAATCAGCTTAGGCCACGTGTCCAAGCATTTAATGGGGGCGGCCTGAGGTGTCACACATGAATAAATTTCTTAACGATATGTACTCCATAACCCGTCAAGAAAAGCTGACAAGGCTATGGAGTAGGGGGCAGATGATAAGGATAATTTTGTAGACAAGAAAAAGGTGTCGAGCCCAATGATTCCGTTGGGCTTGCTTACAGCGAGGGGTTACATCTCAGAGCTAACGACCCTAAACCTAACGACTCTATACTGACAACCTCAACCTATAAGCCGACGACTTTAGAAACGAGCGAAGCGTTAGGCTGACTGGAATAAGCCAAAGAGGTCAGTTAAACTCTCGTCCATAGCCTTACTTGACCTCCACGTATACGTGTGTAAGGAGAGTTCTTGCACTATATGCTTAACCTAATTAAAAAGACTCCTAAAAGGAAAAAAGCTCTAAGAGATACGCAAAATCCACGAATTACTCTCTCAGAAGGAAAGAACTTCTTGACCAAGGCATAAATTTCGGCCCTACGCTACTATAAATACCCCAAAACCCTCACAAATCAAGGTATGCATAATTCATCCCAGCTTTGGTACTCTAGAGTTGGGAACAAGAGATTTCTCTAACTTGACCGTCAGAGGGTATTTGGTTGGTACTACACCAGTACTCCTTTTAAGGTCTTCAGTTTTTGTGTTGTCCAGGTATTTATCGGGAGCAAGTGAGGACCGTGTGGCTTACTGACGATTTTCGGCATCATCATGTACAAATACAATGGATAATTAGAGTTGAAAATATTTTTCTTTATCAGTAATTTGAACTGAAAATATAGAAGTCAACCTTTCAAAACCTATGCTCGTATCTACATGCTTAGCAGGCAGGGGTTTTAAAGAACCATCACTTTCCCTATTAAACTGCCAAAAAAATCAAAATCAAACAAGAGTAAATAATAAATCAAATTCATTCTTAAGCCACATAGAAGAAGAAGAATATTAATATACATAAATACAATAAGGAGTCTTTTGAAGAAGTACACAAATTATATCAGGAATGCTAAATGGATATCCACAATACATGGTGGCAAAAGTTATACCTGAATAAAGACAAGGTTCCAAATCTCAAGGCATGTGGGATCATCGTTGTTAACCAATGATGCAGCATCTCGATTACCAATTCTATCATAATGGATTTCAGTGTAAGGTCCACAAGGACCTGTATCACCCATCTCCTAGAAATTGTCCTGTACAAAGAAACAAAAACAATGAACCAATTAGTTCTTAAACAAAACTTTCCTCCATTTTTCAAATAAGAAGAATTTGTTTCATTATGACAAGAAGGACACGCCAAAGCACCATTTGTATTCCAACTGGAGAGATTCCAATATGCTGGAAAGTCATTAATTGTCCATAAAACTGTTGCATGCATATTGACATTTTGATTTTTGAAGGAGTCAAAAGTGATAACTCCAACTCTTGTTCTTAAAAAAAATAATCCATCTCTTGTTTCATAAGTGATCATCAAAAGCAAATCAACATGCATATTGTCTAGCATTAAAAGAGTTGCATTAAGAATGCCAGTACAAGGGATCTGAATTGCACCATCTTAGTTATCAAGCAACACTTTGATCCAAAAAGCTCTGCCAGGCAATCATATTGTATGTTCATATGAATCACAATGTTATATGAAATATAAAAACAAGTAGGAAAAAATAATTTATCTCTTGTTTCATAAGTGATCGTCAAAAAGCTTGTCAGCATACGTATCATTTAGCATCAAAAGAGTTGCATTGAGAATGACAGTACAAGGGATCAGAACCACATCATCTTAGTTGTAAAGCAACAATAATGGCACAAAATAGATTTGAAATTACAGCAACTGGCACAACAGACCTCAATTTTGCGCTCATGGTCTCACACCTTTTGCAAAGCCATGTATTTGGCAGACCATCCTTTAAAAAAAGTGAAAATACTGTAAGTTAAAGGTCAATCCAATAAGGAAAAGAGAACCTCATATAAACAAAAACAGAATACACTAATAGTGAGAGATACCAACAAAACCTAACCATTGAAGATATTTGAGTACTTACATATTTATGTTGATGTTGTAACTTCAAATCTTTAACAAGCTTAATAAGAACTCCAAGTATCTGCTCTAAGACCTAGTTAGGGCCCAAAGAAAAGGGATCAAAATCATCATAGACAAGTTTTCCTAGTAAAAAAGGTGCATGAAAAAAGTCAACATTATAGAAATCTCTCATTCACATACATTATAGTATTCAGCACATTTTCTATCTGCAGCATAGAGATCCTCTCGCAAAGCTGCTTCTTCCCTTTCAATCTCCTCAATTATCAACTTTACCTTGATAATAGTGAAAGTAAGATAGTGCAGTAAACTAAGGACTATAATGTTTCATCGGCTGTTCTTGCTAGGTATTCTCTGTCTTTCAAGTTCCAAACCATTTGTCTCTCTGACTATATATATGTTTTTAGTTTGTCAAAGTTACTTTCGAGTCAAACAAATTTGAGAGTAGCCAACACCCCCGCATGGAGAGGAGGAGTGGACAATCATGGAGATCGGGTGCCAAAGGAGGCTGAGGAAGAGGATGAGGAGCGCGATGAACGTGTAGTTCACGCAGAAGTGATTGAGGTTGCGCTTGACGCGGGCGGTGGCTTCACCGAGTGTGTAAGGGCACGTGAACCCAGATGGTCAACATGGAGATCTAATCTGATCTTCTTCTCTCTCTAAACCTAGATAGTCACCGTGGAGATCTGATTTGATCTTCTTCCTTTTCAGTCTTTCATCCTCTAAGATATGATCTTCTCTCTCTCTAAACCCAGATGGTCATCGTGGTTTGATCTAGCTCATAATTGTGTTTTGGAGTATTTTATTGATGAAGATTGGCTTTGAGTTTTGGAATTTTGTTTGTTTTATTATTATTATTTTTTTGATTAAGTGTTTTGGCTTCTATTAGTTGATTGTGTTAGAGTATTTGTGTTTGATCATGGTTTTGTATATGTTTTTGCTTGTTTAGATGCTAAGAAAATGAAATAAAAGAGAAGAACATGAAGAACCTTATTTTCTGGGCAACCATGTTCTTCCCAAGAACATGAAGAACAATTATTTTTAACTAAAATTTTTAATATTTTTATTTTAAAATTATTGATAACTAAAATTTTATTTTATTTTAAAATAAAATAAAATATTTTTAATATTTTCTTAATTCTGCCGTTTGCCATGTGTTCATATTCTGTCTGTGATGTAACGGCAGGGACCAAAATGAGAAACATTTTTCAAGATAGGAACTAAAAACGGTAAAAATAAAATCTAGGGACCAAATTGGGAATCGCCTGAAAATGTAAGGACAAAAATGTGATTTCTGCCTAATTTTTTTTGACATTTTCAGTGCTTCTCACTCTTTAAACTTGAATCCATGGAAAAACCAACAGACCAAGCAAGCACCTTGTGAGCTAATATGAAGTATTATTAAATTTATATTAGATTTATATGATTTATAGTTTTTGGACTTCTATATCACCTCTAACTCAATGTATTAAATATTACTAAATTTGTTTTCATTGCTAAATTAACTTTTGATTTAAGAATAATACCTTTGCATAGGAATTTACTATTTATAAATTTATTTTAAAAGTGATTTTAATTTAATCAAAATAATTTCTACTTGAGGGATTATTATACAATATTTATTCATGCTGATTATTGCTACACTGTTAACCTTATAATATAATGAAAATTTATTTGAAAGTTTGTTTCAATTTTTTAGATATTTTAGTTGATTTTGCTAATATTTACATATTATTACCTTTATTTTATTTGATTAATTACTAAATTAATTATGACATTATTACGATTCAATCTCGGTTGAACCTTAGTCAAATCTTAAAAACCTTGAACCTTGAACCTCTCCCTCTACTAGTTCTTTAAACGGTCCGGGAATGAAAATCATGTTTTTTATTATATTTAGGAGTTAGATGCTTTTCTTTAAGTTAGTCTTCACTCACTAAGGTTTTTCCACAGAGAATATTGTAGGGTATCTCTCATGTGAGTTGTTAACTTCTCATTAAACTTTCTATTGGATTCACATCAATGCTTTTGAATCCTTAAGCTTTGTGCTTGAATTTGCTTGGTCCATATTTGGGTTATGATGAAAGACAACTAATTGAGATGGCCCTAGATTTAATGATTCAAGAGTAAAGCCCTACCGGATGAGCTTACTTCTTTGTAGGGTTTTACTTGGGGTCAATTGGGAGCATTTATTTAATTGAGAACCAAGTCAGGGAATTTTATTGATCAAGAAACTAAAGAACATCACGGGTTACAAAAGAAATTATATATTCAAGAACATCTTCTAACCAAACTTGATATTCCTCGAAGGACTTTACCTTTCTAGCGTGGGCATGGGCAACCTTAAGGTTGTTGCCATTGCATTTCATATGGCTAAAACTAGCATGACAAGGGGATGAAGTCAGCTTTTTGCGATTGCTTAGTATATGTTTGGATCCAGCTTATTTGAGTTTACGTTCACGTTTTGTCAATTTTTTTTTTTTTCGGTTCTGCTGGGGGACAAGAGGCAGTGCGCGCACTGTTTACGTACTTTTTTAACAATTTTTTATTAAAAATGGGTCCCGCAGTACTATTCACACGTTAAAAAATTATTTTGCTACAGTGTTTTCAGTTTTAGTTTTCAGTTCAGCAAAAATAAGCTCTATCTAAACGGACCCTTAATGTAACTCCACAAAAGAGAGAAAAAAAAAAAAATTTGTCGTCCATGTCTTTTTTTTTTTTTTTTTTGCTTGTCAAAGAAATTCCGATTGGCTCATATTATCAATTCAAGGAGAGATGGCAATTATAATGTAATCTTGGATTGATTGAAGGGGAATATTTCATCAATAGTAGATAAGGCCAACAGGTCAAGTCGAGTAAATTGATTCAGATAAAAAAAAAGGAGTCATTTTAAGCAGGATAGAAATGGGTTAAATCAATCAAGTTTTGAGTCTAGTCAATCATAACAAATCGTTCATGCACCAAACATAACCAATTAATGATGCAATGAGCAACTAATAAACTAATACTTGCATAAAAATCAAAAGTAGAAATTTTAACAAAATTAGAATAAAAATTGGTCTATTAATTATCTAGGAGGAGTAATTTTAAAAAAAATACCTCAAAAATTAGTCAAAGAGCGCAGTAAAAGAAAAAAATTGGACTATTAATTATCCTGGAGGAGTATTAATTAAGCCCCAAAATTTAGGCAATACATGAAAATTTCTATCTAAAATAATCTATCTTTCACGGCTAGAAATTCAAACATTTGTGTTCTTGTCTAATCTTTGATTGTGTATATTAGTATCCTATAAATTAGTCGCTAACCTATGCGATAAACCAGATAGTTAGCAAAATGCATCATTAAGATCAAGTTTTCAAATCAAAGAACCTCTTAGATTACTATAATTTCATGAAATCATTTGAATGCCATGAACTTTTTTTAAAAATATTGATAAGACTAATCCCTAAAACTGTATACACAAATTACAGCTTCGTGAAAAGTGTACATTCATAACTCTCACACATGCGTAGCTTGTGCTAGCTAAAAGAAGACAACATCACAAACCTCTTACATATGTGGATTTGATTTGACGCTCTGTTTTTTTTCAGCCATAATGTTTTCTAAAAATGAGTCATTTTTCAAAAAATGTTTTTTTTTTTTATAAAACTATCTTATTGTCTTATGTTTGGTAACAACCTTAACTGAGTTGAAAAACAATTTTTTAACTTCTCTTATTTAGCATGCTGTGAAATAGGATTTAAAAAAAAATATAGTGGAAATAATCTCTGAAAATAAGCCACATATTTTTTGTTGACCAAAAATTGTTTTTCTTTAACTTTTTTTTAATGCTATCAAATACTGAAGAAAAAAAAAAAACTATCTTTATATAAGGTTTTTCATTAAAAAAAAAAAATCGTAAATCAAACTACATCTACATATATTCCAAGTCTAATAAGCCAACTCAGTGTTAGAAAAATTATCTTTATAAAATTATATAGTATGTATTTTATAACAAAAATTTATATAGACAATTCAAAGAAAGCTTTTAAGAACGTGAGAACAAGAACTTAATCTCAGTAGAATAACATAGCTTTCACCTAATATGAAAGGTAACATAGTTGGGTTCTGGATTGTAAATGGATTTTATACATCGATTGTCTGTCATTTATTCTATAATTGATTGGTAATGTGAGTCAAGCTTGAATTTAAGCTAATGAGTGTCTAAATACTAAACAAAAAGGGGAAAATAAAAGCCTTACCAAGACAAAATAATAGAAAATTAAGTGAATCTTAGCTTTTCTTGTCTATGCTTCTACTTTCAAATAAGGATTAAAACCAAGAAAACAATTCTTCAATAAGAAGTACATCACACATAAACAAAAAGAAAATCTAAAATAAATTGCTACAATCTGGAAGAAGGAAGAGAACCATGTGCCAAATGGACATAGTATATACTGCCAGACCATGTATATACCGTGTAAGAAGAATATCTCCACGTATTAGACTTGCAAAATGAACATGGTAAAAAATTTAAACTAGAAAAGGAACAAAATAGTGGTTCACTCAGCAAAAATTGCTCCACAATAAAGGAGTGAGTTTGTTCCCCAAGAGCTCTTAAACCGAGTCCTGGCTGCTCATTGTTATAGGTCTCAGCATCAAGCTAAGCCGCATGGAAAGCCTCAGGCTGGAACTCCAAATATCATGGAGGCACCAGCTTAGGTCCCAGTTGAATAACATTGAGGTGAAGAAACAAAAACAAATATAGTACAAATCATTCTATTTCATGTAATATTCTCACTCAATTCATTGCTGGCTTTCCCACTGTGGAAAGGTTGACATTTGTAAACGATGTGATGGAATAAGGTCATCATTCTAACACAAATTACATTGTTTTTCAGTTAAATTGATTCATAGTGTGGAAAATTGTACAAATTGTATTCTCATCTTCTTCGGCTTTCATTTGTTGTTGGGTTTTATTCAAAATAGCAAGAATTCTCACTTCTTAAGTTGAAACTTGTAGATTTTTCAATATTTTTAGAATTGAAAGTAACAAAATTGGTTTACATTAGACAGTGAAGAAATTTTTGTTCACAATTTTCCTTTTGCTTTACAAATGTTGACACCAAAATAATAAAGCACTATTTTTCAGAGAAGTGGTTGGCAGGGAGAGAAACAAATCAAAGCTACAAAGAAAAAAATAGTCAAACACTGAAATTAGAAGGTGAAATCAGGGTGGCCTAATATTGGATTTTAACAAAAGATTTGATTGCTTCTGTTAGATCAAACTATCAAACATTAGATCATAAATGTAAAATAAAACTTGGACGATGCTTAATGTCAACACCATCTAGTCTATCTTTATAAGCCATGCCTCCAAGCCGAAGCCCCTTTTTCAGTTTGGCACAGGAATTTTTTTGAACTCTTTTTGAGTGTGAATGATTGACCTCTATTCTCTTCTCATGCGATGAAGAACTACTAGTGCCTACTGATTTACATTATTTATTTCAAGCATTCCACCATCTAAAAAGAAAAAAAACTTGTAGAGGGAAAAAATTACAGAATAGAGTCTAAAAAAAATCAGAAGAGGGATAGAGATAGACCTGGTGGCTGGTGAGGCCAACGATGACAACAAAAAAGGCAACCACACCCTCTACTACAAATGGGCCAATGAAACTACCAAATATAGCATTGATCGATCTTATGACTTTGTTATAGGAATTAAAACCCAATCCAATTGTGACATAAATTTGCTTACTGTGGGACAAGGTAAAGACTTCGAAACACTATTATTTTCTAGGTCGAAAACATAATAGAATCTATCAAAAGGCTTTGTAAAATAGATTGAATTCTGCTTAACTCCTTCTGCAAAACAAGATATAACCTTATGCTCCATACCACGACCTTGAGAAAGAAAGAGAGTCCACCCTCCTATGTTGTTCACTTCCTCCCATGCTTGACTTAAAAAATTCATTCGTAAAATGATGAAGCCAAGAATCATTTTGGCATCGCATCCACCTCTCATCTTACAAATATATAAGAGCTCACCACCAGATTCAATAAGATAGTCATTAGTTGTGGGTGTTTCTGGAGGTGATGGTTCAGGGAAGCCCTCCATTGTAATTCTCGTAAAATGAAGATTTGAACCCACAAATTCAGCAGTAAACAATGAATAAATAGAAACAAGATCTATTCTTGATCTGGTCAAAAAGTAAACCTTCCCTCTAAACATTGTTGCGGCAGATATGCGCATTGCTCCAAATTCATACTCTTGTTCTTCCAAATCAAATTCAAACTCTTGTTCACTAAATTCCTCATCACCGGGTTGGCAGAAATAAAATTTACATGGCGAACGATCAATGATCATTACGTAACAATCTTGGTTGGATTCACTTGTTGGTGGGGATAGAATACAAACATCTGAATCCGTAAAGGATTCCAACCTTGGGAGCTGCACCACCTCCATAGAAAGAAGATTCAAAAGAGAAAGATCCTTTGAATCAAGATCATTTAACAACAGCCATTCGTTGGTGCTAGTGCATATCATCTTATTGTGCATCTCAGGAATTGTTATTGAGTAATATTTATCCTCTGATATGTTGAAAATTTTTTGCCTTTCTAGATGTTCGTCATCACGAATTACAAGCCAAGGATAAGATTGAGGGATGATAGGAGGATGAGATTGCGTATACTGTTCCGTTTCAATTGTAGAATATTCCATTTCCAAGTCACTGTGTGAAAAAAAGAAAAAAGAAAGCGTTAACCGTTAAGCAGTTTTTAAAATCACAAAATGAAAAACACGAGGCTAATGAAAATAAATTCAAAATTTTAGTTGAAATTAGAGCTTAATTGGCATGGAAATTCTTATTAAATTGTTCTGCATTCAAGAAATTTTCTATAAACCTCACTGTTAACCACCTAATGCACTGGACACCTTTCAACTCAAAATAAAAGGTTGAATTGGGAAGCTCAATATTCTTCTTGGATATACTAGTAAGGATATCATTGTAATTTTAATGGGATATTAGCTAAAAAGGAAAGCTCTCTCCATATATTGTGTATCTCTGTCTTTCCCTCGTCATTATACCAGCAATTCTTTTTCTCAAAAAAATTGTTATCATACATAATAAGCTAAAAATAATCAAAGAATAGAGCTGTTTCGCAATCAATGATGGATGTATTTTTTTTTCTTGGAATCAAAAGTCATGCGTTATTAATTTTTCAAACTTAATTATGAGAATAACACTAGTAATTTATTATAGTAAAGCAATATTCTTATAGTTCTTTAAGTACCATGGTAATCCTTTTTTTTAATACCTAATCTAGTGTTTGACTTATAGGAAACCTAAGCAATCGAATATAAGATTATATGCTGTACCACCAAATCGAATATCAGTCAACTCCTTAAACCAAGGAAGTCAATACCGTACCGGAGGTTGTACCGGTTTGGCTAGCGGTACGATATATTTCTGTTACTGGTCAATACCGGCGTACCGTTTCGGATTTATCGTTATTTTTTTTTTTACTATTTTATACAATATACAGAGTTATATTTCTAATAACTCAATATATCACTTTGACAACTTTTTATATTTTTTTGATGGTGTTATCAACATATAAATATATAATAATGAGAAGACACTTACCTCAAATAAAATAAAATATTCAAATAATCTAATAATGTCAAAATTAAAATAATTATTTAATAATTTATAATATAAGTACAAGTATAATATTGTGGATGATCATTCACAACTCCTCACATGATAAATTATAACAAAAATTATTTAAAATGTTATAATATTAACATTGTTTTGAATATAAATTTGTTACAATACAAAAGTAATCCGGCAATACATATACATTATGTCACATCACATTAAGCTCAATGGCCAAAGCTTAAAAAAAGTAATGGATTCAACTTATCTTTTATTCAAAAATTGTAAGTTTTCAATATTTCAATGCTACTGCCAGTAGCCACGTGAAGAGCTTGGCAAACTTCAAAAAGCAAAGAAAAGGTGAGAAGCCACGTACATAAAAGTGTTCAGCCAAAAAAAAAAAAAAAAGAGGAGTGTATTAATGACATCCGCCACAGAAACCCATTCTCCAAAACCCAATTTCAACAGAAACCCACCCAAAAGAACGCATCACCAATCCAGATCAAGCGCTTTACGCAGAAACAAAGTGTGATATGGCAGACTTGGGACTAAATGGCGAGATTGGCAGTGGAGAAGTGAAGGCAACGTGGGTTCGCGACGGCGGCTGAATAGCTTGTCGGCTGCTATTTGATGGGTTAGTGTCGATGGTTTGAAAAAAGTAGATCTGTTTGCTGGATTGTCGGGGATATGTTGACAATGGAGGAATTTATTTTTGAGAAATACCTTTTGGATTGATGGCAGTGAGCAGCTTTTAGTGGGTTTTGTTGTTGTATTCGATTGATGGTGGGATAGTTGCAGTGGGGATGAGTTCTTTTGGGTGGGTTTCTGCTGAAATTGGGTTTTGGGAGATTTGATTCTCTGTGGTTTTCTCCTTCTTCTCTGTTTTCTTTCCTTACAATGAAACTTTTCATGTTTCGGCCCGGTATCCATTTACCGGCCGAAACAGTCGGATTTCACCGGTACGGCCGGTATTTTTTCCGGAACGAAACGGAGGTGTACCTGTACCGGTGCACTGACCGGCACGGTATATACCGGCCGTATTGGCCGGTACGGTACGGTATCACTGCCTTAAACTGTTATAAACATCACAAATTTAAGTATAAGGTCAGAGAAAAAATTTAAAACAGAAAGGTTAATTACATATACATATACATCCCTAGCTATACGCTACACATCGAATTCAAACTCAAAAAGATTAATGACTTCAAGGTTTTTGGCTCTAAAACAACATCATTAATGGTTTAATTCCTTGATTGTTAGAATATGGAAGTATTCAAAAATTAGAATTCTAGGGAAGAAAGAACGATAAACAAGAAATTTACAAGTGAAACAAAGCCAACAACAAATCCAAAGTCAAATTACAAAAAGAACAATAAACAAGAAATTTAGACTGCACATTAGCTTAGAAATTTACACGCACATTAGCTATATTTTAAGTACCTGATTCTCCAATAAAGTTTAGAAGAAAAGTTTGGGGTTTTTATAAAATCTAGAGGCGGTGAGAGGCAATCATGCAATATTAATAGGAAACCCTAATCCCAATTCCAATTAAACTGGGATTAGGAAATCGTAATTCCATTTAAACTAGGACTAGGCAATCCCAATTAAGCTAGAATTAGGAAATCCCAGACTAACATCGTTTGTATATATTGGCTAGACCTAAAGGCCCTTTTTTTAATTAAAGAGTTTTTCCAACGCTTGGAATTTTCAAAACACACACAGCTCTATTATTTGGAATTCGTTGTCAGTTCTGAGCTGCTCTTCAGCCCTCTACGTCTCCGCATCTGCACCACCACGAGCATAACCCTCAACCGAAGATGGTACCCTTTTCTATGACTTTAAAACTTCTTTTCTTCCTCAATAATCGTCGTGTTGTCTATCTATATTTAAAGCTCTAAAGATTTACTTTATTTCATTATTTGACCTAGGGATATTTATACGTCGGGTTGGGTTGGATTGAGGGGTTTTGCAACTCAATTCACCATGGTAGTTTGGATACCCATTACAAGAAGTGGATATGCATTACAAGTCCAACTTGGGTTGGATGCATAGGTTGAATAGTTTTTTTTTTTTTTTTAATTATTATTATTATTATTAAATTGAGCATTAAAAAAATGCGCAATAAATAAGAGTAAATTTAAAACCAAATTAGCCTAAGTATAACACCAAATTAATACAAACTATATGGAGAGAACTTAGGGTTGCATTTTATTTAGAAAGAGGAGTAAAAAAGTAAATAACAAAATTGTATAATATATTATTAAATATATATAATTTTTAAAATTTAAATATATATTAAATATATGTCTGTCTGATTATGCGGATTTGTTAAATCTTATTACCCAAACCTAACTCAACCCCCAACTCGGTGAGTTAAGTTGAATTGGGTTGGTTATGGGGGTTAACTACACACCCCTAATTTGGCCTTTTAATTATTTTTGTTTTTTCTAACTAAAAGGTTAATACAGAACCTCAACAAATATGTTCAATCTTTCAAGCAAGACGAAGAAAAGGAAGAAGGGCAAAATGGATTGTGGTCTGAGCTTCCACAAGATGTTCTTTGTCTAGTTTCAGCACACCTCTTTGTTTGGGACCTCTTAGCTTTTCGTGCCATTTGCAAATCATGGCGATTAATTACTCCCATCAGTCGGCCACTACTACCTCTAATGGATTCCCCACATTCTCAGTCTCCATGTTTGATCTCCTTGCATAATCACAAATGCAAAATTTTTCACCCAATTCAAAATGACACTTATCAAATGCACATACCAGAATTGCGAGGTGCATCTATTCGTTTCTCAAAGTATGGGTGGCTGCTCTTGTCTCGAAAAGATTGTAGTATCTTCTTTTTCCATCCCTTCAACAAGATCAAAATAGAACTTCCAAGATATCCCAAAGAAGATGCATTTCAAATAATGAGCTTTTCTTCTCCTCCAGACTCTATAGACTGTTTTGTTTTTGGAATCACATTCAATGGAACAAAATTCGGCATCATTAGGCGTGGTGAGGTATATTGGACCATACGCGAATTTATACGGGGATTTGAACCTTATGGTCTATCCAGTTGCAGTCCCCTATTATACAAAGGGCGGTGCTACTGGTTAGGTCATGCAGGACGGGTAGGAGTATTTGATCTGCAGAAATACATGAGAGCACTAGACAATAATAATGAATACTCATGTCGATGGACATATCATTCTTCTATTCTTCCAAAACAGTTACATGATTCACTCCACAGAAGTTATTTGTTGGAAAGTGCTGGGAAGCTTTTAGCGGTGTTTGAGCTCCATGATAATGAGCCATCTTTTTTCATTTTCTCATTAAATCTCTCCTCGATTGGGCCAAATAAGAAATGGCATCCAATGAGAAATTTGGAAAATAAATTGCTCTATGTTAGTTCTGGAGGTTCTTTCTCAGAATTGGCTGTGATAAAAGGTATGAGAAATATGATTTACATGCCAACAGTTCAAGGCAACAGTAATGTATTCTACTCCTTCAGAACTAAGAAATACCACTACTTTTGCAAAGATCATTCGTGTAGGACTTCATCTCACGGAGAAGAACCCATCAACTGCACTTGGATTAACCCTATGCGCATAGATTTGGATGAAGCGTTTGAATGGTGAGAAATAGTACTAATTAAGTTGAAGACTTTTGAAAGAGGCTTATGATTGTTGTTGTGAAAGTTTAGTGGGTTAAAGATTAATTTTGTTTTCCAGTATTGTTTTTGTCTATTGCTTTCGTTATATATATATATATATATATATTGTGTTGTAAACAATTTGCGTTCGAAGGCAGGAAGCTTTCAACTTATTGTGAAATACTGAAATTTAGTTCTTGTTACTTAGTTTTATTTCTAGATTTTGTACAATCATTTGAAATTGTTATATGCCATGTTTTCTATTGAATACTATGATATCCAAATCTTTTGACAAAAAGAATTTCATTATGCATTGTGTATTTAATTGGACATAAGAAGAACATGTCAACCTCATCGGACCTTAAAAAGCCATGCGAAGAGTTTGGAATATAAAATCTGTCGGTCTTAAGTCTCGAGACCCATTTGATCGATTTAAATGGCAGACCTCATGCTATTGGTCTTAGCTTAGTCTCGTAGTGCCTTGGTCTTGGTTTTGAACTCAGCAAGATCCAGGCTTCGTGACAGAATTTAATAGTGGTTGATTTAGCCATTTAAGGCCATCAATCAGCCCACTCTGACGTGAAAATGAACTAAAAAGAGAGTCGCTTTGAACTAAAATGAAATTTCCCTTCAAAGTGAATATGGTCCCCCTTCCAGAAGTCAAACGTCCCTTTCGAGTTACTTCTTGGTAGTACTTTTACAGCATACCAGTTCTGAGGAACAGATTCTGGTCTCGATGTTGACTAGAGCCAAAACTAACTCTACATTTTCACAAATGACTTGCGAGTTATCATGATTCCTGGATCGGACCAGCCAGCTTGAAATTTGTTTTAGTTCATGAGCTCCAAATAACCAAAGGGAATGTTCATTGGCAAAGATAATATAATTAATGGAAACTTGGTTAGACAAACATAGCTTCTCATATTCTTTATCTTGGAATAAGAACATTGAATCTAATGGGGTATTTTCCATAATTATACGGTGTTTGCAAGTATAATTCATCACTTAATCTTTTGGGTAATGGGAAATAATGTATGGATAAATGCCAAGAAAAAAAAAAAAATGCACCAAATATTTCTTATCATCTAGTGGCACTCATATCTCAAGCCTAACTATCATTCAAAACTAGTCAATCATTCTTTTTGTTTGGATAATTTGGGTAAGTGGTGGCTCTTAAAAGTATTCAAAATGGTTCCCAACAAATTTGGATGGCTGATCTTAGGTGGCAGCAATACCACAAGTAGTTCTAGGACCACAAATTATTCCACAATTTTTTTGCTATAACTTTGACATGACAGACTATGAGTGATTAATCATTACTTACACATAGACCTACTTTTTTTTTTTTAATATCAATCACACCTTGTCACATCACAGTTGTGGCAAGAAGTTGTGAAAAATTTTGTAATTCAACTTTTTCGCACTATCACTTGCCAATTTTCTTCTCCTCCTAATGAACACACAAGCCTTCAGAATGTGAAGAGGCTAGCCAATAGCTATATTAGCAGCATAAACAAGTTTCCTTCTCCAAAAATTGATGGATATATATCAAAGTATCCAGCAAAAACTAAATAAAAGGAATACATATCAAACCTTAGCATATGCCCAAATATGCAATATGTGTAAACCCAATTATGCTCAAATTCTACTTCCTCAACATCATTAATTTCTTCTAAGGTATCTTCATAAAAGATTGTTTCTAATATACAGTCTCCTCCCTCATTAAAATTGTAAATAATTTCTTTCAAAATTATTAACAATTGCAAATACATATAAATAACGCAATTATACCATTAGATATAATTGATAGAGTAATGAAAACTGAACTAAAAAACCTACCAAAATCTTAGTTACATCAGTAGATTACATGGCACGAAAACTAAAAGCCATAAACTCCAAACTTAAGCTTAAAAGCCTCTATGGTACCATGGATATACAGTGGTGTAAACAAGAAATGAGACTTCTAATTTGTTTCCCTTTCTTTTAGAACAATTTCTTGGCTTCCAAATTTAAACTCAAATGCCCTCATACTTCACTTTTCAGTATGGAACTGGGCTTCGGTTTTGGAAACGAATAGGATTGGAGGCCCCATGATATCAATAATTAAGTTAGGCAACCCAATTGCAATTCAAGTGATACAATTCTATTTTGCCAAGCACATTGTTGGCTTGCTTCCTCTATATGGAAGCCAAGAAATTATTTAAGGAAAAGGAGAAGGGAAAAACAGAATGAAAAGCTTTGTCTGCTTTTGTCAATGTGCTCACATCCTTGCCTTTTAAACCAATAATAGGTGAAATTCTGAGTTCGAGACCCACCAGGTGCATGTGTAACTTACCCAAAAGAAAAGAAAATGAAAAAAAAAAAAAAATGATATCCTTTTCCTAGGCCAACATAACAGCAATATTAGTTTTAAATTTCTCATTCTTTTCTTTTACTCTTGACTTCTCAATGGCATTAGATTGGCAATAACATAGTTGATATAGCTTCAAACGCATCTATAATCTGCTTTGAGGAAAAAAAAAATTAAAAACTAATAACTCAAAGATTAAAAATAGTACATTCAAACAACTACTTAGTTACTTACAATCCAAGAACATATCCAACAACAATTTTCTGTTTGGCCTTCCTTATACATCATTTAAGGTAAAAAATTATGTCCTCAAGGCTCAAACAGTATATACCCTCAAAGTATCAAACAGTATATACTCATTACATTTAGGAAACTAAAATTATTTAATTTTCATAAAGTAAGACAGTTGTTGGTATCTTCTAAAACAAAATATGAAATTAATTTGTAAATAGAACAATTGCAATTAGCATCTAAACACTGAACAAGGAAGTCAACACAAGATTTACAATGATTACAAAACTCACTTTTTTCTTTCTTGTTTTTGCTGCAAAATTTATATATTCATAAAAAACAAACTAGGAAGATCCATTTGACAAAAATCAGAACTAATCACAAGTGACTATGGATGTCCAAATCAACAAAATCCATTTCACCAAAATCACATGAAAGTATAACCAAGTCGAAACATTGAGAGAGTAGATAGAAGACAATTGTGGGAAAAAGAAAGGGAATAGAGAAAAGTGTAGAATACCCATGGTGGCTTGTTTGAAGACTTGGTCACCATTTTCATCTCCTCCCCCAAGCTCACTTTTGTCAAGAGAAAAGCTGAGCTTTGATCCAACGGTACACACAAAAAAAACAAACCTACATGATATCAATCATCACAAGACCCCCCATAACCAAAACCATAAATACATATGCAAAGAAATATATGTAAAGGGTGTGAATAATGGCAAACCTATAAAGTGAATGATAGCAAACCTGTAATGAACGATAGAAATTCTGTCAATTTGCCCAAGTTAGTTAACTTCCCCTTCAATCTCATTGTCAGCCTCTTGTTATTAAACCCTCCAGGTCTTGATAAGCATTGACATTCTTCCCATCAAACATGACCATACTCCTGAATTTCCAAACATGGTCAACATAAGAGAACAAGATTTTTAGTTGAGTATTGCGAAGAACATGAGTTCTAAGAGCAAACTGATAAGAGAACAAAATGGTACATTGTTGGACAAAGGAAACAGTTAAAGGTGAAAAAAAAAGAAAAAAAGAATGGAAAAGAAAAATAATGATTAAAACAAATCCACAAAGCTATCCCTCTTCAATATAAGACTCACAAAGGTAATCCCTGCAGCAGCAAGTAAGATTCTCAAAAAATTGAAGCAAAAGTGATACTTGTTCACAACCAAAAGAACTATAAAAATTCGATGGTCAGTGGCAAATGAAAATTAATCAAAGGTAGCATATCCTTAAAAGGCCCCCCAGTACAAAAGTCTAAAACTAAACCTGTTGATTTCCAATTTCCAACAAACCATTAGCAATATCTTTTAGATTATATAAATCCCAAAGCAACACAAAGAAATGCCTACTATCTAAAAATATTTATCCATTCGAGCAGAATAAATTATTAATTTAAAAAGAAGAATACTCTAAACTGTATTATTTTAATCAATCAACATTAACAACAAAGACAGCACATGATTGAAAAGGTCATACAAAAACATAAACTACAAATGCTACTCAATACCATTTCTATCAATCTACATAAACAACAAAGGCACCACATTAATAATAGGTTAAATTTCTGAATAAACTAATCCAGTAGATTTTCAATTTATTTGTTAATGAAAAAAAAAAAAAAAACACCCTAGCATATCCTACTGCTCAATTGTGACGATTGTCTATCAAACAAGCTAGGAAGTTCATTTATTTCTGACTCTCATATTCATCACTTATCTATACATATAGTATTAGGAACAGATAAGTCAGCATCAGAATTATTTCTTCATGGCTACATATCAGATGAGGTAGAGTTTTTTTTTTTTTTTTTTTTGGAGCTAATTTTTTTTTTTGTTAAATTGAAAGCCTAACAGTATCTTTAAAAATTCGAGTTGTACTTCAGTACAAAATTCTCAAAAGTTGTTCAAACAGTATATATCTTCAAAGTTGAAATCATTACATTTAGGCCGCTAAAGTTATTTAATTTATCAGAGTAAGACAATTGTTGGTATCTTCTGAAACACAATATGAAATTGAATTTTTTTTTTTCTTTTTTTTAAAGAGAGTTTCAACCTATAGCATCCGCTTCCGATGATTTATCATCAAATCAAGACATCAATCAGTTTTGTTGTAGGCGGAGATTGAACCCCAGATCTCTTACTTAACCATCAAAGACTTTACTAATTGAGCTAACTGGAACCCACATATGAAATTGATTTGTAAATAGAACAATTGCAATTAGTATCTAAACATCTCAACAGCAACAATGAATGATTATGACCCTCTTTTTTTATTTTTTTTTCCCTGCAAAATTTATATATTCATACTTTCAAAACAAACAAAGAAGATCCTTTTCACCAAAATCAATACTAATAAAAAATGACTAAGGATGTCCAAATCAACAGAAGTCAATTCACCATAATCACATGGAAGTATAACAAGTTCAAATACTGAGAGAGCAGATTAAAGAAGATTGTGGAAAAAAGAAAATGGAATAAAGAAAAAAGTAGAATACCCATGGTAGCTAGTTTGGAGACTTCGTCACCCATTTTTATCATCTCGTCCTAGCTCACATTGTTAAGACAAGAAGCTGGGCTTTGATCCAACACAACACAAACCTACAGGATATCAATCATTACAAGACCCTCCAAAACAAATACCAAAACCTAAATACATACACAAAGACATATATGTAAAGGGTGTGAATGATATAAAACCTTTAACATTTCATGGATGGTTATTGGATGGGACTTCAGGGTTGCTCAGTTGTTCTTTCTGCACTCTGCACAATTAACAAAAAGATAAAATGCAAGCACTATGGAACCTGATACGTACATTAAATTGAAACTATTGAAATGCTTGACATTCTTGCCTTAGATTTCATTCTTTTATGAGTTTCCACTTTTTTTTTTTTGCTAGACCAGAAAAAAACGCAATGAGTTCTTCACAATGATTAAATATAACAATAACTAAGCAATTTGAGAAACCCATATATACATCTCGGTCAGATTTGAACTTAAATCAACAATGACATATTTTTTTTAACAAGTAACAATGATATGCATAATTGAGTAAAGCAAATTATTAGATAAAATAATAAAATTCGTTAGAAATTCACTTCGCCCACTAGTCACTAGATTCAATCAATCGATCAGTACATCTCACCTCCATCTCCTCTATCATCCTTCGCCCCCTCTCTCTCTCTCTCTCTGAAACCAAAGCCTGAAGAGCAACAAAGACCAAGATTGTCCGTCGATTTGTATGTGGGACATGTTTGTTAATCTGGATTTGCTGTGTTTGTGGCTGTTTGGTGGTGGTGGGTAAAAGGCAGTGGTGGTGGCGAGTTAGCGACGATAATGGATTGGCTGGGTTTTGCCTGTGATTGCTGGGTGGGTTTGAATCGGTGGTTATGGGTTTAAATCGGCCGGCTGCTTTAAGTTTCGGTGGTTGTTGCCTTGTTGGGTTGGTTTCTTTAAGTTTCAGTGGTTGTTATTGGGGGTTTGTTTGAGTTTCGGTTGCTGGGGTTTTGTTCGCGGTGGTGGTGAATGATTTTGTTCGAGGAGTTGTGGGTGCTGCTCAACTTTAATTTTGGGTTGAGTTTTGGACTTGAATCAGAGGTTGTGGTGGTGGGTGATGCGTTGTTTTTGGGTTGAATTTTGGGTTTGAATCGGATGGTGTGGTAGTGGGTGGTGCGATTGGGTTACTCGGCAATGGTGCATTATTTTTTATTTGAACGTTGGATGTTGATGTGTTGTTTGGATTGTTTCACTTTCAGAGGAAGAGATAGAAACAGAGTGGAACAAAGAGAAACTGTGGAAGAGGAAAGAAAGAGAAACTTTCGAACTTGAAAATCTTTCTTGTGATCATATCAAATTTCGTGATGTAATTCTTATTTAATCAATAAACTTAATTTTTTAAACGTAATTTTTAAATTATAAAAACTTAAAATTTTAGAATTTGTTTGATAATATAAATATGTAGTAATAGAATCTATTTGATAATAAAAAAAATTTAGTTAAAATGACATTATTTATCATTTATTTATATATATATAATTTTTTTTTAAAAAGAAACCTGAATCTAAACGCTTCAAACCTGGGGTGTTTGGTGGTTGTTTTCTAACAACAATTTTCAGTTTTTAAACAACATATTACGTATTTCTACCAAACGATAGATCTCTCTTTTTTTTCTTTTCTTTTTTCTCTCTCTTATCACGTTGAGCATGTACTGACTCATTCATTCATTTTTTTCTTTTTTATTATTCTCCTTCTTTAACCTTCTACCTCCTTAAATGGCAACTGGTCGGGTTCGGGGTGGGTTTTAAGATACCAGACCCGACCCGTGGGTCTTCCATGTTACCCAGACTCAGCCCGTTTAATAAACATGTTTTTTTTTTTTAACCCCCAAACCCGGCCCATCTGGTCCTGTCGAGCGCCATGGGCTCCGACAGCCACTTCAGGGCATCCATTGCAAAACAATCTTAAAAAAAAAAAAAAAAAAAAAGTTTCCCACTTTCCCTTTCAAACACAGATTCACAAAATATAAACACAAACTCAAATTTGAGAGAGGACACGAACCCAAAAAAAAAATTTTGGAGAACTCGGTTCACCAAGACTCTATCTCCGATCTCAGACTCCTACTCGGCCTCTCTCTATCTCAGACCACCAAGATCTTTGATGATCAGCGTTGGTTTCGTGGGGGTTGTGGAGATTTTCGTGGTGCTTGATTATGGCTGTGCATGATTGTGGCTAGGCTTGTCAGCAAGTTGCTTGAGTGCTGGGCCTATCGATGGAAACTGGAGTTGAGCTTGAGTCGCTTGAGTGCTACGGCGCCGGTGAGATTGTGAGTGAGTTTTGGGTTTGAATCAAAATTGGATGTTGTGGTGGTGGGTGGTGTGATTGGGTTGCTCGACAATGGTGCATTATTTTTTATTTGAATGTTGGGTGTTGATGTGTTGTTTGGATTGTTTTAAAGAAAGAGATAGAAATAGAGTAGAACAAAGAGAAAGCGTTAAGGAGGAAGAAAGAGAAACTTTTGAACTTGAAAATCTATCTTGGGTCATATCAAATTTCGTGACGTTATTTGGATCAATAAATTTATTTTTTATACACAATTTTTTAGATTACAAAAATTTAAAATTTTAAAATTTGTTTGATAGCATAGTAATTGATTTTTGATCTTCTTAAAATTTAGCAAGCATAAGGAATATAAGAACATTCACAATTGGCCTTGCAAACAGCATATGTAAGCAAATTTTAGCATCTTTGCACTAAAAGGCCCTAGCATTTGGCCTTGTATTGATCTGGTATCCTAAAAAAATTTGCAATACTGCTACAGTACCATCGTATATTGTAGAGTTACCCTGTAAAACAAAATAATAATTTTTTATCCTCACCTATAAATATTTGCCACTTTCTTTCTCTTCGTTGTCTCATCTTCTATCTCTCTCCATAACATTCTCGATCTCACATCTCTCTCACAGTGGTTCATTTTTTTTGGCATGGTCGTGGGTCCAGCATTATCTGGTGGTTCGGCGGCATGGTCTTGGCGGAGTGGCTTGAGATCGGCGTGGTGGTTGATCAAGTGGGTCGAGATCGGTGTGGGTTTTGTCAAGTGGGTCGTGGGTCATGGCGGTGGAGATCGGCGTGGTTCGTGGGTTTGATCGAGTGATTCGTGGATCATGGCGGTGGAGATCGACGTGGTTCGTGGGTTTTGATCGAGAGTGGAGATCGGGTGGGTTGTGGACTTTGGATTTTGGATTCAGATTAGTTGGTTTGGTGGTGATGGTGTGGTGGTGGTGACTGTGGTGGGTGGTTGAGAGAGAGAGAAACAGAGATTTTGGTGATATTGTTGGATTGGTGTGGGTTCGATTTTGCTGAGTTTTTGTTGGTCATTTGTGGGTTTTGTTTTAAGCTCCTATTTAAAAGGAGATGGAAAAGAAAAACCTAACCCTAGAGAGCTTCATAAGATGGTGGAGGGTGATGGGCAGTGAACAAGTCCAATTGGGTATTGGGGTAAGAGTTCAACTGTAGGTTGGTGAGGTACTGGGATTCCTTACTTGTAACTGCTTGTTGTGATAATAGTGGAGTTTCGGGAGTGGTGACCTTAAATCACCCGGTGGGGTTTTTGGGTGTGGTTTGTTTGTTAATTTGATTAATTAATAACTGGGCTAGTTCTGTAGCCTTTTTGGATGGTGGAGGTGGTGGTACAAGTGGTTTCAGTGGAAGAAAGATAGAGGAAGAGGTAAAAATTAGAGAGAGGAGAGAGATGGGAGAAAATAGATATGGTTTTGGGATATATTATTTTATCAGGTAGATATATTATTTTAATGTGTTGTATGAGAAAATAAAAGTTGGAGTGTTGGGTGTGCTGTAAAATGGTATGGTATAAATGATAAAGTAGTTTTTTAAGATGGTAAAATAGAATAGGATGACTTTTCCAGATGTGAATGCTTTAATAAGAACATGCAATTTAATGGTTGAATTTTTAAAATTCACACTAAATATGGATACATATGAAAAGTTTGAAAGGTTTCTTTATTAAAAAAGTAGGGTTGAAAAATAAGAAATAGGATATTGGGTGATTTGTAAAATACTATTATAAAATAAATGAAGTAGTTCTTTAAGTATGTAAAATAAGTCTCTTTTTGCATATTTGGATGCTAATGCATAGTGCCTTTTTTTGTCCTTATGGGAGGGAAATTTGAAATTTTCCACCAGCTATTTTGGTTTTCCTTTGAGGTGGGTATATCATATATGTAATGCAACCATTTTGTTAATAGTGATTCTCATAAATATTATAATATAAGCCTACTATGTTATCATCTACCATTAATAGCTTGCCATCTCAAACATTACTTTATGATTCATCAATTACAATTACAGGATCATAAAAAAAAAAAAAAAAAAACAAACAAAGACACATAAAACAAAACATAACTTTGTAGTTTTGCAAAAGCATCAAGTATTATATTGTTACACTAAATAGGGGAATTCATTCTTCTCTTCTTCTACTAAAAAAAAAAGAGGGGAATTCATAAGCAAATTGACTAGAATAATATTAAGTGTGGTTTTGAACCTTTAATCGACTGAAATTTTAATTGAGCTAAGAATAATCAGGTAAATTAAATTATTAAAGTTATGAATTGATTTTGTTTGAAAGAAAAATACTCAGTTTTGGCTTCAAGTTAAGGGTCATTCATGTGAAATGTTTTTTAAAGCTAGATTACTAAATTGGTCATCCAATTACGTGATAAAGTTAAATTTGGTCCATCAACTATTAACTTTGTCAATTTAGTCTCTCAAGGCTTATGTGTCTCAACTTAGTTTGTATTGTGTCACAATTGCCATTGTCATACAATATTGATAAAAGAATCCATATTTTGAAGTGAGAGTAAACAGATGATACACCAAAAGAAAAGATTGAATAGCTCTTGGTTGGCATTCTACGTTAGATGATGCAACAAATTTACAAAAGATGAAGTTAACCCTATATAAGAATAGATCTTAGCTGAACATGGACTAGCAAATTTAAAACAATCCTACTTAATAAGTTCACCCATTATTCTTGAAGGCAACTCAGAATTGGTAATCAAGTCCCTGTGCAATGAAGAGAGATCCCTTTCTTCGATTGGACATATTCTTGAGTCAGTAAAGAATATGACAGAAGCCAACCATATTTCATTTTCTCATGTTTGTCGTATTGGTAATTCTGTTGCTTATACCCTAGCTAAACATGCTAGACATGTTATTGAGTACATGATGTGGATGGAAGATGTTCCTCTACACCTTTATTCTGTACTGGAAGCCGATGTTGGCTTAAGTTTTCTAATAAAATTTTCCAAGTTCTTTCTCAAAAAAAAAAATTTTTGATATTCTCAAAAATTACATAATAATGTCTAGTTAGGTCAACTAGTAAAATCTCTTGTTGTCGAATAAGAAATTTAGGGTTTGAACCCTACCAACGCCAAAAACCAATTGATGTCTTAGGCTCTTAGCCTAATGATAGAAAACAATCATCCTAAAATGAATGTTGTAGGTTGAAATTTTATTATATCTATTAAAAAACAAAGTGATAAAAACCCAATTATAAATCATAATTACATTTAATTCAAGTCATCTTGCTTAAAACCATGACTAGATTGAAAGCACTAATCAAATGTAAAAACCCACTTTGTTAGATAATCTTAACCGAACCATAATCTAGCCTAATTGGGATTGCTAAACTTTAATTAGGATTTGTATTTGTAATTAAAATCATCTCAAGGGGCTACCCCTAAGGGATTAGTTTTTGTAATTATTCAATGTGCATGGGATACAGGGGTTATATTCACTCGAGGAGTAATCAGGCACTCTAAGAGCCCTTGACACTTATGTTAGCACAATAAAAAAAAAAAACTAAATTACAAATTTATTCCTCAACTATAGGGTAGTGTTAAAGGTTCATCAAATGTTAATTGTGTCAATTTAGTCATTCAACTACTAATTATATCAATTAAACCCTAAAAATACATAATCAACTCAAATGAATCCAAAATTATAAAAATCAAAATCATACTTAGGACTGATGGAGGGGTTTCATGGATTGGATAAAGGAGCATAAGAATCTTATGCTTAAAAAAATAGGGTCGGGTTTTACCCGGCCCAATAAAAAATAGGGTCGGGTTTGGGTTTTTTTATTAAAAAAACCAGAAGTGGAAAACCCGGCCCGACCCAGTTATATATATATAGTTATAACCCTAAAATTTTCTGCTCACAGCCTCACCTCACACTCACAATCTCTCTCTTCAATCGCCTCTCATCTCTTCAGCTCACCACTCTTGTCATTTGCTCGATATTTTAGCAATGGATCAAAGGGGCTGTAGATCGAGTCTTGCGATTTGGGTGGTGTGGGCTTGTCGTGGGTTTGTTGTGGGTGTGCTTACTGTTTGCTCGCCGTGGGTTTGCTCATTGTTTGCTCACTGTTGGTTTGCTATGGGTTTGCTCGCTGTGGGCCGTGGGTTTGCCACCATGGGTTTGGGTTTACTCCCCGTGGGTCTGGGTTTGGCTTTCTGCAGGTTTGGGTTTAGCTTACAATTGGGTATTTTTTTTACGGTTATTTGTTATCTCATAAGCTAGAGTGAAAACAAACCACAATGCGTGTATCTAGTTCTTTTATTTTATTTTTCTAAAATTTACTGTGTTTCTTGTGCAATTATATATGTAATTATTAAACAAAGTCTTCAAGATACTCTTTTTTTCTTTTTCCTAATGGAGCCAAATTTGTTAATTCTACTACATAATTTTGTTGCTTTGTAGTAGCTAACAAATCACTAATAGACTTTTTTTTTTCCATCCCTTGCCTCAATTCGTAATTTATATATCTATATATATCTTATAAAACCGAAGCTTTTGACTTTTCTATGACTTTTTAAAAAAAAAACTTTTTAAGAGCTTGCCAAGTAGGATTTGAAGCTCTCATAAATTTACACATCAGAACTATATTTTTTAATTATTAAACTAATTAAAAAAACCTCTCTTTCTACTCCAAGCAAACCCTGATAAAATTTTGAAACAAACCCATTTTCCTATTTCAAAAGTTTTTGTGAGTAGACTTAAAGAACCAACGAAGAAACAACAATTAACAAATCAAGCAAAAGATTGTTATTTATCCTCTCTCAAACGTAGACCCAAGCATGACCATGAGTGCCCCTCATGGGTGCCAACGTTTTCAATCTCCAACCTCGCTTCCATTTCAAACCATTCTCTCTGGGTTTATCTCAATTAATCTATGAGTAATCTCTTTTCCTATTGTCTTCAATTAGGTTTCTGTCAATTTAGAGATTTCAATTCCTAACCCTTTTTCCTCTCTATTTTGTTGAAGTCAGGGAGTACTAATAAAAAGTCAAATTCTACAGGTTTTGTAAGAAATTATTGTGGATATGTATGGGTTTTGTAGTGGAGACAATATTGAAGAGCTTCCCAATCCTCAAAATCTGACAACAATCCTATAAGTTTTGCTTTATCTTCAAGTTCTGCTTTATTTTGCTATTTAGGTTTTTTTTTTTTGCATATCCAATTTAGCTTAGCTTAATCTTCTGTTTGGTTGAATAATGATTTGCAACCTAAAATGCTAGCCTTCTTTGTCTCCACTTAGTCCCCCCCCCTTTTTTTTTCAAACCTTCTTCCTCTTTTGTACAAGTTTATGTCTTTTTCGTTTAAACTTTTATTCAGTTTTAGTTTATGTTTCAGTTTTACTTTAATAATTGTTGTCAATTGGCTTTTAGTTTGAGTAATACTGATTTCTGAAGTCAATTTGGTTTTTAAGAGTGCCATATGCACCCACGAATTTGTAAATTTGATTGCATAAGACACTACAAATTATACATTTATGGTTAGGATAGTCCTTATTCATAAGACACTACAATCGTTTGGTTAATATACTCCAAATTAAGTTCCAAACTATGACTAATGTACATTTTTGCTTAAATTAGTATAATGTACAAATTTGTTCCTTTATTTTAAAAAATATTCACATTTATGCCTCAAAGTTGGACATTGATATTAATTTTGTTGCTTCATACAGGTATTGGAAACAGTGTTTACTATGTTGATAACTCTGAATTTGAGGACATGATATCAAACGCTCTGATTTAATGTTCAAAGGTCTTTTCAATTTTCACAAGATAATGAATCTTTTGAGTGCTTCAAATGCCCTTTAGAGAAGGAAATTCTTTCATTCCATTGGCGTAGAGCTTTTATAAAGATGGGGATGATCTTAGCACTTTCAATACTATAAAGTTTGCAACACAGTGGTTCACCAAGTAATACTGCTACAATAATTTGATGTTTTTTTAGCTCTTACGATTTAAATTTTAAAAGTAGTCTGACAAAATCTTTTGAAAATATCATAACTCTTTCACATGTTTCTCTTTTTTATTTTTGTGACTACGACAGCCAAAACTGGATCAGTATTTTAACTTGTTGTCTCCTTTAAGACCTTGGCAAACATTGATAAAATGTTAGCGCTTTATCCTCAATATTTTAGTCTCTTTTATAGTAAAATCATAATGCATTGTAGGAATCAATTTTGTTATATTATTAGTAGATTCTTCGAGTTCAAATTACCGTTCAAAAGGTCTATTTTAAAATAAAAAAATACTTTCAGTTTGTTAATGCTAACCTTCACAATAAGGTCCACTCATGATTTGCATGTTCTAAATTGCGGAGGACGATGAAGCCTTTAATGTACAATATATCGCTTTATTGTAATGAACTCTCGTAACAAAAATAACACTCAACTTCTATTCCTTTCTCTCTTATCTTTTAAGCCATTGTTGATAGACAACTTCTATTCCTAACAATGTCACTCTCTCTTGTATAATTCTCAATATTTAAGTTGTCCAAAGTCATGCCTCCCAATTTATGAGATTGTAAGGGTTTGTTTGAGATCCACTTATTTTGCTGACACCGAAAACTTTTTGCTGAAAGTATTATAAATAAAGGTAAAAGTTAGTTGAAATAATACAATGAAATAGTAAAATAAGCTAGTTTTTTAATTTGGAGCCAAACATACACTAATTCAGAGGAAAACAACTCTTTGACAAAGGGTGATATTGGTTAGGTTGTTGGTTATTGAAATTCTTAATAAAAGAAGGCGGTTTGGCTTTTGTAAAAGGTTTTTAAATGGTTTTCAGTGAGTGAATAGTTTTGTACTACTGAAAAAATTTGATTGTCTATTTAATTATAGATTTTTTTTCTTTGATGTTTGTTCAATTAATTATATCTTGGGTTTTGAAAAAGGTTTTCAAATTGGTTTTCAGTGAGTTAATAGTTTTGTATTATTGAAAGAATTTTATTGTCTATTTAATTATAGATTTTTTTTCTTGGATGTTTATTCAATGAATTATATTTCTTCCCCATGTATCATATAATATTATATATTGTGGTACATGTTATATACTCAATAGCTTTCTCGTGTATTATGCGAGTTAGCGACTAGTTTTAATTTGTTTCTCTATCCACTCCATAGTAGAGATTGACCCAAAAACCCATTGTTTAGTAAGAGAAATTTGTTTATAGCTATTGATGTGCAATATGGCATGTAAGTGTGTGCTCACTTAGGAAAAAATATATGAAAGATGCATAATGTTTGTAGGTTCATACAAGAAGTGTATAACTTAGGAAAATAATCATGAAGTGGGCTGAGTTATGATTTTGATAAACTACCTTATAGTTTATGCCTGGCTGATTCACTTATGTTTCTAGGAAAATTTTGGAGTTGGGTATTGTTAAAGAGTTTGGAGAACTTAGTCGATTGAAGGACTAAATTTTTTGAAATCATATTATTGAAAATGGAGGGAAAATAGAGAAAAACTTGTTTAGTGTAATACCCGACAACTAAAAAAAAAAAATAGAGAAAGAAGAGAGACAAAGGCAGAGTGTAAGGGTCGTCAATGGGTCGGCCCGACCCAGTTTTACTTGTCCCATGAGTACAATGGGCTGGGCATAGTGGACTATTAACTAGTTAACAAGCCGGGTTGAGTTGGGCCAAAAGAGAAAACCCTAGCTCATAACCTTGCCTATAGGAAATGCCCATTTTATCTTTAACGGATTGGATTACCAAGTTGGACTCAATGGACTACTCATGGGCTTGTGTTAGCATATTATTTTATTATTTTTATAAGGAAAGAATCATTTTTTATATAAAGGAACAATTGATCTATTTTTTTAAAAAGGAAATAGTCAAATAATTTAATACTTAATTACAATTTTTTTTTTTACAGTCAAATCTGTTTTATTTTTTGTTTTGTTGATGAAAACATTTTTCTATTATTTATTTATTAAGGCTTTAAATGGTTTTTTTTTTTTATCATTCATAAAAAAAGTGTCAAATGGTTAATTCAAAGTTGCTAGACTACTATAAAAAAAAAAAAATATATATATATATATAGTAAATTAAGTTTAGCATAATCACTTTAAATATCTTAGTGGTTAGGGGAGTTTTATTAAGAAATTCCTCTATAATGTCTTAAAATTGATTCCTCATACATAACCTATATATTTTTGTTATGAATTCTAAGTTATTGGGCTGGGCAATAGATTGAGCCAACAGCCTGAGTTATTGGGCTAGCCTATTGAGTGCCCATCTATATTTTTGTTATGAATTTTGAGTTATTGAACTCGGCAACGGGTTGGGTTACTGGGCTAGCCCATCAAGTGCCCATGAGTTAGAGTGATGAATTTTAAAATTGAGTATTCTCCAAATCAAATATAACCTTAACTTCCTAATTAGTACTATATATTGAGTTTCAGTTTCTATTTTATTTTATTTTTATAAAAAAACAATTCTAAATTCTACATAAAAGAAATAGTAGTATACTTTTTCCTAAAGGCTAATAAATATAAATAATAATTGATGCGAGTGTACTGCTCAAAGTAGAAGGAAAAAGAAAAGAAAAATGGTTTAGCAAAAAAAAAAAGAAAGGAAAAGAAAGATGTGGTAGTCTCCAAATCTAGCAAATAGATCCTATTACGACATTACGTAATGTGAAGTAGTCATGAACAGAGAAAAAACAAACTAATGTGAAGTACTGAAGTAGGAGTCTTTTGTCTAAATAATGCAACAAATCAAGTTTTTTATGGTTATAGGTACTGTTGAAAGTTATTCAGGGAAGTGAGGAGAGAGACTAAATTTCGGCAATAGTGTTGCCGAAATTCTAAGAAAAGTAGGAGAGAGAAAGAGGGAAAAGGTGGAGAGAGAAAAAGCAAAATTTCGATAACGCTTTCTGCTGCCCAACCCTGCCCGTGCGCGAGTGTGCGCGAGTGACTGAAGGAAGGGGAAAGAAATAAATGCAGAATTTCGGTACTGGTGTTGCTGAAAATGTAGAAAAAAAATTGGATAATTTCGGTAACGGCTATACCGAAATTGGGGAAGAAAAAAAAGAAAAAAAAAAAAAAACCCAATTTCGATACTGCCAATACTGAAATTTGGGGTAAAAAAAAAAAAAAAAAACCCCAATTTCGGTACTGCCAACACCGAAATTGGGGGTAAAAAAAAAATAAAAAAAAAAACCCAATTTCGGTACTGGCAATACCGAAATTGGGGGAGAAAAAAAAAAAAAACCCAGTTTCGGGGGTACTTTCGGCTGGTAATACCGAAATTGGGGAAGAAAAAAAAAAAAAAACCAATTTCGGTACTGTCAGGGAAAGGAAAAAAAAAAAAAAAAAAACCCAATTTCGGTACTGCCAATACCGAAATTGGGGGTAAAAAAAAAACCCCAATTTTGGTACTGCCAATACCGAAATTGGGGGTAGAAAAAAAAAAAAAAAACCAATTTCGATACTGTCAGGAAAAGGGAAAAAAAAAAAAAACCCAATTTCGGTACTGAAATGAAAAAAAAAAAAACCAATTTCGATACTGCCAATACTGAAATTGAGGGAAGAAAAAAAAAAAAAAAACCAATTTCGGTACTGCCAATACCGAAATTAGGGGTAGAAAAAAAAAAAAAAAACCCAATTTCGATACTGCCAATACCGAAATTGGGGAAGAAAAAAAAAAAAAAAAAACCAATTTCGGTACTGCCAATACCAAATTGGGGAAAGAAAATAGTAAAACCCCAATTTCGGTACTGCCAATACCGAAATTGGGGAGGAAAAAAAAAAAGAAAAAAAAGTACAATTTCAGTACTGCCAATAATTGAGGAAGAAGAAAAAAAAACAAACAAGCAATAATTGGGGAAGAAGAAAAAAATACAAATAAGCAATAATTGGGGAAGAAGAAAAAAAACAAATAAGGTAATGGCAATACCGAAATTGAGGAAGAAATTGGTAGAAGAAAAAACAAAAAAAAGTTTGCAGAGATTCTTTGTAGGATACACTTTGAGATTTTTTGCAGATACTTGTTGTATTTGATCAAACTCAGATACGCTGAATGTTTGATTTTTATTTGTCTGAATCAAACTTAAGTACACTGAGTGTTTGGTACTTACTTAAAAATTACATAGATTCTAAAATGTACATGAAAGAAAGTTATAGAAGAAAAAAATGATTGATGTGTGCTTCAGAGAATCTTATCTATCTATTTGAAAAAGAATAATTCATTCATCCTTTCCAACAAATTTCAAAGACCGACAGAGATTCTTACTGCACTATTATCTTTGTGAAAATTGATTTTTGTCTTTACTACTTCTCATTTTTTCTTCATTCATCTTTCCCAACAAAACTTTAAAGACCGTCAGAGATTCTTACTGCTTATCTTTGTGACAAATGATTTTTTGTCTTCTTACTTCTCATTTTTTCTATTAAAACGGAAGAGCGTCTGAAGGTTCCTCACTTCTACTCTTCTACTCTTCATCTATTTCAATTGTTCAGTTTTTCTTCTGTTTTGCTTGAGCGTGCACGACTAAAAATTGTAAGTGTTGGGTTAAAGTAAGTTTTTTACTTTTTGCTTCAACGATAATGATTATTATTGGTATTATTGTTGTTATTTTTTTTAAGGTAAGGCCTAGAAACATTTTAAGTATTGTTGTTATTTTGGGTTTATTTATTATTATCTAATTGTGTTTTTCTTTTTCTTTTTTTTGTAAGTAACACTCTATAATTCTCACTTTTTCAGTTAGTATCACAATTGTGGTAAGCAGCTAAACTCTCTAATTAAATTTACGTATATGTTTTGGTAACGCTATATAATTCTTACATTCCTTCAGTTTGTATCACAATTGTAGTAAGGTTCTCAACCCCCTAATTTTATTGGAAATTATTTGCTTAATTTGTAATTTTTTTATATAAATGGTTTGTAAAAAATATACCTACAGATATTGTAATTGTTTAATCTCAGTGTTTATATATTAAAGATATTGTAATATTTTTTTTTAACGTAGGATATATTTGAAATGGAGCGTGGGTCATCCGATCATTCTCTGCATAGGCAACAACAATATCACATCTCTAATGATGCAATGGAAGGCAATGTACGTTGCGAGATAAAAATTAATTAACATCCTAATAATATCTACAATTATTCAATTTACATGAAAATAATTTCAACATTAGTAATATAACATTGTACATTTTTAAAAAAAATTCAGGTTGCCAACTTGCGAGTGCGACCCCAATCATTTGCACCCCCCAGTAGTTAAGCGAACGTATCACCCCATATTTACACCAATGTAGACTACACCGTCTTACCCGCCTACCACATATAGATATTGACTGGAGTCTTATCACTTCTTTTGTGGAGCGGTGGCAATCTGAAACCCATACATTTCACCTACCTAATTGTGAAATGTCAATAACTCTACAAGATGTAGCAATCATTACAGGATTGCCTATTGATGGCAACGCGGTGTGCGGGCCAACTAATTTGGAATGGGGATTAAAGTGTCAGAATTTACTTGGAGTGACACCACCAGAAAATGCATTGACATATGGTGCCCTTAAAATAACATGGGTAAGGAGAACATTTGCAAACCTACCAGAGGGTGCCAATGCTATAACAATCCAACAGTATGCTAGGGCATACATGTTTCAGGTTTTGGGTTTCCTATTTGGAAATAAAAGCCAAAATAAATTGCATTGCTGCTTTCTTAATCTGTTAGAGGACTTTGGAGTAGCTGGGCAATATAGCTGGGGCAGTGCCACACTTGCTCTCCTTTATAAAGAGTTATGTACTGCTGCGATTAAAAAAAGCATAGAGATTTCAGGTCCTGTTTTCCTATTACAATTATGGGCGTGGGAGCATCTTCCATATCTGACCCCAATTCCAATAAATCCAATAAATTTAAATGGTGACGACCCATACGGTTGCAGGTATAATATTTACTTTCTATTTTTATACAATATTGTATACTGTAGCGTTTATCCTTGATACTTTTAAACCTTAAAATCAGTGGCAATCATGAATTGTGTATAGGTGGGATACGTATAGAATGTTTACTCACACACCAACGCATGTTCTACATGCGTACCGTTCCAATCACGACACACATAATAAGGATCAGGTAATATATGTTGTCACAATGCATCAATGGTTAATTTACTAGTTATATTATTGTCTTGATCGATTATAACATATTTTTTGTAATTGGAATCGCAGGTTGTTTGGACACCATACAATAATTATTTGCATCCATGGTGTCTTGCAGAAAAGCATATATGGCTTACAACAGCGCCATTACTATGCTTTCAAATTGTTGAGTTTTACCACCCAGAGAGAGTCATGCGACAATTTGGATTGTTGCAAAGATGTCCAAAGTGGCCTACTGACAATTTGGATAAATTCGTGCATTGTGTAAAGATGACAGGAAAGTCTACTGTTGATTGGCAACATGCTTATGCACCATACTACCAACTTTGGAGCCAGCGAGCTGAAAATGTAGTTGGGGATGACAATTTTCATGTAGATGTAGACTACACAGCATGGTACCAACAAAATGGTTACTTGTTCACGACACCCTATGCGGCTACCCGTACGTACCAGGTAGATATTTTAGCATTTTCAATACTGTACTAATATTGATAACAAATTATTATTTTAGCTTTTTTCAATAATACTACACTAATAAATTTTTTTTCTTTTTATGTGGCAGCAAACGGAAATTAATAATATGTTAACTTCGGCTATTGCAAACCAAGGGAGGGTTGACCTGACTGCACAACAAGTCCTTCCAGCAATAGTAGAGGGCCTTACTCGAGTGAAGTTATCCATGGAAGCAGATATTTCCTCCGTCCCTACTGAGAGGGTGACACACTTTGGGCGACGACAGAGGCAGCAAGGAAGATAGCGTAGACAACGCAGAAATGATGAAGCTGGACCATCCATGGCTACCCAAGCTGGACCATCCACCTCTACCCAAGTTGGGCCATCCACCTCTGCCCATAATGAGCCTACCACCTTCAATGAGTATAATCCAATTAATGTAAGTGAGTATTGTATGTCTTTATATCAACAGATTGGATTACCCACTTCTATAGCACAAGGATTAGAGGGTTTGTTTAGCTATGACCATTATCCCCAACCTAGTTCAACACCTCCATACAATGAGGGGCAATACTATTGTGGACAAGATAAACAGTTTAGATATGAACAATCTTCTCAACCATCCCCTCATGTTGGTGATTTCTCCATACCACCAAATACATGGGCATGTGCTCCAAACTCTGAGGAAGAGGCCTCTGTAACAGACTCTAAGGAAGATGCCTCAAATGAGGATAGTGAGGAAGATGCAGAGGATGCAGAACAGATGGAGGTGTCATCAGATAATGAAAGTGATGAAACTGGTAATTATCAAACAGATTTTGATATTAGAACACAGTCAAGGCGCATGGGGAAAAGTCATGTGCAAGCACGAAGGTACCCTGAACGAGTAAATCGGCATCCTCCATGTTGTGGAACGCAACAAAAATTGAATGTACCCCATCGTAGAAATCACTAATCAATATGGCCTGGCTGTTTATTAAAAATATATTAAAGTATTATCGTTGTTTATGGCTATTTGTAAGTGTTGTTCCTTATAGTTGTTTGTAGAATGCATGGCACGCATGAATTGAAAATGGTTTATAAAATTATGAGGGAAATAAGAGTGGAGAAGGAGGCTGATAAAATTTTTAGGGGGAAAAGAATGGAAAATAAGAAACGTGGAAACTAAAGTAATATTGGTGCTATTTAAATATGATGCAAGTTTCGTATAAGTTAAAATCTTAGATTTTAAACTATACTAATAGAAATTGACCAAATACAATAAGGATCATCTCTGCAAATCCTGTAAAGAATCTCTGCAAAATTTTCAATTTTTTTGTTTACACCGTGCACATCAATTATTTTTTCTTCCATCAATTTCTTCCATGCATGGATAAGAATCTCTGTACTTTACACTGTACTGATAAAAATTTACCAAATATAACACAGTATGTAAAAAGACAAAAAACCAAAAAGAATGACTTTCTAAAGAAACTTACAAACTCACTTGTCACGGGAAGGCCATAAAAAGTAAAAAGAATCTTATCTCTGAACCCATAAAAAGTAAAAAGAATAACAATCTTTGAAGATAGTTTTCTTGAGAAAGATGAATGAATCATTTTTTTCAGACAGACAGATAAGAATCTCTGAAGTGTACATCAATAATTTTTTTCTCTATAACTTTCTTTCATGTACTTTTTAGAATTTATGTATTTTTTTTAGAGTAAGTACCAAACACTCAGTGTACTTAAGTTTGATTCAGACAGACAGATAAAAATCAAACACTCAGCGTACCTGAGTTTGACTAATAGAAATTGACCAAATACAACAAGTATTATCTCTGCAAAAAATCTCAAAGTGTATCTTGCAAAGAATCTCTGCAAATCCTGCAAAGAATCTCTGCAAAATTTTTAGTTTTTTAGTTTTTTTTGTTTACACCGTGCACATCAACCTCTGCAAAAGAATCTCTTTTTTTTTTGGTTCTTCCCCATTTTCGGTATTGCCAATACCGAATTTTTTTTTTCCAAAATGATTTAATGTTATTTATTGTTATTATTAGTATGTGACAAAAATTGTAATAAATTATATTATTGTGATCTTTTTATAATCAATTTTACTTTATTATTATCCGTTATGACATCTATTACTTGGAAAAAATATATTGCATAATATGTTTGTTGGTTTATCCTTGATATGTATGTGCATTATTTTTATTTTTATTTAGTACAATAAATCGTACATTTGTGTTTCTTTTTGTTTAAAGTGTAGTTGGTATAAACATTAATTATATGCTTTATATATGGTTATATTAATGTTATTGTAGCATATGGAATTAGTACCAACTTGTTCTATCAAATAATACAAACTAACAATATGGTCTAACTCCTAAAAAAAAAAAACAGTACAACCAATTCACTGAAGTAGATTGAATAGTAATGTTGGGTCATTCAGTTCGGCTACTAGTGGAGCCAACCACAGTTCGAGTGGGGCATGTTCTTCTGTTATGGCCTTCTTGCCTACAAATGCTGCACAATGGCCTTGGTTGATGCTCTGTCCCTAAATCCATTTCATTTAGAAACCGAGTTGATCTTGGTCGACCTTTTGCACGGCGCAAATTCACATTAGGATACAAGACTGGGAAATCAGGCTCATTCTAATGTACACTGTCTGGAACCATGTGAAATCTAGGTGCATAACAAGCAACTTGTCCTTCCAAACTGTAGCAGCGGTCGATATATCGCATTGCAGAAATGCCTTGATATTTACAAATGGTAATGACATGTGAGCACGGAATCTTATAAACCTGCCATTTTTGACAACTACAAGTGCCATGCCTTAAATTTACCTCATGACGATGATTGCCCCTATATGCAGAGTTAGGGTTTATTGGTGTTCTGACTTCAAACAAACCATCTTCATGATTAAACACAGTAACTGAATGCTTTGGTGCCTTTTTTTCCCATTTATTGAATTTATTCTTTGCATAGGCTGTAATGACTTCACCGGTTGTAATCTCTGTGTGTGCCTTAGTATACCGATCGGCAAAGTAGGCTACACAACGGTAGTATATAAGCTCAACTAATGCAGTTATGGGTAGATTTCTAGCACTCTTTAGAACACCGTTGAAGCTTTCAGACAAATTTGTGGTCATTGCCCCATAACGATGTCCACCATCGTGTGCTAATGTCCATTTCTGCACTAGTAATTCCTTTAAATAATCATCACCATCTTTGCTTAATTGAGTAATTCTATCCCTTGTTATTTGATACTTTCGTACTTGATTCTCCATGCCTGCCCACATTACCATAGCCTTCAAGTTTTTATTCCTAACTTTTTTATTGAAATTGCTAGCCACATGGCGAAGGCAAAAACGATGATGCCAACGTGTCGATTCACATATAACTGGTATCGCTGACATTATACCAGGGTGGCGATCAGATATGACACATAACCCATCTCGATTAGTGACATTACTTTGAATACACCGCAAAAACCAATACTAACTATCATCAGATTCCTCCTCCACAATGGCAAAGGCAAGTGGAAAAAGTCTATTATCACCATCCCAACTAGATGCAATCAATAACTTACCTTTGTACTTACCATATAGGAAAGTTCCATCTATACTAATCACTAGTCTACAATGTTGAAAACCTTCAATTGATGGACCAAAAGCCCAGAACACTCTCTCGAATATGGCATAGCCTGGCACAGTAGCAGGTACCGTTCTCCAAAAAACCCTGCTACCCGGGTTTGAATCAGTCAAAGTTTTTAACCATTTTGGCAATAATTGGTAAGATTTGTCCCAATCACCAAATGCTCTACCAATTGCCTTTTGTTTTGCGTCCCACACCTTAAAATAAGAAGGTCGATATTGGTACTTATTGAAAAGACTCTGTTGAAGCGAAGAAATCCGTATGTTTGGATCATCTTTGACAATATCCCTCAACTCTTTCTCAATAATATGGATGTCTAATTGCTCGTGATCTTGTGTGAGCGTGGACTCCGTACATGTGTGTGGACCATTGTATTTCCTAACCTCAAAGAACCCATGTGTAGCCCAGAAGCATGCTCGAAGACGCCAAGAACAATTTTTACAACGTACAAACCAACATGCTGGATCTGACCCTTTTACACTAAATGTTTGGTTCCTCTTGATGTGATACTGTTTAACAGCAGCTTGTAATTCATCCTTATCAGCAAAAAGCAATCCTACATAAAACTCTTGGGTAGGGTCCCAAGTACTCTGAATGGGCTTTTCAAATGGTGGGGTTGGATCAATCATATTATCCCACGTGTTTTGTGAAAAGCTTAATGATGAAGGTTGATGGAACGTCATTGCTGGACTGCTTTCATGATTAGGTTCATTGGGAAGCTCCTGTTCATCTCCGACATCCTCAAGGACCTCGTCGTTATCAACTTGGACATCACTATCCATGGCCTGCATCCTTTCTGATAATGTATGGACCGCAATTTCAATAGTAGCAGCTATGCGGTGTGTATCATTGGGATCATTAGCAGCTCTCTGAGTGGCGGTTTGGTCATATGGAGCTTCAAACTCTGGTGCAACATGCTCAGTTGGGTTATCATAGTCAACATCATTGGTGTTCATTGGCCGATAAGGAGCATGTTGGTCTTCAGTAGCAACATGGATATATGGAGCATGATAGTCAGCACCACCAATGTTGATTGGAGAACGAGCTACATCTTCAGAATAATGACCAGTATGAGTGGCATATGGATCATGAAAGTGCCCGCCATGTGATGCACTCGGTCCTTCGTTGGCATATCGAATGGGAAAAACATCTCGGCGGCTTCTTATGGGCTCCACACCCACGTATAATTCTGCACCTACAAAACCATATTGGCAGCCTAACATATCGAATATTGCATTGACACCATTATCATCTTCTACCAAAACTTGCTGGTAATGCACAGGATGTGGATGACATTGAAAAGGAAATTTATACCAAATAGTAAGTTTTGAATCTTCTCTGTTTATATGAAGCGTGGATGCTACTCTATCACATAGATATTCAAATGTCACACTCCTGCTTAATGGAAGCATAGAAGGAGGTGGCCCTTCGTAATAAACCCCACTTTTGCCATGTTTAATTATTCCACTAGAATGGATGAGAAAAATGAACAACTTTTCTGCCATTCACACTAAAACATAAAAGTAGTATTAATATTCAATGTGCAAAACAAGAAGGTAACACAAGAAGGTAATCTATTAAAAATATTCAATGTTTACATAATTTATTATTGTCCATCATAGTAGTTAAAATGATTTAGAATGATGTGTTATGATTACATAAATTACTGATTACTAGAATGGATGACATAATTAGTAATTTATGTAGCTCTTCATTTTGGTTCTTCTAAAGTAAGATAGATTATATTTCTAATGCATTATTCCGATAATAGATAAATATTTCTAATATCGTATAATTTTAGTTATTATTATTATTATACCTAAAACTTAGATTTTTGATTTAGGCTCATATACTAACATTTTTTTTTTTGGTTTTCTTATAGCATACATGTATATTTTAGGCTAACAAAGTAAGGATTTCTTCAAGGAAAATTTATGTCAATTTTGAAATATATTTTTGCTATATGAAATTTTAGCTATGACCATAATTTAATATATATCATACAAATCAGTTCTTGTTGCAAAACACATAATACAAAAACAAGATTTTCATGAACAAATGATTTAACAAAAACAAAATTTCCATGCTTAGCTATGCCCCTAAAACATATCAACATGAATATTATAAAAAGAAAAGTAACAATTTAAAGAGATGTAACTCACCTTGTGGGGATAGATATTTGCAAGTGTTGTTCCTTATAGTTGTTTGTAGAAAGTATAGCACGCATGAATTGAAAATGGTTGATAGAATTATGAGGGAAATAAGAGTAGAGAAGAAGGCTGATAGAATTTTTAGGAGAAAAGAATGTAAAATAAGAAACGTAGAAACTAAAGTAATATTGGTGCTGTTTAAATATGATGCAAGTTTTGTATAAGTTAAAATCTTAGATTTTAAACTATACTAAAGAAATTGACCAAATACATTGCAAAGAACCTCTGCAAAATTTTCAGTTTTTTTGTTCTTTTTGTTTACATCATGCACATCAATTATTTTTTCTTCCATCAATTTCTCCCATGCATGGATAAGAATCTCTGTACTTTATACTGTACTAATAAAAATTTGCCAAATATAACACAGTATGTAAAAAGACAAAAAAACAAAAAAGAATGAATTTCTAAAGAAACTTACAAACTCACTTGTCACTGAAACCCCAAAAAAAATAAAAAGAATCTTATCTCTAAACCCATAAAAAGTAAAAGGAATAACAATTTATGAACCCATAAAAAGTAAGTATCAAACACTCAATGTACTTAAGTTTGATTCAGACAGATAAAAATCAAACACTCGGTGTACTTGAGTTTGGCCGAATACAACAAGTACCATCTCTGCAAAAAATCTCAAAGTTATCCTGCAAGGAATCTCTGTACATCCTGCAAAGAATTTCTGCAAATTTTTTTTTTCTTCTGCCAATTTCTTCCCCAGTTTCGGTATTGACATTACCGAATTTTTTTTTTTTCCTTCTTTCTTCCCCAATTTCCGTATTGCCATTACCGAAATTGTCTTTTTTTTTTTTTCCCTTCCCCAATTTCAGTATTACCAGTACCGAAATTGTCTTTTTATTTTATTTTATTTTATTTTTTTTACCTTCCCTAATTTCGGTATTGCCAGTACCGAAATTAAGCGTCCTCCCTCCAAAAACCTGTAAGGAATCGCTGCACATCCTGCAAAGAATCTCTGCAAAATTTTTTTTTGTTTTTTCTTCCAGCAATTTCTTCCCCCAATTTCGGTATTGGCAGTACCAAAATTGGGTTTTCCGTATTTCCGTATTGGCAGTACCGAAATCCCTTCTTCCCCCAATTTCGGTACCGGCATAAAAGTTGGGGTTTTTTTTTTTTTTTTTTCTTCCCCAATTTCGGTATTGGCATAAAAATTGGGGGGTTTTTTTTTTTTTTTCTCCCCCAATTTCGGTATTGGCATAACTGAAATTGGGTTTTTTTTTTTTTCCCCAATTTCGGTACTGGCAGTATCGAAATTGGTTTTTTTTTTTTCCCCCAATTTCGGTATTGGCATAACCGAAATTGGTTTTTTTTTTTTTTTTTTTTTTCCCCCAATTTCGGTACCGGCATAACCGAAATTGGGTTTTTTTTTTTTTTTTTTCCAATTTCGGTATTGGCATAACCAAAATTGGGTTTTTTTTTTTTTTTTTTTCCCCAATTTCGGTATTGGCATAACCGAAATTGGGTTTATTTTTTTTCGGTTTGGCAGTACCGAAATTGGGGTTTTTTTTTTTTTTCCCCAATTTCGGTATTGGCAGTACCGAAATTGGGGTTTTTTTTTTTTTTCTTCCCCAATTTCGGTATTGGCATAACCGAAATTGAGTTTTTTTTTTTTCCCAATTTCGGTATTGGCATAACCGAAATTGGGTTTTTTTTTTTCTTCCCCAATTTCGGTATTGGCAGTACCGAAATTGTGGGTGTTTTTTTTTTTTTTCCTTCCCCCATTTCGGTATAGCCGTTACCGAAATTTCCCAAATTTTTTTTCTACATTTTCTGCAACACCGGTACCGAAATTCTACATTTATTTCTTTCCCCTTCCTTCAGTCACTCGCGCACACTTGCGCACGCACTCGCGCACGGGCAGGGTTGGGCAGTAGAAAGCGTTACCGAAATTCTGCTTTTTCTCTCTCCACCTTTTCCCTCTTTCTCTCTCCTACTTTTCTTAGAATTTCGGCAACACTGTTGCCGAAATTTAGTCTCTCTCCTCACTTCCCTAAATAACTTTCAATAGAACCTATAACCATAAAAAACTTGATTCTTTGCAATATTTGGACAAAAGACTCTTGAAGTAGTCATGATCAGAGAAAAAACAAAGTTATGTAACTTTTTTTTTTTTTTTTTAGAGGAGTTATGTAACTAGAGGTTAATGAAAAGGGTGAAGTTATCAATTTTTAATAACGAGAAGTCTGAAACACCCTCTGAATGTACGTTGAGGTTATCAAAGGGTACCCGTATAATAGTGGGTTGGAAATATAAGAAACAGTTTAGTGTTTGACATAGTCAGAACTAGGTTATCCTTTCCATCTAACCCCATTCATTTAGCTTAGAACGCCTCCACCACTTACAGTCTTACACTCATCCGAACCTCCCATTTTCTTCTCCTCTCTGTCTCTCTGCAAATTTCAATTTCTAGTTCTCCACTCAATTTGTCTTATCAAGAAAATATATATATATATATATATATTGGTTTCGTTCTATCTCTGCAAAAAATTCAGTCTAATATCCTTTGTTGCTCTATTTTGCATATCAATCATAGATCTCCTTTGCAAATGTAGGCTTCATATACAAGGTAATTGTTATAGATATTATTTTATTACTTTTTTATCTCTTAAATTTCTTTAGATTATTATTTTTTCTTTTTTTGGTTGCAAAGTTTTCAAGATTAAAATAAAAAGGTTCTCAGTTTTATGATTAAACTTTTTTAATTCAATATGAATATGTAGTGGAATCTATCACATTATAAATGATTTAATTAAAAATCAGGTAATAATAAAAATGAACATAAATTTTTTTCTAAGTTATGCTTCTTTTCTTATGCTTTTACCCTATAAAAGTAGGGGTAGACTATGTATTTTAACTAAGTGATTAATTATTAGACTTTATATTGTATTTTAATTTGGTTTCAATTTTTTAATGTCCTGTTAATTTTGCTATTGTTGTTATCTCTTAAATAAAATTAATTTTCGTTGGTGTGATAATAAATAAATTTTTGTTATTTGTCATATCGGCAACTCTTATTCAAGAAGTAATGATTTAGATTAAATTTACACGTGAAAAGTTAACAACTAAATTAACAAAATTAAAAAGTTATGAACAAAATTAAAATATATTATAAAAAATAAGGACTAAATAAAATCAAAAATAAATTAAAATTTTTAAATAGTTTAAATAAAAATGACATTTAGGGTATATTTGGATACAGCTTATTTTGTTAAAAATTAAAAAAAAAAAAAATTTTGAGTTACTATTTATGCATCGGACAAAAAAAAAAAAAAAAAAAAAGCCAAAAAGTAAATGCACTACATTTCAGCTGTGTTTTTCATCTGTAACTAAACAGGTACTTATTAATAAAATTATTTTGGTTGAAATGATATTATTTATCATTTATTATATATATATATATATATTTTTTTTTTTAGAAGCTGACGCATAGTTTTAGAATGACCTGTATTATATTTTTTTTACTCATTTTATTTTATTTGTTTTATATATTTTTTTACTCTTTAAGAAATAAAAAAAAAGGGTAAATTCCACAAACCTACCCTGAGATTTGTGATAATACCAGTGAGGTCCACAACATTTTAAAACCCACCAATTTGGTCCTCAAAAGACAACTTTGCCCTTAAACACACAAACTCTCTATTCTCTCTCGTCTCTCTCACTCTCAAACCTCTCTGACCAAAAATACCCATTGAAATCTCCAGAAAAACCCAACAAAAATCCCCAAAAACCAGAAAAAATCCCAACCAAACACAACACAGAAAATCAATACAAAACCACCTAAGACCCCACTGCAAACATCAGAATAGAAACTAGGAAAAAAAAAAAACACAACAACACCACAAGATTGAGGTCATCATCCCCTGAAGAACATTGCCCAAATTTGAAATCTAAAGCCCATGCCGAGACCCACGCCGCTGCTGCAAAGACAATGGAGAGATCTAGATCGAAGCACCATCACCACCACCGCATGGGTTCTGATAAGAGAGAGAGGGGCGAGAGTCCGTTGATGGCATCAAACTTGGTGGGAATTGAGAAGGCCCTTGCATGGTGGTGTTGCTGACACCGATGACTGAGCTTATGGGCTTCGCCGGTGACCATATCGAAGCACCATCACCACTGCGTGAGTTTTGATCTAAGAGGGACGAGAATCCATTAAATAGCATTGATGGCATCAAACGACTCACACCTGCGATGGGGATCGCGAAGTTCTTTGCTGGGTGGTGTTTCCAGTGACCAAAACTCATGGGTTTCACCGATTAGAGAGAGTTCTAAGAAAGAGAACTCAGAGAAGAGAGTTGAGAGAGAGGAAGAGTAACAAGACAAGAGAGAGAAAGAAGAGATAATAAAAATTAGGGACAAAATGATCTTTTAAAGATAAAATTGGTAGGTTTTAAATTGTTTTGGACTTATCTGGTTATTATCACAAACCTCAAGGTAGGTAGGGTTGTGAAATTTACCCAAAAAAAAATCCAAAATAAACTGCATGTCTTTTTTGGTAATTTTGACAAAGCGGCCAGACTGTCAGTCTGTCACATGGCTTACATATGCGTGTAACAACTTCAACCCTACATGGGTTATCAAAAAACTTCAACCCTAGATCTCTTTTTTCTCTCTCTTATCACGTTGCGCGTGTACTTCTCCTCACTCATTCATTCATTCATCTTTTTGTTTTTTTTTCATTATTCTTCTTCTTCTTCAACTTTCTGCCTCCTTCTCTCTAAACGCATCTTACACCTTCTTCCTCACTGTAGATCGTCTCTTTCTGTCTAGATTCATCGGATAGCAGTTTGGAAGGCCTCTTTCTACATATTTACGTGTGTGTGTCTGTCTCTAAACGCTGTTTGACCTTTTTAGGAGTTATTTTTGTACCACACACAGCGAGTTTCTCCAAAATAAGAACACCTCCGTCCTCGGCGATGCCTGCTGTCTGTGTGATCAGATCAGACCATGTGTATATCGGCCGATCTGAGTAGAGCAAAGAGGATGGGTAGAGCGCAGCCGCGTGGGAAGGCAGATCGAAATTAACAGGTTGAGGTTTTCTTGCTCTGGCAAGACCTATCTATGCTTTGATGTAGAAGGTATGGTCTTTGCTTCCTTCCTTCCTTCCTTTTTTTTTTCTCTTGATCTATTATATCTGTATGAACTTGCGTCTGTGTTGTACCTGTGTTCTTTGTTTCTTTTTGTTTTTCTAGATCAGTTGTATTTTCTTTTATATCTTCTGGTTTTTTTTTCCTCTTTCTTTTCTTCCTTCCAGATTTGCCATGTCATATTAGGTTGTTTTAGGTTTCTTCCTATTGAAACTTTAGATAAGAAAATATCATAGGTCTTATCTTTTCAGAGTGAGGGCATGAAAAACAAGGTGAACACCGATCTGAATGTTTGGTTTAAAAGTGTTGTGTTTTGGATTTTTCTAGGGGAGTTGATGGTTATGGTGAAGAGGAATTGGAGTATGAGAGATCACTCTCGGCGATCCCTCCACCGGTCTTGCAGCATCTATCTATCCCTCTGATAAATTTCAAATTGCAATTTGTTCTAAAAAAGCATAACCTTTTGAAAAATATGACAGTTAAAAGAGGGTTGCGAGGAAATATAAACCTTGGGAAATTTGTAAATTTTTATTTTGGAAGACTTAAAAAATATGGTTTTTGAGAATGAATAAGGGAAGAATGAAGAAATATTAAAAAAAGAATAAAGAAAAAAATTGGAATAGAGAAATGATAGAGAGCCTATTAAAAAAATTGTATTTGAAAAAATAGTTAGACAAAAATAAAAAATAACTAGTGACTCTCCAAATAGTATAGAGTCCTAGAGATGCTTTACATTTTCTTGCTTTTACTTCTGTATTTTGATTATTTATTATTTATTTTTAAAATTTTGCTGCCAGAATAGAGAGCAAGGTTATTTTGCTGCCAATTAGGACTACATTGCAAATTACAAACACTAACTAAACTTTTTACTACAACACAAGTTCAAAATTCCGCAAAATCCCAAACTCTTTGCTTTAACAGCAGACACTACTAAAGCTTCTTGAGTTGCTGCAGTAACTGTAGAAGCTCCACTGCTGGCACAACTTGAGAACATGATCCTTCCTTGCAGATTTGAAGCTTCATAAGCAAAAGAAGTCCTCTTAGGACTAGCTATCCTAGCTCCTGCTATTTTGATAATAAGATCCCGACATCCTCCAATATTCTGGTGATTAGACTGAATTCCTTTGTTGGATCTGTCATGGTTTTTCTTTGTTTCAAAAGCTTCCTTGAACCTGCAAGTCAATGATTGAGCAGTTAGTATAACTTCAGTGGGGTTAGGGGTTTTGCCATATGAGTCACCATGTTCCTATGATTCCAAATTGTCCAAAGGAAAGTGAAAATGGAGCAAAGATACTCCATCCTCTCTTGGTCCATCTGTTTGAAGTATAACATTGTTTAACTAAGCTTGAACACTAATATTGTCAAAGTCTGCAGTATGAATGGCAAGAGTAGAACCATGCCAGCAAGCTCTAGTGAAAGTATAGTGAAGAGATGGGAAGTAGACTCTTCCTCTTCATTGCAGAAAGGGCATGTACTGTGATGACTAATACCTCTCTTTTTAAGAGCAAGAAAGGTACGAAGGCTGTCTTGCATGAGTTTCCACACAAAGAGATTCACTTTGTGGGGAGTTCTCACCTTCCAAATTAGCCGCCATACTCTGTTTGAATCTGATGAGGTCTAACTTGAAATGGAGATTTTGTGACCTCATCCTTATGAAGAATCTTCTAGGTAGTCCTAACATCTTTAATCAGTAACTAAAACCTATAAGCAACTCATGTGACCCCACCCACCATACTAGTTGACAGGTAATTTAGGTGCATACACCCTAATGGACTAAGAAATTTATGCTCGTGCCCATGAGCAAATTATTTAAACTCACTATTCAATAAAAAATTAGGATTTACGCAAATAGACTTAATATTTTGTAATTCCAACTTTATCAAAATTAAATCTCAAAATACCAAAATATATTAAACTAACAAATTTAAACAAAGCCTCAAAATCTAATATAAATCAATCTAACAAATTCAAAATACATATAGTTCTTAAATTTTTAATAGCACGTGGATTGGGTTGGTTTAATAGGGATGAAAATTGTGCTAATTTAAACCCAATCCAAGCTTCAAAAAAATAATAATAATACAAAACAAAACAAAAATAAAAAATTTAGAACCGAACCCAACCCCCTAAAAACCAATTCAAAATGTCCGGTTAAGTTGAGTTGAGTTGGGCTAGTTTTGTCTAGTTGGTGAGTTGAATACACGTAGTCCATCTCAAATAATAAAAAACAATGCTTGGGATATGATTTTTCTCAAAACTTAGTAAGGTTGTAAAGTTATGCTTGTTGCAATATTACTCTCACACATATAGACCCATCCTAACAGATTTTTATTGTGCACCAATCATATCATGTCATCTCATCGATCGTGAAAAAACTATTTTTTTTAATGCACTTTTTAGTCATCAAATACCATTGCTAATTTCATGGCAAAACTGATTTCTTGTTCTGCAAATGGGAAAAATATTAGCCTTAATCTGGTACTCCTCTAACTCTCTCTCTCTCCAAAGAGTCTCAAGTTTTCAATCTCCTATAGTCCCATTAATTTCTAGTGAAGTCTTACGTATTAGTGTTTGAGTTCTATTTTTTGAACTTTGATTAGAGTGAGAAGAAAAGATTTGCAACTATTCCTCAAATATGATTTGAAACTGTTCTTTGATAGCTAAGTTACCAGGCCAGACCAGCTTAGCCTAATTAAACAAATTAACCCACCCTCTGTTTCACCATTTCATACATTCTTTTGGTAGAACCATCAATTCACAACTAGGGTTTGGCAAGAAAATGGGCAAGGGTAAGGGGAAGCCTCCTGTTTACTTTCTGAGGGGAAAGAAGAGACTCGTGGATGGCAAGGAAGTCTATGACTGCACTCACTGCAACGCCGGCTTCCAAGGCAAATTTGAACGTGATGAGCATCAGAACAAGTGCCAAATGAAGGTATGTATTTTTGGGTTTATCTCCTAATTAGAAAATTCCACTAAAAGCTTACTAAATCCAAAATTCGTCATGGTGTTTTCTTTATTGAGTGAAAGGAAAACATTGTGGTTGTTGTGTTGTGGTGCTAATTGAAGCTTTGGCACTTGCCACGAGTAGTCAACAATTTTAGTTATGTAGATGTGAACTCTCTTGAATTTAAATTTTCTATTAGTTAGATCCATCATTTTTGCAAACAATATTAAAAGTTAACTGTCAAAAAGTGTTGTCCACAGCAATGGGTATAGGAAACTTTAGATGGGGGAACCAAAGCAAAGAAATTCAGTTTGTTCAATAGGACATATGAAGTATAATTTTCTGATGGTCAAAGTAAAATTTCTGTTGATCTATCGTACCAAATTGAAAAGTTCTAATAAGGGGGCTTTGGGGCCCAAGGACTACCTTGGCCTCCTTCAATTCAGTCTTTGCTTGTCTGTTTGTTGCTTTAGTCCATTTAAAGAATATTATTGTTTTGTAAGTAATAATCAAGAGAAAACTGTATTATTAAAGGCAATCTTCTACTTTTACTTTTACAATTTTAGTAATGACTATATAGGGGTGGCAATTGCATTGGTTTTGCTGGGTTTGGCTGTGTTGTGGCTAGTATTGTCTTTATATAAGTTGTTCGTTGGCTATTACTCATGTGGCTAGCATCTATTATATTTGTTTTGATGGCTGAATCTCTGTTGTTTTCCCCCAATTTCTATTATTTATGCTTTTGATAATTTTTAAAAGCAAACTACTATAATTAAATTGAATAACCAGCTGAGCTTAGTAGCGTGAGCTTGTAACTAAGTGGGGCATTAAAATAGTTGAAATACTTATAAATGTTTTTTAAAAATTGAATAAGCACGTCAATTGGAAGCTTCTTTTACACTTGGAGAAATATGGTTTTAAGGAGTAGTGAAGAAAATGGATTTTTTTTTTTTTCCCCACAGCTATATTCTCTATTTTGGTAAATGGGAGTCCTATTGGATTTGTTATTAGTTTATGGGGCTTACGACATGGTGAATTGTCGCCACTCTTATTTGTAATAATGATGGAGGTATTCGAAGGAATATAGCTCAAAGGAACCCACCAACATGGGAAACCACCCTCTCATCATGACGACCCCACTAAGGAAAGTCTATAAATAAAGACCAATGGATAGAGGGTAAAGGGTTGGAAAAATTGGGGAGAGAGAAACATGAGAAAGGTGAGGAAAATTACTTCCTGAGGAGAAAGAAATCCAATTCGGGTTTCGTAGGGAGGGGCTAGTCACACTGTGACGATCTCGAGAAGGGTAGGGATACGAGAAAGGAAGTTAGATAGAAAGAAAAACTTTCATCTTCCTCCTATAGAAACTGCTTCGCCATCTTTGGGGCTTCCCATTGTTGGATATTCTTGACCCAAAATACTGTATATGGGCAGTATTTTCAAGGGTTTACAGTGGAAGGAAGGGCACTGACCTATTGATGATCACAAATCTTTATTTTTACGTGATTTATTCTTGACCCAGAACAATATTCCAATTAATGCTCCTATGTCCAAAAATTTATCAAAATTGTATTCAATTTAGGGTTTGGTGATTTATTTTTACGTGCTTAGGTATTATCCACAAATTTAGGGTTTGATTCAGCTGTGTAGTGAGTGGATCAATGGTTAGGGCATGGTTTTGGGGTTTTTCTTTAGTGGGTATTAGGAGCAATATGCTCAAACGAAGTATGAGTTAAATGGGAAATTTTCATTGCTAATATAGGAATTATTATGTTTTTGGCTGAAATCAGAACACCCAAAACATCTTAATAGGATTTTTGTTTAGATAAAGAGGGTTTGAATAAAAACTTATAATCACAAAGAAGGTACCACTTCTTTTTATTTTTATTTTTTATCTTCTCTTGAGAATCTACTTTTTGCTCAAGCATGTTTGCTGGTTAGCTTCAATTAGCAACAAAACTCAAAGATCGAAATGTTTTCCTTTCACTCAATAAAGAAAACACCATGATGAATTTTGGATTTAGTAAGCTTTTAGTGGAATTTGGAAATTTCTAATTAGGGGATAAACCAAAAAATACATACCTTCATTCGGCACTTGTTCTGATGCTTATCACGTTCAGATTTGCCTTGGAAGCCGGCGTTGCAATGAGTGCAGTCTTAGACTCCCTTGCCATCCACGGGTCTCTTCTTTCCCCTCAGAAAGTAAACAGGAGGCTTCCCCTTACCATTGCCCATTTCCTTCCCAAACCCTAGTTGTGAATTGATGGTTCTACCAAAAGAATGTATGAAATGATGAAACAGAGGGTGGGTTAATTTGTTTAATTAGGCTGGGCTGGGCTGGGGTGGTCTAGTAACTTAGCTATCAAAGAGTAGTTTCAAATCATATTTGAGAAATAGTTGCAAAGCTTTTCTTCTCACTCTAATCAAAGTTCAAAAAATAGAACTCAAACACTTATACGTAAGGTTTCACTAGAAATTAATGGGATTATGGGAGACTGAAAACTTGAGACTATTTTGAGAGAAAGAGAGTTAGAGGAGTACTGGATTAAGGCTAATATTTTTCCCATTTCCAGGACAAGAAATTAGTTTTGCCATGAAATTAGCAATGGTATTTGGTTACTAAAAAGTGCATTAAAAAAAAAAAAATGGTTTTTTCACGATTGATGAGATGACATGATATGATTGGTGCATAATAAAAATTTGTTAGGATGGGTCTATATGTGTGAGAGTAATATTGCAACAAGCATAACTTTACAATCTTACTAAGTTTTGAGAAAAATCATGTCCCAAGCATTGTTTTTTATTATTTGAGATGTACTACGTGTATTCAACTAGACAAAATTAGCCCAACTCAACTCAATTCAACTGGACATTTTGAATCGGTTTTTTGGGGGATGGGTTGGGTTTAAATTAGCACAATTTTCATCCCTATTAAACCAACCCAACCCACGCGCTATTAATAATTTAAGAATTGTATGTATTTTGAATTTGTTATATTAGATTTTGAGGCTTTGTTTAAATTTGTTAGTTTAATATATTTTGGTATTTTGAGATTTAATTTTGATAAAGTTGGAATTACAAAATATTAGGTCTATTGTATAAATTTCTTAGTCCATTAGGGTGTATGCACCTAAATTACCTGTCAACTAGTATGGTGGGTGGGGTCACATGAGTTGCTCATAGGTTTTAGTTACTGATTAAAGATGTTAGGACAGCCTACAAGATTCTTCATAAGGATGAGGTCTCAAAATCTCCATTTCAAGTTAGATCTCATTAGATTCAAACAGAGGTATGACAACTAATTTGGAAGGTGAGAACTCCCCACAAAGTGAATCTCTTTGTGTGGAAACTCATGCAAGACAGCCTTCCTACCTTTCTTGCTCTTAAAAAGAGAGGTATTAGTCATCACCTATGAAGCACGGGTGCGTTTCGGGACTCGGGTGCGGGTGCGGGACTCGGCAATTTTTGAAAAAGGTGGGTGCGGGTGCGGCGGGACTCGGCAATTAAAAAATTATTAAAAATATTTTTATTTATATTTTTAATATATTACTAAGCATACTTTCTCACATTATATAAACATATACCAAATTTAGGAGTAATAGTAGATAATAACTAAAACATGCTGTTCATAAATTAAATACAACCCACAAAATTGAAACTAAAACATTCTATAATCTGAAATTAGAATACAACTCATAAGTTAAAAACTAAAACTAAATAAAAGACAACTAACAAGACAGAGAGGCAGAGAGGCAGTGAGTGACCGATGAAGTGAGAATGCAGAGAGGCAGTGATGACAACTAAGCGACGAGAGGTGAGTGACCCAGAGAGGCCACAGAGACGAGGGAGTGAGTGACGCCGTGAGAGATGAATTTGGGTGGATGAACGATGATGTGAGAAATGTGTGCGTGAGAGAGTTCCAGGAAGCCATTTAGGGTTCGTTTTAAGCGCAACGTTGCGCCTTTGTGTTTTTTTTTTTTTAATTTCGGCCTGAATCGGCCGTTTCGGCCTGAATCGGGGATATCGCTCGATACGGCCCGAGTCAGCCCGAATCGCGCCGCGTCAGCGCGAGTTGGCTTGAAAACCGAAGATGACACGTGGCCGACGCGGCACCGATGCGTGAGCAGCGGCGTCGCACCCGCGTTGCGCCGCGTTGGGTGCGGGTGCGGCACCGGAGGTGCCGCGTCCGTGCATCCCAGGTCATAACAGCACATGCCCTTTCTGCAAAGAAAATGAAGAGGAAGAGTACTTCCCATCTCTTCACTGTACTTTCTTCACTGTACTTTCACTAGAGCTTGCTAGCATGGTTCTACTCTTGCCATTCATACTTCAGACTTAGAGAATATAAGTGTTCAAGCTTGGTTAAACAATATTATACTAAGACAGCTGGACCAAGAGAGGATGGAGTATCTTTACTCCATTCTCACTTTCCTTTGGACAATTTGGAATCATAGGAACAGCTGGACCAAGAAATAATTTGATCATTGAAAATTTATTAAAATAATGATAGCAATGTCTGGGGTGTAGTTAGTTATCAAACTAATCTCAACACTATAGGTTCCTATTTCAGAACTGGAGCAGGCAACAATGCATGAAAATTTTTTAATACCTAAAAAAGAAAAAATAGCGAAAGGAACAAATTTTTAATTTTTAACAATTAAAAATAAAAAATAAAAACAAAAGGAAAAGAATAATACAAATGGTTCAACAGTTATCTACTTGTGAGAATTAAACACCACATGGAGATTTTACAGCTTGTATAAAATATAAAATCTGTACTAGTCCTCTCAAACATAGCTGTCTGAGAGTTGGAGACTCATCTGATACGTGTTGACACAACACCTCTACCATTTGCTCTAATAGGAAACCAAGCCCACCCCTGCATTATTGAGAACACTAAGGTTTAATCATTGATATGCTAAAACTATTTAAACACATTAATGAAAGGAATGGAAGAAAAAAAAGGTATTAAACTAACAACAATCAAGTGATAGAAAGTCTAAAAAAAAGTGATAGAAACAAGAAGAGCAAACCTCTCCTATAAATCTAAACAAAATCACAAGAAATTTTTTTTTGATAAATAAAATAAGAAATTTTTGAAAAATCACAAGTAATTGAAAGTACTCAATAACTTAAACTTACTCATCAGGCTCCTGACAATTAGTGTGGCCTCACTTTATAGGAAAGGAGTCCAAATGGTATATTGACAAGATCAAGATAAGAGTTGGGCCAAAAAACTTGAATCAAACACACAGGGCTAGACAGCTATCTACATGGTACACAATTTATCAATATAAAAATGAACAATATTGGAGTGCATTATCCTTATTTGGCCCAAAACGATCGAATCACAATAATGCCAATGAGAGATTTAGATATTAAGTGTTCGTTTGAGAATGGGTTATTTAGCATTTTGTTGAAAACTTTTTGATAAAAGTGTACTAAAATTTACTTGTATTTTGAAAAACTTTGAAAAAAAGAGAAAATAGGGGGGAAAAAAATTAGGTTTCAAAAAGAGCTGTACATAAAAGGCAGCTGCAACTGCACATCATATTGGGACAAATATGAATCCAACCCGTTTCGGTGGCTGTTATTATCTCCATCCTTATTATATTCTTTACACACAATTGGTTCTTTAAAAACTTATAAATAAAAACAAGGGAAAAGTAGCTGCAACTGCCTGGTAAATAGTAATTATCACACCATCAGTGGAACAATTAAAATACAAATAGTGGCAACATTTCACACCAGTGGTCTCTTTTTTGCACTGTTTTAATTGAACAGCAGTTACTTTCATTTGGAAGGTAAATTCAAGCACAAAAATCACAAATAACATATTCTCAGAGATGTAAAGAAATTAGAATTTATAGCATGTTTCCTGCAAACCCTTCATTTCTTATTTCAGATCCCATCTCCATCATGTAAATGACTTCTAGGCTAGAGTGATCAAAAGTGCAAAACCCTGCCTCTTTATGTACCCAAAGAAATGGAAGGAGAAGGAGTCATCTTTCCTATCATTTTTCATTGACAAGTCACCATTTTCACATGAAATTAACCATGAGCATGAACTTCATTTCTAATTTTAGTTCCCATCTCCATATAAACCACTTCTAGGCTGGAGTGACGATAAGTGCAAAACCCTGACTCTCTATAGCCCAGAAGAAGAAAATTGATGCTTGAATAGATGGAGTGGAAAGAGAAGAAATCATCTATCCTATCAGTTTTCATTGCCAAGTCACCGATTTTACATGAAATTGACCATGAGTATAATAGAAATGATTGAATTGTTTTATTCCCTGTACCCAGTGTCCTTGTTCTCATACTTCATTTTATAGAATTTTTCACTTGTCATACTAAAAATAAATGTAGAAGCACACACACATGAAATTAATGCTTTCAAAGGAATAAGCAAGTCAGGAAAAGCAAAGACCTTTTGATTAGAATACCTTGTGAGAAGAATTGCACATAAGAGAGTGATAAGGTTGTCAATGAGGGGATTGACAACATCTACCGAATCATTAGGCAAAGCAAAGAACCCAAGCGTTGCCTGCTGAATTTGTCAAAAATTTTATGAATTTGAAACAAATGTTATAGAGTAAAATTCCCATTTTTAATGACACAGAATCCAATTTATCAAAATTTTGTACCTTCATCGCATGATTTTGTGTTTCAACCATTAGTTTTGGCTCCACAGAACCAAGGTAGTGCAGGTACTTAAAGCAAGGGCCTACAAAAGCATCAATAAAGAGGAAAAGTTAAAACAGATCCCAACAAAAGTAAATCATAACTGATAGCTTTAGAACAAGACATAATGATTTGATAAGTGATATTGAACTTCATTGTTGATTCTAATCTTGGAACTTCCAAATGCCTCGTGTAATGAAGAAGAGGAATCAATAAATCACTTGTTCCTTCAGTGCCACTTTGCTAGAGCCATCTGGCTTGGATCAAATTTAGGAATGAGAACCTCTGATCTGGTGTCTTGCTCAGTCAAGCTTTTGGTGGACTGTGCTATTATGGACAACACTACTTCTGATGCCAACAGAACGTTTCATTTGCAATCTATGTTTACTATCCTTTGGTCCATTTGGAATCACAGGAATCTAACTCTGCACCAAGGAAAAATTCCTAATCCCAAGGAAGTAATCCTAACTGCTCAATCCTTTATTTGCAGGTACTAAGAAGCCTTTTCATCGGATGCACAACAGAACAATCCTTTCAAACACCAGCAAGTGCAGAACTTCACTAATCAGAATTGGCTGATCATCCTAAAAGTGGCAGCTTTCAAGAACAACAGAACTAAGAGGAGCGGTTTTGCTTATCAGGCTTTAAATCAAGAGGGAGCTATCATATTTTCAGGTGGCAGCAGCTATGGAAAGAAGAAGCAATACCTAGCCTTACAAGAAGCAGTGAGTGAAGGTGTGTTTAAAGCCAAAGAGTTGGGATTCAACAGAGTTTTGATTCTAAGCACCAGCAAGGGATTTGACCAGTTTTGCAATCGCACTAGGAAACCTGATTGGATGGAGAAGCCATTATATTCTGATCTGCAGCAGCTAAAGTTCCAGGGTCTACTTGTAAACCATTTGCTTGTTCCTAGAATTGTCATTTCTCATGTTTTGAAATTGGCTTATATTACTACTGCCTTTCGCGTACATCATTGTAGGCTAAATCCTGACTATGTATTATCCTCATGAACTTTGCTGTATTGTTTCCTTTGTTTTAATGAATGTTTTCTCTGGTTTCAAAAACAAAAAAAAAGTCTTCATGGTCATCTCAGGCCTCTCAGCTCGTTAAGGTCAAAATATAGTCAAGCATCATGTCCCGTCTTTTCAAAGGAAATGATGCACCATTTTCCGCAGCTTTAATGACAGCACAACCTGCATTATCACCATCACAATAATGCCATTATCTTCATCTTTTTTTAATAATTAATAAAGATGTATAATAAAAAAAAACTACCTCATACAAAACGGTAAAAGGCAGAACAAAGATTACAAAGAGAGAAAAGGAAAAACAAAGAGAAAACTAATTACAAAAGAGAGAACCCAAAAACATGGGGAGAGAATCACTAGAGGTGAGTCTTCAAGCCCTAGACCAGTCGAAAAAAGAGCCACTAAAAGAGGCAAGCAGCTGGTCATCAGTGCTTTTCATGTCCTCAAACGTCCGCCAATTACGCTCCTTCCAAATACACCACATTAAACACAACGGAGCTAAATTTCAAATGCTAGACGAATGCTTTCCTAACCAATTCTACCAACCAAAAAGAGTATCTGTAGCCGATCTTGGCAAAACCCATGAAATCCCAAAAGATCTAAAAACTAAGCTCCACAGCTGATAAGCCTTTCCACAATGAAGTAACAAATGATCCACCGTCTCCCCATTAAAACGACACATAATGCACCAGTCAACAAAATCAAACCCTCTACTTCGAAGATTGTCACCTGTAAGAATCTTGTCCCAAACTGCAGTCCAAGTAAAGAAGGAAACACGCCGAGGAGCCTTAACCTTCCAAATACCTTTCCAAGGAAAGATCATAGGCAAGAGACCTCGAAGTTTATTATAAAACGAGCGGATATTGAAGTCCCCATTCTTTGATAACTTCCATCTCATACGGTCTTCATTCTCAATTGGAGGAAGATTAGAACCCAAAGTACAAAGAAAATCATCCACAACTCCCATCTCCCAATCATTTGGTCTCCGAATGAAGTGGACATCCCAGCTTCTCCGATCCTCTATCCCCAACCGCTCTAGACAAGAGGCCACAGAGGCTGCTTTATTGGAAGCAATCCCAAATACAGCCGGAAAGGTAAGTTGGAATGGTGAATCCCCACACCACCTATCCATCCAAAACTTCACTCTATCCCCCACCCCTACCTCAAACTGAATATTATTGCTAAAAACCTCCCAACCCATCCGGATACTTCTCCACAAACCACACCCATGAACACCTCTACCTAGCTTGGATGTCCATCCCCCCCACTCCTCCCCAAACTTCAAAGCTATAACCCGTCTCCAAAGCCTTGTCCCCTCAACCCCAAACCACCATAACCATTTCCCTAGTAAGGCTTTATTAAAAGTAGTTAATTTCCTCACTCCTAACCCACCATTTTCCACAAGTGCACACACCTTATCCCACCCCACCAAATGCGTCTTGGAACACAGGGCTGATAATCAAAAAGAAAGAATATGTTTATCTTTGCAATAAGTTTAAACCCTTAAACCATGTGACAAATTACAATTAGTCATTAAGGAACAAATTTCAATTGCAAAGAGTGCAGCATAGTGTATATAATGTAAATGTCATGTGGAGTGTAACTTGACAAGCTTTGGCAGCTTTTTAATGAAAGTTTTGGACAATTGTTATTAATTTTTTATTTTATTTTTTTGGTTAAGTAAAGAAATGGACAATTTTTACATTCACGAAAAGAAAATCCAATAGGTTTCAAAGACAAAGCAAGAACAATAAAAAGCCTCTGGAGGTTCTCATTCCTTTTCTTTTTGGTTCTCAAGGGTTCTAGGCCTCACTTTAGCAAACAATTTCACTCAAACTCAAACTCCTTCCGGAAAAAAAATAAAAAAAAAATGTAAAACTGTAGCAGAGGACATTAAGACATCATATTCACATAATTATACAGACCTAGTAAAACAATGGCAGCGATAACCGCCTGCTTTGCTGTAGGGTGGCGCACATGAAGAAGCTGTGAAAGCATATTAGTCCCCTGCAAAAGGAATAAACAAAGATGAGACATCAGAAACTGAATACATTAAGTGCATCTATTCTGGCTTCAATAACTGTTGATGGAGTATTTCGCAGCATAGCCATACATTAGAGCCAAAGCAGCATGTATATCGTCAGACTCTTCTGCTCTAAAACTGTCAGAGAAAATGGATAGGAATCTGCAATAGATTGAATAAAGAGCTTGTTCACATGAATATCCTTAATTGATACACGTTTTTCATATAAAATCACAAACACACGAAAAAGGGAGCTGCTGGGGGGGGGGGGGGGGGGGCGGCGCCTTAACACTGACCTAGTTAAAAAAAATTAAAATACCAAAAAGTATTACACTGACCTCAGAGATATTATATACCCAATGAAAATTACCACTCAAAAATAAAAGAAAAAAAAATGTGACAATATCTTTCTTTTCTTTTGGGGGAGGTGGGGTTCTACATCCTTCTATTGAATCAATTAAGGCGCAATTAAAGCATCCAGCCTGCATTAAAAAAAGGGGAAAACATGGTTGTTTGAAACAAGAGCATAGGCACTTCTATATAATCTAATTTCATCCCCAAATCTTGATAAGAAACCTGCAGTAACCATGAGAATCTATCAAACGTAAGTATTGAAATTAAACATAAACTCAGTGTCTAAAAGGCATTTCAGTGATTTTGTTATCAATTAATTCTTTAGGGTACTATGTTCAATCATATTAACAATAATAGAAAAGCCAAAAATTATATTGCGTCTCATGCTATTAAGAAAGCCATAACAAAAAGCAACTAACCGAAGGCATAGAGAAGAGAGTGTCCCTCTAAACTCACCTTACATATATATAGCTTGCATGCATATGTCCTTTCTATGTATGTACATTTGTACATATTCATTTGTGTGTATGTATGTAACCACAACAAGAAAAAAAAAAAAAAAGAATGAATAAATTTATCTTAGAAGATAGTACCTTTGAATATGCTTTGCCCAACATTATCTAGAATATCTTTCAGCTTGTCTAACACAGTATCCAAGTGGGATGCTGCAATCTAAAAATAGTCAAAAGCAATATATATTATAAACACATAACCAAATGGAAACAGAAAACAACACGCACCAAACTCTAAAGTTACCAGTCCCATGGCTTTCGCCAACCTGAGCCTGTTTGTTTGAATTGAAATGTCAGCTTGTTCATACATCCAATCTATCCTATCACAAACAGAAGCCCTGTCATTGACCTTTTGAAGAAGAATACCGAAGCACCTGCAAAAACAAAAACATATACCCTTCCAAAGTTAAAAGGCTAACCTCACTTTCCATTGACAATGGCCAAAATGGGTTTCATAAAAGTGCCAGTAAATCTATAACCGAAGATCTATGTGCAGGGAAATACCCTAATACCTATACATCATGTATTCAAAAACACTCACAACTTGAAGAAAATAAGAAATCAAATCACTTCTGGAGCAAAAGAAAGCAATATCGATTAAAAAATGCTTCCTGAATTTAATGGAGCAATATTGAATTAAAAAAGTATTGATACTGGTGAAGGAGTGCAGAATGTTCATCATTAGAAGTATAAAGCTCATATTGTTTGGTGAAAGCATTTCCAAGAGATATCACCCAATTGGTGTCTTGAATCACATCCAAAGATTCCGCAAGAAACTGTCATCCAATAATAAAGAGACATGTTATACATAATTGTAAGAATCAGGATACCTTAGTTTCCCAGCACATCTTGTCTACTTTCAAGGTACTTAGAAATGTCCTCTAATTATTTTGTAAAGATAAAGATTTTTTTTTTTTTTTTAAATTAGAGTTTTATTGTTTTTTTGAGCACCTAATACAAGTAAACAAATTATGCAACTTTAAGAAATAATTTAGACCAATTTTATGTCTTCTCTAATTCTTCTGCAAGGATAAATTTTTTTTTTTTTAATTAGAGTTATATTGTTTTTTCATACACATAATACAAGTAATCAAATTGTGCAAAATTCATAAATAATTTAGACCAACTTGCTGTTCCTCTTTGTTGCTTATTTAGAAAAATTAGTTTCCAGTCATATACTAGGTAAATCAAACTCAAAGAATGTTTTTCCTTTTATTGGCAAGTTACACATGCACCTAGTGGGTCTTGAACCCACGACCTCACCCTCCACCTAGATCTTGCAAGAGGTGCCCAATGAACTAGAGCTCATTGACAAATCAAACTTGAAGAATGACCTCACCCTCCACCTAGTGGGTTTTCAACATCTGCCATCTTAACCTTTTTTTTTTTTAAGTAACAACCCTTGTGGATTTTTTGGGAGTTCTAGGGTCTGAGACAGAGAGATCCTGTCTCCTTTGTTATTTGCCATTTTTGATAAGTAATAATGATTCATTGATATAAAAAGAGAGGAACATAGCACCCAAGTATACAGGGAGTATACAGGGGGAGCAAATAAAAAACGAACATTACAAAAGTCAAGAAAATCCAAAAGAGAAGAAAAAGGATGGTTTCTCCACACAGAGAGCCATTCAAGAAAGGTTCAGAGAAAAAGAAGCTTGAGATCAGGCATGGAACACTCAACATCTTCAAAGCATCTGCTATTTCTCTCCTTCCAAATACACCACATCAAACAAGGAGAAACGGCCATCCAAAAATCTTCATTACGATGGCGACCAAAAGGACCTTGCCAACAAGCCAAAAGACTAACAACCGACCTAGGCATAACCCAACAAACTCCAAATAAACCGAAAACCATATCCCACAAATCCAAAGCAACCGGGCAATGGAGGAAAAGATGATCAACACTTTCACTATTGCACTTGCACATAAAACACCAATCTAAAATGCAAATCCTTCTTTTCCTCAAGTTGTTAATTGTCAAACATTTACCCAAGGCTGCGGTCCAAACGAGGAAGGCCACTCTAGGGGGAATCTTCTGCTTCCAAATGCTTTTCCAAGGGAAAAACTGATCACTATGGCCAATTAGGAGATGGTAATAAGCACTAACCGTGACCCCTTGCCTTTACAAGGCAGCCAACAACACTTGTCCTCCCCAAACCCCTTTACAGGAGTGTTATAAATGGAATTGATAAAGCTCCTGAAAGCTTCCAATTCACAATTATGCAACTCCCTACAAAATTGTAACTCCCAATGAAGGATTCCATTGGTGTGCCTCAAAAGATCCGCCACACTTGCCTCTTTGCTATGGCAAATTCTAAATAATTCAGGATAGCGGACAGCGAGAGAAGAAGATCCACACCAACAATCAAGCCAAAACTGCACTTTAGATCCATCTCCAATTTCAAACATAATAAAACGAGATAAAGAGTGCCACCCCCGCCTAATATTTTTCCACAAACTAACACCATATGGACCAGAGCAAGAGTTAGAACATCAACCACCCCAATCACAACCGTACTTTGCCTCAATCACTTGACGCCAAAGAGCATCTCTTTCTTGCCTAAATCTCCATAACCACTTCCCTAATAAAGCTGCATTGAAAGATCTCAAGTTCCTAATCCCCAACCCACCTGAAGAAAGCGGAGTACAAACCGTAGACCAATCAATTAGATGAAACTTGGGCTCGTCACCTAGACCGCCCCACAGAAAGTCCCGTTGCAGTCTAGCAATACGATTGGCCACAGAAGCAGGAATAGGGAATAAGGAAAGAAAATAACTAGGAAGATTAGAGAAAGTGCTTTTAATCAAAGTGACTCTACCTCCCTTAAATAAATATAATTTTTTCCAACCTGCTAATTTTCTTTCCATCCTCTCAAGAATAGGGTTCCATATAGACTTGTCCTTGAATTTTGCCCCCAAAGGAAGGCCCAAGTATTTCATAGGGAGGGACCCTTGCTTGCAGCCTAAGACAGCCACCAAGAGATCCATGTCAAGAACTGACCCCACAGGCACCAACTCAGACTTACCTAAGTTTACCTTCAGACCTGACACAGCCTCAAACCAGATGAGCACAATACAGAGAATCAACAAATGATCAAGATCAGCATCACAAAAGATTAAAGTGTCATCAGCAAAAAGGAGATGGGAAACCGTCAAAGGTCTTCCGGTAGAAACACCTACACTAAAGCCTGACAAACGACCTTCTTGGACAGCCTTATCCAACATTCTACCGAAGGCTTCCATAACCAACACAAACAACAAAGGGGACAAAGGATCACCTTGCCGCAACCCCCTAGAACTTCCAAAAAACCCATGGGGAGAACCATTTATAAGGATAGAGAAGCGAACAGTTGAAACACAAAAAGAAATCCATCGCCTCCATTTATTAGGAAAACCACACCGCTAAGCAAAGAAGACAGAAAGTCCCAGTTCACATGATCGAACGCTTTCTCAATGTCCAATTTACATAACAACCTTGGGAGACCAGACTTTAATTTACTATCAAGACATTTATTAGCAATAAGAACAGAATCAAGGATCTGCCTATTTAGAACAAAGGCATTCTGAGGAGCAGAGATGATCTCTCCTAAAACCAAGCGAAGACGATTAGCCAAAACTTTGGCAAGGATTTTATAAACCCCCCCAACAAGGCTTATAGGCCGAAAGTCCTTAACTTCCACTGCTACAGGCTTTTTAGGAATGAGAGCAATGAAAGTTGCATTCAAGCTTTTTTCAAACTGACCAGAATCATGGAAATGGTGGAACATAGCCATGATGTTTGATTTGAGAATCCCTCAACAAGCTTGGAAGAAAGCCATCAAAAAACCGTCAGGCCCAGGAGATTTATCTCCATTAAACTCCTTGATGACCTCAAAAATCTCAAAGTCCTCAAAAGGTCTCTCTAACCAAACCATGCTATCCCCAGAAATACTTGGAAAATCCAAAACATCCGAGAGAGGGAGCTGCACTTGCTGCTCAGAGTATAGGTTCATATAGAATTGTTCAATATGGTCAGTGATCCTATCCTGGTTGGAAGACAAAGCCCCATCAATCATGAGGTTTTCAATATAATTACTTCTTCTATTAGAATTAGCCATCCTATGAAAAAACCTCGTGTTGGAATCCCCTTCCTTAAGGAATAAGACTCTGGACTTTTGCCTCCAGCTAATCTCCTCTAACAAAGCAGCCTTCTCAAGATCGGCGCGAAGGGAAGCTTTTTCCAACTTTTCCTCCTCTGAAAGAGGTTGAGAGTCCTCTTTAACATCTAAGGCATTCAACTTACTCCATAATTGATGTTTCTTGACTGTGATATTGCCAAATTCAGTTTCGTTCCACTTCTTTAGGTCTGCTTTTAGAGTAGCCAACTTCTTGGCAAGAATGAAACTAGGAGACCCATGAAAATGGTAATTCACCCACCAAGACTTCACCTTATCAAGAAACCCCTCCGCCTTCAACCACATATTCTTAAAACGAAAAGGAGTTCGACCTTTACGATGACTTCCACTCTCCAACAAAATAGGGAAGTGATCGGATAACACTCTAGGGAGCCTTTTTTGGGAGAAGTGAGTGAAGTAATCAGCCAAAGTGGGAGAGAAGAGAAATCGATCAATTCTGGAGGCCGAAGAAGAGTTAGACCATGTGAAAGACCCTCCCTCCAAAGGGTTATCCATTAGCCCATGATGCGCAATAAAATCTGAAAAATCGTTCATGCAGCGAGAGAAACTTCCCACCCCTAACCTTTCCGAAGGAAAGCGGATGACATTAAAATCCCTTCCCAAGCACCATGGTAAATTCCACCAACTGATCAAGCCAGCCAATTCCTCCCACATAGAATGACGCATCCTATTCCGATTTGGACCGTAGATACCTGTGAAGGCCCACTCAAATTGGTCACAAACATTTTTGAATTTACACGAAATCGAAAAATGCCCCACTGCTTCCTCAGTTTTTTCAACCACCCTTCTGTCCCATAAGAGCAGAATACCACCGGAAGCACCCTCAGAACCCAGATACAACCAATCAACGAAAGGACAACTCCAAATACTTCTAATTAGACCTCTTGAAATCCATTCCAATTTTGTCTCTTGCAAACAAACGATATCAACCCTCCAAGAGCATAACAAATTACGAACCTTTAGCCGGTTTTCCTTGTCATTCAAACCTCTACATTCCAAGATAAGATCTTTAAATTCATTGGGAAATTAATAGAGCCCTGTCCTTACCATTATCACTGCGTCTGGAAGAAGGTGAACCATAATTGACAGAGCTAAATAAACCCCTCAATTCCCTTATCCCTTTCCTCCCTGAGCTCTGCACAGGTTTCTCAGATTTTTCCTTAACATTCTACTGCTGTAACTCAGCTTCAACAGCCAACAGGAAATTGGTTGTTGGACCTTCCAACCCTTTGAGGGATGTCCCAAGGAAATCATCAAAGCCACTGAATTTTTCCTGAAACCATTCTGAGTACTTGACCTCACCCAGCAAACTCTCTACAACTAGAGAAGCCGACTCATCAGACAAATCCCTAGCGCCCCTAGGCAAAGAGAAAGCCAGGGGTTCGACATTAAGAGGAGGCGAAGGATCAAAAAACTGAGAGGCATCCTCAGAACAAATATTAGACACCTAATCCTCCACCATAACATCAACTCCTTTTTCCATTTCTGAATTTATCTCCATAGGTTCCGATGACTCCCCCGGAACCATTACCAATTGATTTGAATCATCCACTCCGACATCAACACCTCCCACCGGCGGCAAAGAAAAATGAGTCGGGACAACCACCCTCTTTCCATCACATAATTCAAGAACCCACTGGTCAGAATTCCCCCATTTCCTAATAGCGTTGTCTGTGTGCTCATGGACGATCCGTTGGATGTCACGATGCCAGGCCACTTCACTTTCGGAGCACAAGGACTCCTCCACCGAAGCATCGGAGCAACAAGACTCAGAGACGGAGGCGTCAGAGTTGTCGATCACGGAGAGAAGATTCTCGGTGGACGTCGAAATCGTTTGAGACAACGATAGTTCAATGTCGGACCCATCGCTGCCAACATCTGATGGAGCCGACGAAATAAGGCGAGAAGAAGAGGCTTGCGAAGAGTGAGCGTGAGTCAGAAGAAGGGGTTTAGGTTTCCAAATATAAAGAGGTTTCTGTTTGGTTTTGATTGAGTGGGGTTTGGGTTCGGAGTAAGGCCGACAAAAAGGAGAGGCTTAAGAGGGCTTTGGGTTCAGGCTGGGCTTTGGGTTAAAAGGTTGAAAAGGCTTTGGGTTTGGGATGGGTTTTGGGTTAAAAGATTGAGAGGGCTTCGGGTTTGTAATAGATTTTGGGTTAAAGGATAGAGAAGACTTTGGGTTTGGAATGGGCTTTGGGTTAAAGGCTTGGAAGGGCTTTGGACATAGGATTTGGTCAACCGAAGGGGGAAAGGGCTTAAAAGAGGCAGTGGGGTTATGGTTAGAAGCTTGGCCCAACTCAAGGTCCACCTTAGAAACTCCGGACCAGCTGATCTCCCACTTACCTTTAGGCCCATGAACCAACCTGATAAAAAGGTCCAAAGACACCCCATCTTCACCTTCAGTACCATCTGATAAGACCTTTGTCCGTATCAGAGTATTCTCCTTCCCAAGACTGCTCTCGCGAGAATCCCGGGTCTGAGAATCCAGCTTTGCAGAGATAGACTTTCGAGAATCCAGCAATAAATGCTTAGGATTCGCAAAATCGCGAGGAACCTGGGACTGAGCATACTCCACCGCCGCAGCCTAGCTGAGAGAATTGGGTTCACTTCTCCGGCCATGCACCACCGCTGCCGCAAAGAATTTAGAAGCTTTATATTCAGACCCATGAAAAGGCTTAGGTGGTAGATTAATGGCGAGCAGTCCCGACGCATATCTGGTTTCAGTGTGGGAGATACAATGGGAATATTATTAAGGTATCTCATCTCCACTTTGCCAATGATACCCTGATATTCAGCGTTGCTGTTCTTGATCAGCTTTTGTTTGTCCAGCTGATTCTTCTCTGGTTTCAGAAGTATCTTAAAGGAGGTGCAAGGGAGATTGGTTGGATGGAAACAAATTTACTTGTCCAAGGAGGTAGAGTCACCTTAATTAAAAGTACTTTATCTAACTAACTGACATATTTCCTATCTTTATTTCTCATTCCCGCCGAGGTGGCTAACTAAATTGAACAACTTCAACGAAATTTCTTATGGAGTTGTTTGGGGGATGAGTTGAAATTTCGTTTTTTGAATTGGAATCAAGTTTGTGCTCCTCTTTGAGTAGGCGGATTGGCTATCTAAAATTTGAGCCCTTTTAATGAAGCTTTGCTAGGAAAATGGTTGGGCAGGTATGGAATTGAGAGGGACACACTTTGGAGGAGAGAGATAGAGGTGAAGTATGACTATGATTTTTTTTTTTGGGGTGGGGGGGGGGGTTGGGTGCTCCAATCCAGCTCCTGGTCCTTACAGAGTAATTTTGTGGAAGAATGTTAGATAGGGATGGACTAAGGTGAAATGGCACGATCAGTGGTGTGGGGAGAACTCTCTTGCAATATGTTTTCCAGAATTATTTACTATTAGTCATGCAAAGGTGGGGAGTGTAGCTAATTTATCAATGTTTACCTATGGGGTTCTCTACTAGGATTTCAATTTTATAAGGGCTATGCAAGATTGGGAATTGGAGCCATTGCCAAACTTCATGGCTACTATTTATGGTCCCTCAGTGAGGGGGAGTGGGGAAGATAAGATGTGTAGGGTACTAGATAAGAAAGAAGGTTTCTAGGTTAGTGGTTTCTATCATGTCCTGCTACATGCTAATATCCAATCTTTTCCTTGGAAAAGCATTTGGAAATAGAAGATCCCCTCTAGAGTTGCTTTCTTTCTTTGGACTGTAGCCCTAGGGAATATCTTAACTGGCAACAATCATAGAAGAAGACTTGTGTCTTCTCTGGATTGGTGTTTTATGTGCAAATGTAACAAGGAATCAGTAGACCATTTATTACTCCATTTCCCTATTGCTTCAAAGTTATGGTCTATGGTATTGGGTTTGTTTGGAGTTTGCTGGGTGATGCCAAAGTCTGTGGTTGATTTACTAGCTTGTTGGCAAGGTTGTTTTGGGCGTCATAGGACATGAGTCTATATGGATGGCTACCCACCATTGCTTGATGTGGTATTTTTGGAGGGAGAGGAATAATTGGTTCTTTGAAGATACAAAGAGAACTATGCCTAAGCTAAAGCATTTTTTCTTTAGAACTTTGTTGGATTGGATATCTATTTTACGCAGTCACTATGTTTGATTATTGATTTAATAGACTTATGTAATTTGCATACTTAATTGAATGGTCCCCAGTCGTATACTTTATGTATACGACTGGAGGGAGAGGAATAACCGGTGCTTTGAAGATACAAAGAGAACTATGCCTGAGCAAAAGCTCTTTTTCTTTAGAACTTTGTTGAAATGGATATCTATTTTATGTAGTCACTCTCTATGTTTGATTATTGATTTAATAGACTTATGTGATTTGCGTAATTAATTGTATGGTCCCCAGACGTATACTTCTTGTATACGACTAGGGGGAGAGGAATAACTGGTGCTTTGAAGATACAAAGAGAACTATGCCTGAGATAAAGCTTTTTTTCTTTAGAATTGACATAGGACAAGGAGGAACAACAAAATCTGACATAAAATCAAATAATATATAATTAATCTGTCTTTCCACTGCCTTCTGCATCAAGAACTTTGTTGGATTGGATATCTATTTTATGTAGTCACTCTCTATGTTTGATTCTTGATTTAATAGACTCATGTAATTTGCATAATTAATTTTATGGTCCCCAGTTGTATACTTCCTGCATACTTGGGTGATGCTATTTTTTTATATAAATAAATACTTATAAAAAATAAACTACAGCGGACTTATAAAAGGCGAAAAATATACACATGGTGTTTAATTGTTAGTGTTTAACTATTTAATCAAAATATATTGATGGAAAGAGGAGCATATATCATCTGAATGAATAGAAACTCAAAGAGACTTACATTTATTATCATGTCATCCCAAGTCTCTTGATATGACAGATCCTGCTTCAAGTCTTCAGTGTCACTAACATATGCCTTCATTTTTGGAATCTAAAGCTTAGCAAAGACTACAATAATTAGATTCTAATGCAAAACCATTTTGTATACTTTTGTAAACTATATAAGTTGTACAAAGAAGAATCTTAACCGCAAACAATTTCCCTAACATTTTTTTTATGAATGGCAGGATGGGAGATCTAAAATGTATGTAAAATCTTCTCACAGTGACAAAGATCTACCTGATCCCACAATGTTCGTCAACTAATGAACTGAACTTAACCCACTTTTACCCAAAATAATTGTAAAGAGATCAGCCAATGTTTAATTTACAATTACCACTTTCATATATCTATAGAATAGTTTTTTTATTTTTTATTTATTTTTTATTCTTATCATTTTTTGAACCAAAAACAAAATAATAGATTTCTCTTTAAGCATCAAATACATATTACAGGCCAAACCATTTCATTAGTTTTCCACTCCCACACAACAGTATGTACTCATTAGAAGCTTCAAAACTTCAATTGAATATGAACTTTCAATTCCAAATCAGTTTTGTGCACATAATGATATACCTCATCTTGCCAAAACAAGCTGTTATTTTTTGGGAAGAGAGGTGCTAGATAACAAAGGACCAACAAGTCAATGAAAACAAATAAACACATATTTTTCCATTCAAGTATTGTAATTGAAACCAAATAAAATCAATGTAAGGAGCATGATAGAAATAATTTTTAAAAACATCACATCACAGACGCACACAATTTCATGAAAATTGCCAAAGTTCTAACCAAAATTTCCAGTCTTTATATACTAACCATATAATAGAGAATTACAAAGTGTATGTGGTATTGTCTTGCAATTTTTTTTATTGATCAGAGAGAAAAGAGAAAAGATCGCATAAACAATGATCTCAAGAAGGAGCCAGATTCCCAGAAAAAGGGCCTCCATGGTGTATCAGAACAAGCTTTACACTCACTACGCATATTATCACTATCAGATGGTCTATGCCTGCACAATTCTGAAATACATCTGCAAACCTGTAAAAGCAGCATGTGTGTGAATTTGTGCAAAGAATTTTTGTTCCTTTTTTTTTAAAAAAAAAGGTCACAATAATAAAACTTTCAACCAACTCTTATAATAATTGCATCATAAATTCAGACATTCACAGTTTCTACTTCCAACAACAATTAGGCAGAATCTTATTTAAGAAGGAATATGAAACAAGCCACATAAACACCAAAGGCACACACGAAAAGAAACAGTGAAAGACTGGGAATAGAAAAATTTCCCCACATACAAGGAATATGCAACAAGTTGTAGAAAAAGTCTTACTGTGGCAGCTGCACCAATATAATCCTCTGGAATGATCATCTTTAACAGAAAAGGCCACAGAATATGCTGCAAAATTTTTGGATATATACATTAAAATATGAATAAGAAAGATGTTATAGTTGGTTCAACATTAACAGTCATAAAGAAACCAAGAAAACCCACTAAAGGTAAAGTCACCACTAAAGATTTAGCTATCTGACATACCTCAATTTTAGGAATTGTAATAGTCAACAAAAGGAGTCCTTTTTCACAGATTGCTCTCAACTCTGTTGGACAAACTGCCCCAATTTTGACCTGAGAAGAACACAAGCTACTACTAAATGGCCATAACAGGCAGAAATGACTAGATATATGCAAAATTTTGATATTGTAAGGTAACATCTAGCTTCTAACCTACAAACCTGACCCTTAAAGTGCTATCCATCCACTAGGACTCACAGTACTCAATTGGAAAACTGGAAACAATGTGACACTAACTAGTGTTGGATGTACCAATCTTGTCAACAACAAAAATTACCATTTTTTTTAAGCATACCATCCCATCACTTGGGCCATCTGAAATATGAAGTTCTCTTTTCGACAAATAAATCAAATCAATCAACGAATTTGAAGTTTCATATCTATAGAAGTCAGATGTAAACCTCTGATCTCTTGCATTGGGAAGAAACATATGTGCCGCTAGACCCAAAGACTTCCTTGGAGGTCCCAAGCTCATTTCTGTCCCGATCTGGTAGAGCACAATCAACTACCACCAAAGAAATCAGAATCTAATAAGAAACAGGAATATTTTACTAGCAACAACTTCACTGCTTCAACAAGTAAAGGCCTTTTATTGTTCAATGCTTCAAAACACTAAGTAGGAGATGCTTCAAAACACTAAGTGCACCAAAAGTGAAAGGTTCTTCCTTCAACCTGCATTTCTGGTAGCAGAAAAATGTGGAAATAGAAAAGACAGTACATTAAAATTTTATTTATGTCTTAAGACTCCTACTCCTACAGGAAAAGATGCCAACTTAAAACTTGTCTTATTTTAAAAATAAAAAGAAAGAATTGCGCCATCCACCAAAAAAGTAACTGATAAGATTATAATCTTTACAGAACAAGATAATACATTTGTAAAGGCATAAAACATAGAAAACCAAGCATGGGACTCACATTCAAAAGGAACATAAATATGAAATTAAAGAGTGTGAAAAGAAGTAAAATTAAGCGAATTGAGAATTGGAGTGTGTTTATGTAAGAAAAAAAAAATGGGAGGGTACCTAGGGCAGGGATTGTGATTCCAGAGCTTGAAGAAGCCATAACGAGAATTGAGAATGAGAAAGAGGAAGTGATAAAAATGAAATGTAGGAAAGAAGTAGGAGACGAATACGGGTTTGAGAGAGACAATGGCAACGCAGCGAAGATTTGAGAATTGAGAAGGTCGTATTTTTTAAGCCCCATCTCACCTAAAGGCCTACTACAGGCTTTAGTGGGCCAGCTTCATTATCATTACGAGGATTAGAACCCGCTTTCAGCTTTCACATTTTGGTAATCAAATCTCTGCTCATTGTGGGCCTGAGCTTGTTGGTTTACGTGGAGTCTGGGACCAATCGATTTTTTTCCTGTTCTTTTTGGTGAAGGCCTGAGTAGGATAAATGGTAAAATGTAAAATTGATCTTTTAAGGTTTTTTCAGATTTTATTTCAATATTTTAATTTTATTTTTATTTATTTTAGTCTTCTAACTTTTAAGTTTATTAAATTGAGACTTTTCCATCAATTTTTGTTATATGCTATGATTAATTTTTCAATTTTATAAATTTTTCTTCAAATTTTTTAAATTAAAAAAAAATCAATTAATGATTGAAAAATATTTTCCAAAATTTTTTTTCAAAAAATTTTAACAAAAATTAACGAAAATGTCTTAATTAAAAAAATCTAAAACTTATAGGACAGAAATGAATGAAAATAAAGTTAAAGGACTTAAATGAAATCTGAAGAAAGTTAGAGGGTTAGTTTTGCATTTCGGCCTAGAATAAATTTACAAGGAACCGGGCCATATAAACGGCCCAACCGACCTTGGATACTATTTTTTGACGGTTGGGGTTGGTTTGCTTCATTTTGATGGGTTTGTCACAAAAAGCTTTCACAATTAGAACTTTGTTTGAGAGAAGTTTTGATATTAATTTGTATTTGTTTGATTGTTTTTTTTAACAATGTTAATTCATCTTTTGCAAAATTTTAAACCCTAGCTTTTTGATCTATTTTATGTTATATTTTCAAATTAAAATATGCTTTTTTAACGGCAAATTCAAAGGTGAGTTACGAAAGCTTAACAGAACAGAGCTCAAATGGATAAAGTGTCAAATTCCAAACCATAAGTAGGTAACTTAAATTCGGGTCAAACCACAGCAGGATAAGTTGTAATTTTCTATATATATGTGTGTGTACCTAAATTTAATATTACTATTTACCATATTTTATTATGGGAATTACTATTTACCATTGAAAAACACTATAGACAAATAGATTAAATTCAATAAAGAGGTGGTATTTATAAACCCTATGTTTACACCCTTCAATCAAGCATTACCACGTCATACTTTTTTTAAATAAGCACTCATAAGCCCAATCCTTAGTAGGTGTAATAATTTTAATAATTAATATATTTCCAAATAAACAAACTTCCTATATGCACATAAATCATCTCTCTCAATTTTTTTTTAAAAAGTTATTTTTTTGGAAATATAATTGTCTGAGTAAGATATTTTCTAAAATAGATTTTAAGTTTTATTCTAATATTACAACTCACAACAAAACTTATGGATATGTTCAATTACAACACATTTTATTCTCAATAACAAAGATTGCCATTTCAATCTTAATTCTCATTCAGTGTATCAAACATGCCCTTATAGTTGAGTTTTTGCTTAGTATATATAGATAAATAAATAGATATAGATATGATTAGAGACCTTGTTGATATTAGCTTCACCAACAAAGAACGCTTTTTAACCTGCCATTTGTTTCTCTTATAATATATATATTTTTTTGGTATATCATGAAGAATTATAGTTTACCAATCTTCAATTGTTGGTTTCTACCGATTCTTCTATATTGGAAGCCAATATCCATTACTACTCAAACCGGTAATGCCAAAGATACTATTGGGTTAAGATAGATTGACCCTGGTTAATTAATTTAATTACCCAAATTGATTAATTATGTTAAATTACATGTAAATCATGGAGGCACCACAAATCACAAAATAAACTAAATGCAGTGGAAATTAAATAAATTAACACGATGATTTGTTGACAAATAGGAAAAACCTTTTTTTGTAAATATTTCTAACTCTCGGAGAACAAGTTCTTCTTTTCCAGGCAAATATTTATTACTACTATGAATATAAAGTCTGTATATGAAAGAAATATTATAATCCATTATCATGAACTAGAACAATATCTTCTTGCGTGAAGTTCCTCTGCCCCGTCAGAAGCACTGAAGCAAAATGCCCAGCAAAGCACTTAATTTCATGCCTTATTTTTATCATCTAATTTCCCTCTTGCCTTACCACTGCCTTCCACCCATCTTCTAAGCCTTTGAAGTAACTTTCCTCTTTTGGAACAAACATGCTCACTACTCTCTTCAACAGTCTCAACTACACCATAGCAAGGCTCATTGTGCTCCAAGTGAGAGTTACGTAATTCATGCTCTAAGCTATAATTTCCAATTTCTTGGCCACCTTCAAAACATGGGTCAGAGACTCAGAGTCACTTTTCTTGTAATGATTCTGTTGTTGTTCTTCATGATTTCTCATTAACTGATGCCTTAAGCATGCATTGATCCATTTTAAGAGAATCAATTCCCCAACTTCAGCTGCTCGATCCTTCTGGAGCTGTTCCAGTTCATTTACAAGCTCACTGTAATTTTCCATGGCTATAACTTCCCCTTCAATCTACAAAATGAGAACTCATTATAGTTAGACCATCAGTAGCAAGAATAAAAAAGATAGAAGCTCACAACATTGTTGCACATTTCAATCCCACTTTCACAACCATAAATGGTTTATGCCAAGAGCCATGTGACTCAGTGGAATTATTCAGTTTTCCCATGAAAAACTTGGGTTCAAATCCCCCTTCCCATCATAGCTACACATATGTCTGTTGCCTCTGTTTACTTAATCTTTTAGTGACTTTCAAAGTTGCTATCTACTTCCAAATGGAATTGAGTCATTTTAATATATCAAAGGATGCTGTAAATATAAGCATAAGTATTCGAATGTACAAAGGATGCTCAAACCTTGGACTGAAATTTCTCTGCCAACTCAAGCTTATTCAAAAGTTCGTTCTTTTCCTCCTGCATTTGGTCCATAATTTTGTGCAGTTCTCTAACTTCTTCCTCCAATTTTTTGATGACATTAGACCTTGTTTCTAGCTCATCAGAATTTCTCATAATTTCTGCTTCTGTAGCTTCAATCTTCATATTTTGGTCTCTTTTAACACGTGATTGCTGCTTGGTTCTTCTTAAAAGCCTCTTTACCTTCCTTTGAAGTGACCCATTTTTTTATTTCCAATGTCCTAATTGCTCTAGAACTCCCACATATTGTACTACCAAATTTCGAAGTCTTTCATTCTCAGCCTCCGCAGATGAAATTTCCCTATCCAAGAACTCAACATGAGCAATCTCCATTAACACCATGTTCTTAAGCTCCATAAGCAAAGACTGTTGCTCTTTTAAATCACAATAACTCACAAACTGCTTCTTTAGCTCCCTTTTGATTATTATTATTTTTTCTAACTAAAATGGTTAATACAGAACCTCAACAAAAATGTTCAATCTTTCAAGCAAGACCAATAAAAGGGAGAAGGGAAAAATGGATCATGGTTTGAGCTTCCACAAGATGTTCTTTGTCTAGTTTCAGCACACCTCTTTGTTTGGGACCTCTTAGCTTTTTGTGCCATTTGCAAATCATGGCTATCAGTTACTCCCATCAATCGGCCACTACTACCTCTAATGGATTCCCCACATTCTCAGTCTCCATGTTTGATCTCCTTGGATAATCACAAATGCAAATTTCTTCACCCAATACAAAATGACACTTATCAAAAGCACATACCAAGATTGTGAGGTGCATCTATTCGTTTCTCAAAGTATGGGTGGCTGCTCTTGTCTCGAAAAGATTGTAGTAGCTTCTTTTTTCATCCCTTCAACAGGATCAAAATAGAACTTTCAAGATATCCCAAAGAAGATGCATTTCAAACAATGTGCTTTTCTTCTCCTCCGGACTCTATAAACTGTTTTGTTTTTGGAATCACATTGAATGGAGCAAAATTCGGCATCATTAGGCGTGGTGAGGCATATTAGATCATACGTGAATTTATATGGAAGGAATCAGACAGCTTGAAAAGTACTCAGCTCCTATCCTCATTATACAAGAAAACAAAATAGGTCTCTCCCTATAGACAGAAAGAGGTGACATTTTAAAAGGACATTGAAGACGAGAGCCAGCTAATGGTTATTAATTGTTACCCTATGCCCTGAACCCAATCTAACCCTAGGAATGCCACCCCACTCCGACTATGGATTCCTCACTCTTCTTCTCCAGGATGAGGCTGAGGGTTTATAAATACAACACCAAGACAAATGGGTCACCGTTGAACCAATCGCTAATGCCTTCGTTGTCAACGTTGGTGATCATCTTGAGGTGGGTTTATCAAATTAAATTAAAGAAAGATTAGCCGACATGACACATAAGTTTGTAAGAATTATATAATAAATTTTGTACATATCATTATCTCACATGTATGCTAAAAATAGTACTATTAAATTCTGTAGATCTTTAGCAACGGGAAGTACAAGAGTGTTTTACATAGAGTCTCGGCAAATATTTCTGTAAGTCTTGGCTATTAGTGGCTTCTTTGCATAGTCTTTCTTTCAATTGCATGGGCATCGCCTAAACTCGTCAACGAAGAGAATTAAGGCCTTACAAGGACACTGACTTGTATTCTATCTCCTAAACTCGTCAACCAAGAGGAAGAATTTCTTGGAGTCTAGGAAACTGTGCTGAAGGAAACTATGATGCTTATCTCTCCGCAACACTATTTTGAATTGTTTATTAACATATAAAACAAGCTATTGACATTATCTTTAAGGACAAAAATGTTTTTGGGTATTTGAAAATCGTGTGTGGCCACAATGCGTGCTTTGTGACCTGATAGGAATTCCTACTAAATTTCTAGGATGAAAATACAACAAATTTTCCCCTTATTTTAATGACAAAAATCCATAAGAACTTGGTGCGTCACAATGCACTAAACATGTTCCTTACCAAATTGCCAACTCAACTTTATTGTGAAATATATAACCTCACTTGAGGGGGACGCCTTGAAATACGAGGTCCAGCTACAGTTCCCAACCGCCAACAACGAGGTTAATATGAAGCGATGCTGACGGTAGCCAAGTCCATGGAAGCCAAAAAGGTACTCTTAAAAAGTGACTCCAGGTTAGTAATCAGGCCGATCAAAGAGGATTATGAAGCAAAAGAGCAGAGTATCCAGAAGTACTTAAAGTTGACAAACTAGCTTGCCAAAGATCTGGAACAAGTAGAATTTGTGCAAGTTCCAAGGAGTTTGAATATGGAAGCAGATGGAGTGGCGAGACAAGCATTGTCAGAAGCTGTGGATGACCCACTGGGAATTAGGATGGAGGTACATAAATTCTCCAATATAGAAGAGGTTCATACGTCTGCCATACAAGGGAGCACAAGCTGGATGACACCTCTCATTTCGTACCTAAAGGATGGCTACCTACCATCAGACCTAGACGAGGCAAGGAAGATAAAGAAGTGAGCTACCAGATTCACACTCCTAAATGATGCGCTCTACAAAAGGGGATTTTCTCTCCCCTACTTAAAATGTGTCGAAGTGGACAAAGCAAGATACATCTTGGAGATTCCACGAAGGCATTTGCGGAGATTACTCGGGACCAAGATCCCTAATATCCAAGATTACTAAAGTTGGATACTTCTGGCTAACAATGCCGAAAGAAGCGAAGGACTTCATCAAGAGATGTGACAAGTGTTAGAAGTATGGGAACGTCCAGAAAACCTCAGGAGAAAAGATGACGATCATAACCTCTCCATGGCCATTCACGCAATGGGGGATCGACATAATGGGCCCCTTGCCTCAAGGTAAAAAACAGGTAAAATTTTTACTCATGACAATTGATTATTTTATGAAGTGGGTAGAAGCAAAGGTTTTGGCAACAATCACGAAGGCAAAAGTACAAAGTTTCATGTGAAAGAACATTATTTGTAGGTTCGGCATATTGAGGGCGATCATCTCAGATAATTGTAGGCAATTTGACAACCAGGCATTTCAATCTTTCTACTCAAGACTCGGAATCAAAAACTACTTCTCATCACCAAGGCACCCATAGGCCAATGGACAGACAAAAGTGATTAATCAAACCTTGTTGAAGGCCATCAAAGTTCGACTAGAGGGGGGCAAAGGGTGCATGGCCTAAAGAATTGCCAAGTGTCATTTGGGCCTACAAAATCACGACTAGAACCCCAACGGGAGAGACACTGTTCAACCTTACTTACAGCACGGAAGCTGTAATCCCCATTGAAGTAGGGGTTACCAGCATAAAGAGGGAATTTTTCAACGAAGAAACCAACAACGAACAGCTGAGGATGAACTTGGACTGCTTAGATGAGATAAGAGATGACATGTTCAAAAGGATGCCAGATACCAACAATGAATAACTAAGGACGAACTTGGCTGATCTTGTGAATGTTTTCTATCTATTTTTAGGTGATATTCATGGACAATACAGTGATTTTGGTGGTTTCCTACTAATATAAATGGATTTGAATTAACTGACCTTTTTCTTGCATTTTTCTTTGTGGGCCAACAGTTCTAAGCTATCTTGCACCATTGCTCGACAGTATTCGCATTCTTCAAACTCCTTGTGTGAAAGGTCTTTCTTTTTCTTGCGAAGAGGAATGAAAATCTTCTTGGACTTCCCACCCATCTCATATCTCAAAATTCTCAAAACCCTAGAAACTTCTTGTGTCTGTGGTTGTGTCTTGTGTGGGATAGAGTTAGGGTAGAGGGTGTCAAATAGTTGGGTCGGTGGGTGTGGGTTGGGCTTAAATGGGTTAGGACTTCAGCTTGAATTCAGGCCAATGAATACTCAATAATAAAACATGTGTTTTGTTTACTCAAATTATTAGAAAGTTTAAAAATAAGTATAGGAAGTTTGAGAGTAAGTATAGGAATTTTTTTTTTCTAAAAAGTAAAAAAGTATAGGAAGCTTTTTGAAGGTAATGTTGTCAAACTTCCTTTACTTACTCTCAACGTGCTATTAGGTCCCCAACTAGGTCCGTCCCTATCACAAAGCCACCCAAACCCGCCTATTTGACACCCTTCCTTCTCCCCAAAAACACAAAACACAGATTTTTGAATCTCTGAATCGCAAGGGATAGGGTGCTGACTGCCATTGATTTGTCTTGCTCTTGTGTGGGATATAATTCAAGTAGGGTATAGAAACAGTGTCAAATAAGTGGGTTTGGGTTGGCCTTAAATGGGTTAGGCTTAAAATTGGTTGTTGTCCACTTTATTGTGATAGCTTTTACTATCAGGCCAAAACATCATTTAATTTTTGGTGTGAAAAAGATTCCAACTCAGGTCTTGCTTGTTACACAACAAAAGATTTTACTAATTGAGCTAATTAAAATCCATTCACTAATAACTTGATAACTCTTGGTCTTGGTTATTGTGAGGGGTTATTTCTTGGTTTCTTCTAGTCATTAATAACTTGATTATCTTTAGATAGTAGTAGATAGAAACAACGCTCGTAAGGAATCCTATTGAAACCAAGAAATATAGACCTACCTACCATCATATAGGGAAAATGCTTTTCTTTTTCTACAACGAAAAGCAAACACACGACAAAGAAAAAAGAAATATGAAGATTACTTCTTTTTTTGGATAACTCATAAGGGAACTAATTGTGATATCAATTGTCTTTTAGTAGCTAAGTGATTAAACATAAGTAGATTATATTTGTTTTAATTTTCTATGGTATATTCACAGTTAAATCTCAATGAACATTGATTCTAAAAAAAACACAAAAAAATCTCAATCTGATTCCAAAAGAAGTTATCCTCATGTTTGAATATAAAACCTAAAAGATGTTTGGGATGGGTGTATTTTGTATTTCTTTAACTAAATGGGCTCAGAATTACTTGAGGTAGAGACTGACCTTTACATAGGGGGAAGGAAAGGAATATGAATGCATTTTCCTTCCAAGTTCCAATAGGATTAAATGATTTAAACATTAGACAATCTTATGGGTGATTTTAAAGCATTGGTACTTTAATTTCAGAGCATACAACATGGGATAAGTCATAGGACAAACAAAAAAATATATCCAAGCTATCCAACAATAAAATTCCAAATATGGATATGCTCATCCAACAAAATATGGTTACTCCATGCGCCAACGGCCAACCCGTTAGACGTTAGTACAATTGGGCCTTTTAGTTGAATTAAGAAATGTTCAGTGATCATGTATCGGAGGAAAGGGTAGGGGGGGGGGTGGGGAAGGGGAATGATTATCCTTTCTTGTGCTTGGGTTGGGTTATGGGTAGGGGTGGTAAATGGTTGGGTTTTGGGTTTGGTCAAAATGGGTTGAGTGTATAATTACCTAATTAACTATTTATGACCCATTTATATTTAATTAAATACCCATTACCCATTCAACCAATTTAATTTAGTAACCTACCCATTTAACCCAATATGACCCCAATACCACTAAAACTACTTAAATGACATGAATACCCTCTTGACCTCCAAAATTACCAACATACCCATAAATACTCAAAATACACCTAGAAAGTCCAAAAAACACATAAAAGCCCAAAATTACCAAGACAACAACACTTGATTAGTGACAAATATCATTTTCTTTTCTTTTCTTGATGGGCAAATCAATAAGGCAATTTATTTTATCACTCTTATTAAGGAAATAAATAAATCACCGTTATCCATTTATTTTTCTTTTTCTTGATTTTGGTTTAGTATAGTTTTTGCATTTATAGACTAATTTTTCCATTACACTAGTTAGGGATATAAACGAGCCGAGTTTTGTCGGGTAGTGTATGTTCAAACTTGGCTTGTTAGGAAAAAATCAAAGCTCAAGTTTGATTTGAGCTCATGACAAGCCTAAAAATAGCATTTAAGCTTAAACTTTTGGAAAGGCCAAAAATCTTGAGCTTGGCTTGGCTTGGCTTGGCTTGATTAATTAGTCAAGCCAAGATCAAGCTTAGTATAAAGCTCAAACTCGAGCTTGAGATAAAAAAAAAATTACATTATCAACTGCTTAAGTCTCTAAAATTAAGAAAAAAGAAAAAAAAATGGTACACTCATTTTATCATGCATATAGTCCTACTTATGATTAGCCATTATTCATCAAATTAAAAATTTACATAATTAAATTCATTCATCATTCCTTGTCTACAGCTTTAGCAATTGTTCAAAATTCAGTTTTTACATTCACGTTAAATGGTGAAGTATTAGAAAAATACTTGATTGTAACTATTATGAATGAGAAAATACTAATATGTTTCATAACTTTACTTTAGATTATTGATAGGAAAAGATCATATGTGGTCCACTTAATTAATTAATTAATTTTTAAATGTAACTATAGTCTAAAGTGGTTCTTGATCAGTGTAAAGGAAAGGAAAAAATTAAGGTAATGGGCAGTGGTCCCATGTTGGCCATGTTATTATTAAGATATGTGTAATGAGTATTTAGATAACAAATATAAACTTATAAATGAGTCTATACTTGAATTGTTTTGCATCAAGCCTAATAGCTCACAAGTTTGTTCGTGAACAAATATTTTTGCTTGGGCTCGGCTTGTTTACTAAATAAGTCTAAAACCAAGGCTCAAACTTGGCTTATTCATAAACAAATAAACATGAACGAGTTTTTTTATTGAACCGAGCTCAAGTTATTCATAATTAGCTTTGACTATATTTTAAGGCTTCGCATGTGTTTACTCGAAGGTGGGGGCATTCTTGTCCCTGGGCTTCATTTCATGAAGAGATATGAAGTTGCCCCACCACTCTCGAAACACTCCAACATCATCAAACTCACCTCAAATTTTTTGTATTTTTCTTGGCAAAATTTGACAAACAGTATAATTCTAGAAAAATGTTAGGCGGATGGCATGCGTTCAAACTTTATTAGTTAGTTGTACTCTTTTTTGGAAATCGAGTATAGCAAAATCGACTTCCAGTCAAAATCGCCAAAGTCGACTTTAATGTACTCAACTTCCTACCGAAAATTGGCTCTGAGGTGGATAAAAAAGGAAGTCAAGTATAGTAAACTCGATTTTGCTGTACTCGATTTCCAAAAAAGAGTCTAACTAGCTAATAAACTTTGAACGCATGTCATCGGCCTAAAATTTTCCCAGTATTATACTATTTTGCAAATTTTCCCATTTTTCTTTTTTGAAATGTCTTTTTTAACTACTACTAATAATCCTCCCATTGTTTATTTTTTTTCTTTCTTCTTTATCTCGTTCACTTCAGTTTAGCCTGAAGGGCCAAGCTATACTAGAATGTGGAAAAGCCATAGGCATGATGGAAATACCGCAAGACGATAAGATGATGATGCTGCCACATATGAAATAAGTTTGTACTCTATCAAAAACTGATCTTCATTGTCAAGATTTCTTTTTCAAATTAAATTTTCTTGAGTTCAAAATGCGAATAACTCAACTAGATTTAAATCTTATATGCCACAGGATATCTTGGCCTAACTCGTGGCAGTTTCCAATCCATTTATTGTGAAGAAACATTAAAATTCAATACAAATCAACACGACATTGGATAAACATGCATATCTAAAATGTCCATTGGTTTTTCTTCCCCCTAAATGAAAAGGGTGATGGCTAGTTTCAAAACTAAGCAATCTTCACTCTTCCCAAACCAGTCATAGTCACTTGGCAATGTAATCGTAGACAGGATCTTTGAGCGGAGTTGGAACTACCAAGAGTGTACTTTAGGCAAAGTATGGTAGCAGCTAATATGACAACATTCAAGGCAGCCGCATAATCACATCACTACAAAAGTTAAGACTTTGGTACTTGGCAATAATCATATGCTACAAAGTAAATAGTAGGAGACGAGCAGGGACGAAACCAGGATTTGAACCTAAGGGGGGTCAAAGCATAAATCAAAAAAATTTCATGTGACATGGTTTATTAAAAAAAAAAATCACGGTAGACAAAAAATTTCACTTTATTACCTAAATATTTAAGTCAAGAAGGATATAATATGAACAAAAAAAGTTGAAAGTTACAACATGATATTCTAACCTTTTTTGAAGAAAAAGAAAAGAAGAAGAGGATTTCAGATCTTCAAATTTTGGGTAATTGGAATTAATATGTTGATTTTATCATGTTGACTAACTCACCAATATGATAATCTCATACTTTTGGATGCAACTGAAAATCACATTAATGAAGTTTTTCAAAACTTTATTTGAGGATTTTAAAAAATTGGGATATCAATATTAAGAGTTGGCAATGCTACATTATCAATATAGGCTTCTAAAAGAATTTTGGCATTTTATCTTTTTGAAAAAAATATAAATATTGTAATTCATTTTCACATAGTTTATAAATCAATTAAAAAGTTATATAAATTATTGTAAGCCGCGTAAGGGAATTTTTTCTTCTATGAGATTTTTTTTTATTATGAATTATGATATTGGGGATTTATTTTTTCATCCTATATACTACTTAATTTTTTCAAAAAACAATAACATAATTCACATTCACATGTCTGTAAGCACAGCAATCTGCACAAGCATTCATAAGTTTGTAATTGGATCAACTATTATAAAGAAAATAAGCACGAATCTAGTAGCTTTTGAATAAAACTGTTTCATCAACTGAATCTTTAAAGATGAAGTGTAAACTGTTTCAATAATTTGGCCAACTATCAAACCAGCAAAGCTATAAAAGCATAAAAGGTTATGCATAATTCAATTTAGAATCCACGAGTGCTTTATAACACACGAAACATTCCCATTCATGCTTCAAGAAGAAAACAAAGATAAATCACACTGGCTTTGGAAAGAGAAGTTTATTAAGGATACTGTTGAAAGCTATAAGGGCATTTGCCCTTCTTAGTTGAGGATTAACTTGGGCCTTAGCCTGGGAAAAACATGGGCTGTTTTGTTTGTGTTACCACAATAGTTGCAACTTTTACATGAACCTAGTTCAAAATGCAAGGTAGATCATATTTATGGTTTCAATTTCCAATCAGAAACAGAATTGAGTTGCAAAGCACAGCGCAATCTAAAATCGTATAACAAGAACATTTGATTAGGCTTGAATTTTGACGTTAAGGGGAGAGAGACAGAGAGCTCACGATTTTTTTTTTAGGAAAAGCTCACGAATGTTTTTGGTTTAGAAATTTAGTTTTTCTATTATTTGTTTAGATTTTAGATGGGTATGTAGTGGGTATTAATAAGTTTATTCATTAAGACCCATTTAATTAAGTTACTTAGTGGGTCTTTATTTACCCAAATATTCAAATAGGTTAGGTTAAAAACTTATCCAAATCAAGTGGGTAATGGATGAATTGAAAAATCCCAACCCAATTTCAGTCAAGTTGGATTTGCAATATTACAACTATATATATATATATATATATTTTTTTTTTGCTGAATCCAATATTACAACTATTTGTTGCCCCCTATCTAAAACTTCTAAATAGTTGTACCACCATACACAAATTATTACTATATTAATACTAGACTCATGACACACACTTGGCGTGTGTGATTGGACTATTTTTTATTTTTTTATTTTAGATTAATTGAAATAATGTATAAAAGTGAGATAGAGATAGTGTCTTAATTTTTAGGATATTTCTCTATGTGAGAATCAATAAAAGTTTGAAAGCCAAAAACTTACGATTTTAAAAAAAAAAATAGTAAATTACTCTTTTAATCGGTTTTTTTTTTAATTTAAAATAATTTAACTAAAAGACAAGGGTATTTTAGAGACTTTAAAAATTTGTGTAAGGATATTTTAGTACGCAAAATGATGAAACCCAAATAGGAAATCATGTTATTAATAATATAGATGAAATATCAAACCAAATGCATTTAATTAGTAAAAAATCAAATAATTTTGTCCTAGCTTAGTTGAGAAACAAAATAGATTTGAACGGTAAATTGCAAAATACAATCATGAAGTTTGAGGTTATATGAATTTCACACTCTAATCGTTCAAAATTTGGATTTGATCCTCTAACGTTGCAAATTATTTTGATAGTAACACCATCCATGAGATTTTTGTTGATGGGTCTGTTAAGTGACACATTAGCTTGCCACATGGAGTGGTTATTTTTTTGATGGGCCCACATGGACTAATCTATATATATATATATATATATATATATATTTATATAATCGAAACTTTTGAAACTCATAGATTTCCACGTTAGCACAATATTAAAAAAAAACATTAAAAAAAAAGTAATAAAAGTTTTCTAAAACCCAATGCTCTGCCTTTCCCTTTTGCAATGCACTCCCATCTCTTCCCTACCTTCCTCTACCAACTCCTCCTCGATTAGACCCACGGCAAACCAATAGCAAAGCATCGCATCGCATTGCATCTAAAGACCCATAGACACAAAAGCCTTGAAAAACCCGACTTTTTTCTATCCAACGTCTCTTATGCTCTTTGATAACTTCTTAACTCTTTGACAACTCCAGAAGCTAGAAATACTTCCTTAGAATCATCCCAAATTTGCCAATTTGATGCTTCTCTCTTTGTATCTTGGTCTCTTCTCTTCTTCTCCGTTGTTTCTTGTGAGCTTTGCAATACAATTTTATCATCGTGGTCTCTGCATGTTCCTCTACTCTCAGTCTTCTTCGTTTTTTCTATCAGATCTTTCTCTGTTAGTTACTGCTTCTCTCTATTGGTTTTTGAGTGTTGCTTTGGTTTATCAAGCTATGAATGACGAAAGGTAAAAAGAGCCAACTGCCAAGACTTTTATTTTGTAAATTTTGAAATGTAAGTACATATTGGAAGAGAACATGTGGAGGAGATAATATGAAGATTAAGAAAATAAATGTTAAGTATTAGATAGGTTATACATATCTTTGTTACTTGTATTTTGTACATATAGGAGTAAACTACAGTAGCTTAGTATAGTTAGTGATATATTGTTGTAGTTCAATATTGTATAGTTGATGAGTTAGCTAGGTTAGTTATAAGTTTAATCCACATGTACAGTTTGTATTGGGTGATATTTTCTATTATTGTTCACACCTCTGTTCTCACCATATAAGAGACCAAGGCATGATAATTTAATACAAGAAATTCATCTCCACAAGTTTACATTTCTTTCTCTCTATGTGGTTCTTATTTCCTCCATTGATAGAATCTTCGAAGCTTGTATGTGATTCAATATGGTATCAGAGCAGAACTAGCTCAGAGATCTTTCAAGTCTGGTAATCTCTGATTCTTCCTAGTTCAATTACGTTCTTTCTTGATTTCTTAGTGCTTCTTTCAAATCAACTAGAAATTTTCTTCATCGTGTTTCTGTTGATTCTTGCATTAAGATCATCATCTTCTTGATTATGTTTTTCTTGTTCATAATTGAAATTGAAATCTTCGATCTTAGGGTTTCAATTTCCAATATATAGCTTTCTGTTGTGAACTCATCAAGATTGCGAATTGCATCTTGATTTCTTAGGGTTTCAATTCCCAATTTATACCTTTCTGCTGTGATCTCATCAAGATTGTCAATTGCATCTTGATTTGACCTAGTTTCAGTGTTCGTTTCTTAAAGAACTCTCTAGAAAATCAATTCTTGATTTTCGGTTTTTTTTTCCTAATTCTTGATTGAGACTCTGAATCCTCATCAATTTTGCACTAAGTATGTCTAAAAGCACCTCTAGTGCTATTGCTCCAACTGTCCAGCCTTGGGAAAACACCTCTAGTCCCTATTTCCTGCCTAGTGGGGATAACCCAGGTGTTTCTTTGGTAGTTCAACCTCTCATTGAAGAAAATTATAGCACTTGGAGTAGGGCAATTCTCATTTCTTTGGATGCCAAAACCAAATTAGGTTTCATTGATGGCTCAATTCCTAAGCCTCAATCTGTTGATCACCCATATTATAGAGCTTGGTGTAAGTGTAACAGCACAGTCTTAGCTTGGTTGTTTAATTCTGTTTCTAAGGATTTACAACCAAGTATAGTTTACTTCAAGACTGCCAAAGATGTTTAGGTTGACTTACAGTATAGATATGGCTAAGGAAATGAACCTAGAATCTTTAAATTACGAAAAGAGATTAGTACCCTGACCCAAGAAGATTTAAACATCAATGCATACTACACCAAATTCAAGGGACTTTGGGATGAATTTTCAAATTACAAGACATGTACATGTGGTCATCAAGTTGAGGATTGTGCTATGTCTTTTCTGATGGGGCTAAATGAGACATATGCAGCTATCAAATGACAGATTCTTCTTATGGAACTTGTGCCTCCTTTGAGCAAAGTGTTCTCTCTTTTGATTCAAGATGAGAAGCAGAGAAAGGTGGGTGCTGGGAAGAGAGTCTTGGTTGATACATCAGCAACTTTAGCAGCTCTAAGATCCAAGTTTGGTAATACCAAGAATTTTACTAAGCCTAAGAGTGGTAGACCACAATGCACTCATTGTGGAGCCACGGGACATGTTGTTGACAAGTGTTATAAGCTGCATGGCTACCCTCTTGGGTACAAGTTCAAGAACAAGGGTGGTCAGCCTTTTGCAAACAATGTCATTGCTGCTGAAGATCATGCTAGTGAACCTGTCACACTCACCAAGACTGAATACTAGCAATTGATTGGATTGTTGAACTCTCAATGTCATTTTGGCACTCAAGCTCCACCAGAGGCATGTTTGAACAATACTCCTCAGGTTGCTACTGTCATTACTTTGCCTTCAATGACTGTTCCAGCCCAAGAGTTATCAGGTAGTTGCTCTTCACCTTCTCTTAAGCATTCTGTCTTCCCTTCAAGTGCTAATATTTTCTTTTCTCCTTCTCTTGAGCATTCTGTTTTTTCTTCAACTGTCAATACCTCTCATATTAGTTCCTATGACTAGATTCTTGATAGTGGTGCAACTGACCACATGGTGCATTCCATTCATCTTTTTACTTCTATTACTTCTTCTGTTCAGATTTCAGTTAGACTTCCTAATGGTGACATGGTTCAAGTGACTCACATTGGAACTGTTAAAGTTTTAGCATCTCTAACTCTAGAACGTGTTCTTTGCATTCCTAGTTTCTCTTTCAACCTTATTTCTATAAGTAAACTGACCCAAAATGCTGCTGTGTTTTCCTTTCTCATTATTGTTTTCTTCAAGACTTACAACACTGGAAGATGATTGGGTTGGGTAATAGTCATGGAGGACTGTATACTTTGCAGTGCACTAATTCCATCACCTTACCTTCTTCTATTTCAGAGGTTTTATCCAGATTACCATCTTTTCTTTGTAATAAAAGTGTCAATGCATGTAATCTTGCTTCTTCTCATGCTGTTGTTTCTTCCAATAATGTTATTAGATTGTGGCATTAGAGATTGGGACACCCCTCTTCACAAAGATTAGCTTTGTTGAATTCTACTGTACCTGATTTGAATTCTTGTAATAATAACAATTCTTTTGATTGTTATGTCTATCCTTTAGCCAAGCAACACAAATTACCTTCTCCCAAATCTACAAGTGTTTCTTTATCTTGCTTTGATTTGATCCATGCTGATATTTGGAGACCTTATTCTACCCCTTCATTGAATGGCTCAAGATATTTTCTTACTTTGGTTGATGATCATAGTAGATGTACTTGGGTATATTTAATAAAACATAAATCTGATGCTTCTTCCTTAGTTCAGACTTTCTTTCAAATGATCCTTACTCAATTCAAGGTTCCAACTAAGGTGATTAGGACTGAAAATGGTCCTGAATTTGCCCTTTCTTCATTTTATGCTTCCAAGGGTATTTTACACCAGCTGTCTTGTGTTGAAACACCATAGCAAAATGCTGTTGTTGAAAGAAAACATCAGTATTTGTTGAATGTTGCAAGAGCCTTGAGATTTCGTGCCAATTTACCTTTAAAATTCTAGGGGGATTGTGTTCTTACAGCCACATATCTTATAAATAGACTTCCTAGTCCTCTTCTAGGTAATCTCACTCCTTATCAAAAACTTTTGGGTCATTCTCCATCTTATCATCATCTTAGATCTTTTGGTTGTCTATGTTATGCCTCTACTTTGACTAGAAACCATTCTAAGTTTGATCCTAGGGCTAAGGCATGCATATTTCTTGGCATCATTTTGGAACCAAAGGGTATAAGTTGTATGATTTCTCCACTAATCTGTTTTTCTCTCTAGAGATGTCATTTTCAAAGAGTCTATCTTTCCTTTCAAACATTGGTTACCTAAATCTGCCCCTAGTCTTTCTTCCACTTCTCACAATATTTTTCCCTGTCAACCTTCACTTCCTGAGTCCATTTCCCCTATTTCTGCTAAATTTTCTCTTCCTTTCAATCCTGTTGACACTGCTATGCCTCCTGATGAGTTTCCAGATCTTGTTCATCTAGATCTGGATTCTTCTCAAGCTGTTATTGCTGTTCCACTTGACCCTCTTGTTCTTGCTACTCCCTTATCTGATTTACCTGTTGTTAGAAGGTCTAATAGGTCTCATAAACCTCCCTCATACCTTCATGATTATCATTGCAATTTAGTCTCTACAACTATTTCTGGTCTTCACTGCAATATGGCCTCGCTCATACCTTCCCATGATTCCATTTTTACTGACAGTCCAGGTATCCTTTATCCACTTTCCTCTACTCTTTCTTATACTAAGTTGTCTACTACACATAGAGTTTTTTCTGTTGCCTTGTCTGTTGCCAAGGAACCTACCTCCTATGCTGAAGCTTTACTTGATCCCTTATGGCAAGCTGCCATAAAGGCTAAAATTGATGCACTTCAGTCCAATTAGACTTAAGTAATGACCAAACTGCCTCCTGGTAAGGTGCCATATTGGGTGCAAGTGGTGTACAAATTTAAGCTTAAAGCTGATGGTTCTATTGAAAGGTACAAGGCTAGACTTGTTGCTAAGAACTTCACTCAGACTGAAGGACTTGATCACTATGAAACTTTCTCTCTTGTGGTGAAATTTGTGATTGTTAGAACTCTTTTGGCTTTGGCTGCTATGTATGGTTGGCATCTCTCTCAGTTAGATGTTAATAATGCATTCTTGCATGGAGATTTGAATGAGGAAGTGTATATGGTTCCTCTTCCAGGATTTGGCAGCAAAGGGGAGGTGTGCAGACTCACAAAGTCTCTTTATGGCTACAAGCAAGCAAGCAGGCAGTGGTTTCCTAAGCTCTCATTCACTCTTCTTGATCATGGTTTTTAATCAATCTAAATCAGACTATTCAGTCTTCACTAAGGTCAGCAAGGGTTCAATTCTCATCTTACTAGTCTATGTGGATGATATTCTAATAGGTAGCAATAATGTGCAGGCAATCAATGCTTTCAAAGTTTTCCTAGATGACAAGTTCAAGCTCAAAGATCTTTTTACCTTGAAGTATTTCTTAGGCCTTGAGATTGCAAGGACTGTGAAAAGAATCAGTTTTTGTCAAAGGAAGTTTAATTTAAAGTTGCTTTCAGATACAGGTTTGCTAGCAAGTAAACCAGATAATGTACCTATGGATCAAACAGCCAAATTTAGGAGCTCAATGGGAGAGGATGTTCTAAACCCATCCTTATACAGAAGAATTATAGGGAAGCTACTCTATTTGGCTCTCACCTGACCTGACATCTGTTACTCAGTGCATAAACCGAGTCAATTTATGAGTTCCCTTAAAATCCCACACTTGCAAGCAGCCTATAAAGTGCTTAAGTATCTAAAGAAGACACCAGGACAAGGCTTATTTCTCTCTACAAGTTCAGAATTGAGACTCAAAGCCTACTGTGATGCTGACTGGGCAGCTTGTCCAGACACCAGAAGGTCAGTTTCAGGATTTTGTGTTTTCCTTGGTGATTCTCTCATATCTTGGAAATGTAAAAAACAGCAAATGGTGTCTAGATCATCAGTAGAATCAGATAATCGAGCAATGGCTACTGCAACAAGTGAGATTGTTTGGTTGTTGGCCTTGCTTAGAACCTTTGGTTTAGGGTCCGTTTGTTTCAACTGAAAAGCAATTTCAGAAATTATTTTCCGGAAAATATGGTGTTTGGTTTGTCATGGAAAATTCGGTCAAACTGAATTTATTTTCAGTTTGACCGGAAATTTGCCTACACCTGATGGAAAATCATTTCAGTTCTTTTTTTCACTTCAAACCGCAGGAAAACTCGCTCACGCACTCCTCACACCCTCTGTCTAGAAAACCAAACTTCACTCACACCCACTCCGATCCTCCATCCCGATCCACCACCGCAGCTCCTCACACCCACTTCGATCAACCAACCCGATCCACCACCGCATCTCCGAACCACACACCCACTCCTCACACCAGGCCGACCCACCACCGCAGCTCCTTCGCTTACACCCACTCCGATCCTCCAACGCGATCCACCACCTGAGCTCCTCACACCCACTCCGATCAACCAACCCGATCCACCACCGCATCTCCGAACCACACACCCACTCCTCACACCAGGCCGACCCACCACCGCAGATCCTTCGCTTACACCCACTCCGATCCTCCAACCCGATCCACCACCGCAGCTCCTTACACCCACTCCGATCAACCAACCCGATCCACCACCGCAGCTCCTCACCACACACCCACTCCTCACACCAGGCCGACCCACCACCGCAGCTCCTCACCACACACCCACTCCTCACACCAACCCGATCCACCACATCCAACCAAACAGCTCCGATCTGCCACCAACACAGCAGCTCCCAACCGCGCCAGCTCCGATCCGCCACCAACGCAGCAGCTCCCAACCGCGCCAGCTCCGATCCGCCACCAACGCAACAGCTCCGAGCCTCCAAGGTATGTTCCTCACCTCACCTCACTGTGTTGGAGCACTCTGATCCGATCTATATATATATAAATACATTTATTTAATATTTATTTATTTACTTCTAAATTTATAAATTTATAAATTTATTTATTTATAAATGTATTTATTTATTAATTTACTTTGTTTAATTATCTTGTTTTTATTTAATTATTGATTGAAGAAATTAAAATGTTATTGGTGTTAGAATTATACAGTGTGAATTATTGATTATTGATTGAAGTGTAAAAGAATGCAATGTTGGTGTAATTATAGATTATTGATTGAAGTGTAAAAGAATGCAATGTTGGTGTAATAGAATGCAATGTTGGTGTAATAGAATGCAATATTGATTGAAGTGTAAAATGAAAACTTTTGTTGACTAGTAATAGAATGCAATGTTGGTGTTCATGTAATAAATTTCAATTGCCATGGTAGCTTTAGGATGCAATGTTGTGTGATGGCTGCCATTATAGATTGTGATGATAAATAGAATGCAATCTTCTGCATAGCCTGTGGAAAATTGATTGTGATGGGAAATAAAATGCAATGTGGCGGACAATGTGGACGAAGGTGTGGTAGACAAAGGAAAGAATGCAGTCGAGTCATCCACCACTGGGTCGGGAATTTCCAAGTCCCGCAAAAGAGGGCGTGCACCTTCTAACACTGATGAGAGTTTGCTGACTGATCTGTCTGATCAGCTGAAGGAGATAGCTGTGGCTTTGAAAGAAATCAACCGGGGCCCGGTGGATTACACATGTCTTTACAATGAGGTTATGGCTATGATGGCAGATGGGTATAGCGAAGACATGCTTGCAACTGTGTTTGACCATCTCTGTGAAAATAAGAAGGCAGCACGGGGATTTCTAGCAAAGAATGCTAAGCTGAGAAAGCTGTGGGTAGATGGTTTTTTGGTTAACCAACTCTGACTTGTATTTCATGTTGACTGGGACGGTAGCTTTAGGAGTTAACTTATGTTGTAGTACTACTATTCAGAGACCATTATATTATATATGTAGTCGTTTGTATTATTAGGACGGTATAATTGCCAAAATTATATATTTGTACTGTTTAGATACCATGTGTAGGTATCAATTTTGTACACCATGGAGGTGTAATGCCACTGGTGAAACAATGATGTGGCTATTTTGATATAAATATTATGAGTATATTCGGATGATTATTTTTGGTGTTGAAGTGGATGATTATGTTCATATTGTTACAGGTTTCTTTAGCAATACAGGTGCTGAATTTGTAAGGCATTTTATAAATTTCGGAAAATGATCCACAAACCAAACATGGGAAATAAGTTTCCGTAAAACAGAGACAATTTTTGGTAAATTGTTTGAACAAACCAAACACGGGAATTTTTATTTTCCGTAAAACGGAGAGCATTTTTCCGTAAAATGTTTACATAAACCAAACATCGGAATTGATTTTCCGTAAAACGAATTCCGAGGCAACCAAACAGCCTGCATACATTTTCTTTTACGGAAAATCAATTTTTCCTAAAATGATTTTCAGCCCGGAAAACGATTACCGTCGAGCCAAACACAGCCTTAGATCACAATCAGCCAACCTCTTTGTACTGTGACAGTAAGGCAGCTCTATATATTGCTGCAAATCCTGTGTTCCACGAAAGAACGAAGTATATAGAGGTTGACTGCCATTTTATTCGAGACAAAATTCAAGCTAGAATCGTTAAGACATTTCATGTTCCTACTAGACATCAAATTGCTGATTTCTTCACAAAGGCACTTGGATATAAACAGTTCTACTTCCTTTTGTCCAATATGAACTTAATCAACATTTATATTTCATCTTGAGGGGGAGGGTTAAGTATTAGATAGGTTGTACATATCTTTGTTACTTGTATTTTGTACATATAGGAGTAAACTACAGTAGCTTAGTATAGTTAGTGATATATTGTTGTAGTTCAATACTGTACAGTTGATGAGTTAGCTAGGTTAGTTAGCTAGGTTAGTTATAAGTTTAATCCACATGTACAGTTTGTATTGGGTGATATTTTTTGTTACTGTTCACACCTCTGTTCTCACTATATAAGAGAATAGAGCATGATAATTTAATACAAGAAATTCATTTTCACAAGTTTACATTTCTTTCTCTCTGTGTGGTTCTTATTTCCTCCATTGATAGAATCTTCGAAGCTTGTATGTGATTCAATAATAAATAAAGCCTAAAAGCAACAGAGAATGAGTGGAGGTGAAAAAACGTTAGTTATAAAAAATGAAAATGAAAATTTGTTGTCAAATGTTAGGTACTTCGGTACTTGAGATGAGATATGTGTAACAAAAATATTGTTAGAGATATTACAAATTGGGTTTTACTAAACTATGCTTTTAAGGTATATATTAATAAACTATTTTAAAAAAAAAATTGGCGAAAAATTAAGTAGCTTGAAGAAGTTAAGAAAAGAGAAGAACCTAATAAAGGGAGGAAATACATTCTTGAAAAGTATTGGATAAAGCTTGAAGATATAAGCACAATTGTATATTTATTCTATTTACTGGGTCCTTTGTAATACTTATTAAACCAAATGTAAAAGCACATTATGATTATAGTAATACATTACTTCATAATATTTGTATTTACCTCATTTTTAATGTTACTTCATAATATTATACGTTTCATCTTATATTAGAGCTAATTTAGCTTTCAATAATTGAATTTGAGAAATGTTTAAACTTGGACATGTTAACATTTAATTTAACATGTAATAAAAGTACGCTATCTATTACACTATTCGATATAATTAATTTTTAAAAAAAAAATCTTTGAAAAATAAAAGTAAACCTTAAAATCTATTAAATTAATTAAATAAAATTTTTTACTTTTACGTGAACAAATTGGATATTCTCCTTTGAAAGAAAATCTTAACAAACACAAAGAAAAAAAAAATAGTCCCAAATCAAACCAAACACCAAGAACATATACGGACTTAAATCTTTCACATAAACACAAAAGTATCATTTAAAACACATAAAAGTACATAAATTAAAAACGCAATTGCAAAAAATCACAGCATTTTCTCAGCATCTAAACAGGAATTTCTCCTCGTTACTTTCAAATACATGAGTCAGGCATGCGATGATGTGTAGCTGTGGCTTGAGCGAGGCATGCGAGCAGTAGCAGCAGCTGTTGGACGACTAACACACAAGTGTCTCAACTCTCAAGTAGATCGGCATGGGAGGCAGCCATTCCATATTTCACTACTAACCCATGAACTTGCTTCCCTTCTAAAAGTAAATTTAAACTGAACGGGTTCCACATAAGCATCACAAACCATTTAAAAGAACAATAACAAGGCCCCAAGGGGTTTACCATCGTCATTGGTCGAACACCTTCGTACGTATTATATACACTGTGATTGGAAAGCACACAGAATCTAAGGACTTCAACGGCTGTCAGTGGTAGTGGACTTGGGCGGGTTGATCATATGGGCATGGACTTTTGATTCAAGTCTTTGATGGTTTTGCAGGGTGTGATGTTTGAGAAGGGTGAGCGTGGGTGAGATGGTGCCATATTGGGCTACTGGGCTTGTATATTGTGGAATTCATGGATCAGAGGTTGAGAAGAGTCTTGTTTTTTACTGGGTTGTATTCATTGGATCTGACCACATACCACATATACATTAAATCCAAACCCAGATAATTTTTTTTATAGTTACTGTCCGTTTGGATGCAGCTGAAATTGAAAACTGAAAACTGAAAACTGAAAAATACTGTAGCAAAATAATTTTTTAACGTGTAAATAGTATTGTGGGACCCATTTTTAATAAAAAAATTGTTAAAAAGTGAAATTCGTAGGGTCATAAACAGTGCACGGTGTGCACTGTTCACAGAACAAGTTTCAGTCAGAAAAAAAAAAAAAATTGAAACGTTAACCAACCAAACCCATATTTGAATGTAAATAGGATAAATTCCTGTTTTTATGCTGAGAAAAAGATGTAATTTTTTGTAATTGTTTTTTTAATTTATGTAATTTTTTATAATTTTGTTTTTAATTTATGTAGTTTGTGTGAGAAATTTAGGTCCTGATGTGTTCGTAGTGCTGGATTTGATTCGGGACTAATTTTTCATTTGAGTGTTTTTTTTTTTCTCTAAGTGTTTGTTTGAAAAGAAAATTTGATTTTCCTAGCAAAATTTTGAATGCTTAGAATTTTCCTAGGGAAAATATCCAATTTCTTCATGTGATAATTTTTTAAAAAATTATAAAGTTTACTTCGTGTGCGTTTGGCTCCAAATTAAAAAGCCAGCTTATTTTTACTACTATTCATAAGTCTCATTGCACTTTTGGGTACTATTCGTGGCTCTTGCTGTATTATATCAGCTAACTTTTACTTTTATCTACAGTATTTCCAGCAAAAAGTTTACAGTTTCAGCAAAATAAGCAGATCCTAAACAGACTCTTGGTAGACTTTAAAGATTTTGTAAATTACTTAATTATATTGAATAGAGTAGTACATGTGGCGTATTTCTATTAGATCTATTAGTCCATGTGGCAAGCTGATATATCACTTACGCTATGTTTGTTTCGAAGTAAAATATTTTCAAATGTAATAAAATATTTTATAGTAAAATATTTTACAAGTAAAAAGTTTTACAGTAAAATATTTTCAAGTGTTTGGATTGTCCTAGACACTTGAAAATGCAAGCACAAATCAGCCACCACCAATGCAAGCACAAATGTAAGCACTTCGGTAATAGCCTTATTTTACCGCAGTTGTTTTGAATTGGAAATGTGAAAGGTTCTTTCTGATTTAAAGCTCTGCATCATATGTGAATGACAATGGACCGTGTCATAAGGTGTTTCATGTAACATAACACATTGCCCTCCTAGTAGCATTTTTCAGTTCTTATAATCATTTAAGTGGTTCAGCTTCTCTGCATTGACGTATGGGCTTGCCTTTAAGAACATTGGTCTACTTTCTTTACCGACGGACTAAACATTGGTCTATAAATTTGTTTGATTCATTGAACTGTGTTAAAATTATTCTTGTGGCTTACAAAATGACTAATTGTTGTTAAGCTAAGAGAGCAATCTGTAGATTAGAATGGTGTGGCTGAAACTAATATCAGAGTCATAGCCCGTCTTGAGCTCAAGGCTCACCTAAAGATCTCAAGAAGGATGGCAAATGCTAACTAAATTTGTTTTTTCTACTTTATTTTCCATAGATTTTATAAGATGAGCGTCCAATCACCAAAAATCAGCAAGTCTTGTTGCTACCTTCAAGCTATGGTTTGTCGTGAAACACAAGAAAAAAACCTTCACCAATCACAGGATATTATCCAACATTAGAACAAAAGCTAGCTCACTGATGTTCAAATACTAAGAATCACATTAGTCCAAACAAATCATACATTGTGAACATCATATATACACTTGCGAGTATGATGATATACATAAACAGCAAATTACATAAATCCCTACCCAGAAGTGGGTGCTTTATACACAGGTACAACATTCAACCGACGACTATTGGTCACAAAACCAAACCCACTACTGACAACCCTCCTATCTAGATTCGAGAGATGCGGCCTGAAAAAAATTAGGAATATGAGGAAGAGTGTAGAAGGGAGGACAATCTGCACCGCCTCACCGCTAACCTAGATTGACGATTTGTACCACCTCACCGCCAACCTATATCAACGATCTGCACTGCCTCACCGCCGACCCAAATTGACGATCTGCACTGCTAACTACCTCACCTCTTACCAGTAGGAGTTCCAATGGACTGCCAGAGAGAAAAGAAGAGGGAGGAGGGAGAACTTGAGAGTGAAAAGGTATAGTAGTCATGAGAGAGAGAGCAAAAACTGAGAGGGACTGAGGTGTACGGAAGTGGGAGTATCAGGTAAAGAGGGAGGAGAGAAAATGCAAAAAAATTTGCCAAAATTTTAAGTGTAAAATATTTTACACAAATTTGTCTAGGTTAATTTGGTTGACTAAAATATTTTACTGCAAAACAAACAATGTAAAATGAGAAAATATTTTCCTACAAAATTTTACATCGAAACAAATGAATCGTTAACGAACACATCAACAAAAAACTAATAAAAGGTGTAATCATCAAAGCAATATGTAATGTTAAGGGATCAAATCCAAATTCTAAAATTTTAGGGTGTGATATCTAAATACTCTCAAACTTAAGAAATGTATTTTACAATTTACGCAACTCACCTAAAAAGAAAAAGAAAAACAAAAAACATAAACTAAATTTTCTCTTTTATTAAATTAGGAAGAGGGGACAAAAGAGTGACTAACAAAAACTTTTAATATATATTAAACATAAGTTTTTGGTCTGGTTAGGCAGATTTGTCAATCTACTGACCTGAACCCAACCCAACCTAAGCCTCTCCTCGACGCCATAAAATATAATGAGTGGGATCGGTTTTAGTGAATTGGCTGGTTGAAGGAGGGTAGGTATAATTATTTTGGACCCTATTTTTCAAATGTTAGGTACATATACACTTTTTTTTTTTTTTGGGAAATGGGAAGGGTGGAAAATTGAGCCCCTTGGTCCATTATTAGTTTTGTGTACTGCTCATTTGGACTTATTGACCTCCTAGAGCATCTCCAACAGCTTCTTCATATTGTTGTACTATTTGGATAATGAACAGTGATATTTAACTTTTACCTACTTACTTTTTCAAATACATCTTCCAATAAATTCTCTTCCTTTCTCTATCTCATTTAAATATTATTTCTTCTTTCATTATTTATTCTTTTTTTAACAACTATTTTTTTCAATGAGAAGTGTTACATCCACAATATTTTTTACAATACTTTCACAACAAGATTTATGTGGAAAGTTGTTAATAGTTTTAATTTGAACCCACCATTGAATTTATTTTTTTACTCACCAATATTAACTAATAACAATCTGTTACTTAAAATTTATTGTGAAAATATTGTGGTAACATTTCTCAATTAGGATTTTATATTATTTATATTATTTTTCCTTTTTTTCATTTCATTTTCATCCATACACTTCATTTCTTCTTCTTCTTTTTTCTTGTTTTTATCCTCCACACACATGTCCAGTGTCCTATCTCTTCCCCCCCCCCCCCCCCTCTTTTATTTTCTTTTTCTCCCTCATTCAAGAACATTCTAGCGAATCTAGCTCTCATTCTCTCATTCTTTCTCTAGCTCTTTGTTTTTTTTTTACTTGATTCTAGAACATTCACTAGCTCTCTCTACTATAAAGAAAGAAAGAAAAGAGGCATAGAGAGAAAAACAAGAGAGATGGGTCACTGTGCCGTCGCTCATCTTCGTCCCCAACGCAGTCCAGATGGGTCAAATGGCTTCTAGCTTTTGTCTTTTTTTTTTTTGGTTATGATTTGATTAATTTTAAAATTTTGTTTTTAAGTTTGTATTCTGATAATCTGGTTATGCTTAAGTTTAGAGATGTTTGAGAGAAAGATTGTTGTGTTTGTAGCTATGAGAGGAGAGATAAATAATTATTTTTTTATTGAGATGTATGAATTTTTTTAGTAGAAAAATTCATTTGGAGTTGCTCCAGTGTTCTCTAGATCAAGAGAACACTGTAGTAACTTAAAAAAAATGGAAAATTTTGCATATAGAGAATCGGTTAAAGCTAGTTTTTTGGGCTTACGCTCCAAAATATAGATTTACATAATCTATTGGAGATGCTCTTAGTCCACTCACTAAAATGGAACATGTCACTCATGTTCTACAACCTTGACAAGTGGGCTTGGCCTAATCACACCTTTTACTAACCCTCGTGGAGTTTATCATACAAGTCATTGTACTAATCAGACCAAACCTGCAATCTTGTACTTTGTCGTTTTGAACTCATGGCAAGCCAAAGTGGCTCAACGAGTGCATGGAGCTATAATGATGACTAATATTAGTATATTACTAAGGGTTCAGGTCATACATTAACCATCTATTTTGAGAAAGTTTTTATGAAAAATTAAAAAAAAAAAAAGTTGTTAAAATAGTTAATTACTTTTTCATATTTCTATAAAAGGTTCCTAAAATGATTTACTAATTTATACTCTAAAGGCACAGGTTAATAAAACTCTATTACTAATGAGTAATTTGTGCTTCGCACGAATTTTTTTATCTGTAAATGTATAATTATTAGTCTTTAAATAGCTATAGTATTTTTTTTCCTTTACATAAATTTCATAAGAAATATGGTATTATCAAATGATTGTATTTCTTTGCTTAATAGAAGTTTACATTTGACCAAGTTAAATAACAACTAAGTTGACATTCTTATTCTTTATTGAGTTCACCTCCAATTAAATGTTTTCCTTTTAATTTCCATTATTATTTAACCAAATAGTTAGTAACAACTAATCCATTTGCCAATTAATCAATATGAACAAAACAAAATCAAGGGGAGAGAGAGAGAGAGAATAAAAAAATATTAAGAGAAAGTATTTATTTTAATGAAAATCGCTCACTATATTCAATTTTAGAGAGATAATAATAATAATAACAACAACAACAGCAACAACAACAATGCCATTTTGGGCACCTAAAAAAACTTTGAGACCAATTATATAGGTAAATTATCCCAAAAATCCCAAAACTTTTTATGAACACTCATAGTACCGTAAAAAAAAAACTTATAATTACTCATATTTTTGCGTATATACACTTATAATCTTTCTTTGATTGATATATTGTTGCATATATTTTTACTTTAAATAAAATAATACTTTAAAAAAATTTGTTCAATTTATATTAATATATATATATATATATATATATATAAAGAACTCAATGATATATTTTTTTTCTTTTTGAGAAGATGATATGTTTTAATTTATCAAATAGATTTCATATAAAAGAGGAAAGAGAAAAAAATTAACAACTCAATTACAACTTTGAAGTCAATCTAAAATGTGTAATTGGTAATAAACTATAGTTTCAATTACAGAAAATTTTCATTAACTAATATTTGAGTGCAACAGATTCTACCAAGAGTTCCACTTTTGAAATTTTAGCAGATTTATAGAACTATTGTATGTTCATTATTGATTTAAACAAATAACAAAGTAAATAAAGTACAAAATCAAATGGAAAGATGAAATATGAAGAACTGAAAAAGGAAACAATATATCTTAAATTATATGGTGTGTCTAAATAAAAACATAGAAAATAATATTATGTAAAAATTATTTAGGAGGTGTTGTGCTTGAACTTAAAAAAAATAGAATAACAAAATTTAAATCACCCACAAATCAAAATTGAACGCATTCAAACCTTATTATAGATTAGTCTAGAGTAAACCAATCTAAACACCAAAATTTTAAAAAAACATTGACATTAATCTCAAAATAATATGAACCGTTCTAAACCAATAAAATAAATCAATATATCTTTAGCAACAAAATCGTAAAATCTATATATATAGAAGGCGAAAAACCTCTTTTAGTCCCTACATTTTCACGCGATTCCTATTTTGGTCCCTAACTTTTTTTTTCACCACTTTTAGCCCCTGAAATCAAAAAAGTTATCTCATTTTTGTCCTTACCGTTAGTGCCCTAACAGCAAAGTCCTACATGGCAAACGGTACCTGACGTGATGCTGACGTGGCGCTGATGTGTCAATTAAAATATTATTAAAAAATATTATTTGGCATTTTTATATGCCACGTCAACATTTAAAATTTTTTTAAAAGCCACGTCAGAAAATTTAAACCAAAATGTAAAATAAATTGAAAAAGAAAAATTAAAATTTTTTTTGACTTTCATTATTTTTTGGGAAGAACTGAAATTTTTCTTCGTGTTCTTCCTAAATCTAGGAAAAAAAATCAATCTCCAACAAACCCCAAATCCAAATCTAGCAACCAAATCCAAATCTAGTAACCAAATCTACTCCATCAACTCCAGAAAAACAAGAAATAAATCCAAGCCACCAAATCACAAACAAATAAGATCAAACCTCCTCATCCTCAAGAACACAAACAAGCCCAGATCAAACCTCCTCATCCTCAAGAACACAAACAAGCCCAGAACAAAACAAGAGCAAGGATACCCATACCCACCGACTCCGATTTCCCCATGCCACAAGACCCGATCGAACCTCCTCATCCTCAAGAAACCAATCCCAACCCTAACCCGATCCCAAGCATCCAAAACCCGTTCACCTCGCCGCCAAATTCGCTGTCATCGCCGCAGCCGAATCTTCTGCACCTCTCGTTCAACCAAGACCACGGCTTCCGGATCTTTAACTACGACCCATTCCACCATGACTTCATATCCTCGTCCACTGATTCCACTGCGGAAGAATCGGGTGGCGGAATATCCGCTGTGGAGATGCTATTCCGCTGTAACATCCTGGCGCTCGTCAGCGGCGAACCTCACCCTCAATACCCGACGAACAAGGTCATGATTTGGGACAACCACCAGAGCCGGTGCATCGGCGAGCTGTCGTTCCGATCAAACGAGTCCGTGAGGCTCCGACGAGATCATATCATCGTTGTTTTGGAGTAGAAGGTGTATGTGTATAACTTCGCAGACCTCAAGCTCCTCCACCAGATCGAGACCATTGCGAACTAAGTTCGCCGTTGGTTGTAGATCCGGATCTGGAATTGTCAACACGAACTGTGAAATCCGAACGAGATCTCCCATTTCAATCCCAAAAGAACAAATATTAAAGGAAAAAAATAATCAGCTCCCAAATCTATGTGAACTCGATTTTCATGAATTCCACACCACTAACTGTAAGGGGGGGAAAAAAAACAGTATTGGGAGCTCCAACTTCAGTTCTTCCTAAAAAATAATGAAAGTAAAAAAAAAAATTAATAAAAATAAAATTTAAGTTTCGTTTTTCAATTTATTTTACATTTTGGTTTAAATTTTCTAACGTGGCTTTTAAAAAAATTTTAAATGCTGACGTGGCATATAAAAATGCCAAATAATATTTTTTAATAACATTTTAATTGACACATCAGCGCCACGTCAGCATCACGTCAGGTACCATTTGCCACGTAGGACTTTGCTATTAGAGCACTAACGGTAGGGACAAAAACGAGATCACTTTTTTGATTTCAGGGACTAAAAGTGATGGAAAAAAAAATTAGGGACCAAAATGGGAATCGCGTGAAAATGTAGGGACTAAAAGAGGTTTTTCGCCTATAAAGAAAGAAATATATGAAAATTAAAAAGAAAACATAAAAAATGAAATAAAAAGAAATTGGAAAGAAATTTAGAGAGAGAGAGAGAGAGAGAGAGAGAGAGAGAGAGAGAGAGATGGAACATGTCACTCATGGTATTCAACTATGCAATCTTGTACTTCGCCGTTTTGAACGGAGTGATGATGATTACTAACAATACTGTTGAACGAAAAGTTCCAGAATCTTATTTGCTCTTTTTCATTCTTTCTTTGAATTATCAAAGTTTTAAATTTCATTTCTCTCGTATTATCAAATATAAAAATAAAAAAACTCATACCATATTTGGGCCCAAGTCCATGCTATTTAGATGAAAATTAGATGGTGCACCCATGTACTATTCTTAAATAAGCAGAACGAGGCTCCATGCCATGTTGTCTTGGTTTCTGGTTGCTAGGATAAGGATGATAAATTGATATTTTTTTGCGATAGTTTGTTAAAGGGAAAATTATGGCACACAAGATACACTCTCTAAAGTTAAATTGGGTGGTTATAGCAGGTTTTTTATTTTATTTTTTATGTGTGGATGGTAGATAGGGTTTTGACTGGTAATGGCCAAAGGTAAGGCATGATTGTCTTGATGTGGAAGATTCAATAGATTTGATAATTGACCCCCTATAAGATGTGGTGGAAGTTTTATGAGCGTTGTTATGTTGATTTCCTATTTGGTGATATAATTTGCTCCCTTATTGAAAATATTCATAAGGAGGAGATATCAAATCATTACAACACCCACCTAACCAAACATTTCTATTATGACCTTTAATGGAAAGCCCTCATTAGATTCGAAACCAAATTAACTTCAAATGTTCATCGGTACTCCATTCATGCTTGTTTCAGTCATTCTAGGTGTAGGAATTCAAAAATAACAAATGAAATAATTATATAGTTTCCACATCATAGTCTACATTGAAACTAGAAAACAAAAAACTGCAAGCAGTCTGACATAAAATAAAAAAATAAAGAGAAAAAAAGCTCAGAAGCTTGAACTCTATGATATACATATTTAGTTTCTCGTGCTTGTTGGGTTTGGGCCGTAGAATTGGATCTCCCTATTATTGAGTTGTTGGACTGGTCTTGCATTCTTCTCAGCATACTGCAGTATGTTGCAAAAGTTAAAAAACCTTGATTGTTATTTTGCTCAGTAGCTAAACCAATGCCTAAACAAATATCTTTTCACTTGGCTTTTGCCATAAAATATAAAATAAGAATAAAGTCTGGTTACTTACATCATGGACCGCCACTCTAAGCGATTTCACTTGCTCCCTTGAGACAGTCCTTATCTAAAGGTAGTTTTCAAATGCAATTAAGTGTTAAAAAAAGAATAAATGGAGCATAGGAAAGGAATGAGAATAACAATGTTTAACAAGGGTATACCTTTTTATTTATTGTCCAAATAACACCTTCTGTGCATGGAGGAACAGTGAGTGAGCCCATATATCTATAGTACTTATTGCCACCCATCTTTATTTCTCTTGGATCAATCACCCCCATAATTCTTTCATCTTTTTTATCAGTCATGGACAATACGTTACTCATCAACTGAAATTCAAAATGAGTAACATGTTAGACAACAATTTTGGAGAGAGAGGATAAACATCTATTAATGTGGACAAGGACTTAGGAGCTGTGACCAAATTCTATGTGGTATGAGAATAAAATGGCAAGGTGCTAAAAATTCAACATTATCAATTGTGTTAAATTCTGTAATAGTATGATATATATTGACCATTAATTCGAAGACCTTGATCTATCTTGTGGTCATATTAGCTGACGAAGTGAGAGAATTTCCTATCTTAGCACTTTCTTTCATAATTTGATGACAGTATGACAATGTAATTTCACGTGCTTGTTTTATGACCATCGAAGCTACAAAACTCATTTGGGAGGAAAATGCATTGACATTCAGTCAGTGTACAACATAATTTCAGCTTGTTCAGATGGCAAGAACAGTGTTGTTTGGTAGCGACATACAAAGCAACTTTTTACGGCGACTTTGAATTTGTACTTCCACATGTCTCGCTTAATAGAAGTTATTGGAGTTCTTTTTATTTATGAGAAAAGTTAACAGAATGTTTTAAGGAAATTTGATAATGAATTATTTTAAGAAAATTTTTAATGAGAAAAGGGAAAAAAGTAATTAATACTTTTTTAAAATAATTGATTAACAATTGTCTTAGGGCACTAGTTAAGAATGACCTTTTTTTTTTTTTTTTTTTTTTTAATTTCTTTTCTAACATTGAGTGCCCAGTGCAACGGGTTGTGTAAAGTGTAAACAAATGAAAAAAAGAAGTAGTTGAAAATTTTCTTGTGGGAGAGAATCTGCACCTTAGAGAGGAAATCATCGTGGTGACCAATCTTATAAAAGAGTCCAACAACAGCAATCTTATTTGTCACGTTGGGATCTCGTGCTAAGTGAACCATGTGTAGCTCCAAGTCATACCTAACAAAGAAAAAAAATACATATTAAGTTGTTGAACAACTGGAAAATTGACACATACGAGAGAGAGAGAGAGAGAGAGAGAGAGGACCTCCTGCCATTGACGGAGTGCTCAGAAGGTGAGTGCCAATGGCCTTGGTCGAGAAAGTAATCAGTGCCGTTGATTTGTATTGATCCTGCATCACCTTCCCACTTTAACTGCACCAATAACAAACAAAATATGATCGGAAAGCTATATAATGACACGCCCAATTAAAGTACAATATTTTTAATGTGGAAATTGAACTAATTATTAAAAAAAAAATGGCAAATCATCTGTCTAATAATTTATAAATTTAATAATTAAGAAAACTGGCAAACGGAAATGCACAGCTATCTCCAAATATGATGGGAATGGGACCAAGCTAAAAAGATAACACGTTTTTGAGGTTTTTCTTTGTAAAACTCCAATGGCAATGAGTCATGCCCTACTAATTTTTGTCCTCTCATATTTGGAGAAATGTCGGGATGACGGGATGGTATCAGGACCAAGACTTATTCGAGTCTTTTTTTTTGGTTGTTGCTTTTGTTTTTTGTTAACTTTGGAGTGATAATGGAACAAAAGGAAATAAAAATCTCTAATGAAAACATGCATATTATATGTGTGTGTGTGTGGAGGTATTAAGCTAAGAGAAGTAATCCTAGACAAAATTGATAAAGCTGTGCAGTTTTTGATTCCTTACCGAAATATCATGGCCTCTGTTCTTGACAGAGGCATTACAAGGCTTGTAGTCCCTCTTCAGGTTCAATAACTTGGGGATCACTTTCACTCTCTTACTAGACAAATCTATGGGAGATTGCATACTTCCATTCTTGCAAGCTTCCCAACCTTTCTTTAAATCTCCCCAATGACCCGGGCCCTTCTCGCTTCCTTGTAGATAATCGAACTCTCTCTCATCCTCTGCACCATATCATCATTCATATATTAAAATCCACAGCTGCAAAGTAAATGGAAGTAGAAACAAAAACAAGGAAGAACAAGCATGAATATAATGTATGTCTTTTCTGAATTACCAACTTCTTGTGCTGTAGTTGATTTGATAAGAATGGCAAAGAATACAAAGCTTGCTAAAAAGATCAGTTTGCTTGGATTCTTCATGTTTTGTATGGTGTGTGTACTTAGTAGCCAAAAGGAGTTTCAAGAGAAGAAGTAGGAATTGGGAAACTGAATATTTTTCTATGAAATAATGGTCTCTAGTTATAGTGTATATATAACCAAACAAAGAATAGTATGGACATGTAGAGATGGAAAGAAAGGTAAAATCTACATGTTTCCGATTCAGATTATTCCCAAGTGTGAACATGATTTTAGAAATAAATAAGACACGGAAGAAGGAAGCTTCCCAAAGTTTGAAAGCTGAACTCGAAGGGAAAAAATAATGATGATGAAGAACGAAAAGGACAGGTGGCGAAAAAAATCTTCCACAAAAATCACATGGAGTATTTTATTGTTGAATATGAGACCTATATATTGATTAATTAGTGATTTATATGGGTGTATTTAACTACTCTCATGTCGATTTATTGTTATTTAATTTGACTACTTAGGGTTGTAGTTGTTTGTGTTAACAATAATTTAAAGTTCTACGCTAAGGCCAAAATTTAGTTGTTTAGAATTTTTTATTTAAATATTAATTCATCCATGTGAAAGGCCAAAACTTAACATCCAATGTTTTTTTTAATTACAAATTTACAATTCAACCATGTAATGTATTGGCCAAGTAATGCATATAAAAAAAAAAAAAACCTTCTCAACTAACTTATGACTTGTAGTTTATTGGACAATGCAATATAATAATTAAATAATAATTCACTGTACAATAATTAAGAAGTTATACTTAAGTTTTATTGTTTGACTTATATGCTAGATGTTTCTTAAAAGAAAAAAAAAAAAGACTTATATTGTAGACATATACCATTATAAATTAGAAATTAATACAAGCAATTCATATAAAAAAATTCACTGTACAACAATAGAAATTGAAAAGGAAAAAATATGGATATGACGGATATAAAGAGGACGGATATAAAGAGGACGGATACTTTGTGGACGGACAAATGTGACACGTGGCAGGTGTTTTTATTGGTTTGGCTCCAAGGTCTCCTAAAGGAAATTAACTTGCGGATCACGTTAGGACTGTCATAATTTCGCTTGACCTACACGCCTAGCCCTAACTAAGAAGACTCCTAAAAGGAAAAGAACTAAAGGGAATAGATAAAATCCACGAGTTACTCTCCTAGAAGAAAATGACTTCTTGACCAAGGCATGAATTTCGGCTCTACATTATTATAAATACTCCAAGACCCTCACAAATCAAGGTACGCATAATTAACTCAACTCTAGCACTGTAGGGTTAGAAAAAGATTCTAATTTGACCTTCGGAGGGTTTTTTAGCCGGCACCACATCGGTGCTCTCTGTTAGGTCCTTTCTTTTGTTTGTGCAGGTTTTACTTCAGTCTTATGAAGACCGCGTAGCTTACTGGTGAATTTTAGCATCATCAGTTGGCGCCGTCTGTGGGAACGGGGTGATCAAACATTGCCTTATTCCTAAGACAAAAAGTTGCATGATACTCATTAGATTGATGGCAACAATCAACAACCAGGGCAACTAACCACACGCTACAGCGCTGGAGAGACAAGTCCAAACGCTCGCAGCTGCGGTCGAACGCCTGACCAAATAGAATCACGAATTGAAGGAACAATTACGTCGGAAGAATGCACATCCTGGAACGCAAGAGGAAGACTAGGAGGGAACGAGCGTTAAGAGGAGGAATCTCGAAGGACCCGAGGGCAGCAACGCTCCAAGCAGACCGGAGAGGCAAGATACCAATCGGCCAGCTATTTCTGAAACTCTACCACCCCACACCACCGAGGAGATGCAAGAGATGCGGGAACGAATAGACGTGATGATGAATGCCCTCAGAAGGCAAGTATGTAGCGACCTTGACGACTTAGTCCAACGAACTGATTCGCCTTTCACGGCACATGTCATTTCGTGTCCTCTTCCCCCAAAGTTTCGTATGCCTCAAGTAGAGAGCTACGATGGAATCAAGGACCCCTTGGACCATTTAGAGTCCTTCAAGACCATAATGCACCTTCAAGGGGTTATGGATGAGATTATGTGCAGGGTCTTCCCTACTACGTTGAAGGGATCTGTGAGGGTCTAGTATAGCAGGTTGACACCTAATTCGATTAACACCTTTGAGGAGTTAGGCGCCCAATTCGTGTCACACTTCATCGGGGGTCACCGGTACAAGAAGTTCACGACATGTCTGATGAGCATAAGATAATGGGAAGACGAGACACTGAGGTCATATATAACACGGTTCAACAAAGAGGCTCTTTCGATAGACGAAGTGGACAATAAGATACTAGTAATAGTATTTACCAACGGGCTACGAAAGGGTAAGTTCCTCTTCTTCTTGTATAAGAATGATCCAAAGCCCATGTCTGAAGTACTTTACAGGGCGACAAAGTACATGAACGTGGAAGACGGACTGATGGCAAAGGAAGATAAGCCTAAGAAAAGGGAGTGGCAAGAGGATGCACGATCAGAGGGGGGATGAAAGATGGCCAGGACAGGAGAACGAAGGGAGGATAGACGCCCGAAGTCAGGGCAGTAGCTGAGGAAAGATTGGTGCGATACCAGAACTTAACGGTGAAGCAATACAACTCTAGAGTCAGGCATAGGGACTTCCAAGCTAGAGACCTTGTCCTAAGAAAAGTCCTCAGCGCAACAAAGGATGCCTCCCAAGGGAAGCTAGGGCCAAACTAGGAAGGACCTTACAGGGTCACCTCGTGGCATAGGAAAGGAACGTACTATCTAGAGACGCTGAACGGGAAGAAGTTGAGTCACCCGTGGAATGCAGAGCACCTGAAGAAGCACTATCAATAAATAAGGAACGAAGACGACGGTAGCACTACACTCCTCACTTCCAGTTTATCTTTTTTAGCATATAATTATAGCTTTTATTTTTTAAAGTACTTTTAAAGCCTAAAGGGTGACTTTCTTATTTTTTTTTGAATAATGTTCTACCTATCCATTATAATAAGAGGAGTTTTTCAGAACATACGGAATGTATTTTCACCAGGCTTCAACAAAAATTACTAAGTCCACAAGGTGGACGGATCATCCAAAAGAAGGATGAAATTTACAAAGTCCACAAGGTGGACGGATCATCCAAAAGAAGGATGAAATTTACAAAGTCCACAAGGTGGACGGATCATCCAAAAGAATGATGGAATTTACTGTCCACAAGGTGGACGGATCATCCAAAAGGAGGATGGAATTTACCAAGTCCACAAGGTGGACGAATCATCCAAAAGAAGAATGAAATTTACTATCCACAAGGTAGACGGATCATCCAAAAGAAAGATAAAATTTACTGTCCACAAGGTGGACGGATCATCCAAAAGAAGGATGAAACTTACCAAGTCCACAGGATGGACGGATCATCTAAAAGGCTGGAACTTATCAAATCCACCAGGTGGACGGATCATCCAAAAAGAAAGCAACCCACCATCACAATGTGGATGGGTCATCCCAAAGGGACCAAAATCAACACAACGGGCGGATGCAGTAAATAAGAAATTGACAATCCATATAATAGAAGGGTCATCTAAAAAACAATGAAAAGTAATCAAGACATTCATGTGAAAAAGCACGCGACGAGTGAAATTACTTAAATAAATAGTTTACAAAATAGAAAAGATATATATGATGGTTAAAAATTACATAGCTAATTGTTCCACCATACATTTCAAAAAAAAAAAAAAAAAACTATTCTTTAGCTACAACGGCATCAACTGTGGTGTCAGGATCGTTCGGCGAAAGTTGACGAGCATCATCTTGGACGGGTCCAGTCTCACTGTCCTCTAGGACCTCGTCTTCATCAGGAACTTCACCAAAAAGCTCGGCAGTCCCTTCAGAGTCGACGGGATGAGCAGGAGTCTGGCCTTCGGCATCAATGTTCACGTAAGAAAGGTTGAGGTCAGGGAATGATGCATTTACCTGATGGAGACAGTCTTCAAATCCGTCGACAAAGGAAGTACCCAGTTCCGTCAAAAGAGCATTGGAGTCTTGATTCTCCTGGACGGCCTCAACCTTTGCCCGACGGACATTGTCTTCATTGGCCTTCATCGTCTCCCTCAAGTACTTGACCTCTTTCTCCAGGTTTTCACGAGCTTGCTCTTACATTTTTAGCTTCTCCTCGTGACAGAGCTTCCAAAGCTTTAGCTCGTCAAGCTCCTCCCCCGTCGTCCTAACCTTGGCACGGACGTGCTCCAAGGACTTCTCGCAAGCCAAGTAGCGGTCCATCAGTCCTTTTGCCATTAGAACCGTCTGTATCAATGAACAAACAAGTTAGCATAAGCGTAACGAATACTAACGGAGCAAGTAGTCGATAGGTATTACCTGAGCAAGGCTGAATAAGGCCGTCTCCCTAATGGCTTTCATCGCATGATTACCAAGGTCCTCGTAGTCCTCCTCTTTGATGATAGAAGTCAATTGAGTAAGGGCATACTGAGAGTCCTCTCTAAGCAGGAAAGGAGCTTTCTTCTTGACGGGGTCAGGGTTGGTTATAAGACCTTTACCTTTAACCACGCCCAGCTTAGAGGGCAGTTTCGCTGTACCTTGGATGGCTGGTAGACCCGTCACCAGCCTTTGTTTTTTGCTAGGACGGTCTGCCTTCTCTGGACCTCTTTTTGTTGACGGGTGGAATAAACTCGTCTTGGGTGGAAGATCACCTCCAAGCTTTTTCTTGGCCGCGACCTGTTGTTTGATAAGGGCCCTCCTCCTAGCGTCATCCATTTCTGCGGATAAGATGACGGGTAAGAATAATAAGAACATAAAAAGGTCAACAGCTCTTGGTCAAAAGAGACTTACGTTTGTGTATTCCCGAGTCTTATTTTTGGGCAGCAGCTATAGGCTCAGGACCGTCGCAGTACCAATGGAGGGTGTCCAAAGTAACGAGCTTTATCCACATCCTCTCCGACAAGTCGGTTTTCTAGAAAATTCTTTCAATGAACCCAAACTGCTCGGTGGTAATTTGTGGACGGCTACGTGTTGCCAAAAACGGATGGTTAGAATGACATCAGCAATAGAAAAGCAAAGCAGGATGGACACATACCAGACAGTTAGAGTGACATCAACAATAGAAAAACAAAGAAGGATGAACACATACCAGACGGTGACAATATGCCCCATGTCTTATCGATGGGCATGTACTCGTGGTCATCAGGACGACTCATCCAATCATTCCCTTGAAGGAAGAAATATCGTCCTTTCCAGTTACGGTTGGAGTCTAGGGTCTCAGACACTAGCCTAAGCACCGGACTCCTCGGCACGAAGCTGTTCATACCCCTCGACTTGACGATCTTGAACCGACGGTAACAATTAAAGAATTCCTCCACTGTTAACCGTCTTCGCCCCATGAGACATGACGTCGTACAAAACCTCAACGCTCAGGAAAACTCTCCAGGCGTTTGGTGAAACCTGGGTGAAGGCCAAATCCAAGTATTGAAGAAGGTGACGGTGCAAGACACTTAAAGGAAAGCGAAGGCCCGCTTTAAGCATCTACTCATACACACCAACGTCTTCGAGACCCTTGTAGTAGCATCTCTTGGACTTAAATGGTAGACAAATGGGTATGGTGTCAGGTATTTGGTACTTCTCCCTAAATGTGTTGAAGTGTTGTTGTTTGATAGAAGAGGTGAAGTCGTTCACCGTCCACAAGGGGAGCATGACAAATTCTCTAAACCCGTCTTTTCCTATTACAGACTGGACGGGAGGATCTACACCATTTACATTGTCATTAGAGTAATACTCCGACCCTTCTTCACCTCGCTCTTCATCTTCCACATAGGAAGGAGAGCTGGATGACGGTTCCCTCTCCTCAACGGAGGTGCCCAGGTCTGCCTGACCTGACGGGTACACCTCCTCATAGCCCACTCTCTCACGGACAAAAGACTGACCGCTGGAAGTCTCACTAGACATCGGACACCTACAAATGACTGGTAAAGGAAACCTAGGACTCTAGATCTACACGAACGACGGACCAACATACAAAGTAAAAGGGAAAGGAAAGAAAGAAGATACTCACAGTTGGACGGAGCGAAGAAACGATTAAAGAAAACTGGGTAAACGGTGGAGCGGTAGCTTCGTAAGGTGACGGTCACACAAAGAGGACGGTTGCGCTCTGGTTAGCCAAACTTCTTTCCAAAACGTAAAAATGAAAAGGATAGGTGATATATATATATATATATATATATATATATATATAGGGAGAACTGCGTGACAAACGAAGGGATGCCTCAATTGCAGTAAACCATCAATCAAGACTCGCCACGTGCCCTCAGGGCCTTTATGATCCTAATCCAGCCTGGCAATCAACATGCGCCAGTAGAGAATACATGACGGATTCATAGGGTTGAAACAAACTGTCATTCCATGAGCCTGGCAACAATAGATGACGGATTTATGGAATGAAGGGGCAACTGAAGAGGAAAAAAATATGGATATGACGGATATAAGGAGGACGGATACTTTGTGGACGGATGAATGTGACATGTGGCAGGTGTTTTTATTGGTTTGGCTCCAAGGTCTCCTAAAGGAAATTAACTTGTGAATCACGTTAGGACTGTCATAGTTTCGCTTGACCTATTCGCCTAGCCCTAACTAAGAAGACTCCTAAAAGGAAAAGGACTAAAGGGGATAGGCAAAATCCACGAGTTACTCTCCTAGAAGGAAAGGACTTCTTGACCAATGCATGAATTTCGGCTCTACATTACTATAAATACTCCAAGACCCTCACAAATCAAGGTACACATAATTAACTCAACTCTAACACTCTAGGGTTGGAAAAAGATTCTAACTTGACCTTCGAAGGGTTTTTGGCCGGCACCACACCGGTGCTCTCTGTTAGGTCCTTTCTTTTGTTTGTGCAGGTTTTACTTTAGTCTTGTGAGGACTGCGTAACTTACTGGTGAATTTCGACATCATCAGAAATTAATACCAGCAATTCATGAGATAGATATTCCTTATCATACTAAGTTTGATTAGATTCATTAGAAAATAAATCAAAATTAATTCTATTAGTGTATATACGCCTACGTCTAACACATTCCTTAATTTTTCATAAAATATCAATTTCCAAAATTATTAAAAACAATTATTTTGTACCTAAATTATTAAGAAAACCTCTTTACAATAAAAATATAACCTTTCAATAATTAGAGGGAAAAAAAACTCTTAGGATTTTTAGAAAACCATCCGAATTTTAGGGGAAAAAAAAAAACACTTTTTTTTTTCTTTGGTCAATGAGATGTACATGTTGTAGACTACAAACATATGTGTCCTTTGAAAGGTAACCAAACATTTTGACATGAGGGGAAGAAGGTTTTCGAAACACCAAATTTGACTTCGATTCTTAAATTTTTTTTCTCTTTTATAGTGAGCAATATTGAATTCGTATAGCGCGACGGTTTGTTCACAAACCAGTCTCCCCACCAAACAACCGAAGCTTGGTTGACAAGGAAATCTTGAAATTTTTGGAACTTGATGAGTTCTTAAACGCATTAATATCTTTCTAGTGAGAGGCTCTTTTCATTTCAGTTGATCATTATGACAACCATTAATAACTATGGCTTAGGGAACTAGATATACACGTACATGATGACAAATTTTTAAGGAAAATATTAAGGAATGCCTTAAGAGCATTGCTTTAGGAACTATTATTAAATAAATTATTAAAAAATAATAAAGCAATTAATTTTTTTGACAATTTTTTATATTTCTTATTAAAGTAATGTTAAAAATTTCTTAATATGATTTATTAACAATTGCTCTAAAGACACCTATTAACATAACCTATTTTTTAATAGGTGTTTTTAACACAATTTTTATAAATCATTTTTAAAAAAGTTTTTATACTATTTTTATGAAAATTTGAAAAAGTCATTAAAATATTTTTTTTTCATAATAATTTTCTTAAAATATTAATAAATACCCTTATGACATTTGTTAGTTTTTTTTTTTTTTTTAAGTTTATGTGCATATATATATATATATATATATATATTTTGTTGAGAATCCAAACCAAGCGGCCAAGTATTTTTAAAAGTTTATGTATATATGTGTTATATTTCATAATTCTACTAATTAAAAATTAAAAGTATGTTGCTGACAAGCTTGGTCGAACAAAATGAAGCACACGTTTCTTGGTTGTTGAAATAGTGTAAGAATCAAAAGGAGTTTTTGCATCACCCACCTTCGAATCGAACCATCTGGATTCTCCTGGACTGCAGGAAAATAAGAAAGTATATGGAAATGACAAAGTAAGCTGTCTTATTATAGAGTACAGGTGTTAATCTTTGTCTTGAAATTACAGGTGTTACGTTGTACGGCCATACCCAAATCCGTGTCGGCTCCATGATTTGAATTTGGTAAACTCTGTGCACCAGCCAAACACGCTCAGCACCCACTCTCACATCCACCAAAAAGAAAAGCGAGATGTTACTTTGTTTAAAAAATAATTTGAGTATCTTTTTTAGAAACAAAATAACTTTTATATAATTATTAATTATTAAACAAGTTATTTTATAGTCGTGAAAATAATCTTGTATTATAGGTATCATCTAATTATTGATATGTTTTTATTTTCTATGATAATAACATTAATAAAACGATTTTATAAAATTATAGTAAGTGTTAAAAATCTTGTAACTTAATTGATATTTTTTGTATTTCTAATGAAAATGCTCAAAGCTTAATTCTTCACGAAAATCCCAACTATCAAATTATCATTAAAAAAAGAAAACTCTAGTAATCAAACATCTAACCGTTAGAGTCATAAGGGCTTAAAACTATTATAGTACTACTCATACTAACATTTTAATTTTAAAGTTTTGATTTATTTCAATTTTGTTTATTAATTTTGTTAGGTTCTAAGACCTTAGAGACTAATGTGTTAGAACTTCAATGTGTGTTGTGTTGGCAAACCATGATCAAAACATTTAGTCTAGATTTAGACTTTCTCAAAGTTTGGTTTAATATAAGTTTGGAATCGAGTAATTGCAGGAAATTACTGTTCTATTTCTACAAGGCATGATTGATCGAAGAATAGAATTGATCGATCGCGAATCGTGGATCAGGAATTTTCTACAGAATTTTAAATCGGCCTAAACAGCAGTTCAACCCCATTAAGGATTAGAGTTTCAGATTTACTTCTTCTACTATATAAAGGAAACCCTAAGCACGTTTTTAAAAGGCTTTTAAGAGAGAGAAGAGTGAGCCTTTTTTGTAGATCCAAGGTTTTGTACCCAAAAGCTCTCTAAGTCTTTTGATGCTCTTTATGCTGTGTGTGTGAATCTTTTGTGAAATTTAGAAGTTTTTGCCTTCACATACATTTAGGGTTATCAAAATCTAAATTGATGTCAAGAGCTTGGTGATCAAATTCAATTGTAGATTCAAGAGCTTAAAGATATACAAACGGGAGTGCTTGTGCTTGTTGGAAATCCAAGAAGAAAGTATTGCGTGGACTCGGAGCTGTCACGTGGTCGAGGTAGTGATAGTAAGATTCATACTCGAAGTAGCAATAGAATGTTGTGGTCTAAATCGCTATTGTGTAAATTTCAATTCTTTCATAGTGGATTTAGTTTACCCTGAGGATAGATAGGTTAAATCCTTCCCAGATTTTTTACCAGTTTGGTTTTCCCAAGTTATCATATTATTGTGTTATTTATTTTTCACACTTTACAATGATATGATTTATATGTGTTAACGTAGATCTGCATAATTTACTTAAATTAATTACTTGGCTAAATAACTAGGTTTATCTAGTTGTATTTAAAGGGGCCTAAAAAGGTACAAATCTCATTTTGGGGTTTCATGAAATCCTATGTTCACAAAGCTATCATTAAGGCCTTAAGCCCTTAAGGACCTAAAATGACGTGGTATTGATTTTTTTTTTTTTTCAATTTTCCCATTTTTACTTTGTGTGTGTTTCATTCCCCCCCCCCCCCCCCTTCCCCAATGACTCTTTCTTATGGTTCAGTTGCCTTCTCTTTCTTTCTTCCTCAAACTCAATTTTCTTTCTTTCTCTTCCTTTGCTTTCCTCACCAGAAATCACCAAAAAAAAAAAAAAAAATCCACAAACACAAACCCATAATCATACCCACAACAAACACAAACCCACAAACATTTGAAATCATTTTTTTTTTATCAAACTCATAAACTCAAACCCACAATCACACCCACAACAAACACAAATCCATAGTCACACTATGGCAACACAAACGAGAAAAGGTAAGAAGGAAGAGAGAGACCAATTTGAGCAGTGGTCTATGCGAAGACTCGAGGGATGGCGGTAGGCCAATCCAATGGTTTTTTTTTTTTTTTTTTTTAAGTAATAAATATTATTATGCATTTTATCTTATTTGCTATATTAAGTATATGCATTTTTTTTCCTAAAAAAGGTATAGGCATTTTTTTTATAAGTAAAAGAAATATTATTATGCATTTCATCTTATTTTCTATATTAAGTATAGGCTATTTTTATATAAGTAATAAATATTATTATGGATTTTATCTTATTTTTTATGTTAAGTATAGGCTTTTTTATAAGAAAAAAGAGATTTGAATGGGTTTAGGCTCGTACATCTTGCCTTTTAGATTCCATCTCTCTTCTCTCAATGCTACCACCAAAGGCTTCTTCTTCTCTCCAATAAGTGTATTGACTTGATGATAAATATCGATTACCTAGAATAAAATCTATTAGTTGATATTCTAACATATCTATAAAAATTAAAAAAAAATAAAACAAAGTATAAGCTTTTTTATATGTTGTAAGGACACGAATCGGGCCTGGACCCTAGTGCATGACTGAGCAGGCCCAAATGGCCTAAACAATAAAATTTGTAGAGAGTGGGCTTGAAGCCTGGATTTCTTGGGACGCTGGAGAGCAGTGGCGTTTGGGCTAAGTCCATAGTTGCGTGCAATGAGCTGATGGTGTGGTTCTAGCTTTCCTCAGACGTGAGCCGAGGAGTCCCTGTGTTCGTTTCCCCTGTTCTGCTTGGGAGAAGAAGCCTTTTTCTTAGAGAAGCCTGATCCCCCTCCAATGGCCTCCCCCTTTCTATTTATACTCCTTATTTTTATGTTCCTATTCATGGAGCCATCAATGCAGATCCCTTTTCGATCCATTGTCTCCTTGGAAACTTCCCCTCATGGCCATAAGGCTGATCACCGTCCCCTCAGGGGTCACTTCCTCATTAATGCGACCAAGTGAGTAGGTGTGAAACCTTCAATGCAGTGGTAGCAGCTTTATGCAGAGCACTTCCCACTTGTTCTCCCTTTTATCATTTCGTTGGAGTGTAACATGGCTTGTTGAGCTTCAAGAGTTTTTCTCTAAGCGTCATGGTTCACCTTTTGGCCCTTGTTTCCGTTTTCCGAGGAGACCCTCTCCTCGGACTCTCCCCAATGGGCCAATAACCTAACCGGTGGACCCCTGGACCCTTAAGTTAGGTGACCTTATCCCCGCTTTGCAGCCTTTTGGGGGAGTCAACGTTCTCGGACCAGGCCCAAGGCCCACATAGACGCTTTGACACTTCTGCCCCCACAATAGCCCCTCAAAAATTTATTTGACTCCAATCCGGAGGAGGGAAATGAGTTTTTGACCCGCGAGTACTACCTTCACGTGATCTCTCAAATATAGCACTGCGAAGTTCCCCCGCGCCTTCTAGAAAGGCTCCTAACGCTTCGTAACACGCAACGCCTGCATTAATTGCACTGAGTAACTCCCTGTCGCCACGTTCTACGATGAGATGTGGATCTAATGGCTAGGGTTCATTCCAAAAAATTCAAGCAGGATATCCTTCACGAACCGCCGTTCTTCAATCATTCAAAATGCTTTGGTAACCGTGACATCCGCCATTTCTCCTAAAAAGCAAACATATTCTGGAAGTTTTCAACCTCATTCTCTTTCAAGAAGCTCTCAAAATTTCATACACCCTTCTCCTGTAAGTTTCTCCTTTCCTCGAACCTTTTTCTCCTCGGCTGTCAACCTTTCTTCCCTTTCTTCTTAAATCTTTGTTCTAGTTTTCGACCTAATAGGTAGGTTTGAGTGTCTAGTAGATACGGCTCCTGGCATGTAAGGATTCCAGGCTAAATACCACATTCCTCCAGATATGGGTTTGGAATACTGCCCCCTAGAGGCCGTGGCAGATTCAAGGAAAGAGGAGCAAGTTGTCATGCCTATAATCGCCATCTTAAAGGGTGGGATGACGCTCCCCATGAAGAACGTGACCAGCGAGTACCTCCGTAACCATAGGTTATGTCCCGACCAGTGCACCCAACATATTTAGGGTATTAGGTTGCGTCAATGCTCTAAACGAGCAGATGGGCCTGTGCCTCACATGGCGTGATGTCGCCTATTTGTATGATTGTCACCGGTTGAGAGACATAGGCTATTACCTCAAATCGAGGTCTAACGCCGTCAGGCTCATATCCTGCTTCCCCAAGTCTAATAAAGGCACAAAGGATGACTATCTCATTGCCACCGGGAGGTGGTATGACGGCCCCCATTGCCCAGTAAAAAAGGGGCAGCTAGGTGTGATTCCCTAGGACTTAGAAATTTTGGTTTAAAGTTTCGCCCCTTTTAGCTTCTCTAAGTAGATTCGTTGCCCCTCTGATGCTTTCTTTGCTTGACTTGTCGTTTGTATCTGATCATGTTTAGCTTCTTTGCTGTATCTTTTGCAGACAAACGGCATACGTCGCCTCGCTTGAGTGAAGTCAACGTCTCGGAGCTTAACAGAGTCTTGAGATCCGAGGTCTTTCTGAATGAAGACCTACAAGTGAGGGCCGCCCACCTCATATTGGGGTACGAACCCTTATCGAAGGTTTTCCAAGAGGTTGAAGACACTATTCTCGCAAGTGATCGGAGACGCCCGAGGATAAATGTCTCTCAACCCGATTTTCCTGCCCCCCACGCTCTACTTGACGTGCCATCCACCATTCTTTACGGTCGAACCGTCGAGACCACCCCTCTTGCAGTGAAGCGGGAGAACTAGCTCATCCGAGAAGAGTCTGCGGCTTCCCTCTCATCCCTCGACGAAGAGATAGACCGGTTTCGCCTGGAGAAAGCTGAGAGGCCCTTGAGGGATACTATAGTAGAGATCTCGGACGAGGAAAACACCTCGGACAGGGGCTTCAGTATCAAAGGCCTGGTATCTCCTGAGCAGAAGATCGCTCCGAGGAAGACGACGATATGTCAACTCTGAGAACACTTTTCACCAAAAAGAGGGGTGCTCAGGTCTCCAAGAAGGACGCCTCTGGGTTCCAGCCGAAGTTGCCTCTACCACCCCCTCTCGCCGACCCACTCCTTCCCGCTCCAAACGCCCCAAAGATGAGGAGGAACGAGAACGAGGAGGCGAACAAGGAGAGAGAGAAAAAGCAAAAGCAACAACAACAACAGCAATAACAAGTTGCTAAGGGCGGGGGGCGAGCCTCGTCCGTGGAGAGCGGGGAGCTCCACGGGCAAGCCGAGGTCCGCTGTGAGGAGTCCATCCGGTCCCCTGTGCTGGAGGTAGACAGGGCTCCGATACCTCTCCAAGCAAGCATAAGGGATTTTTAGAGGAGTCATGCCCCTCATCTAGCCAATGCTCTGGAGCAGCCTCTCCTATTGCCAATAGACATGGAGGACTGGGGGAAGATGGTTCGGACACGCCTCTTTCTTTCCCTGAAGAGGGACTTGGGCTTGGTATGTGATGTCTCATCCCTTTTAATTCGTCGTCATTATTTAAACATTCACATGTCTAACTCTACTGCGCATCTGTTGAAATTTCTCTCCACAGGCCATCTAGGAGGTTTTTGCTACCTAGCAACTAGTGGGGCACTACCAGAACCAGGCATCGGCCAAGCAGGAGGCCAGGGCAGAGGTCGAGAGGGACTTAGGTCACACTGAGGCTGAGAAGAGCGACTTGGCCACTAAGTTGACCCAGGAGCAAAGTGAGAGGAGGAGCACCGACACGAGCTTAAAGAATGCTGAGGCCCAGGTGCATTACGTTTACTGCCGTATAATTTGTTTTATTTGCGCCGTAAGTTGCATGTGAATCCTAAGTAACTCAGCACCCCTTTCTGATATAATTGGGTTAATAAATAAACAGTTAAGTGCACAGAAGCGCGTTCGAAATTAAGATAAACGCGGTTTAACCATAAGAGCAGTTTAGTCATGTGCAGTTTGGCATTAACAATTACTTAAAAAATGAATTGCGCGTAAAATTTACCAAAGCCGAAGGTCCAAGGAGATAGTGTCAACACTTAGTTAAAGATAAACTGCATGTTAAATTTTTCCAAAGCAAAAGGTCCGAAGACCCAACATAGATTAGGTTAACATTAACACTTAGTTGAAAATAAACTGCATGTTAAATTTTCCCAAGGCAGAAGGTCCGAGGACCCGGTATAGCCTAGGTTGACATTAGCACTCAGTTAAAAATAAACTGCACGTTAAATTTATCCAAGGCAGAAGATCCGAGGACCCGGCATAGCCTAGGTTGACATTAACACTCAGTTAAAAATAAATTGCACATTAAATTTTCCCAAGGCAGAAGGTCCAAGAACCTGGCATAGCCTAGGTTGACATTAACACTCAGTTAAAAATATCGGACCTTAGCTTGACATCGAGTTCTCGTTTGATATTGAAGACTAACATATTATCAATTAACACAATACAACAATACCCAAACGCATGGCGTGTATGTCTTTCATTAATAGTAGTACCTTCGAAGGTTATTTACATTCCAAGGTTGTTTTACAGGCTTGTCTTCCAAGTCGGCAAGATAATACGACCCTATGCCGACCACTGAGGTTATATGGTAGGGCTCCTCCCAGTTTGGTCCTAACTTTCCCTATGCTAGGTCCTTAGCGGTTCCAACGAATTTCCTCATGACTAAGTCTCCAGGAGCAAGAGGCCGGGATTTTACGTGGTAGTCATACCCTTGCTTGAGCTTCTACTGGTAGTAAGCCAGCCGGATCATAACATTCTCTCGCCTCTCTTTTATCAAGTCCAGCCCCTTCTGCAGCAAAAAGTCATTCTCGCCTAAGGCGAAGGAATGAGTCCTCATCGTTGGAAACCCCATCTCCAAAGGGATTACAGCTTCAGCACCATAAGCCATCGAATAGGGTGTCTCCCCCATGCACCTTCGTGGTGTAGTTCGATAAGTCCATAATACGTGTGGCACTTCTTCCACCCATCTACCTTTGGCATCGTCCAACCTTTTCTTGAGCCCGTTTCACTGTTTCGACCTGGCCATTTCCCTATTGGTAGGCTGGGGTAGAATACCTGTTTGTGATGCCGAAGTCTCCATAGTATTTTCTGAAGGCCCTACTATTAAACTGTAGGCCGTTGTCCGAGATGAGGGTGCGTGGGATCCCAAACCTAGTAATGATGTTCTTCTAAACAAACTTCTTTGCATCCACATCTCTGATGTTCGAGAAGGGCTCTGCTTCAATCCACTTGGTGAAGTAGTACGTCCCGATGAGCAACCATCTCTTGTTCCTCGCTACCCTCAGAAATGGTCTCACTATGTCCAAGCCCCACTGTGCAAATGGCCAAGGGATGACCAAAGGATTGAGGATGCCCCTAGGCTAATGGATGTTGGGAGCGAACCTCTAGTACTAATCACACTTTCTCGCGTAATCCTGCGCCTCTTTTTGCATGTTCAGCCACCAGTATCCCTGTGTAAGGGCTCTATGGGTTAGGGACCTTCCTCCTGTGTGGCTACCGCATATTCCCTTGTGCAACTCCTCCAAGAACTGCTCTGTTGCTTCTGGGTGTACGCACAGTAGGTAAGGTTCCGAAAAGAAGCGCTTATAGAGTTTCTCGTCCTCGGATAGCCAAAACCGCGGAGCCATTCTACGGATCTTGTCAGCCTCAAACCTTCCTTCTGGCAGAGTGTTATGTTTAAGGAAGGACATAATTGGGTCCATCCAACTAGGTCCCATTTTGACCTGGTGAATCCGGAGGGCATTACCACTTGGCCCAACGGGCTTAAATAGGTCCTCAACGAGGATGACTTGAGATAGGCCTTGAGCCGAGGAGGTTGCGAGCGTGACCAGCAAGTCGGCGTGGGTATTCCCATTCCTAGAGATATGCGACAATGCAAAAGACTCGAATTTGGACTGCAAGTGCATGGCGCAAGTTAAATACTCCCACATTCTTGGTTCCCTGGCTTCCAATTTCCCTTCCACCTGGCCAACCACTAGCTGCGAGTCCAAGAATGCCTGCACCATTTTTCCTCCCATTTTTTGAACCATGTCCATTCCCACTAGCAAAGCTTCGTACTCGGCTTTATTATTGGTAGCCAAGAATGCCAATCTCAAAGACTTTTCCATGACGATTCCTTCTAGGGATATCAAAACTATCCCTACACCTGAACCCTTCTGGTTGGCTGCCCTGTCCACGAAGACCTTCCACACCGAGGATTTTTCGCACGAGATTACACCAACCAATTTTCCATCCATGCCCCATCCCTCAGGGTTCTCCTCTATGGGAAGCTTAGCGAACTCCGCCACTAGGTCAGCTAGGACTTGCCCTTTCACGGAGGTGCGAGGTATGTACTTGATGTCAAAGGCCCCTAAGATAGTTCCCTATTTGGTGATCTTGCTGGAGTAGTCTGCACTCCGCAGCACAGACTTAAGGGGGAGTTGAGTCAGCACGACGACCGTATGCGATTGGAAGTAGTGCGGGAGCCGGCGCGTTGCGTGCACCATGGCTAAAATCGCCTTCTCCAACGGTAGATACAGAATCTCGGCCTCCTGCAGAGACTTGCTCACATAATAAACTGGCCTCTGCACACCATCATCGTCTCATATCAGAACCAGGCTGACAGCATGAGCAACCATGACAATATACGCGAATAGAACTTCATCTACGTCTGGGCGAGACATAATGAATGGCCGAGAGAGGTATTCCTTTAGTCGCTGGAAAGCTATGGAACACTTTTCGGTCCATTCAAATCCCTTCCACTTATTCAGCAACTGAAAAAAGGGTCGGCATCTGTCGGCGAACCGAGAGATGAACCTATTGGGGGCGGCTGTCACCCCTGCCAGCCTTTGGACTTCCTTTGGGTTCCGAGGAGGTTGTAGGTTGCAGATTGCTGCGACTTGGGCAGGGTTGGCCTCAATACCTCTATAAGTGAGTATGTAGCCCAGAAACTTGCCAGATCCCACACCAAAGGAGCACTTGGAGGCATTCAATAGTAATTTATGCTCCCGTAACGTCTGGAAAGTGTTGTTCAGGTCGGCCACATGCACAGGTATAGCCTTACTCTTCACAACCATGTCATCCATATATACCTCAACAGTCTTCTCCAACTGGGCTTTGAACATCCCAGTCATCATCCTCTAGTAGGTAGCCCCGGCATTCTACAGGCCAAAAGGCATTACCTTGTAGTGATAATTGCCGATGGGAGTGACAAAAGCTGTCTTCTCCTGTTCTCCGAAGCCAGAGGTATTTGGTGGTACCCTTGAAAGGCATCTAGAAAACTCATCCAAGGGTGGCCGATTGTCACGTCCACCAGCTGATCTATGCGGGCCATTAGGAAAGAGTCTTTGGGGCAAGCCTTGTTCAGATCCATGAAATTCACGTAGACCCTCCATTGTCCACTTTTCTTCTTTACCACGACTGTGTGTGCCAACCACTCGGGATAGAATACTTCCTTAATAGCCCCAGCTCTCTTAAGTCTGACGACTTCTTCTTTGACGGCGTCGGAATGTTCCTTAAAGGATCGCCGAGGGGGTTGCCTCTTTGGCATAGCAGCCGGGCTAACATTCAGGTGGTGGCAGATGAAGTTCAGGTCAATCCCAAGCACCTCGTACGCATCCCATGCAAACATGTCAAGGTTCCCCTTCAAGAATGTGACCAACTCCTTTTTTTTCTCGGCCAACAGTTGGGCCCTTACTTGGAAAAACCTCTCTGGGTCACTATCCACGAGAACTCTATCTAATTCCTTAAACGTAGGCTCTTCTGTCACTGTCTTCCCAGTTATGGCAGAAGAGGTTAATTGCTATAGGGTCAGTGCAGCCGAGGCCGAGGATCAGGCTTTGACCTGCGCAGAACTACGGCTGTTAGGCACTGTCTTGCCACGGACTGACTCCCAATAATTTCTTCGACCTGGCCGTCAAAAGGGAACTTCACCTTGGCGTTGAGAGTAGAGGAGACAGCCCCCAGGGCGTGCAGCCAGGGTCTCCCCACAATGGCCGTGTAAGGAAAGTAGGCATCAACCACGATGAAATCCACTTCAACTATCGCTGGGCCTGACTATACAGGCAACCTAATCTGCCCCTTTTAGGATGACTGCCTTCCCCTCGAAGCTTATCAGTGATGAATCATAGGCCGAAAGATCCTCTTCCCTCAGGATCAACCTCTTAAATAGATCAGAGTACATAATGTCTACGCCACTTCCTTGGTCTACCATCACCCTCTTCACATCGTAACCTCCGATTCTTAACATGATGACTAAGGCGTCATTGTGTAGTTGGATGGTCCCCACCTTGTCCTCGTCTGAGAAGCTTAGAATTAGAGGTTCGTTACCCTTAATCTTCTTTGGCTCGGAGCTAGAGTCCTTGGCAAGGGCCTGTGCCACAAACATCACCCTAGAAGGGTAAGAGCAGTCCTCCTAGGAGCAGCGAGAATGACATTGATGGTCCCCAAAGGAGATCTCGAGGCATGATGGTCCTGATTTACTGGCCCAGGATGTTCTCCCTGTCTACTAGGCCGATACAAGAATTGTTTCAATTTCCCCTCCTTTGCCAATTGCTCCAGGTAATTCCGTAAATTTCTGCAGTTCTCTGTCGTGTGGCTGTTTTCTTGATGATACTGGCAATGGAAGTCTTGGTTACGCTTCGTGGGGTCTCCTAACATTTTGTTGGGCCACCTGAAATAGGGTTCATGACAGATTTTCTTAAACACCCATTGTATGGGTTCGCGAAACACGGTGCTGACCACCTGCGTGGGTGTTGGGCTAGGTTGCCCAACGAACTCTCTCCTCGGCCTGCTGTTGCTGTGTCGGTCCGACCTGAAATCCCTCCTCTCCTGAGGGATAACCTTCGCCTTCCTCTTTCCCTGCAGCTGATCCTCCTCAACCCGCTTGTACTCGTCAATGCGATCCATGAGCCGACGCATGCTCTTGACAGGCATTTTGGTCAGTGACTTCCTTAAATTATGCTCATTTGGAAAGCCGACCTTGAAGGTGCTTATGGCAACCTCGTCGAAGTCCCCATTGATCTCGTTGAACATCTCCCAGTACCTGTCGGTATACGTCTTGAGGGTCTCTTCTTCTCTCATGGCCATGGACAACAATGAATCTAGAGGCTGAGGCACCCTACTACATGTGATGAAACACGAGCCAAACGCCCTGGTGAGCTCTATGAAGGAATCGACAGAGCCTGCTTTCAGGCTATTGAACCACCTCATCGCGACAGGTCCCAAGCTGGAAGGGAATACTTTGCACATCAGAGTCTCGTTCTTAGAGTGCACCGTCATTCTCTAGCTGAAATGGCTCACGTGTTCCACTGGGCCCATTCGTCCGTTGTAAATGGTGAAGGTTGGTTGGGTGAACCGCCTCAGAAGTTTTCCCTTCTCAAAGCATTGTTAGCCAAACCCCTGAAGGAGGTCCTCTTACCCTTAGGGTCGCGATGGTACTCATCCTCGTAGGAGGAGGACTCGCTAGGGGGGGTTCTTGACCTAGAGCTGCCGACGCTACTGCAAGTATCTGCTGAAGACTGGTCTAAAGGAGAGGGAGTGCGCTGTCATTTCTCCTAGCACAGCTTCTTTTTCAAATGGTTAATCTCCCTTTGCATGGCCTTGACACTTTTTTCGCTGGAGGTTCTGCTTCCATCCCATGCGTGACTCCTCCTGCGCGTATGTTCTGTGCACATGCTGGCTTCCCGATATCTTTCCCGCTATAGCTGCGAGAAGTGATCCTCGTGCTAGGATTCCATGGACTCTACACGACGTGAACTCGAGCCTTCCATGATGCTTCACGTCCCTTTCCTCAAGGCTTCTCACAAACAGCACCAATTGTAAGGACACGAATCGGGCATGGACCCTAATGCGTGACTGGGTAGGCCCAAATGGCCTAAACAATAAAATTTGTAGAGAGTGGGCTTGAAGCCTGGATTTCTTGGGACGCTGAAGAGCAGTGGCGTTTGGGCTAAGTCCACAGTTGCATGCAATGAGCTGATGGTGTGGTTCTAGCTTTCCTCGGACCTGAGCCGAGGAGTCCCTGTGTTCGTTTCCCCTGTTCCGCTTGGGAGAAGAAGTCTTTTTCTTGGAGAAGCCAAATCCCCCTCCAATGGCCTCCCCCTTTCTATTTATACTCCTTATTTTTTATGTTCCTATTCATGGAGCCATCAATGCAGATCCCTTTCCCATACATTGTCTCCTTGGAAACTTCCCCTCAAGGCCATAAGGCTGATCACCGTCCCCTCAGTGGTCACTTCCTCATTAATGCGGCTAGGTGGGTAGGTGTGAAGCCTTTAATGCGGTGGTAGCAGCTTTATGCAAAGCACTTCCCCTTTATCGTTCTATTGGAGTGTAACATGGCTTGTTGAGCTTCAAGAGTTTTTCTCTAGGCGTCATGGTTCACCTTTTGGCCCTTGTTTCCGTTGTCCGAAGAGACCCTCTCCTCGGACTCTCCCCAATGGGCCCTTAAGTTTGGTGACCTTATCCGCGCCTTGCAGCCCTTTGGGGGAGTCAACGTCCTCGGACCAAGCCCAAGGCCCACATAGGCGCTTTGACACTTTTGCCCCCACATATGTAATAAATATTATTATGCATTTTATCTTATTTTTCATATTAAGTATAGGCATTTTTTCTTCCCTAAAAAAATTGTCATTTTTTTTATAAGTAAAAAAATATTATTTGCATTTCATCTTATTTTCTATATTAAGTATAGGTTTGTTTTATAAGTAATTAATATTATTATGGATTTTATCTTATTTTTTATGTTAAGTACATGCTTTTTTTTTTTAAGAAAAAAGAGGTTTGAATGCGTTTACCCTCTCGATTCCATTCTTCCCTTTCAATGGTATCACCAAAGTCTTTTTCGTCCTTCCCATATGTGATATGGCTCGATAATAAATATCAATTATCTACAATAACTCTATTGTTTGATATTCTAATGTATCTTAAAATAAAAAACAACAACAACAACATATATGATTTTTTTTATAAGTAATAAATATTATTATGCATTTTATCTTATTTGCTATATTAAGTATATATAGGCTTTTTTTTATTCCTAAAAAAACCATAGGTTTTTTTTTTAATAATTAAAAACATATTATTATGCTTTTCATCTTATTTTTTATATTAAGTACAGGCTTTTTTATAAGAAATAAATATTATTATGGATTTTATCTTATTTTTTATGTTAAGTATAGGCTTTTTTTTAATAAGAAAAAAGAGGTTTGAATGGGTTTAGGCTTGTTTGTCATATGGTGGGAATTGGCATGAATTAATTTTAAGTGTCTTGAAACTGATATTATGCTCTGTTTGAAGTAGAATTGTGAGATAAAATAACTTTAAGAATGTTAAATTGCAAATTCGCAATGCATTTATGGTGCTTTAAAGAGCGAAGAGTGATTTTGGTTGTTGGTTTAATTATTGAACAGGTTCAAGAGGATTATAGTAAAATTTTCATAATTATAAGCTCCAGATGTCCCAAATATATTTAGATCAAAGAAAATTAAATTTATACCCTTTCATGACATTTGTTTTGATACTACATGCACTCTGAGTGTGCTTGAACTTTGGCTTTACAATATTCACATGGTCAAATTTTTTGTTCTTCAATTCTCTCTTCTTCCCTTTCAAAGGTATAATAATTGTTGTCTTCTTCTCCTTCCTCATTTTCTCTTTTCCCCAAACCCTTGCTTAGCTTTTTCTTTCTTAGAAATATCTCTGTGAACGAAATGGGCTAGAATCTAAAATGGGCTAGGGTGGGCTTTAGATAGAGTAGTTTATCATATTCCACCTCTATAACACTAGTTACGCATAATATTCTACATAGGTGTTTTGGCAGAAAGACCTCCAAAAAAAAAAAAAATTCGTTTTGGAAAATAATACTGTAGGGCCAATGGGCCCACAAGTATGTATTAGAGTAGAGGCCCAATCTGAGGACACTAGATAGTTCGAGGATGTAGGAATATCGATTCAAGAAGTAGTGTTGATGGATAAAAGAGGCCGAGGTTGATTAAGGTAATCTCGGAGATAGGAAAGGGTTGCCTGAGGAGGAGTTCGTTATCGACTGTTTAAAGCTGAGCTAGGAAAGGGTTGCCCGATGTCCCAACGAGATGTTCTAGGAGATCCTATAAGGAAGGATATACATGGTGGGTGTACCGGCTAGGAAGAAGGGCTAGGAAATATTTAAGATAAAGCTGCTACCACAGCATTAAATGCCCTACAGCTAAAACTCTGGCCACATTAATGGGGAAATGATGCGTCTAAAGACTTCAGGGATGGACTGATGGACAAGTATCCAAACCAGTAACCTGATCCTTACGTGGAGGATGGAGGGAGGAAGAAAGATGATATAAAAAGAGGAGAAGACATTCAAGAGAGAGATGGAAGAGAGAAAACAGAAAACACTGTAGACATTAAGATCAATATCTGTTAGCTATCTTTAATAAAGAGAAAAGAGAGAAATATAGGATCTAGCCTCCTCGGCGTAAGTCTGAGGATAGTTTTTGTTATACAAACTATCTCATTTGTATGATGTTGCAATCTAATCCATCATCTTTGTTATTTAAAATCACTAGAATCTAAATTTCAAGCTCACTCTCCACAAATTTATTGTATTGGACTTTTTGAGCCTATTCTAATCTTAATTTTGGGTTTGGGTGCAAATTGTGACCTTACAAATATGATTAATTTTTTTTTTTTATTTTACTAACGTATGCTTTTAGAAAATATAATAGTGAACCATTTTAGAAAATTTTTTATAAGAAAATAAAAAAAGTGACCAACTCTTTTAACAATTTTTCATAAAAATTTCCAAAAATTGATGATTAAAGATCTGTTTGGGATCCATTTATTTTACTAAAACTACATATTTTTTATTGAAAGTATTATAAATAAAAGTAAAAATTAGTTGAAATAGTATAGTCGAACCCATAAATAGTAACAAAAATAAACTGAATAGTAAAATAAGATGGCTTTTAAAGCTAGAGCCATACGCACACAAACATTAACCGAAACCTTAAATTATGACTAAAAAAAAAAATATAGAACGAAACTAATTAACTTTTTTTTTTCAACGGCCAAAGGTAATTAACAACATGCTGATAATGATCAAATCATTATCTTTTTTTTTTGGTAAACTGATCAAATCATTATCAACATGTTATAACATGACGCGTTAATTTGTGTAAAATGAACAAATGAAACAGGAGAATCAGATAAGGATCTTTTTAGGGAGATCCAACAATTGCTGATGAGTGGCCGTCCATTGTGTGACAGATTGACATTAGTGTGAAAAAACTTATATTGTTGGGTTGAAAATCCTACCTAACTTCATCAGATTTTAGCACCTAGCTAGATTTAATTTGGCTCAGACGATCACAAGAGTTATGCATGCTCATTAGAAATTGGGTTCTGACTTCTGAGTTGGCTTAGTTAATTAATTTCCTTTAAAAAGTAGGTTAGAGTATTTGCATCAATTAGTGTAAAAATTTCTGACCATATTAGCTTGACTTTTTTTTATTTGACAAAACTATTTCTCAAAAATACTCACATCAAATAAAATTTTTAACTGTATATTTTATTTTAATAATCATTTTTTAATTATTATTTGTCTTGTTTTTATTACTTTCCTTTATATTCGATCATCTCTCTCATCCAGCAGACCAGCTCCCTCTATTCTTTCGCCTCTCTTACCCAGCTCTCGCATCTAGCTCTCTCTCACACACACACTGGCACCGCCCTCAGTGGCTCGACCATGGCAAGGCCAAAGACCCACATTAAAAAATTTACTATTGGTAAAATGTAACAGCTGTATTGTTTTCTCTAAGTAATTTGGCACCTTTTTTACCAAATAAAGAAGCAATGAAAACTCTCCATTCCCCAACCATCAACTTTTATAAAAAGTATAAGTGGTTTAATTAGTTAATAGGTGCCTTTAGAATATTTGTTAATAGATATTTTAGAAAAAAAAAATTATATCAGTTTTATGGAAGATATAAAAATTTGTAAAAAAAAAAAATCAATTACTTTTTTTTTCTATAAAAAGCTTTTATAAATATTTCGTAAAGCATGCATCAGCAATTAATTTTTTTCCAAATATAAGAAAGAAGCAACTAAAACAAAATTTCAAACTCGTCTATGATTTAGATGAGTTCTGAATCCTAAACCTAACCCTCATGGCCTATTAGTCTAATTATTATGAGTTAAAAGTTATAATTCACAAATTTCCATCTTACTTTTGAGTGACAAATTTGCATTACTCCCTGCTTTCTTTGGAGTTAAAGTTGGTAGATTATTTAATTGTTTTAGTAATTGAATGCTTAATGCCTCATACGGAAGCTTTTTTTTTTTTTTAATAATGTAGGAGAATTTTATTTAAATTAGTTGCAAGTCGTAGAGAGTACTACAAAATCCGACAAGCAACTAACCCCATCCGCTATAACTAATGACTGGGTAATTCTGGGTGAGCTATAAGTAGTTGATCCTCATATCTAGGAGGCATACTGAAACCAATGTATCAAGGTTATCTTTCAAAATTTGGGTAATACGTGGAAGGAGTCATGAGTCATGATCTAGATTTAGAATCCTGAGAATGTTATTTTATTTTATTTTTTTTTATGGAAAGAATCCTGAGAATGTTGATTAAACAGGAGGAGACGCAGGCATTAAGTGCACGAGTTACAACATGGCAAAAATCGGTTGAAGCACAGTGTGGATATATACTCTATTGTCTCTCTCATGATGTTCCATATAAATTAAGTTCCTCTCTATTTATTTATTTTAACAAATTAATTATTATTGTATAATGCTTCTTTCAATATCTGCCGCTTATAGGTACATTCATGAAAGATTCACAATGCTAAGTGGCCCAGGCAAGGTGGTGATTTCTCATTTGGTGACATAGATTGCTCTATCTTGTTTGCTTATAGAAAATTTCCCACAAGAGGGAGATATTAAAGCATTACAGCACCCACCTCACCAAACTACCTTAATGGAATGCCCACATTAGATTTTTCTAAGCCTTTCCAATCACTTTGCCACAATTCTTTCTCTCTTCCCACGTACCTTTATAAATAGCTTATGTTCTTCTTTTTCTTTCAGTAATCATAGTGGTGTACAAGCTAGCCTAGAAGTCCAAGGCCAATGAAGATCATGACATTGTCATTGCTTTTACTAATGATGGCAAACTTGGCTTGCGGCATGAACCGGAGGATGTTGATGATCGAAGCTGATTCCGAGAGCATGACAGTGACTGAGCAACCAAGCAAGGTAAAAGAGAACGAGGTAAGGAGCTTGAACAATGAGAAGGACTCGGATCCAAATAATCACCATAGCATTCCAAGACAATCGTTTGGGGGTTGGGACGATCACCCGCCAGGTCCTGATCAAAATCCGTAGGTTCCGCTATATAAACAACTAGTCGTACAATATGTGAAAAATTCGAAGCATAATTGAGCTTACCAGTAAAATATTGCACAGCTACGTGGTGTTTGGCCAGTTTGGGACTTATGGTGCATGTAGATGGTTCGAGGTATTTCAAATCTCAGGTTGGGAAGCACTATATATATGAACTACGAAGCCACATTATAAGCGTGGTTTGAACTTTTTGCAAAAGAATGTCTTTCATCTCGGCAATATGTCCATGTTTATTTCTGTTTTTGTTTCTTTTCTTTTTGTCCAATCTCTCTTCAATAGTTCGATGGTGCTATACTACTAAGTAAAGTTATTGAGGGATTTTCCGAAACACCCCTCAACTAGGGAGAAATGTGCTAATCGATGTAAAGACCAACATTTTTAAGTAATATGTATTGATTAAAATTCATAATTTTCCAACAACATATAATATTAGAAATTAGCAAAAGTCATAGTTTACCAATGCTCAGCCTCTTCTTTTTCCATTAAAAAAAAATATTCTCAACCACTTTTTGTTTGGCTCCAAGCTTTTGGCACCCTCTTAGTGGTAGACTCTGGTTGGTTTTTTGTAACTTTCATATAATTTCATCATTTTTGTGCATTTTTTTGTGGTGCTATAGTTTTTGTTTTTGTTATCTGAACTTGTAAGAAACTTATTAATTTACTATGAATGATAATCATGATACATAAGGGGAAAAGATCAAGCGATCATTTATATTGAAGAATTTGAAGTCCATATATATGACACAAAGAGTATGTATGTGTGTGTATATATAATGGTTTGTTCGAACTTAGAACAAGTCCAGACCACTGAGACCAGCTTGATCCGAATTGGCTCATCAGATTGGGCTACGCTTTTGAACAAATTGTCAGTCAATGGTCAGAAAATTCAACTTGACAATTTGGTAACCAATGCTCATTTTGGGCCTTTAGAGCCTGAGCTCGTTGCTTTAAGTGATGGTCCCATGGCTCGAAGTCTAGGACCGATGGATTTCTCACTTTCCTTTTTGTGGAAAGGAAAAATAGAATAGATAATTTTAGCTACAAAATTAGCATATAGTTTTAGAACGTAATATTATTTAATATCTTTTTATTTAATATAATTTTGACGAATCTACTATTGAATTACATCTTTCTCTTATGACTTCCATACTTGCAAAATTTGTAAAAAATTAAAATTCAATATATATGTCATCAATAAATTGTTTAAATTGCTTGTTTTATAATTTAAAATTGCGCATAAAATATAAGTTTATACATTATATGAAAAACAACATCCAATTAACACAAAATTTAACGTGTATTAAGAGTGTAAAGAACATGGAATTTAACGGTTAAATTTTCAAAATATATAATTATTTTTATTTTATTAAATAATGTTATAGCCTTATGCTACGACCAATTTTGTAGCTAAACATTATCTTTATTAAATTTACAATGAATCAAGGGACCCAAAAAATAATAATAAGTATTTTAACACACACGCATACAAGGAAATAAGAAATTCTAGCATTTTGCCCCTATTTTGTAAAAAAAATTGGTTATATGCTATTATTTTGAAACTATTTAGGTTCATGCTCCTACTTTAAAACTCGATTTACTCAAAATCGAGTTCAGCGACGCTATAGGTCCTTAAAACATCGCTATAAGCACAAACAAACAAACAAACAAAAAAAAAAAACTTGCATGGAACTTAATTTAGAGAAAATCGAGTTTCAAAACATCGCTATAGGTCCTTAAAACGTTGTTATAGGGTTTCTTAAAATGCCATTATAGGGATGAACTTAATTTAGAGAAAATCGAGTTTCAAAACAGAGGCATGGACCTAAATAATTTGGAAACAGGGGCATATTGCCAAATTTTTTACAAAATATGGGCAAAAGGCTAGAATCTCCTAGAGAAATGGGAGAAAATCTTAAAAAAACTGATAGTGTTGTACATCCAAAATGATCTATCTCTTTAGTACACAACATAGGCTTAAGACTAACTTAATTAACACAATGACACCGGTAACTAAAATATTAAAAAGAAAAAGGAGGGAAATCAAAAGACTCAAAGGCTAAAAGCTACTAATTAGTAATTAGTACTCACATGCGTGAGGCTCCCCACTCCATCAGTCCATGAAACATGAAAAGATTATTTTTCTCCAAGGCACACCATTTAATTGTAACTTTAGTTATGTGATGTCGTTCGAGGATGATCGACCCAAAAAATATAAGGCCTTCCTCAGTAAACATGGACTAGTCTTATACTCTAGACATAAAGCCAAATTGTCCTGCTCTTAAGGGTTCCACAGAGTCACAAAATATTTTTAATGTCCCACCGATTAACTTTAACCAAACATGATATTGTCCTGCCGAACATTGGGAAATTTTGCCTAATTTTTTGACATTTCGTTGTTGATATTTTCAAAGCAAGCCCCCACCCAGATTGACACAAAGACACTCATCCCAGCGTTTCTCACTCTTTAATTCCGAGTCCTTTGAAAAACCATCTCCATTGCAAAGTTCAAAAAGCTTCTTTCTATTATAGTAGTACTAGGAGTTAGCTAGACAGCACTAGATGATGCTTTTCTTCGAGCCATTCTTCATCATTCACTGTAAGCTTTTTAACAGAGAAGATTGTAGGGTATCTCTCATGTGAGCTTCTGAGGTTTCTAGATATAAGTTGTTAACTACTTGTTTCATAAAAAAAAAAGTTGTTAGCTTGTTATCATACTTTCTATTTGATTCATCCATCAATAATCTTGAATCCTTAAGCTTTGTGCTTGATTTTGCTGGTTCCATCTTCGGAGATGTTTGAAAGCCGACTAATTAAGATGGCCCAAAAATTTTGATGATTCAAGCAAAGCCTTAGCTACTGGATGAGCATACTTGTCTCTAGGGTTTATTCGTGATCAATTGGGAAGGCTTTTTTTTTTTAGGTCTTATTAAAGAGTACCGAAACACAAATTAAGGACTAATAAATATACTGGTGATAAAAGAAAATGGACACTTAAATATATTTAATCTATTTAAAAGAACTATACACCAAAGAGGAAGTTGCCCTATTATAGGGAAAATTATTGAATATTTCAAGAGTACTACAAATGCGTAATTCCTCTTCTCACATAAATTGTGGGTCCTACCATAAATTTAATTAGTGAGACCCACAGTTATGTAAAAGGAGTGAGTACGCATTTATGATACTCTTGGAGCATCCAATAATTACCCTTATTATAGTAGAAGAGAAGAGAAAAATGACAAAATAATGTAGATAAAATGATCAAAGACTAAGTGACCATTTTTTTGTAATGAAAGAGCATAATTTTAATTTATATAATTTTAATAAACCGAATTTATCTTTTATCATGAGCTGACACTAAGCTTTTTGCAACCCAAAAAAAAAAAAAAAAATTGCACCAAATTTGTCGCACTCTTATCTAATTCTTCCATCTAGTTTGAGGTTGAAATATTTCTCATTGTCTAGTTTAGGTGTCTGCCCAAGACTGGCCGAACTTGAAGAGACCAACCAACCCGTCGTCGTCCAACCAAAAATTCAACTGATCGAATGAGCTTGTTGGTTGACAATGGTTCTAAAAGATGTAGACATGACAAAGTTACTTTGAGTGATGGGTGAGAAAAATTAAAACACAACAAACCTAACCCATCTGAAAACCTTCTCTTTTACCCTTTTTTCGACGAGTTTTCCGTCCATTTGAAGGTTCCTTTGCCATCCACATCAATATTCAGGTCAAATTTCGATGTCTTTGCCTCATTTTGATAAGATTTTTTTTCTCTTTCTATCGATATAAGGAGATCTCAATTAGATCTAACAAGATCTCGACAAATCCAACCAGATCTGGCTAAGTCCTCCTCCTTTATTTCAAATCCAACCACAACCCAATGAGGCTCGATCCAACATGCCTAGCATATTAGTAGTGGGTTCCATTCTTCCCCACCCAAACTTAGTCAGGTCAAGTCCAAGTTATTCACAAACCTGACATAAACCAACTCATGGACATCCCTAATCTAGCTAATATTAAGATATATGGATTTGGTTGTCTTCACTGTGACATGGGGATTCTATTTAATTTTCATACACTTTTTGAAAAGAAAAAAAGTAATTTATTGGTTTGTAAGAATAAATTCATTACAATTGTGTGTGTTTTTCTTGATATTTGTATATAATTTAACCTTAAGTTATCCTCTTGGACAAATTTTTGCAAGATTTAATTATATCAAGCTTACTATACAAGAGGAAAAAACTATACTACTGATTAAACTTGTTTTGTGTGTGTGTAATGGTTTAGGAAATAAGTGTAAAATGGGTATAATTTAGAAGGGAAAGTGTAAAAGTGTAAATAATTTAAGGGTGCAAAATGTAATTTTCTCCGAAGTATTAAAAAAAGTAATGAATGCATTTATCTTAAATGGGCTAATCTTAAAGCGCCTCTCACTTTACAACATTGGGTTTGGCCCAATGTGGCCGGGGTGAAATGTTTGAATCCACGTAGGCATTATATGGAGTATGGACACACACTTACTCACATACTTTAATATAACTGGCATATTTGACAATATATGATTGAATTATATTATTTATACATCGGTCTACCATTTCAGTAAAAAGTAATATAATTAAACTTGTTATATGTCTTAGTTATATCAAAATGTGTGACTAAGTGTGGATTTCAGTTATCTTAATTAGTAAAATTTATTATGGTCATATAAGAAATTTGGAGTTCAATTCTCGCTTACATAAAAAACCAATCGATATCTTAGTCTGATAATAAAAAGTTATAATCAAGAGTGTACGTTATAAATTAAAACTCTAAAAAAGAAATCATCGACCAAATGTATGATAAGACATTATTATAATAGTCTATTAGTCTTACACTTTCTGGAATAAAAAAAAATTTGTGGCGGGTCTGTGGGACATGGGCCGCATGGCCTTGCCTGCCCCGCTTCCCTCCCACCTCCCCTAGTCCTAACTCCCAACTCTCTGTCATTAACCTTTTTTTTTTTTAATAATTCATTAGTTCAGAATTGGGGATTTAAGTTATGGAAGTTTTTTAAGGTTTTAATCAATTTAATTAGTAAAAATTTTTATGATTGAATAAAAGATTTGAAATTCAATTTTCACCTATACTAAAAATTGATTAGTATTTTGGTCTGATGATATCACGAACGAACATCATAACTTGAAATTATCTCAAAAAAAGTTTTGAAAATTTTTGTTTTTGTTGTAAATATTATGAGTTTTTTTTTTTTTTCTCTTAAAAATCATTACTCTTGGGTTTTGACAATGGTCCCATAAACTTAAAAATATAATTAAATAAATGGCTTTCTTATTATAATATATCAAGAGGCGTATTTTGCGGCATAGGATATATAGGATGTGATCATTGAGTCCAAAAGCGACTGTATAATTGCACCATAATGTCAAACATATTATGGATAGGTCTCAGAAAATGCTGAACCATGTCCAGTAATGCCTTTGACTAGGCAAGCACATCTTCAGTGAGAAAATGGGCACTCACTGCATTCCGTGCATGTATTAATTTCTTGGAGAATTGCCAGTGAAAGATACGGCCTAAGAATTATGACCCACCACCTGAGGCCTATGTCTGTTTTAGAGTTGTTTTAGTCAAAAACTTGGACCCACAATTGTTTTTTTTTTTTTTAGAGAACTTGGACCCACAATTGTATAAGGAGTCAAAAGTTACCCTTAATGTGGGCCTCAAACCCCGAATCATTTTACGACTAAACTACTATCAGACCCAGATAAAGCCAGATCATGTTAGATTCTTTTTATTTATTTTTTATTTTTATTTTTGTACCAGATAAAATTTTATATTTTAGCCTAATCTAAATGTATATGTGTGTGAAATTCTTTTCTGTAGACTTGAACCCTGACTTTTACTTCTCACATCATACAAGCACTTATACTTGTGAAGTAACCATCGTAATAAAAAAATAATTGGTTGGACTTGTTTTCAAAGACTCCAAATGAAATAATTGGTAGGAGTTTTTATTTCGGAACTGGATTATATTCCCTAAAACTCTATTATGTTTGTATTAAGTATTAACAACTCATTCATTCATATTTTCAATTACTTGAAGTTAAATGTTACGTAGGCTTATTATACATATTTAATTCATATAATAAAATGATGTCATGTCATTTTCAGTATACTGTGTAATTTTTAATAATTTAAATTTTTTAAGATACAAAAATGATGTGGCATTTAACAGAAAATATAAATGGAGAGACTACTAATACATGCAAAATAGAACTTCGTGGGGTAAAATTCAAATACTTCTAAACTTTTGGAGTATAATTTACAATTTTGTTTTTCTTTTATAATCCACCCCCTCCCATCCCCCCAAAATACAATTAAGACACCAATTGATTCCCCACTCCAAAACATGTTGTGATTGTTCTTAATCAAGCTAAGATACTAATTGATTTGTGGTGGAAGCCACATTTGAACTTAAGTCCCTTATTCATCAACCAAAATTTTTATCAATTAAGTTAATTAAAACTCATCCACTTTGATGCCTTATACCGTTGGCTGTTATGGACAAATGCCATATTGGCAGAATCTTGATGTACAATAATTTAGAGCCTAAGTACTGGATATGTAACTCGTGTTACACGCTGATGCAACAGTGGGAAAAAATGTCTTTCTCTCACCCTTTTTTTTTTCATTTTTTTTCTAAAACGAAAAACAAACACACGACAAATAAAAAGGAAATTGAAAACTTTTTTGTGGATAATTCATAAAGGGACAGTTAGTGACATGAATTTCTTTTCAATAGTTAGGTGATTAACAGGAGAAGATTATATTCGTTTTAATTTTCTATGGTATATTCTCAATGAACATTAATTCCAAAAGAAGTTATCCATGTCTGATAAAAAACCTAAAAGAGCTTGGGATGGGTGCACTTTGAATTTCCTTTAAGAAAATGGGCCCAGACATAGCAGTGGTAGAGAGTAGAGACTGTCCTTTACATGTAGGAGAGGAAAGAAATATGAATGCATCTCTCTTCCAAAGGCATTTAAACTTACTTAAACATTGGACAAACTTGATTCTTATGAGTGATTTTAAAGCATTAGTACTTTATTTTCTAGCATACAACATTGGATAACTCACACAACAAACAAAAGATGGTCGAAGAAATCCAGGTAAAAAATTCCAAATATGGAAATACTCATCCAACCAAATTTGGTAACTCCATGCGCCATTTCCTTAGTATAGTTGGCCTTTCAGTTGAACTAAGATGTGTTTGGCCAGCATTTGAATTTACTGTTTGGAAGTTTGGAGGGAGAATACATAATTACATATCATTTCCTCTTTTTTGAATGTCTTAAAAATTAAGTAGCGGAAGACTGGGAGAAGAATTGATATCTCACTAGCTTGTGATGTTTAAACTAAAATGAACATGAGATAAAATTATATGATATCATATAAATTGACATTTATGCCAATCTTTTATTCAATTTAAAGATATATATATATATATATATATAAATTGACATCATAAAGAACAAAATTAACAATTTAAAGAAAAATTATATAGCTAGAACTCTTCCACTCCAAAATCCCTTAGTTATGTGGATCTAAAAATGAGGTGTCTGGATGTATATCTTACCCCCTCCAAATCCCCTTAAACAGTTAACCATTTCTTGCTCTCTTTGAAAAAATATCCAAACATGGTGCATTCAACTTCATTCCCATCCCATTTCCCTCTTCTAACCTTCCACACACAGTAACCCACTATTGGAGGCCAGTGGCCACTCTTAGGAGATTTATCTATATAAATTATCTAACATGTGTGTCATAAGTGGATAACCTGTGCCATGAGAACTAGTAGTGATGGAGAGTCTAATCACCGACAATTCAGTTAAAGCTGGCCTTCACCGCTCCAATTTCACGTGCATCACCAAATTTCTTTTTCTTTTTTTAGTTAAAAAAATTGATAGAAGGGAGTGACTAATGTGGAATCTGAGTATGCTCTCATACTCTCGGTCAGTGAAAAACTCATTTATTGTTCTTTAAATCGTTTGGAATAGAGATGAAGGGAAATGCTAACGAATGCCCTTAGGGCATTCGTTAACAATCCATTTGAGGAAAGTTTTTATGGGAAAATGAAATAAAGCAATAAATATTTTGACAGTTTTTTCAATAAAAGTGAGAAAAGCTTTCCTAAAATGAAATATTCGTTAAGGACCCATAAAATATAAGGAGCACCAACATCATCAAATTCGATGTCACCAACATTGTTACCTCGCGTCCATGGATTTAAAAACCAATTTGTTCTTATAAAAACCCTAAAACCAACCAAAATCAGTCAAAAACTGAAAACTAAGAACAAAAGTGGTTTAGGGGGAGTTTGGGAGAGTAGTTTAAGTTATATTGTTTGAGTGTTTTTGATATACATGTGAGTGAAAAAATGTGTGAAAATATATGTAATGTGGTTTAAAATGTGTTATAACTTATTAACTAAACCCATTTTTAAAACTATGCTCACGTACTTAACTGCTTCGCTCCACATCTTTGACTTTGAGCTCAATTTACAATTTATATTAAGCTGCTAACATCTTTGACTTTTTTAGGAAAGTTTTAATATCACTTTTATGGGAAATGAAAAAAGCTGCAAAACATTAATTATTTTATTTCATTTTCCCATAAAAACTTAAATGAATTGTTAAAGCCTAACTTTTCCCCCTAACTTCTCCCCTTCTAGCTCATATGTGATCAAATCCTGACTAGAAGGGATGGAATTAGGATTTCAACTAAGGGGCCGCAACATATACCAAAAATATTTCATGAAAATTCAAACAAGCATTTAATTAGTATAGGCAAAACATTAATGTAGGGTCAATGGGCCCTAGAGTATATATCAATATATGTATTGGGCCAATGGCCCAATTCGAGGACATTAAGAAGTCCAAAAACGAGAACATATCTCCTCAAAGGTCCGGGTTGGAAAGTAAAAAGATAAAGTTTGTTTAAGGTCGTCCAAAAAGGCGGTCCAAGGTGGAATACTTCCTCGACAGAGTAAAGCCGAGGTTGAAAAGAATGGTCTATCTACCAGAAGCAACCTTCTAGGAGGTCTTGTAGATAAGGATGTACATGGTAAAAGTATAGGACAAGGAAGTGCAGTGAAATATCTAAGAAAAAAGATGTTGTCACTGCATTGAATGCTTTGCAGCAAACTTTTTGGCCGTATTAATGAGGAGATAATGCCTGAGGATCAGGGTTCAGCCCTACAGCTACCTCCAACGACTTCATGGAGGGGTTGATGGGACAAGTATCCAAACCAGTAATCTGATCCATACGTGGAGGATGTAGAGAGAAAGAAAGATGATATAAAAGGAAGAGGAGACATTCAGGAAGGGGGGATCGGAGAGAAAGAAAGAAAACACTGTAGACTTGATATTTTTGTAATCTTCCTTTAAGAAGAAAGAAGTATAAAAACTAGCTCATCGGCTTGAGTCCCAAGACAGTTTTTCATCATATAAACTTGTCCATCAATATTGTTTTATGATCTTAAGCCATTACAGTTATTAACGAAGCCCATAAGCAACTAGATTTAGAGCTCACTCTCTACAAATTTATTGTATTGGGCTCTTTGGGCCTATACCATTTCTACTATTAGACTTAAATGCAAATTGTGACCTTACAATTAACAACAAAAAAGACAAAAGTAATTGTTTTTGAGTTATTTACATTTTTTAAAATCAAATATTAGACATGATTTTCCCATAATCCACAAATAAAATAAAATTCATATTTATTATTTAATGAATAAAGTTTAGCTACAAAATGAGTTGTAGCCTAAATCCTTACTCAATATCTTTTTAATTTTGACAAATCCACAATTTGATTGTATTTTCTTCTTATATTCTCATTGCTTGCAAACTTTTTAGAAAATTAAAGATTTACAGCTATGTTATCAATAAATTGTTTTAAATGCAAGTTTTTGTAGTTTAAAATTATGCATAATATATAAATATATAGATCATATATTAAATAATATCTAATTGACAAAAAATTTGACATGTGTATTAAGAGTTTAAAGAATATGCAATTTAACAGTTAGATTTTGAAAACATGTAGTAATATTTATTTTACTAAGTAATGTTTATTTTGTAACTAATCTTTGTCTTTATTGAAATCTATCACAAATATTTTTCAAACTAAAAAGCAAATGGACAAAATTTAAATATAATGCTTAAATGTTTTTCCTTAGGTTCTCCTCTTAAAATTTAACTATATGACTTTTTTCTCATAAATAGAAGTACATTTTTAGTTTAATACAATTATATAATTAAATTTTAAGAGAAGACTGATGTTTAAATAATGAAAACTGTTGTTTAAACTTTCTAAAAAAAACCCGTTATTTAAATACTATAACATATATTTTCACACATTTTTATACTCACATATATTTTCACAAAATTTAAACAATATTCGTACACATTTCTTCCAAAGCAAATTACTATTCATAGAAGAAGTCTTACTATTCAAGTGAAAAAAAAAAAATAATAATAATAATAACAATAATAATAATAATAATATTAAAGGAGCAATAATGATTCATAGAAGAAGTCTTCCTATCTGGACCCACTATCCATGAAAAGAAGAAGACTACATGGTGCGCGCGCGTAGAAGGTCACGCGGTGCCAAGCTCTTTTAGTTGCTTTTTCGCCTCGAGCAACTTTGTATTGTATTGTATTGTATTGTATTGTATCATGCACTTTGTATTGTAGTTAGGCTTTTTCGCCTCGAGCTAAAATGTTGGGTTACTCATTCACCACCATGGTTAGTTGGTGGCGAATGGCGACCAACCAGATTGGTGCGTAGGTTCCAAAGCTTGAAAAAAGGCCCTAAATTTACGTCCGGTCCCGGCGTAAACGGCTTGTTAAATTCCCTGAATTTACGTCGATTCAAACATAATGAAAAAAGAAATGCCAAAGTATGATGAATATGTTCTTTTAAGGTAAAAAATATTCAGAATCAGGTCAATTATGTGCTTTATAGATTTGATTGAAACAAGGAATAAGTCTAGAGATTTTTCTTTTAGTTTTATTTTTAGATATGATAAAATTTTATCATATGACATCCTATATGATAATTGCTTGTTACTTTCCAATCAATAATTGATTTTTGGTGTAGACAATATATGATCATCATTCCTCAAATCTCTTATTAAACATATTTTACTATTTTTTTAGACTAAATGTACTTTTAGTCCCTACATTTTGCATCTTTTTCATTGTGGTCCCTACATTTTCATTTCACCACTTTTAGTTTTTAAATCAATTAACGCAAGCCATTTTGGTTCTTACCATTACTCACTTAACAGAAATTGCTAATATGGCAAACGAAATGTATTGTTGGCACATTAAATGATGATATGGCCAATAAAATAATATTAAAAAAGTCACATCAGCATAAAATAATGATTAAAAAAAGACACATAAGCATCTAGATCAACTTTTGATTTTGAAAATTAATTTATCTATTTTAACAAAAAAAAAAAAAATTGTTCGTTGCAATTAACAAATCTGATAGCCTAACTTTGACAATTGGTTGGTTTTTTTTTGCTGAATACTTTGACAATTGATTTGAAACAAAGAGACTTGAATTAGCTTATTAGACCTATATTGCTCAACCCAACTACTATAACCTTTAAAACCACCACCATTACCGAAACCATAGCTTTTTCCTTTTCCACTACTAGACCTAACGAAGAACCACCACCAAATCACAAATCCTATAAACAAATACACGGCGGCGCCAACAACACCAGTGGCAACGATAATGGCAAGGCTTTTGCTACTCAGGCCACCGAACTTCGAACCCAAAGGCTTCCCACAGAGTTTATCGTTGCGGTCAAAGTCTGAACCGTCAAAGCTCGCCAAATCAACCGGTATCGAACCAAAGAGATTGTTGTTCGCGACTAAGAATATCTTCAACCGATTCAATTGGCCGAGACCATACGGAATCGAATCGAAGAGGCATTTATTACTCAAAATCAAGTTGTTCAAGAACTTAAAGTCTACGATCTCCGGCGGGATTGGTCCAACGAGAGCGTTGCTGGAGATATCTAGGGAAGCGAGATAAAGCAACCAGGTACAAATTTGAGATGGGAAATTTATGTTTTTGTCGGTAAATTTATTTTTTCTGGGTTTGTGTTCATGTGATTGAATATTTTGGTTTTGTGTTCTTTCTTATTCAAGTTTAAGATGAGACCAGATATAAATTCATATGTATTTTAGGTTCTAATTTTGTTTTTTTTTCATTTTTTATTTTGTTAAAATAGATAAATTAATTTTTCAAAATAAAAAATTGATGTGGATGCTTATGCGTCTTTTATAATCATTATTTTATGTTGACGTGACATTTTTAATATTATTTTATTGGTCACGTCAGCATTGAATGTGCCAACAGTGCACTTTGTTTGCCAAGCAATTTCTGTTAAATGAGTAACGGTAAGGACTAAAATGTAACGCGTTAATTGATTTATGAACTAAAAGTTGTGAAATGAAAATATAGGGATCAAAATGGAAATGATCCAAAATTTAGAGACTAAAAGTGCATTTACACCTTTTTTTTTATAATACTAAATATTTTTAATACACACACGGGAAAAGAAGTATGTCTTATTAAATATTTTTACTAGTTGAGTTAATTGAGCTAGTGACATCATTTTTTTTTTTTGTTCTAGTAGTGGGTTATGAATAATGGAAAATAAAAATATCAATAATGGATGCATTTAGGCAATCTCATGCGATACAAGAGTAGAGTTTAAGTGGACGGAGAAACAATGACCACAAGTGGGACCACCCACCCCCCCCAAAACCAACTCTCTCCCTTTTTTTTCCTCACCAAAAGAAAAATGATTAGGATCCTTGAGGGTTTTCATGTAACTCCATACTGGAGTTTTTTAAATTATATTCATCTATGTTTTAAATAAGTGGATTGAATTTGGTCATATGGATATATAAATAGTTATAATCAACATATGTTTAAATATTAATAATTGGATAAATCCACTCATTTCTTCTTCTTCTTCTTCTTCTTCTTCTTCTTCTTCTTCTTCTTCTTCTTCTTCCTATTTTTTGGATAGAAAATCCACTCATTTTTAAATCAATGAATAAGATTTTGAGAATTTTGTAGTGGCATTTTCATAACACACTTGTTTTAGAGGGTTTGGGTATAATTTTATTTTAAATTTTTTGACCTATACTGAATTGACACTTGACTTCTATGCTCATTGTAAAAATATAGTGAGAATATGCTGTGTATTAGAAAAGCTCTATCAAAAAACAAAATTGCCGTCCCAACTAATGCCATGGACTTTGAAACATCATCTCACATTTAGGTTAATTGGGTTTTATTTTATTTTTTTAAATATGTATGATAGAATTATTGCTCCAAAAAACTAATTAATTTATTTTTGGTGGACTTTTTTTTATTAGAGAAAATTTTTGGTGCAGACTTGGTGTAAACTAATTAAACTTTTAATAGTTTTAAAGAGGCATAGAGAACCTATCCCGGAAAAAAAAAAAAAAAAAAAAAAAAAAAAAAAAAAAAAAAAAAAGAGGCGTAGAGAAGTATTTTGAATTTTGAACTTAGTTTTGGCCCACCGAATTTTGTTAGAATTATTTTGGAGGAATCTGGCCAGCCCTAGTTGCATTAATAAAAACCAACAGAGTTATGGGGGAATGTGCAGAGTAGCAGTGTGAAAAGTAATTATATAGTAAGTTAGGCAACATTTGTAAGAAAAATGGAAAATAGCATCTCGAGTTTTAGAAACTCGAGATCCACATTTAAACTCGAGTCTCCAAGACTCGCTTTGCACCAATGAGTTGGACAGAAATGGCAAGAAATGCCACATAGATCTCGAGTCTCTCAGACTCAAGTTCTACCAAAGAGAGAAACTCAGAACGCGAGGAAGAACAGAGGAAGAACCCAGAACACGAAGAACGATCTGACAGGGAAACGAAGGACGAAGGATGATTTGAAATGGAAACGAAGGACGATCTGAAACGGAAGAACAGAGGAAGAACCCACGTGAGGAAGACGAAGAAATAAATGGTGGAACTCGACGATCTGAAACGGAAACGAAGGACGATCTGAAACGGAAGAACAGAGGACGATCTGAAATGGAAGAACAGAGGAAGAACCCACGCGAGGAAGACGAAGAAATAAATGGTGGAACTCGATGATCTGAAACGGAAACGAAGGACGATCTAAAACGGAAGAACGGAGGACGATCTGAAACAGAAGAACAGAGGACGAACCCACGTGAGGAAGACGAAGAAATAAATGGTGGAACTCGACGATCTGAAACGGAAAGGAAGGACGATCTGAAACTGAAGAACAGAGGAAGAACCCACGCGAGGAAGATGAAGAAATAAATGGTGGAACTCGAGTTTCTAAAACTCGAGTTTCACGTGAAAGCAGTAAATGGTAGAACTCGAGTTTCTAAAACTCGAGTTCCACGTGGAGGTTTTTCCATATCAACTTCTACCGCTTGGGTCTCGAGTTTAAAAAACTCGAGTTCTAAATTGAACTCGAGTTTTTAAAACTCGAGATGCTAGTTTCCTACATTATTTTGAAACGCGACAACTTACTAAATTTTTTTATATTTAATGTTATTTGAAAATAAAATTCCAGAGTTATGATATTCTAAGTTTTAACTTTTAATAAGAACTTGATCAATCAACTAATGGGGAACCAAGTTACCAAAGTGACCCCAAAATTTTTTTCTGGGCTTTATTGAGGTCCAAAAGTCCAAAGGGCCAGGCTCATCAATTTCAAGGATACAATCGGCTTTTCCAGTTTACATACATTTCCACGTTGTGACTTGCAGGAGTTTGGTCTAAAACGGTCCAATCAGCGTGCTAGCAGTCAGCTTCGCCTGCAGAAATGTCATAACTATTTTTCTAAGCTATCGTAAGAGCAATCACGTCGGTTCTTTTATTTTACACATTTATTTTTACACTGAAAATTTACTTTTTTTATTTTATATATCTATTTTTACAAAACACTCACATCAGTTCATTTATTCTATCACCTCTTTTAATTAAATAATCAATTTTCTCAAATTTTTTTATTATTTCTCTCAGCTACCCCTATACATACTCGTTCTCTCTCTCTCTCTCTCTCTCTCTCTCTCTCTCTCTCTCTCTCTCTCTCTCTCTCTCTCTCTCTTTTTTTTTCTGATTTATTGCTCTCTCTCTCTCTATACCCATCTTTACCCATTTTTCAGATCAACTCTCTTTCTCGGTCTAATCCACATCATCTCGGTCACAAGCACCAATCCATAGCTTCGATCAGGCAAGACCCGACAGGCATCGATCTCTCAAGCTCCGATTAGGCAAGACCCACGAGCTCCGATCCAGTCAAGATCCATGAGCTCCGATCCAGTCAAGCAAGACCCATGAGCTCCGATCCAGTCAAGCAAGACCCACGAGCACAACCTACAAACTCAGATCTCCCTAGCTCCGATCAGGCAAGGCCCACGAGCTCCGATCTGTGTATCTCTGTGTTTTTTTTTTTTTTTTTTGAGCAAGTGTATCTCTGTGTGCATTTGAGGAAAAAGAAGAAGATAAGGAGAGAAATTACTGAGTTTATTAAGCAAGAAGAAGAGAGAGAGAAAAAAGAGCGAACGGGAAATTGATAAAATAAAAAATGGGCGAGCTACAGTAGCCGTGTATACTTACACTGTTACTGTAACTCGTAGATGAATTTGCACAATTTTACACAGCTTTACACTCACTGATGTGGGTGTTTTTTGGGCCAAAATGTGTAAAATGAAGGAGTTTTTGTATTATAGAAGAGTATCCATCAACTGATGTGGATGCTCTAAGAGCATTTAGCATTTCCATCCACCACCAACCCAAACCCAGAACAACCACCCAACAATGCACGCCTTGCCGAAACTTGAAAAAAGCTGTGATTTTTTTTTTTCTCTTCAATGCCAATTTAGCCATACTCACAAAGAAAGAAAGAGCAGAGATAAAATTCAACCACCATTCATATCAAACCCTTACCCAATTCAGCCATACCCACTGGCCAACAACCCAACCACCACCCACACGCCAGACCCATGAGTCATGCTAGAAAAACTTTGCCACCTTTGCAATAAAATCTCATCAATAAACCACAAACAAAAAAATAGCAATAAAATCTCAGCATCACCACTGCCACTCACATCTGAGCAAACCCACCCACTCAGACCAGCAAACCCACCACTAACAACAACAACAACAAACACAAGAAACTGCCACCATAAGAACCATCAAGAAAAAAAAACAAGAGAAAAAAAAGACCACAAACTGCCAAATACCACTAGAGACCCACCACAAAAATCACCAAACCCACCATTCAGACACCAAACCATCACTAATCTGAGCAAACCCATAACTCAGACCACAATGCTAAAACCCACCACTGCCGATCTTGCCAATCTAGAAACCCACCACGTTGATCTCCACCTCGCCATTCCACCACGCTGATCAGCACCACCGACCCACGCCCACACCGCCACATAACCAATGCCGCCACCATCGCCACATCAACGGAATTTGTATGCCACGCCTAACTTTGCCGCTACCACCACCACACAAGGTTTTGGATTTGAGAAAACGTAGTTTCTGGTTTAAGGAGTAGAGAGGGCAGAACAAGAAGAAGGGAGAGAGAAAAGATGGAAGACGGAGAGAATCAGAGAAATGAAAGAAAGAGTGATAAACTATAATTTTATATGGTATTGTAGAGGGAATAAAATATATTAAAATTGCTAAATTGGGGCAAAATTGGCAAGACTGACTGTTGGGGCAAAATTGGGCATTAATGCTAAAATATACTTACATTTGGCATTTGCAATCCCAGCTGTGAATGCTCTTATCAAATGTGCTAAAAATGCTAAATGCTATTTTTTAGCATTTTTAGCATTTCAAATGATAAAAACCCACCTACGTCAAATATGCTAAATCTTAAAAAATTTAGCATTGAGCTATAGCAGAATTTCATTTTTGAGACCCTACTGTAGTAAAAAGCTAGAATTTTTTAATATTTTTTCTTTTTCTATCTCCCACTCTCTCATGTGCCATGCAGCCCGTGCGTTTCTTCTCCCCAAGCTTTCCTCTCTCTCTCTCTCTCTCTCTCTCTCTCTCTCTCTCTTAAGCTTCTTCTCAAAGCACCATGTGCTCTCGTTTTCACGTTCTAGACTAGCACCTCCACTGCGAATCAAAACTCTCCAACGATAGACGCTGCAAGTCCACCTCCGCGTTTCGAAAATCCTCGATGAAACACAGACAAGGACAATGTTTTTCCAAGACCAAAACGGCAAGGATGATTTAGGGTTCGGTTTCAGAATTGGATGTATTGTGAAGAAGAGGTTGATGGGTGAAGACGTGTCCAAGATTTTGGCTTTGCTCAAGGTAACCAACTATGGTTGAGGGAGAGGATGTGGACTAATGGGTGGATGGTGGTGCAGCTATTGATCTCACCAGTGAGATGCATAAGGGAGAGGTAGTGGTTGAAGGTTGAGAATCTGGGTGCTGAGTTAATTTGTGGGTTTGGGTTAATTCGGTGGCTTTGGATGTAGAGGTTTTTCTTTTTATTTTTTTCCTGTTGTTGTTTGTGGTTGTGGTGGATCTGGCTAGTGGCTGGTGGCGGCAATGGTGGATGGATGCAGTGGTTGTGCTATGGGTGGATGTGGAAGTTTTTTTTTTTTTTTTTTCTCTGATGTTGTTTGTAGTTGTGGTGGATCTGGCTGGTGGTTGGTGGTGGCAATAGTGGGTGGATGTGGTGGTTGTGATATGGGTGGGTGGATACGGTGGCCAACGACGCTAGGTTGAGAAAGAGAGACAGAGAGGAGAGAGTGACAAAGAAAGGACGAATAAAAAATGATAAAGAAAGAATATATAAATGAAGTGATAAAAAAAAATAGAAATTTTGATGTAAGGGATATTGTAAAGTAATGTGTTATATGTTATAAAGTTAGTTTTTGAAATGGTAAATGCTAAATTTTTTAGAATCTTTGATGAGAATGCTCTAAGTGCTGATGGAACCTGAAAATCTCATTAAGTAATATGAAAATGTCATTTTGATTTTAAAAATAGGATAAAAATTATAAAATACTATTTGAATCTCTAAATTTTACTAATATATATTTTTTCTTTTTCCTAATCTTTAAAAAATTAGTTTTTTATTTTTAACTTTATAAAGTTTTTCTAAATAGTTTAGAGGTTAAAATTTAAACGAAAATTTTTTTAATAATTTAGAGACGATTTTTTTTTTTTTTGATAAAGTTTTAAGAATAATAGTAAAACTTTTTAAATTTAGGGAAAAAAATAAATTTTTAGTATAATTTTGGGATAAAAATAGGATTTTACCCTTAAAAATAATTAGTTCCTAAAATTGCTTAAATATATTTGGTTAAAAGTTTTGTAACTTTTTTCTTTTAAAAGAAAATTTTTATAACTCAATTGACATTTTTTAACATTTTCAACTTAATGTTCTCCATGCAATTGTCCAATTGCATGGAGAATGTACAAGGAGATAAGCTCCCAAAATTTATATTATCTACTTTTATCACAAATATTATTTTATTTTTATCTAACTTTTAGCAAATAGGGAGATAAAGCTCCTGAATTATTTAGACCAATAAGTTCTAGTTTTGGATCAATTTTTATAGCCTCACTTAAAAAAAAAGGCGTAAATGCACTTTTAGTCCCTACATTTTAACATTTTTTCATTTTAGTCCTTACATTTTAATTTTACCATTTTTAGTCTCTAATTCAATTATCACGTTTCATTTTGGTCCTTTCCGTTAGCCTACCAACGGAAATTGCTTAGGTGGCAAACTGATGTTGACGTAGCCAATTAAAAAATTATAAAAATTTTTAATTAGCATTCAAAAAATTATTAATCAATTTTAACGAAGTTAAAAAAGAAAAAACAAAATTAAAAACAATAAAATACATCAATTCAAATCTAATTCATTTTGAACAAGAACACAATCACAAATTTAAAACACAAGAACATATAGCACAAACCTAAAACCAAACACAAAAAACACAAACTCAAATTTAAATATTAACACAAGATCACAAACACAAAGAACACAATAACAAACACAAATCAATTGAAAAAAGTAATTAAAATTTTTTCTTTTCATTATTTTCGGAAGAACAGAGTAACATGTTCTTCATGTTCTTCGAGAAAGAACATGAAGGTTGCCTAGATAATTAAAATAATCAATATTTTCTTTTCTTTTATTACATTTTCTCAGCAAATAAACATGCAAAAATTCATTCAAAATCTCTTTCCTCCACCGAATCCTCCAACAGATCAAACTCATAAACCCAGAAAAATAATAAAATCCACATGAAAAAAAAAACCCAGATAAAATTGATAAATTGAACATGAACACATTATATATTTGAACAATAACACAAACCCAGCAAATTTAAAACCCAAAAAATTAAATTCAAATCCAGTAAAATGAAATTTAAGCCTCCAAATCTCACATCCCAACAAACCCAAGCAACCACCAACAAATTGGCAAAACCCAACCCACCACCACTCCACTAACCACCCACACCACCAATGGATCCGAACAAAACCACCCACCACCCCTCCATTGACCACTCACACCACCAACAGATCTGAACAAAACCACCCACCATCACTCCACTGACCACCCACCTCCACTCCACTGACCACACAAATCCACAATCTGAGAGGGAAAAAAGAAAAAACATAACCAACAATTTTTTCAATTGTAATAATTGAACCAATATTCATTGTCCAGTCAAAAAAAGAAAAAGAAAGAGAAGGATTTGAATTGGAGATCCGAATGACGGATCAGAATCTAGAGTTACAGGAATCGGGTTGGGAGGAACTGAGAATAGAGGCTTTGAAGATCGAAGGCGATCTCGACATTAAGCTCAATTCCTACGACAAACTCAGCGCTAGGTTCACCCAAGGAAGATTTTGATCTTTAGAGCTTTGATCCCAAATCGACTACCTGAGAGAGAGAGACTATAGAGTTTTAGAGCTTTAAAAAGTTGAAAGAGAGAGGGAGATTTTGGTATGAGAAAGAGATCTTTAGAGATTTTCGTTTGGGTAAGCAAATCCAGATCTACGATCTCTCTCTCTTCACCTAACCTCCAACCCAATCTGGCAAAATCCAGATTTTCTTTTTTAATTTCGTTAAAATTAATTAATAATTTTTTTTTTTTGGTATTTAGAAGCTTACATGGAATTTTTTTAAATGCTAATTAAAATTTTTTATTATTTTTTAATTGACCACGTCAGCATCAATTTGCTACTTAAGCAATTTTCGTTGGTGGGCTAACGGAAAGGATCAAATTAAAACGTGTTGATTGAATCAGGGACTAAAAGTGGTAAAATTAAAATGTAAGGACTAAAATGAAAAAAGTCAAAATTTAAAGACTAAAAGTGCATTTATACAAAAAAAAAAAAAAAAGAGCATATTTTTAATATATATTAAATGAGAATGAAAATAATTAAACTCATCAAAATTAAACTCAAATTAAGCATCCTTGACACCAATCGGATTATTTATAGAAAAGTGTTTCGCTACTGTATAGAGACACTTTATCCGTTTTCAGTGTTACTTTCCCTCTTACCACCACCGATGGGTTAGTTGCCACAAAAGTCCGCAGCATGATTATAAAAGAGGAATGAAACGGCATTATAAGGGTTACTGTGATACAGAGCAAGTGAGTGAGAAGATACTAGTGAATGGTGATCATCTTCGTCATTGACTACAGTACATAATTAATTTCTAATTACCATGTATCATTTAACTTGTTACTTGTTAATCACAGATTTTTCATCTTAACAATGCTTACTAAAAGCTGGTGAGTGTACATTTTAGAACAAAAAAAGGTAAACAAAATTTCTGATAGTGAGCAACACAAAATTTGGTTCTGCAGCTAAAAATGCTCCCAAGGACCTGCATTGTCCTAATTTCTCTTCTCTGCTCATTTTCTCCACTTGGTAGAGCAATGCTCAACCTCACTCTTCCAGGCCAGCATCCCAACCCCGAAGCTGTTGTCCAAGAAGTTCACAGGTATATATAGTTCTGAGGCCTTTGGTTCCGTTTCCTCTACTTGGATACTCTTTTCTAGGCTTATAATGTGAACCACTACTCACTTTGTTAGTTTTTATGTACTGGATTGTTCTACATTTTGTGTTTTTCAACTTTCTCCTCCTAGATCTGGGTCATTTTGCATGTTTTTTAACTACATTCTTGAGTTGCTCTCAAGTCTCAACCTCAATTTGTTTCTTTTCTTTTTATGTAAAGTAACTAGTTTGTTTGACCTTGTTAGGACTAAAGTTTGATTTTTGTTGTAATTAGTTTGTTTCTTTCTTTTGTTACAGGAAGGTAAATGCTTCTATAGCAAGAAGGGAAATGCTACAAGTCTCTCAGAAAGACCAGGCCACGTGCCTAACAGGAAACCCCATAGATGACTGTTGGAAATGTGACCCAAATTGGGCCAACAACAGGCAGAGACTAGCAGATTGTGCAATTGGGTTTGGCCAATACGCTGTCGGTGGCAAGAATGGTGAATTCTACCTTGTCACTGACTCCTCAGACGATGATGCAGTGAATCCTAAGCCAGGCACGCTAAGATATGCAGTGATTCAGACTGAGCCTCTTTGGATTGTGTTTCCCAGCAACATGCTCATTAAGCTGTCTCAGGAGCTCATCTTTAATAGCTACAAGACTCTTGATGGTCGAGGGGCTAATGTGCACATTGTGGGTGGTGGGTGCATTACTCTCCAGTTTATAAGCAATGTCATTATACACAACATTCATATCCACCATTGTCATCCGTCAGGTTAGAAAATTCTTTCTGGTATTTTTTCTTCAAATCTGCATTGAGTCTGATATTTTTGTATGTGGATGATACTATTCCACAGTTTTTGACCTTCTTTTAAGAAGTTTCAAAGTGAAAAATATTTTTGTCCTACACACTTGGTGAACGAATGGAGAGTGTTACTCAGATTCTCGTAATGATTATTTATTTATTTATTATTTCTTTGATGAAAGTTTTTTTTTTTTTTCCCTTTTTGGTAAGACAAGTCATAAATCTTTCACATAAACTTCATGCCTTTAATAATGTAGTTTTTCTTTAACAAAAGAAAAAAAAAAAAAAAAAACTGTAGTTTCTCTATTTATTTTTAATTTTTACATGCATTTTGGTAAGACAATAAGGTGTCATAAATCATTCGCATAATTCATGTGTTTGATATAAATGAAGACGCAAAAGGTAACCCTTCTGCATGCATAACAATTAACAACATACAACTACATATTTTTGGTGCAATGGTTACTCCACAAGTATAAATACTTGTAAAGTGTGGGAGGTAAGGACCGGAGTTCAAGTCTTTAGAAGGAAGTTTCATACATATATATACTTAAATTATTCTAAAATAGAATTCTATCTTGTATTAAAAAAAAAATTAACAACATATTCATAAATAAAAATAAGAAAATTAAAAATGAAACACAATAAAAAATTTGTAAGAAAGAAAAACTAAATTGAGAAAATACAATTTACCTATTTTTTTATATGAGTTTGGATTAAAATAAACTAAGAAAAATTCCTCTCTAACTATCTTATTTCAAATCAAAGCAAAATTATTTTATAGCTGGGTTTGGATCCAGCTTATTCTCCGTTGCGTTTCCTCAGGTGCGTTTTCTCTTTTTTTTTTTTTTTTTTGGTTCTGTTGCGGGGATAAGATCACAGTGCGCACTGTGTGTGTACTGTGCACATACTGTGTGCACTGTGCATGAACAGTATATGCACTGTTTATGTACTTTTTGTAGCAATTTTTTATTAAAAATGGGTCTCACAGTATTATTTACACATTTAAAAATTATTTTGTTACAGTATTTTCAGTTTTTAATTTTTATTTTTTTACAATAAACTCTATCTAAACAGACCTTATTTATCCTTTCAATAAAACATGCTGCTCACAAATACGTGAGATCCATATCATATGATTGTGAGCCGTCCAGTCCATGAAGCGAATGATGCAAAAAAAAAAAGAGAAAAGACCTCCCGCTCTCCATCTCCTGCAGCGGGAGATAGAAATAACTTTTTACACAGAAAAGTGATAAATTGTAATATTCTCAAATAAATATTTTTATTATTCATTGCTATCATCATGAGTGGTCCATGACCATGAGGCAGTAAAAGCAACAATTTTCACCTCTCTCTTTTTTTTTTTTTTAATACAATTTTCACCTCTCTAATCAATTTTGTCCCATCCGATTTTATTTCAAACTTTATTTTTTTGAGAAACCTTTTTTTTTTGTCCCATCCGATTATTTTTCAAACTAGTTACTGAGAATGATGACTTTTAGCTAATCACCTACTGTATCAATATTCCACTTTCTCCAAGGATTGTCCGTAGGGCAATGATTGACACCCAAACTTGACAAATATGGCATTAATGGGACCTGTGAATGGGGGGTCCTACTCCTACCAAACTTTTTAATAAAGGCTTAATTACTACAGTAAATGAACATCTTTTTTGTTTTTTGTTTTTGTTTTTTATTAAAATACAAATATTTTTTTAAAGAGTTTGAGCTTATATTGTTTGCTTTTGATGATAGTTGTATATTATCAATCTAAGATACTAATCAATATTTGGTAGAGGTGAGAATTAAATTTCAGATCTCTTATATAACCATAAAAAATATTATTAATTGAGTTAACTGGAACTCACTTTAAAATATAAATATAACTCTTTAAATTTCGATTCATTTCAATCATTTAGTTTTATTTTCTTTTATTTAAGTCCTTTAATTTCAATTTTATTCCTCAACTTTTGTTAAATATTTTTTAAAAATGAAATATATTTATCAATCATTAATTGAATTTTTTAATTTAATTAAAACAATTAACAATTAACCATAACATTTAACAGAAACTAATGAAATAACTTTAATTGCATAAACTTTAGACTTAAAGAACTAATATGAACAAAAATAAAATTAGGGAACTAAAGTAAATTTTGCTAAACATAGTGAATGAATTTTACATTTTAACTTTTTTTTTTTCTTTCAAAAATTATAATTTGATAGTATATAGGAATGATGTCGATCTTTATAATTCGATAGTGTAGAAATGATTGTGTCATAGTAATGTTGAAAGTAAAATCCCAACTTTCAAACCTGCAATGAAATATTATTCCCTCAACGATGTTGCAGGTAATACTAATGTGCGGTCGAGCCCAACCCACTACGGTTACCGAACAAAATCTGACGGTGATGGGATCTCGATCTTTGGGTCGAAAGACATATGGATAGACCACTGTTCCCTCTCGCACTGTAAAGATGGGCTGATTGATGCAATTATGGGGTCCACAGGGCTCACAATATCAAACAATTATTTCTCGCATCACAATGAGGTGATGTTGTTGGGCCACAGCGATGACTATTTGCCAGACTCAGGAATGCAAGTGACCATAGCATTCAATCACTTTGGTGAAAAACTAGTGCAGAGAATGCCGAGGTGTAGACGTGGCTACATACATGTGGTTAACAATGATTACACTCAGTGGGAGATGTATGCTATTGGTGGTAGTGGCAACCCTACCATTAATAGCCAAGGCAATCGCTACACCGCTCCTCTTGATCCCAATGCCAAGGAGGTATTTTTACTTTTTGTTTTATGTATTTAAAGAAAATCAAATTCTAGACTAATTTGATAAAAATCAAGCAATCATGGACAAGTATTTACTTTCACAAAGAAGAAAAATTTTTAAATACTTTTGAAGTACAAAAAATTGTTAATTAATTAATTTTTATAAATTAGTCTTAAAAGAGTGTCAATTAGTTAGTTTTAAGAGTATTGAAGAATTACTTTTGGAAGAGTGATTATTTCAGTAATGAGATATACACATTTTTCCAAGAAAAAAAACACACTCGTCAATTAGTTAGTTTTTTAGGAATTAGTTTAGCTAAGAATAAACACATACTTGTTATAATTAATTGGTTTTTAGACATGAGTTGAATTCGAATATTGGACTTGATATAGATATGCCATATGTCTAAAAAAAATTAGTGATCTTGTATCACATTTAGTACACTATAATATTGGAGAGAAGTTTTGCCCTTTAAAATATAAATTTAAAATGTTTGTGTGTAATATATTTATATGTTAATCAATTGCTTAACTTTATTATTTAAGAAGATTTTTTTATTTATTTTTAATAATTCGATATTGAGAATGAGTGATTTGAATCTTAGATTTTCGTTATAAATATCAATACTTTTGACATTAATTTTTTTTTTTCAGAAACATTATTTAATGAAAACTAATATTTTTAAACATATATAGTAACAACACTCACTGTACAAGACCAAAAACCTCAATTGTTATAATAAGTGAGGAGGATGATTTGAAATATAATTCTCCTAATAAAGGATATCAGATAATATCATCGAGTTAGAAGAATATTTATGATGATTCCATACGTTTATAGTGTTTTTAACATGCGTACATATGTTGGCAGGTAACAAAGCGAGTGGACACAGAGGAAGGAAAATGGAGAGGATGGAATTGGAGGACAGATGGGGATATAATGGTGAACGGAGCAATATTTGTGGCCTCAGGTGAAGGTGTAGAGGTTAAGTACGAGAAGGCTTATAGCGTGGAGCCCAAATCAGCTGTGCTTATTGACCAGCTTACTATGCATGCCGGCGCCCTTGGAGTTGGCGGCAGGTTTGTAAATTTCTTTTTGCTTCTTTTCTCTTTATTTTTTCTTTTATCTTTTTTTCTCACTTTTTCTTTTTCTTTTTCTTTTTCTCTCTTTTTTTTTTTTTTCTTTTACTTTTACTTTTGGTCAATTATCATGATTTCCCTTTACTGTTCAACTGTCACATACGGTCCCCAAGAAATTAGAAAATTTAGAAAGTGTATGCTCTCACCCAAAAAAAAGAAAAAGCAAGTGTATGTCTTTATTGGACTGCTTTACCCAAATTTTATATGGAGGCCCAAAGTTTTTGCATGTTAACCCATGCCTGTTTTTGATGGGCTAATTTCAAAACAAGGCCCAAAGACTATATTCAACAAGAATTACTTATATATGTTAAATTATTTATCTTGTTTTATTTTAATTTAATAGCACATTTTTTTTTAGAAGAATTTAGTAGCATATATATATTATCACTTTTAAACATTATAACACTAAACTAAAAAAAACATATAAATAAAAAAGAACATTATTGTATTTGCAAATCACGTGTAATGAGTTTAGTTTAATATATTTACTATCTATTTTTTTTTGGTCAAAGCTTGGCTATATTATAAGAAAAAAAAAATATTTTTCTTATAATAATGTAAAATAATTTGATTTATATGTGAGTGTGTGTATTTATTTATGTTATTATGTATGTGATAAAAATGAATACAAAGCAAAAATTTTCTAACATATGGACAAATAAGTAGGGACAACAACTTGGGAATGTGGAGTACAGGACCCAATGGCGTTGGAACAGGTTTAGACTCAGGCCCAGACTACACAGATGATTGGTCGGGAAGCAGTGGCCCACTGTTACCTTCTACTACGACTTTCTTATCCCTTTTGATTGCATTATCATGTTTGTTATTTTATAAAATACGTCCCACTTTTATGTTATAGCATCAAATTCAGTTGTGATTTTTATTCTCAATTAAAACTATGGTGAAATCAAAGAGCCTCATAGCTCAATTGACACATCATGGTGTTTTTAACAGAAACGTTCAAGGGTCAAATTCTCTCTTCTTATTGTTGTAATTATCAAACTATCCAAAAAAAAAAAAAAACCAATGTGATCTCCAGATTCTCAGCACAAAGCAATGGCATATCTACGCTAAGATATTTCATAATTGTTTATGTATATTAGACAAGATCTTGGGAGTTGGGACTTAGCTCACCCCCACAAAACATACGATCATATCCAATGAAATCTGCACCATCTAAAGAATCACAAGCTACCAAACAAAAAACTGAAAATTATCCAACTGAGACAAGGTTTAGGAAGAAAGAAAGAAAACTCTAATAAATTCAAAGAAGGATTCTTTACTCATTACATGTTAAATTGCCAAGTATGGCTAGTAGATAATCCATTCTTCCAATCTTTGTGGTGGGTCACTGGCTGTTTTACAATGACTTCAATGCTTTAAGGATTAAATAAAAAACTAGTTATCGGATATGGATAAAAGACACAGTAGTTCTAAGAGCATTCACATCAGTGCCTCTAAAATCTTCTAAAATAAAAGAAATTACTAATTTTACACATTTTGAACCAAAAAAATCCCACATCAGTGAGTGTAAAAGTATGAAAAAGTGTGAAAATCCATCCACGAGCTACAATATCCGTGTAAATATACACGAGTACTGTAGCTCGTCTATCCTTTATTTTAATAATAATCGTTTGCTCCTTTTTTTCTGTTTCTTCTCCATGCTCAACAAACCCAGTTCAAACCCAGTTCATAGAGATACACTTGCTCAAAAAAAAAATATATAGAAATACACAAACACAGAGCTCGTGGATCGTGGATCGTGAATCGTGAATCAGAGCTCGTGGATCGGAGCGGATCAAAGCTTGGGAGAGTTGCTCGAGAGGGAGACCGGAGCGGATCGGAGCTTGTGGATCGGAACGGATCGGATCGGAGCTTGGGAGAGTTGATCGAGAGGAGATTGGAGCGGATCGGAGCGGACAGAGAGTTGATCGAGAGGAGATCGGAGTGGACGGAGAGTTGATACAGAGGAGATTGGAGCGGATCGGAGCGGATGGAGAGTTGATCGAGAGGGAGAGTTTTTTTCAGGGGAGGGGGAGAGTTTTTCAAGGGAGAGATGGGTATAGAGAGAGAGAGAGAGCAACGGATAGAAATGGTAGAAAGAGAGTGAGGCGCGTAATATATACCAGTAGTTATAGGAATAATAAAAAAATGTGAAGAAATTAATTATTTAATTAAAAAATGTGTATAATAGACAAACTGATGTGAGTGTTGTGTAGAAGTAAACGTGTAAAATAGAAAAAGTATGTTTTTTTGTGTAAACTAGACAAAATTTTTAAACGAGCTGATGCGAATGCTCTAATAGAGTTCTAATATAGTTGCCTTAACTTTATCTCCAGTTAATCTAATGGGGTAAATTAAGCAATAACGTTTGACTAAATTTAGTGAAGGTGATGTAATCGTGATAGGTTTGAGTAGCAATTTGCAAATGCAGCCAGACTCAAAGACATAAAAGAAAAAGAGGAACAGGAGGTATGATGTTTTCCCTAAAGTGTGACATGTAAGTATGTGACTTATTCTGAGGCTTTGTTAAGTTCAACTAACCTTCTCAAGCTCCCACCTCATGCTCTACTTTCTAAATGGATATATTATCTTGTTCCTTTGATTGCACTTGACAAACCTCGTGTTCCATTAATATCACAATCAGCTTATTATATTGCAGTTTTTTTATAGCTCAATTAGTGACTTTTGAAAAAGCAAATAACAGTTGTTGATCACTCACAGTTTGAGTTTCAATGTGTTACTTTACATTTTAATTTAAATTCTTGATGCAACACATGTTAGACTGATGTGCTAAAGATTTGATCTTTTTTTTCCTTCTTTTTTCAAAATTTAATAGACAGCAAATTGATATCCCTCTTTGGTTTCAGTTTGTGATGAAAACTGACACAACCATGAATTCATACTCAGTATAGATTTAGAGTATGCTTCTTTTAGATGTCATAATACAGAGAAAGAATGGAAGGCCGAAGGGAGAGTAGATTAGAGTTGGCCGAATCACAAAATTGTGTTTCAATTCTACTATGGGTATTTTGTTTCTATTGGTCAAAGCCCATCACCATCTCCATTTATGGGACGGAAATGGCTTAAAACCTTTCAAATCTTTCCAAGTCTATGCATATAAGAAGCTTTTCAATCCTTTAATCAATAATGGTTAATTCTACTCTGTCCTCTGGGATGCAAGACATTTTGTAGAATTTTGTCAAGCTTGCTGTAATGGAACATTTTATTTTGCTATCAGTTATCTTTTAGGGAAAGTTGAATTGGAACGAGGAGCACTCTTCACCCTTATATATGCCATTACTCCACTATTATGTTATGACCACAATGATTATTTGGTTTCCATGGAATTACAAAACTTCATCTATTACAATTTTGTTTACTTCCAATCCCTTAGCGTAATTTTGTTCCCCCACCACAAGTATTTGGATTTATAAGACAAAAAGAATGTAAAAACCTAAACTTTCAAGAGAGAGAGAGACTGAGAGTTACATAAGTAATGATTTTTAGCAAATGTAGCTAGATTATACAAACAAGTATAGATACAATATTCATGATGCAGTTTGTGTAATGCATAATACAAAGCATGACTGTTTTACAGTCTTGAATACTCTTTATATTCACATTTAATTACAGTAACTTTCTGCTTAATCCATGTTCCATAGGAAGCCAGCGTAGTCACATACATTGCTATCATCTGGGATCAACGCCGGATAACAAAAACAAGACTCTAAGCTATTACAGCCCTCATGATGTTTTATTTCACTTTGATCTTTTATCAACTCTAAGATTGGATCTGATAATTGCGTTTCATATGGGGAACTAATCAATGCAAAATTTGACGACCCAAGAGCATCAAAGGAATCGTCTGTGGTTCCACAAAAGTCCTCAGCAGTCCCATGGTTTTCATAGTTATGGTTTAGGCCACTCGTATCACCTTTCTGAAAGAAGAAATCTTGTTCACCATTGTTTAGTTTACAATAAAAGTTTCCTGTGGAGAAAACAACCGTTAGTAATGCGGAGAAAACATATTATCTAGAGAAAACCAATGGCAATAATATCATGAAGAAGAACAACATGCATTGTATGAACCTTCATGTTGTGCTTGTGCTTTCTTCCTTATATGAGTCCTCCAGTAATTCTTGATCTCATTATCTGTTCTTCCTGGCAACCTTCTAGCAATCCTAGACCACCTACAAAAAGATTTTCGACCCAACTATGTTATATTAATCTTTCAACATGTTTATAATTTCTGAAGTGTGGGACTTCCAGTAACTAAAACATTGGAAAAGGATAAGAGAACCTTACTTGTTACCCCATAGCTCATGAAGTCGAAGAATGATCTGCTCTTCTTCGATGCTTATATGACCATGTTTAAGATTAGGATGAAGATAATTCACCCACCGGAACCTGCAGCTCTTACCACTCCTCTTAAGACCTGCAGTAAGAACAAGTTCTCTATAAGCTTAGTTTATGACACCAAGCAAATATCTGTTTTGTTCATTCATATAAAACATATATACCTGATGCCCTTGCTATGGAATCCCACCTCCTTTCCCCCATTAGGGTGACAAAGGTCGAGAGCAGCTCATCTTCCTCTTCTTGCCAAGCCCCTTTGCGCAATTTCTCTCCTTGCATAGCTGCTTTAAAAGCCTTTGTCGTTTGCAACAAACTCAGAGGAGTTTGAGAATTTTTTATATGAGGAACAGGGTGGCAAAGAAGTCGGCAAAAGAGAGAAAGAGGGTGACAAGACCAGATATTATTACATGACAACATAGGTGGACAACACTAGTTGGTGGGAACTTTATCATTGCCTTATTTATACATGCAAATAACATCTTGATTAAGCGATCCATGAATTTATCAATGATATTTATTCTAGTTCTATCTTTCTGCACGATCATTTTTGGCTCTACATGCAAAAGTGGTTCTCCACTTCTTCTTTTGATATATTCAATAGCTATAAGGGGGAGAGGAGATTGAACTTTAGACATCTCTATTATGAATACCAAGTGTATGTTTAGATTGCATTAAAAAATTATTTTGCTCCGCATTTAGCTTTTTTTTGTGGATCCTATGCATTGTTTATGAAACTCACAAGTACAGATTTTAGCAAAAATAACTTTAAAACTGGGTTTTACGGTACTATTTACACATTTAAAAATTATTTTACTACAGTATTTTTAAATTTCAGCAGTAAGCGATATCCAAACAGATCCCAAGAGGTTCCAATTGAGCTACAAAGTTATTCTTCACTTAGTACTTTTTGCAAGTCTATAGATAGGTTTGCCCATTATTATATGTCAAGAGTTCAATCTCCATTAAATATATGGTTAACCGGAAAGGCCAAAGGATAGGGATGAGGGTAGAAAAGAAAACCAAGATCAAGATGATATTTGATATATTTCTTTTTAGATTTTAAATTACATGGAAAAGATGCAGACTCTTTAGCAGGCCGCCAAACACAATAGACAAGCTCTTTGATTAGAAGTGAGCTCGGACCATCTCAGTCCACTCTTGTACTGAGTCATAGACCATAGTTAAGGAACTATGATAGTTATTACTCATAACTGCCCAAACTACGGTGGCAACAAGTATCTCCCACTGGACCATCTTGGTTCATCTCCCTCACGTTTTCCTTTAGTCCCGCAGTCTGCTCTGGGCCTTTAACCCAAACAAAGATTTTTAGTGTCGCGCGCGCACGCACACACTTAGCCTAACCATGTGCTTTGTGCATGCAGTTACTCTTTTTGGTACTTGTATCCTTTTCTGGTAGATCGTTCGGCTTCTTTTAGGACCATCGTTCAGCTTCAGTGTGGTGTAACAAGATTTCATCTTGCTAGTTGGTTATGCTCTGAAACCTACCACAAGAGGATTTGGGGACTTGAGGGCCATAAGGCACTTTCAACTCAAGCGAAGAGCTTACTCTTGAAGTTGGAATTGGCCAGAGATGCACCACATCAAGAATTAAACAAAACTCCGTAATAACTGGAATTGCCATTTATTTATTTATTTAATGACTAGAATTGTCATCTTCAGAATGTGATGACATTTTTGAAGATTATAAGCAATTCATATATTAACACCATGCTTAAAGGGTTATAAAAGATTGGAAGGATGGAATGAGTAAGTCATAAAAGATATATAATAGAGAAAAGAATATGATGTTTTTCCTCTTGTATTTGAGAGTTCATAAAACAGTAAATGAAAACAAAAGAAATATTTAATTTTATTAATATACCTTTCACTTTTAATTTCCATTTCTCAGCATAGAGATTAAAGCATAATTTAACTCCATGTGCTTAAAGGATTGGATATTCCATTTATTCCCACTAAACTTTCAAACGAAGTTGAATAGATAGATATTAGAATCTAATATACCTTAAAAAATTCATTCCATTCCATTTCATTTCCCCCTCTCAAACAAGCCAAAAATGGAAGAGGATATTAAAGAATCAATCAAAAGACTCTTTAACGCTTTGAAAAATAATAAAATTAAAACTCTACACCTGACTCAACCTTCTGGATCTGAGAAAAAAAAACAAGTAAATATACTTACTCAAGATTATCTATAGGGAAAAGCATCCATTAAATATATAGCCAAGAGTACATTGGAGAAACAGAACCTCTTTAAATGTCACCATGCCATATAAAATATCCCGCAACTGATCTACAACTTATATGAGTTCTTATTTACAGTCATACTGCCTGGCTAGCCTTTAGCTCATTGCAACAATAGTAACAAAAACTTGCGAGCAGAAATGTGCAGCCAACTGTCCTTTTAAAACCAAAGCCATCAGCGATCTATAAATGATTTGTTCATGAGGTTGACAGCATCATCCATGAACTGCATCAAAGGAACCAGTGACCACATTAATTGTCACACGCTACTTGGAGAAGCAGAATTCCATGTTTGATCCACAAAAGCTTGAATGCCTTATTTCTCCTGACAACTAACTACTACTACTACTACTACACATACACACACATGCACAAACCAAAACTTCTAACAATGAGAAACTACACACACATGGCCACAAGGAACGGATGATAAGCACAAAGCATCTGTTGCACTTGCCTATCTACTGTCAAAACAATGATTGAAAATAACTGCAAAAATGTGGCTCATAGTTGGAAGCATCTTTCACAAGAAATGTAAGTTAATTTCAGTTTTATATTTTTCACCAATATGACTTGAAAGACTAGTCACCAACATTACCACACATGCATTTGCCAGCATGCATTATAATAATTTACTAGCGTACATATACACACAAATGCCATTCACGATGTCTTTGATATTGATGAAATCTTTTAGTACAATTAAGTATACTATCCTTATATGTAAGCCAATTAAAATTCCTGGATTATGTGTAACTCTTGTTTTCAATCCTCAGATTAAAGGATCTAGTCCTTTCCAAATTTCAGTCCCCTGAAACTGCACAGACAGTTCGCATTCTATTACTTAGCTTTGTGTGTATGTGTGTGTGTGTGTTTTCCTCAAAAAACATTAAGTAAACAAGTTAAGAGAAAGAAGAAAACAACTCTAAAAACATGAAAATTTACCTTCCCAAGCGACTTGAGTTCTCGTCCAACTGGTTCCATAAATTTCAGGTTAACATCTATAGGCCATACCTGTCCATAAGCAGAAGAGAAACTAACAAGAAGGAAAATAACAAAAAACAAACAGGCAAAAGCAAAACTAGAAAACCAAATTTAAAGCAAACAAGCAGTAAAATACTAAAATCATGCTAATTTCAGACCCAACATAACATTAGATTTAGAATATACCCCTCCAAAACATCAGAGAGCATTAAGAGCAACTACAGCCTTCCATTTGATAAGATGAGATAAAAGCATAAACCCAACTCAAACATATTGCATTGTCACATAGTACAATATCAGAAATCAAAATAGATAAGTTAAAAAAAAAAAAAAAAACCCCTTAAAAGGAAGAGACAGAACAGACAACTTCCACTGAAACCAAACAAAGTTTTATCAACCGACCACACCAGTTAATTATTGAGTTTGAATGCTTTCTCTTAGAATTATCCTTGCTTTAGCATCACAATGTTAACTAAGGTAATCAATTTTGAAGTATCATTAAAGAAATCAGCACATTATTTTGAGAGATAGAGAGACCAACAGTGTTCCAAATGAAGATAATGGATTAATATAAATTCGTCAGTCTGTCACAAATAGCCACCAACAACCAGTAGATGGTTAAATTGTACCACCTACCTCCGAAAAAACACGTAACATGAAATCATGGCTGAAGTTTCCAATACTGGAACAAGCTAATGAAGTCAATATCCTTGGAGTCTTGGCCTTCAACCATTTTATTAACCTCTACCACTACCAAACCAAAACTCTCAAATCATTCTCAAGCCTAACAGATCATGACAGAGACATCTGCCCATGGTCCTCTACGCTCATTTTCAATCCCTGTTTCATGTACTAAATTCTGGGCATGGCATACAATTTAAATAAAGACCAGTTCAGTTCTCTATTACAATTGATATGAATGGGACTGTTACGTGTAAGGTTGAGCTAGGTTTACATGTTTTAGAAGTGCACAAATTGCCTTTACCGAAGAATGTAAACATCTAGGAAAAGGCACTTCACAATTGGTTCCTTTTCAGTAGTGATTAACCACCATGAGGAAGGAGAACAATAAGGGGTAAGTGCCAAAGGAAGTTCCATATGTCCTAGATTGATATTATGTCCTGGTCCAAATGTATCTTAGCCCCATTACTGAAATTTTTTCTTTCAAAAATGAAAAAAAGGTGAATGCTCAAGGAATAGTGCAACTCATGCCTCTCAGTTTAGTAATATAATTCCCCTCCAATACTTTCACCTTCAAATAATCTGAGTTTATGTCCAGGAACCACAACCTGTAGAACAATCTTCCTATTGCAAATTTGGTGTATCAAGCACTTGAAGACACAATAAATTGTTCATCCCAGCCATCACTCCTTTCAAGACTAATGACAGTTTTATGTAATTTCTTCTTGATAAAGTGCTATGATTTTAAGAATTGTTTTACTGTCCATTGTTTGTGCATTCAAAAAGGCCAAATTCCATACATCTGTCTGTACACACATGCTGGCACAACACACACTCATACAATCTAATCCAATTAAATCCACACAATCTAAGGTATCACAGTAACTATATTGATAAGCTCACCACAAAGTTGTATTGTGACGTTCCTTCCACAAATTCCATTATTTCACCACAACCAAGAGCCTTAACAAGATAAAACAAACAATGAACTATCAAATGAAATAATAAACAGATTCCGCATCCACTTTTTAGCACTGAAATGCCTCATTTGATTGTTACTACTTGATACATTGTAGAACTGCCTAAATTTAGTATATTAGCAATTTCACACTCACAGGTACCTACAAAAATCTCCATAGCATAAATATGCCCAAATAAATTTTAATTTTATCAAACAAAATCAACCATGTACGAATAAAAGAAAAATAAAAAGAACCCAATTACAAATTCGCCAAATTTCAAATTCAAAGAACATTAAATTTTAAAAAAGACATCTTTTTGATGAAAAAGAAGAACCTTGAGACCGAGTAATTTGATGGGTGTAATCTGGCCTGGAACAATACACTCTGGACCCGCGGCTTCCACAATAGCTTCCATTGCTAACCCATTTCCTATCGGGTTAGAATGCTGCAAATAGCCAAATACACCCAGAAACTTATAAATCAATAAAAACCCATTATAGAACAAAACCACCCACGTTAAAATACGCACAAAATACAAAAAATATACGTAACCTTCATTACAGAGAGAGCATAGTCTGAATGAGGAGTTTGAGGGAGGCGGAGCAAAGGGGAGTGGTGGATTTTGGGTATGGGTTTAACAGAAGGAGAGGCCCTCCATGGGGCATCCTTTTGAAGCGAGGTTGTTCCTCCTTTTTTGGACATATATACGCCTTAAGGCTTTAGCTGCGAAAAAACTTGGTGTGGGACTTTTTGAGAGGTTTATGCGTTTTGTGTGTGTGTGAGAGAGAGAGAGAGAGAGTGATAGAATTAGAAGATATGGAAAAGGAATGAAGGAGTGGAGTGTAGAGGATATGAGGAAGGTGACAAGGTTTGGGAGATTAGGATTTTGAAGCAAGCTGGGGTTTTTGTGATTTGTATTTGTGCTATAAAGATTTTAACGAGCAAGATTATGGGAATATGTTGTTTTTGTGGACGGAATTGGCATAAAAGGCTTGTTGTGTGAATGGCTAACGAGTAATGAAATGACTTTGACTTGGGAACCAAGAGGATCTTCCCAACTTATATTCTTTTTAGTTTTATCTTACTTCCTCTCCTCTTTTTGGAACTAATTTTTAATTGGTAGGATAAGATTTATAATCTCTGATACATTTTAGGGTAAAAATATGCAACAAATTGTCATTGAGGATTGGGCTAATGAGAATCAAGTTCAAAACATTTTAAAATTGATAATTTTGGTTTCTAAATACAAATAAACAGTTAATAAATTTGTTTATCTTAATTGTAACGATTTGACTGATCTTCATATAAGTTAGCTATAATGTCATTTATCAGCCAAGTGGTCAAAATAAAGAGCTAGAGTTATAAACAGTATTACCAATTTAGGAGCCAAATTTATCAAATTTAAATATGTTGGATATGATAGCATTATCCCATATCTTAAGGGTAATTACTATATTTTACCCTAGATTGTAATCTATAAGTCTATAACATTAATTTTTGATGAGTGATGCTGCAAGGAACTAAAATGATTTTATTGGTTTTCATTTAAACTATTAATATCATTTTTTGATTTACCAATATCAACATTTTGTAAAATTTTTTGTAAAATAGTTTGTATCTCTAGCATTATTCATTTTTGATATAGAGAGAGTTTGAATTAATTGAGAGAGAGAGAGAGAGAGAGTTAATGGTTTTATCAAATCAAACACCCAAAATTACAAAGGATTATTACAATTACTTAGAAAGCACTACCAAAATCTTGGATAAACTTTGATGGTATGGCAAAAAGCTCATCACCTTCAGGAGAAGCAGGGGCATGACAAGGGATGATACAAGACTATGGATAAAGGACTTTGCTCTTAATTTCATGGAGTATCATAAATGTAGAAGGGTGGGCTACTTATTTTGAACTTCAACAAAACATTATAAGGGGAAAAAAGGGTAATAGCTGTATAGGCTTGTCAGAGTAACTTCCAAGTTCAACAACCAATAAACATTGGTTACAAAATAATAGTATTGGAAACTGACTTGTTAGTGGCAGCCAGATGGTCAACAAATACACTCTGAACAGAATTAAATACTAATAGTAATGCAAAAGGCTCATTGGATTAAGCTAAATATAAGGGACAAATCAAGTCATTAAGTTGAATTCAGGTCCTTAAGGTCAGGTGGAATAAACCTGAAATTGGCTAGGTTAAGTTGAATATGAATGGGCCCTTTGGCAATCCGGGTTTGGCTAAAAGAGGGGGCCTTATCCAAGATCATAATGGGGCTTGGATAAAAGGCTTTGCTCGCTCTATTAGGGTCTCCAAGAGTTGATGCAGAGCTTTGGGCCCTAAGGGAATAGTTAATAATGTGTAGAAATTTAAATCTTGGATTAGTGGAAATTGAAATAGATGCTAAAATTGTGTTTGGTTGGATAATTGAGGAATATAGTAGTAGTTTATATCATGCTTCTCTTATCTTGGATTGCAGGACTCTCATCAGCTAAATTCCTTAAATGAAGATGAGTTACTGTTTCCATAAAACAAACAAGTGTGCTGATGCTTTAGCCAGAAACTGTCTAATTCTAGATCAGGAGATTATATATTTTGATAGTCCGCCTGTGGACTTATGTTTGCTTTTGTTTTATGACAATGTGGATTTGTATTATAAAATGTATAGTCTGTCTGTGGACTTATGTTTGCTTTTGTCTTATGACAATGTGGATTTGTTTTATAAGAGACATGGTCCATTTGTAGATTTATGCTGTTGTTGTTAATTCTGTTCGTTAATGCTATATAAATTTACCCAAAAAAAGAGGGGGGGGGGGGGAAGGGGAGGGGAAAAATCAAGAAAATGAATAATGATTTTGCACTTAATCTAGTAATTTCATAGATTATCATCAATGTAGAACTATGGGCTATTTTATTTTGGACTTCAACGGCTATGCAACATGAGATAAAACACTATAGTATTGGAGATTGACTCGTTATTAGCAATTAATTGGTTAACAATTATATTTTTGTATTTTCCTCATGATTTAACTAGCTTGATCATTGATTGCAAACACTTATGCCAGACCTTAACAAGTCTCGATTGAACATATATTGCAAAACAAATGGATGTGCGAACAAACTGGCTGACGCCATAACCATTAAGAAATACTTTGGACACCTATTAGTTATTTTTTGTTTTGTTTTGTTTTTTGTTTTTTGTTTTTTGTTTTTTGTTTTTAATAGAGTTTCAACTTAGTTCTTTTTTGTTTGATTGTTTATTTTGGGTTATGTTGGGCATCTCTCTCTCTCTCTCTATATATATAAATATATATATATATATATATATATATATATTCTTCTTTTTCTTCGCTTATGAAACTAACCATAAGATAAGACCCACACCAATTTTAGAATTCATCAGCGAGAGACAAGATTAGCAGAGAACATGAAAATGGGCATACATGTTCTCAGTACCTTTAATTTTTTTAGATAAAATGTACCATTAAATTAAGAAGCAAATTCTCATCTCACATTTTACTATTTTTTTTTAATAAAAATGTTAAATTACAAATTAACATTTCTAACTTAGTTAAAAAAAAAGTCAAACCTATAACTTATGATTTGTTCATTCAAATCCTAGAACCTCTATTCCTTTCTGTCCACTTTTGTTAGTGAAGTTGCTGTTAAGCATCCCAAAATGGTGTAGATTTGGTAGTTTTTGAATTTCCAAAACAATATCACTCAAGTTAGGAGTGTATCGAAATTAGAAAGAGAAACTTTTGAATAAAAGTGAAAATTATAGGACTGAATTGAATTTTATGTAAAATTACAGGATGTAATTTGTAAAATTCTTAATAATTATATATATTAAAAAAAAGGTGCGATTTGCCAGGTGAAGAGTGAAGTCCGTGCTCCCATTGAGTGTCTATACTCAGCCCCGTGCCAGAAGAAAAAAAAAAAAAAAAATCACATGCAATAGACCCAGCTGTTTGAGATTTGGCATACAACGCACCTCAAAAAGATAAAGGATAGAAATCGATGGATTGCGAACTCACCTTGGATTTCTACAAATTTCTGAAAATTATAGCAACACGTGCAAGCTCGACGATCCACAAGATCTAGATAAGAATAACTCAAAAAGGGCACACAGCACTGAGGAGCGAGGATTGCCAAGTAGTTAGTCCTTCACAGACAAAGTATCGTCTTCATATAATTTATGAACACCAAAAATATTCAATAAATTAACTAGCATGGCAACATGCCCGTGAACACTGAACTTGAATTATATCCTCCTTTGCAAAAGTCATATGTTCAACAAACGACACAGAGAAAAAAGACCCCACCAGCTTAATTGGAATAATTTTACGTATCTAAATGTGAAAGACAATTTAAGTCCTATTAATAATTTCATGAAAGTACAAACAAAAAGATTCATACTTCTTTTTCTAGAGGAACCAAAAAGGTAAAAAAGAATACAAATTATATTTCACAAATCATTCTTAATAACAGCATATACCTAACAAATTCCATACATTTAAATTACATTTTTATCGCTGCTTCTTCTTCTTCCGATATCTTCAATGATCAGATTGAGATCAAAAAATAAAATGTGAACAAAAAATATGAAAAAGAATACCCACCAAAATGGAGAGGATCAGATTCATTATCTTCCATCCCTCCGCATCATTTTTCCATTGTGGTCCAACTAATCCTGAGTAGTCAGTTACACCGTAATCATATCCTCTCCCCCTCTCTGTGCAGCCACATCGGCCAGTTTCTTCCATGTCAATTCCCGTTGTTCGTCCATCTCTCTGGCCTTGGCCTCTCTCTCTGCATGCTGCCTCTGGCATTCATCAAACAACTCAGCATCCATTTCCAAGAACATTTTCCGAACATTGACAGTCAGCCCGTGTACTGCCTGATTCCAATGACTCTGGATATTCTTCTCCAATGCCTCAAATATAATTGGTAGTATGACACTCCGATTCTGGGCTATTAAGCTCACAATGTGCTCATTATTCCATAAAAAGAGGGCTCGTTCTGCAACCTGCAATACGAATGTTCCTAAGCAAAAAGCTTGAAAGAAATGACATTTTATGCTTTATTGATAGTAAAAGAGGTGTTATTTTATTCTGAGCGTGAGAAAGAAATCAAAGAATGTTTAAAGGTGATTCTATATCTGAACAAATTGTCAACTTCTAAGGCCAATCCAAAAAGGCTGGTATATTAAAAGGATTAGAGTGCAATCTTATGACAAGAAGATATGTACTCCAAGCAACACAATGGTTCCCAAAAAAATAAATAAATAAATCCTCCTTCAGAGGACCACCTCAATGACATGAACACAAAATTTTGTAATCAAGAACAAACATGCAGGACGAAGTTCACCATATATCATGAAAACCCACTAGATGATTCCAAATGATGATCGCCTCCAGCTCTCTCCTACATAATTGTTCTTTAACTAAAAAAAAAAAACTGCAGTAGTATGCATTTGGATGAGTTTTTTTTATCAGTTTATCTTGTTTATTGTGTAAAAGTATCAGCATACCTCGAAAAAGGTGATGCTTTGTAAAGTTATTCTCCTTAACTATGAAAATAAGCTTAACCAAACAGGCAGCATGCTAACACACATTGGCAGGGTAAGGCATGATAGCATGACCTTATGGAAGCTTATCCCCATCCTTTTCCCCCACTTCCAGCTGGCAACACCTACACTTCATCTATCCAACATTTGGCAGTGTGACTGTAAGTACCTGATTATGGATGCAACCTTAATAGAGCACCAAATGTTTCAAGAAAAGGATGTTGCAAGGAAATCTGTCCGAGGACAAAAGAGTAACTTTTAGGCTATTTGATCCTGAGCAAATTTCACAGGGTTTATTATAAACCACTAACATTGATGGAGCCAACAATAACAACAACCAAGCCTTAGTACCAAAGTTTTGGAGTCAGCTATGGATCCTCAAGAAACTAGTCAAGGTCGACCACATATATTATTTCCATCATTCTATTCTATCTAAAACATTGCTCTGTTATTTCTTTAATAGACATGCCAATTTTTTACTACTTGTGTTAATGTTATTTCTCCATCTGAAGTCATAGTCTCTATCCAAAGTCACTCTTTCTCAATAATGCATTAATCACCCTCCATTGAACAAGTTAATGAACTAAAAGACCCATTAAACAATATATCAAGATGCAATAGAGAAAATTTTCAGGAGAAACAGGAAAAAACTTGTTACCTAAGCTTAATGATGGATAGGTGTACTAGAGCTCAAAGGAGATAGAACAAACTTGCAAACCATGACACTAAGACGGGTGAATTATTGAGGGAAACAGGTTATTGGAAAGATAATGCTCAGTGATGCATTATATAGTGGCATTGAGAGAAACCACACAATAATTTTACGATAGATATTTGCTGCTAAAAGATCAGTTTGCATTGCTTGTGAGTCATGACCAATCAATCAAAGGTATCTCCCCACCCCAAGAAGAAAACACAACTCAATTCAAAACAAGATTTTGTTTTTTTGTATTTTAAAATTTTTGAATAATGTAAAGGACAGTGAGTTCACAAGGGAGCACTACTCCTCTACCAATAGGATTCCTGAAGTAGCGAGAAATAACAGATATGCAAGGAGAAGGAGGATTTTTTTTTTTTTTTTTTATAGGCAAAGTGCTAAAAAGAGACATTATGGCCTTATATATAAGTAAAAATTTATTGAACAATAAAGAAAACAATGCCCCCATGTACACAGGCAGAGTGTTACAGTAGTTACACCATGGCCTGTAGTTAGCCACCCAAAAAAAAAAAAAAATCCACGTTTAAGGGGGAAAAAGACCGCCGGGGGGGGGGGGGGGGGGGGGGGGGGGGGGGGTGATGAAGCCCCATACTCCATTCTTGACTCGAATGAAGATTGCACAGAAATGGAAAAGTAGAAACACCTTAAACTACTTCCAACCATCATTTTGGCCGTTGCCTTACCATGAGAACAGGATATAAGAATCAAAGATATCATTGGTAAAGTTTCTAGCAAACAGAAATTAATGATCATGCCTCAAATGTTAGATTGTGTGAAGTAACCTGTTGACCTATTGATTGACAAATTACAATCATCATCTCAAATTAGGTAAGATTTCCTTCAGCAAGTTGGTATTTCCTTTAAATATTATTTTTAAACATAACATGGAGCTCTCTCCCTATCTCTCTCTCTCTCTCTCTCTCTCTCTCTCTCTCTCTCTCTCTAACATGCACACACAGATATGCACACACTTGTACATATTTTTCATTCCAAGATGATATCTTTTTCTTTTTCTGATAACACCATGGGAAAGGGCAACAAGAGACTCAAACAAGCGACCTCTGAATTATAAGTCATGATCCCCAGCCAATTGTGCAACCCCTTGGGGTTTATCATTTCAAGATAATCTATCAACAACCAAAAAAAGTTCTTAACTCTAACACCTTGTTCTCCAAATCAACACTCCCCAAATAACTCCCTAGGTGTCCCAACATAGTCACTTTCTTGCCCTTTTTAAACATGTTTAACAATGCACTTATCCGAGACATTGTAAAAAAGCATGAAATAACTCAATGAACAAACAAGTTTGTGACCTCAGATATGGATTGCCTACGTTCTTTGACAGTTCATAAAATAACTCAATGAACAAGACTTGGCCATTGAACATCAAGTCAACACATAAACCACTAGATACTCAAAATTATCAACTAGTTAAACCATATAAAAATATAAGTAAACCACTAATCACTGATTGAAATTAAATTGAAGTTGGCATGCTCGGATCATTTCAGAATATCTCTTTTGACTCCATGATGAAGTAAATATGAAATGAAAAGGGCAATAAGTGGAAACTGCAGAAAAAGGTAAGAATTGGCTCTAAGAACAGTCAAGGCAGTCCCACTCGTATATAAATAAAAGCACTGGACAGTGAAGTGATTGATCTAATGTTCCTAAAATGACCAGAAGCACCTGTTTGCCAAGATAAACTACTTGCCATATGAGCCTATGATCATTATTAGTCCCCTTCTTCAAACATGTTTTAACATTGCACTTATCCAAGACATTGAAAGAAAGCAAGAAATATAACAATGAACAAACAAGTTTGTGACCTCAGACATGGATTGACTAGGTTCTTTGACAGGTTCATGATATAACTGAATGAACAAAACTTGGCCATTAAAAATCAAGTCAACACGTAAACCACTAGATACTCAGAATTATCAACTAGTTAAACCATATAAAGATACAAGAAAACCACTAATCACAGATTGAAATTCAATTGAAGTTGGCAATGCTTGGATCATTTCAAAATGTCTCTTCTGACTCCAAGATGACGCAATTAAGAAATGAAAAGGCAACCAGTGGAAATTGCAGAAAAAGGTAAAAGAAAAATGTAAAAAATGACTCTGGGCACTGGACAGTCAGGTAATTGATACTGTATTCTCAAAAAGGAAGAATTCTCCTAAAAACACCAGAAGCACCTTTGCGCCAGGATTAAATACTTGCTATATGAGCTTATGACCATTAATAGTGATGAGAGAATGCAATGAATTTATATCACATCACATTCCAGCACCTCAGTCAAACGCCAACAATCCCATTTGACCAAAATTCCATATAAAGATGCTATTCTAAATGCAAAGTTTCAAGATTGCAAACACAAGTGCCACAACAAAGTGAAGAACTAAAAGGAAAAATTTACAAAACCAGTCAACATAACATATTCCCAAAATGTGAAAAACAACAAAAGCAATCATTAGCAACCATTTACCTCAAACAAACAAAAAAAAAAACTGATAGCTCACAGGTTTTAGCTCTAATAAACAACAAATTCTACCCAAAATTTCACAAACCTGAAAATGAGAGCTATTGAGGCACCGAGCAATCTGTCTGAAAAGCGGAACCATGCAACGCTGAAACTCGGCAGATTGCGTGGCTTCCAGCACTTCCTCAAGTTCTCCAAGAAAGAGAACTTCCTTCTGGCAATTAGTAACAGGCCAATACTTCAACAAACCCCTTATAACCGTGTCGGCGAGCTTATAATCTTTCTCCACAAACTGAGTAATACAATAAGACAATTGCTGATGGTACATTGCAATCGGTTTCGGCTTATGCAGAGGTATAAGCGCCCGAACCAAAAACAACTTATGCTCCTCCTTCATTGGCAGTGCAAAACCATTAATTATACTCCCTAGAATCTCCAAAAGCTCGCCGATTCCGCTATGCCTCTCGGTCTCATATATGAACCGATAAAATATGTTGTTTATCGCTTTTCGGATAAAGGGTCGATGAACCATGAACTTCCCATAAATCCTATGCAGAATGGTTTTCAAATACTCCCTCTCACGTGGGTCTTCGGAGTCGAACAAGTCCAGAAGCTTTAACACGAAGGAGTGGTCGATGTATCGCTTGGCGACTTTCGTATCGGTATCGGACGAAACGACGTATCTTAACAAGAGCTCGTACACGAGCTGCAAGTGCGGCCAACAGGGCTCGAGATACGGCTCTTCTTCTTCGGGATCGGCGGATTCTTGACCGGTGTTTTCGTGCGATGCCGGCGGCAAGCACCGAAAAACGTTGACCGATACCATCCGAATCATCTCCTCTTGGCAAGTTTCGGTGATTTTTCCCGAACCGGACTGTATGAAATCGACGAGCTCCATGAGCGTTTGCCTCTTGATCTCTTTCTCTCTCGCCGATTTGAGCGTGTCGGAGAAATCGAATTGGAAGCAGCAGATTTGAAGTTTTCGGATGAACAGGCTCTGTCGCTCCGATACGGGCACGTCTCGGAACAACGGGAGAGGATCCACGGGTCCGGACGGAGGCGGACCAAGGCCCACAGACGAAATTGGGCCGGGCCCAGATGAGTTCGGAGACGGCGGTGGCGGTGGGCCCGCGCGAGAAGCATGGTTAACGACCACATTGGCGGTTGAGACCGACCCGGAATTTCGGGTCACCGGTTGGCCGTAACCGAATATGGAACCCGGGTCGTTGGAGTCGGATTTGGATGGCTTTCGGTGACTTCCTTTTATGATTTTCTTCAACATTGTTTTCTCAGCTTTGAAAAAACACGAACACCGAAACCCTAACCCTACAACTTAAAACTTAAAAAAAAAAAATTCAGTGGTGGATCAAATCGAAGGGTGGTGATTGCAGGGAATGATAATGGATCGGGATGCAGGGAATCATTTCTCAAATTCAAATTTCTTGTGAGCTGTGGATCTGAGTGTCCGAGAATAGGAATTGTATTTTTTGTTTTTCGTTTGTGCCGTGGGTTTTTTTTGTTTTGTTTTAGATTTTGTTAAGGTTTAGGATTTGGTTGGAATCAGAGTTTAACGTTGAAAGGATCGAAGTGGCGAATCATCCGAGTCGGATCGCCGGAATGCCGGCGAGTTGATCGGACGAGGTGGGTCCCGGCGAGGGAGGGAGAGAGAGAGAGAGAAAATGGAGTAAGAGGAAAGTTGGGGGGATATATAAGGAAAGAAATAGAGAGAGAGAGAGAGAGAGAGAGAGAGAGCTTAAATCAGAGAAATATATATGAAATAATGAGAATGATTGCATATAAACCCTTTTATAAACTGTTAGTATTTTACTTAACTTTTTATCCTAATTAATAATAATCTTAGCTTTTTTTTTTTTTTTTTTTGGGTTTTGGGAGGCAAGAGTGACTGAGTGTTTTGTTATACACGTGGCGTAAGAGAATTGGATTGGGCCCACTTAAAAAAAATCTACGTTTTGTATAGGATGAGGATGATCATAGATTTTTGATAATTTAACAATTAAAAAAAAAAAATTATAGGATTGGATAAAATAGAGTCAGCGTGTACAAGACAGTTCAGAACTTGCCGACTTGTTTTTTTTTTTTTAATTATCTGAACCGACTTGGTATTGAACCATATGTTAAATGGTAAATGCAAAAATTTCTTTTTTTGTTTGAGTAACACAAACACACACACACATAAACATACACATATATAGGGAAAGAGAGATGAGATAAGAAAATACACTCATACACCAACACCAACACCAAACCGCATGTGACAGTTAGTGTCACGGAATAAGTGATAACCCGCTTCTCAATATCATACCTTACCGATATAGAACGACTCAACAACACTGAGTTTTTTTTTTTTTAGTAACACAAACACACACACATATATAGGGGAAGGGAGATGAGACAAAGGACTACACTCATATGCCAACACCAAAACTTCATGCTGCAGTTAATGTCGCGGAGTAAGTGATAATCTCATTCTCAATATCACACCTTACCGATATGGAACGACTCAACAATACTGAGTTTTTTTTTTTTTTTTTAGTAACACAAACACACACACAAACATATGTAGGGGAAGGGGGATGAAATAAAAGATTACACTCACACGCCAATACCAAAACTGCATGTGGCAGTTAGTGTCACGAAGTAAGTGATAACGCCCTTCTCAATATCACACCTTACCCGATGTGGGACGATTCAACAACACTGAGGTTTTTTTTTTTTTTTTTAGTAACAAAAACACACACACATATATAGGGGAAGGGGGATGAGATAATAGAATACACTCACACGCCAACACCAAAACTGCATGTGACAGGTAGTGTTATGGAGAAAATGATAACCCCCTTCTCAATATTACACCTTACCGATGTGGGACGACTCAACAATACTGAGTTTTTTTTTTTTTTTTTTTTTTTTTGAGTAACACACACACACACACACACACACACATAAGGGAAGGAGATGAGATAAGGGAATACACTCATACACTAACACCAAAACTGCATGTAGCAGTTAGTTTCGCGGAATAAGTGATAGCCCCCTTCATTTTTAAGTTTATATAATTTAGAAATTAAATTGACTATTTTTTAAATTATCTTTGACCTACTTGACATTAACTAAGTCTGAGCCGTGTCCAAAGTATTTTACCCTAATAAGATTTTAATTTTTTTTTTTTTATGAAATTTTTTACAATGTTTTGTTTACATTTACTTCTTGCTTTGCTCTAGACCTCTAGATCCTGAGATTCCTGCTCTAGTATTTTTAGATCCTCGTATGTGCTCTTCTAAAAAAAAAATCCTCGTATGTCATGGGGTCCATTGAATAAGGATAATCAACTCATGTTAGTATGATTTGCCTTTTGAAAGGACTTAATTTTGTTCTACTTTTACATTCATCTTAATATAAACTCATTAAAATAAAATAAAACATTCCCACAAAAATTCATAGCAATAGCAACCGACTACCAACCCTGTTCACCACCACTAGCACTACCATGGCAACTACCAAAAAAAAAACTCCAAACAAAACTACGCCACAATTACAATAACGATAAACGTCATCAACAACCTAGAAAAACCCAAAACAATCCACCAAGACCACCATCACCTAAAAAATAAACCCCATAAAACTTCAACTACCACCACAACACCACCATTACCACCGTGACCCAAAATCAACCACACCCACCAGCCATAACCATCAACCATTGCAAAATCCAGAAAACACCCATCAAATGGATAGCCACCACAAACATTACCCACCCACCATCTCCGATCCCTTGAATCCGACACTGAATAATTCTCCAATTCTGCGTCATTTTCCTCTAGATAATTCTTCAATCCCTTCTTCTTCTCTACTATCTCCTTCAGGTCCTGCCAATTCGTCAATTTCAATACCCAATTGGATCGAACTTGTTTCGCTATGGAGCCCAATTTGCTTTCTTCCGTTTCGACACCAACAGCTACAGAAGAAGACAAAGAGCCCTTAGCTTTAAAAGCGGCGAATCTGGCATAGAGATCGGAGTTGTTTGTTCATTTTGTGCAATTGAGATTAAGATTGAGGAACAACGGATGAGGAGGAAGATGAGAACAAGAGAGAGAAGCAAATTGCAATAGAAAGAGAAACAGTGGCACGCATGAGGGGCAAATAAAATTGTATTATTTTATTACGACATTCAACTACTGTGAGCTGCTAGAGATAACAGCTCACTATAGCATGGTGTCAAAATTTATAGCATGTTTAATGTAGTGTGTTTTTTTGGAACGAGATGCTAAAAAATAACATTTATAGCATATACCATGTTTGATGAGAATGCTCTAAGTGTGTGTGTTTAGCTATCAGTTTGTTTAAAAAAAAAAAAAAAAAAAAGAAGAAATTTTTTATGATGGCCACTTTTTTATGTCTTATTTTTCTATTTAATATATATATATTTTTTTTATTTTGAAGGCTTAATCATTCATTTTTATTGTTATAAATTGTATACACAAAATGCAATATCATTATTTATTATTATGTTAACAGTTACAATTAGATAAGTACGACACATACCAAAAAAAATATGTACCATAATTAAATGACCTATATATAACAATTCCAAATTTGTTTGAAGTTATCTTCTTACAACTTCTTTAAAAAAAAAAAAAAAAAAACCTTCTTACAACTCATTATATAGCAATTGAAGAGACCGTTCATTATCTCAAAAAAAAAAAAAGTGTTAATAATTACTCACATTTTTTTTTTTTTATTTATACAATATAGAATTTCTACTTTAGCCTAAGCTAAGTGTGTATGTATATGAAATTTCCTTTTGGAAACTTGAACCTTGGCCTTTGCTCTCCACACCCCAAAAATACTTATACTTATGGAGTGACCACCGCACATAATTTTTTTAAATAAATGATGTTGATGATTTTTTTTACCATCACATAATGAGTTATATAAAAATTAATGAAATCTAGGTTGCATAAAAATCTCTCTCTCTCTCTCTCTCTCTCTCTATATATATATATATATATATATATATATTGCACCACCTATAACTTTTTATTGAATAAATCATTTGGAAATCAAACCATTAGATTACATATTCTTAATATTCTTAACATGCATGCCAAAAAATACTATTCGGACATTATTTACTATTTCATCATAAACTCTTCTTCCATACATAATTTTAAATAACAAAAACTTGCGCTTTAAATATTTGATCAATGACCTAATTATTGATATTTGATTGTTTTAAAATTTTGCAAGCAATGATAATATATAAAGATAATATAATCTAATGATGGATTTGTCAAAATTTGCATCCAATAAAGATATATTAAATGATATAATATTGATTAAAGCTACATCATGTGTAACTTAAACTTATATATATATATATATATATATATAGTGAGCATTTATAATATTAATATTAATACTATACAACTAGTGGCTAATTCATGAAATGGACTATAACAATTATCCAAAATGTTTATAAATGATACATAATAACAATTACAATCAAATAATATATAGAAAATATGTAATTTAACTTAATTAGAGTTTGTATAGTGTTGAACTCGTCTATTCTAGTATAATCGTGAGTTCTATTTATTTTAAACTAACATGTAATAAAACAAAATAAAAAAATTATATATAATAGTGATGCTATAGAAAATTGCAAGCTTTCAAACATTTACGTGGTAGTATAAAAAACAGCCAACTAACTGCCAAAGGCTTCTAATATTTTAAATATATTATTATTAGATTAGTTAACCTATATAATGCATGAGGAAATTTTCAAAAAAATATGTTTACACATTCTAAATACTTAATTAATAAAGAAAAATTCAAGAATTTTTTTTGATAAACTAAATAAAATTCTAATTAGAGATTTATAGAAAAAAACATACCTAATTTAATAAGAAAAGGTTTAAAGTATATCAAGCCTACTTTAGTTAGAATTTTTTAGTAAAAGCATGATATTCTGCAATTCACATCAAATAGAAATAGTCAATTTCACAGTTCAAATTTTATTTCCCTTAAGAGGAAGAGATTGAGATTATTTAATCTGATTAGTGTTCGGTTGTTTTATTAAAAAAGATGGTGAATTTCAATTAATTAACTAAAATATTTTTAAACATTTGTAATTCTAAGACCAAATTATATATAGATATATATATATATATATATATATCTTATAATGATGGCTTTGAAAAATGTGAACTCTAAAAAACTTATGCAATACTATTTGAGGAAGTTAATAAAAAATAAAAAACTTTTATTTTATATTAGATATAAATAGAAATAAAAATGTTAACTGATAGCAATATCATAATATATCAAAAAATATATAATAACATTACACATATCAGAATATAATACACAGCACTTATCCACAAAGGAACCGCCAACATTGTTAGTTTGTCTACACTCTACACATCAGTTTGCTTCTCAAAGTATGCTTTACAGCAGTATATAAAATATAACTAAACATGTCTTTTGTTATAAACTTAAAAGTTAAAATACATTAATAAATTGTGAAAAATATACATAACTAAATCAAGTATATTGCACTTCACATAAAAATCTAGTATATTGTTCTTTATTAGTTTATTTGCCTAATTTTAGAACTTTACCTATGCACTATTGTGCAAACCTTATCATAATGGAATTATTGCAATATACCCATTCAATCTTTTGAAACCTCAATTCATTCTTCACCCATCTACAGATCTACTTCAGCTTCCTCTAAATCCACTAAGAAGAGGAATCAACATCAATCATCTTCAAAAGTAATTGATTAGACTCTGATTTAGACTTTGATAAGTCACCATAAGCAATTATATTGCTGCTTTACCTAAAGATCTTTGGCCTAATATTTTTGTTTAAGATGTTTATTCATCAAAAATGTTTTGCATAACATGATAACGTGTACACTACACTGTTATCATGATATATTAAGAACACGATAACGTTCATCAAAATAAGAACATGATAACATGTTTAATAAGGAATTACATTGCTACTTTACCCAAAGACCATTGGCCCAATATTTTTGTTTTAGATGTTTATTAATTTATGTTTTGCATAACATGATAACATGTACACCACACTTTTTATCATGATAACATAATTTATATTTTTTATTGCATTTTCATTTAGAGGCTCTTTCAAAGTCAGAGCTCGAAATTCAATGGAGAATTCATAATACATGCTTTGACATGTATTTTTTACTCTCTCAATTCCTAAACATTTTTATAAACTGGGTTTCTAGAAATTCTAATGGTGTAGCCCACACCATGGCCAAAAAGTTTCTCAAGCATGACGGTTTTAATTTTTTTTTTTTTTTTGATATAGGATGTACTCCCCTGATTTGAGTCTATTATCAAGGTCGAGGCAACTAGTCCTTCTACTTTACTAATTTCTTCTTTCCCACTAAAAAAGGAAAAAAGAAACATGAACACTACACTGATGAGTTCCGGTGCATAACATGCAAGGCATGTAACATTCTTACGGCTTGGACAACTGCTATTAACCAAGGTGGTTGATATCGTATTGGTACCGGCTATATCGACTGGTATGTACTGTACTAATATGTATACTGGAATCGAAATACTAATGTTTCGTACTGGTTTAACTACTGGTAGTATCGGCCATGTACCCGGCTGTATTGGTTGATTTCGGGCATTATTAGTTAGTATCGGATGTACCGGTCAGTATAGAAAAAAGTTTTTTTTTTGTTTTGTAATTTTTGAATTTTTGTAATGGCAGAATGATAACTTTTTTGGATTAACTTACTAGTATTATTTATTTTTTTAGTATACAATGAACAGTTGAGCTTTCTATTTTTTATTTTGTGTTTTTTTTTCTTTTAATTGATGATAAAGTCTAAAATTATGAATAATTTGTTCTGAATTGAGGTAATGTTTTATGGTATACTTTTATATTTATTATAATACACACACACACACACACACACATATATATATATATATATATAAATATAAAAAATAACAGTAAACCCGAAACGATATACAGATATTAATCGATACCGAAATATATTGTTCCACTGGTTAAACCGATAATGCCATAGATACGAGATTGGCTCCCTTACTATTAACACCTCTCTTCATCAAATTACTACTTAAGAAAAGTAATGTTTGTTAAAAACCATAAGTGATGTGATAAACCAAATACTTTGCCACTTTGGTCATGATTACTGTCTGCATCTTTAACTACAAAGCGGAAGACAATGAAATTACCATTTAAAGACTTTGATTAGGAAGCTGCCTTGCTTAAAACAACTTAACAGAAAATGTCCATTTAACTTTCGCATGAACTTTGACCCTTTTGTAAATTGCAATCTAACACTCTTTTTTAAAGCCTTATGGTAGATTTGGGTTTTCTTACTAATATGGAAATGATGGGAAATGATTAGAATAATAATTGGGACCTACTATTATAGGTCTTAACAACCCTTCAAGTAAGTAATCAAAGGACATGAAGGCCAAAAATTGGCATCAATGCACAAGGTGCAATAAATTTGATACCGATAATGGTCAATTCTTTGTTTCTCATTTATGTTAAAGTTGTATTCTATAGATCAACTTATGGAGACAAACAGAACAAGACACAACACGGCATGATTGAGTCAAATTTGTAAAACCATGTTGAGTTTGACACAATTTTAGCGAGTTGAAAGTCGCTACTGTGAAGGCATGCATGACTTGACTTAGAGGGCATTTGGATCCGGCTGAAAACCCACTCGTCTGGCCCTTTTTTTTTTTTTTTTTCAAGTCGTGATTGTTGACAATTGGACGCGCTTTGTTTACTGTTTATTGGCCATGAACAGTAATTTTAGACTATAAACAGATTTTAAACATAACAGTATTTTTTACCCATTAAAAAATTATTTTACTACAGTATTTTTCAGTTTTCAATTTTCAGTTTCAACTGCATCCAAACAGACCTTTAGTACTTTAAATACTCAATCAAGAATGGTTTATAAGTGTCAATTAAATAGAGTAATTTACATCATCATAGGATTGGACTTAGAAGAACCTTCTTACATATATAATTATTATAAAACTAAACTTCTAATGTCAAATATTTTAATGAGGAAATTTTAGTGTTGGCGTGTGGACCCAGTTGATAATAAAAGATTGTTAGTTTGGATGGGATTTCCATTATTGAAAATTACCCTAATTTCTATTTAAGAGATTTTAGATAGATAAGGCAGATAGAAGTATAAGCTTTAATTTCCTCTAAAATCTGTCACCTAGATAGTGATTCAAGGAGTCCATATCACTGACATCACAGTCTTATTTGTTGCAAGGATAATTGGAAAACGATATTTTTTTTGTTGTGGATAATTTATATTTTCGTTGGTCCTATTATCTTGATAACAACGATTTATTGCTGTTTAGTCTGGTGTTTAGTCACGCATATATGTAGAGCCCTTATCAAAAATTGTAGCCACATAAATATGGTTGGTCGATGTGCTGACTTGGTCATGGTCAATCACAGGATGCTAAAGCCAAAACAATCATAGGAAGCTGAGAACAAGTAAAGATAGATACTTATTATAAAGTTAATAATTTCTTAGAGTTATTGATGAAGCAAAATAACTCTTGAATCCAGTACAAAATGATACTTAGCTGTGGTTTGCAAAATTGAAAATGGGCAACTTTAGCTTGTTTGTTTCTCCAAAAAAAAAAAAAAAAATCAAACAAGTACTACAATATAGACCCAAATGTGAAATGTCTGAGTAACATTGTAAATTCAGATATTTGGGAAAGGAAGAGGGTCCAATTGCATTTCAAAACGAGCCCCACTCCTATAATGGGCCATATTGTTAAAAGGATCAAATTTTAAAAAGAAAGAAAACAGTCTCTTGGGTCCTGAATCCTGGCAGCCATAATATTGTGCCAGTTCCAGTTACAAAAAATAGATTTCAATCTCCCCCAAAATCATTTTTATAGATCCAAATAACAGATAACAAAAATTTAAATTTTTTTGACACATATACTACAGTCACTCACGCACATGCATTGAAAAGATGGAAGCCATGACCTACGCAATAGTGGGATCTAAGTGCTTTTGGCCTTCTACCCTCGTATTATAAAAATGGTGTGATTGATTTTACAATAAATTGGTAACCTATTTATATGATCACGAAATAGTTACATAAGTTTTCAATTCATTATAGCTAAAGGAAGTTAGTCTTTGGAGTCAAATTAGCTTATCTGAAAATCCCAATAAGTTATATGGAAGAATTGAAACTTTATGGGTGTTTTTGCATTTAGGCCTAATTTTAAACCTTACACCTCTATAGGATTATAACTTTAAGCCTAATTATCCATTCGATGTGATTCTTTAATGCAAGTTTTCAATTTAGAAATAAAAAATAATGATACACAATGCAGTAAGATAAAAAATAGTAGGTTAACATAACCAACCTTTTTATGAACGATTGCTACCAATTGTGATTGATTGTTCGTTTGAGATTGTTGTGTTGTTGTTGGAAATCAACTGACTTTTTAATGTATAAATATAGGTCAAATTTCAAATTTTAGAATTTGAATCAATTCTAGTCTTTGAAGACTTCCATGAAATCTACCTAAAATTTATTAATAGAATTTCATAAAGTGATGTTGAGAGAGAGAGAGAGAGAGAGAGAGAGAGAGAGAGAGAGAGAGAGAGATGGATATGAATTCTTGTTGTATTCATAAATAAATTTTAAAGAAGAGAAAATCTAAAAGGATAGAAGACAAGTGAAAAAAGAATGTGGGTAGATTCATATGCAAATCAAGTCACCTAATCTTTGCATGTAATTGTTACATACAACACTTTTATAATTTTATTTACACATGGTTTCAGATAATGTGGAAATTATAATTCTAGGAACATACTCAAATTCATACCTAATTCCACAACATGCTAAAATGTCAAGTTGTAATTAGTACATAATAAAAAATAGTATCAGTGATGAACCCATATGAAAGTGATGTTACTCTAATCACAACTTAACATGTTGTGAGATTGGGTGGATCTGTACCCCAATGAATTAATGATAATTTAATTTGTTTTTCATAGGATTATAATATATTTCATCAACCAAAATGGGATCAATTTGGTATTCTTTTGGCCCCTTAATTCAGTTTTGTTCTCGTTCAAACCAACACCCTTTACATAAGATTGCAAAGGCCTTTGGAGTCAAGTTTTTCCTTCTTCTTTTTTTCCTTTTCTCTTGATCAAGGGCAGATTGGGTGAGAGTATTTGGCCATGGCAAACTTGGTCTTGCACAATGGAGATAACATTAGTATGTGGTTGGGAAGAAAAGGAAGAGGAAAATGATAAAAAGAAAAGAAAATTTATGTGGGTGGAGTTTTTCACCAAATTCAAAAAAATTCCCCCTTCCAAATTGAAAAGAAAAAAAAGATAAAAAATGAAATTGAGAAGAAAAATACAACATTATTACTACTTTTTTATTTTTCTACTTTCGATAATAAAGAGATAATAGTAATTTATTCTTTATTATTCAATTTTTCCATAATCTCTGCCTAACATTCTAATACTTCAGTACACAAATATTTCTATCATCCCAACCAAACAAAAACAAAGTCACAATGCCACATAACCCTCTTCATAATTTAGTTGGGAGATGATATTGATGATAAAAGACAAGTCTGAAGTCAGATCTGTAATCTTGCTTCTCTATATGAAAATTCAAAGTCATGCCCCCTCTCTTCGGGCCAGAAAAGAAAGAAAGTAATTAAACAACAAGAAGTAATGAAGTCTACATGTAACTGACATATGAAATGGCAAAGTTATAGAAGCACATAGCATTTGAGGAGTAAGTAGTGAGTTAAACAGTGTCTTTTTTTATATATAAAAACAAACTAATTAATATGTGCCATATACATTGGAGGTATTGCTTTTAGTTCACTTTAGGCAGTTTCACATTGTGGTCATGTCTGATCCCTATCGCTTCTTCTTGATCTTGAATAGCAGCCAAACACGGGTGTTGACGATATTCCCCGTGTACAACACAGAGAGCTCGTGAAATACCAAACAGTCAATATCTTCTTTCTAAAGTGCAAAAATACAATCCAATCACAATGCAACATGTATATGCCAAACCAATAAGTAAGACGGACCCACATCCATCATCAACTTCACTGTCAATATTTTCTTTCTTTAATCTTTATGCTCCATTTTTAGTCCAAAAGTCCAACAAATCCTACCTCCATTACATTTTTCTTTGCTTGTTTTGTGTTAAATTTGAAATTGTTTTCACCACTCCTTTGTCAATCTCTCTCTAGGTAGCTCTTTCTATATCTCATTTTGGTTCGTTAATGGTAGATAGATGGACATGGTGATACTTCTGCTTATTCCTTATGCAATCCAGATCTCTCTATATGTGTATCATTCTTTAACTCACATGATTGTTCAACTTGCATGAATGTGTGCTTCGCCATGCCAACCATGCCTAGAGGAGTTTTACAAGCCGTCTCACAATTCATGCTGAAGAATGAAGACAGAGGAAGGATTTCCCAAACAACACACTTACAAACAACCTGAAGATTCAATCGAATTGGCCTGCAAGCTTGGCAATCATAGATTCATAATGAAATGTGTGTTTTACTCTCTTCCCAGTATATATGTTTATCTTAAGTTGTAAATAAATAATTGGGTACTAATGAGAATTAGCGTATATAAATATCTACGTGATTTTTCATTTTCATGCATTTTGCATTTTGTTTTGTCTGCTTGCCTATTACTTGTAACATGGAAACGGAATACTAATGAGTGATAGTTTACAAATAAAACGACTTTTATGCTTTCATTCGGTGCCCCTCAATGACACAGCAAATAAATTTTTTCTCTTTTCTTTAAAAAAAAAAAAAAAATTATCAGAGGTCACTTGGATAGTTAAACTTAATCCCAGGTGACAACTATTTAGGACGCCTCAAACCATAAATTTCATAAGCTTTTTCGAATATGTGATGATACAATTTAATCCCTCTTTTATATGGTTAAGAAATTTAACCAAAGCTTCCAAGATGGACGAATTAAGATCAATAATTACATGACCAAAAAGGCTCAAATCAAAGATAAGCCCATATCAATCTCAATCATTATGTTAAATTTGTTGTGTATTTGTGTGTGATAATTGAATAATGAGCAGAAACATAAAAGAGAAAGTATATACAAAGATTTTCATAGTTTAGTCTGACAGTTTACATATACAATATGAAAGTCCTTGATAGTTACATATGCTATTAAGCACTTGTTTTATAATTAACCTAATGTGGGATTTATATTAGTAAAGAGAATTTGACTAACTCTAGACTAACCATTGACTAACCTATAGTTAAGTTGTTCTATAAGTACACTACCCAATAATTGGTTTGGGCCACTTTAGCCATAATATATCTAACATATTGGATTTTGGACAATAAAGAGGTAAAATGTAAAATGGATTTGTTCTATTTTCTTGGATTTTCACAGTCAAGAATGGATTACCAAAAGAGAAGAGAGAGATCAAGGGCTTCCATGAATGCAAGTAGCATACAAAGGAGGTGAAAGGGAACTTGGGCTTCTCCCTTAATTTGCCAGTACCCTTGGGCCTTAGCCCAATCCAGGTTTCCTTAGATTATTCTAGCCTTTCATCGGAAGATGATTTATCGTCACAATGATAAGGCTGACACTTTAATTCATATTTATTTGTCATTCTTTTTTTTTGCTAAAGTAATTTTAGTGGCCAAAGGGATTAGTAAGTTAACTTTTATATTTATAGGGTGTGTTTGGATACTGTTTATTTTGCTAAAACTGAAAAATTATTGTTGAAAGTATGGTAAATAAAGGTAAAAGTTAGTTGAAATAGTATAATGAGGCCCATAAATAGTGCCAAAAAGTTCCATGGGGCTCTTAATTAATAACAAAAAAAAACTGAATAGTAAAATAATTTTCATTTTTCATTCTAACCCAAACGCATACATAGTGTCTCCATGGGGTAACCCAAATAGTGTCATTGGGATGGGAGGATTTATCAAAGTTGATCTCTTTCCCATCCTCCAACGATACGTGCATTGGGTTTTCACTATCCCCCTTCTCCGAGGATGAGTCGGCCGCCTCTTAGCCGGCGATCTAACTTTATCATTCATTTCCTTAAAAAAAAAAAAAAAATCATCACTCATTAAAATCTAACCTGAATTCCACAATGGCCCAATCCAGGATACTTATGTTTCCCAATTTTTGCTATGGGCCTAGCAATAAGAAAAAGGTTGCATTTGGTCGTTGTTTTAGGCCTGGCAATCATAAATTTGTATAGGCCGAGTTTGGGCCTGTCAAGGTTTGTCCAAAATCATCTAAGTACCTTTTACTTAAAAAATCTTTTGGGTCAGGAAAAGTTAACTAACTGATGGGTATTGTGAAGGCGTAGGGCCAAGTTCTGGGCTCATTAAGAGCCAGAGAGATTAGCTTATTTAGGCCCAAGGGGTCAAATAAGGCAGCCTATGACAGAAAACTAGTAGCTCTTCCGTCTAATTTCATTAATAATAGAATTTCAGGCCAATCATGGATGGGTTAAGCCCAACAAAACCTGAAAACACAGGCAGGTTGAAGGTGAGCTCCAATAGGCCGCCACATACGTGCTAAAAGGAGAAAAAAAAGGACAAGATATACTTTACAAGAGGTCTGCTACGAGCTCCTGAACCTAGCTCAATTTCTCAAATTCTTTACTTTCTGTCTCTTTTTTGACAAAACAAGATATTCAGATTTCTTCGATTATTTAATTATTTTCTCATTCAAATGTATGCAGTTCTTTATTTCACACACACACTAAGTTACTACAAGAATAAATCTCTCCAAGGTAATTCCAAGACGGGGACAAAATGTTTTAAACCCAAAATCTCATAAATATTAAAGTCTTAGGAGTCACTTAGTCAACCTTTACAGATTGCTGTCTAATTCTTAAATGTGCTATTATATGCATGAAGAGCTCTTCTTTTTTAGTCAAATATGCAATCTTGCAGACTTTGTAAATTGCACATCCACCAGTGACCAGTGTTTATTATCAGAGAATTTCATTGATAAGTAGTCACGTGCTGCGCCAAATGGAGCCCTGGACAAGTGGGCTGCGTTAGTCCCGAAATCTGCCACTAATGGGGCGCAAAAGAATCTCAACTCCATCAAATTTTGCCGACGCCCCAGTGCCTGCACGGACGCACGCAACAATTATTATCTTTAAGGACCAAAGCAAACCAAAAACGACTTATCATTGTGTCAAATAGTTTTCATATTGGATTTTACAAATATGTGACTTAAGGGTACATAATGGTATATTATTTTTTTAAAAAATTTTATTGAGAATTGAAAAAGTTTTATAATTTTTTAAATTTTTTGTAAAATATTTTTAAAAATAAATAATTTAATGTGTGTCCTTACGTCATACATTAACCTAATCCTCCATCTTTTGCCAATTAAGAAAGAGAACATTAAGAAAGAGAAAGACAGAAAACCCCAAAAGCACGATAGTACTTTATTCTACAATTCCAAACTTTTTGCTTGAAATCCCAAACAGTAAAAAGGTACCAAATACTCACTAATTTGGAAGAGAAAAAAATAGTCAAAAAAGTTTTATTAGTATAGCACACTAGCACGTAGAAATTTGTTCACCAAAAAAATTAAAAATACTATTTCTTGGGATAAGATCGCATCGAATTCTCTCTAAATTTTATATATAAAATATGTAATATTTAAAAATTAAATAAATGACACATGTTGCACATTCAACTAAAAATGAGAAGAATTTGGATGATTCAATTAGTTTTTTATTTTTATTTTTAACACATTAGGTTCTCTGTTCTTTTTTTTTTTTTTTGAAAAACAAGTTCTTTGTTCTTTAATTAATTTTAAACACATAATTGCATTGAATTCAATTGTAATTGAAAATAATAACAGTATATTCAACGTATAATTTTTTTTTGAGGGGGATATTCAATGTATACTTAATTGGTTAATACAATCATGTGTTTGAACATTATTAGAAAACCTAATATAATATATTTAGTGTAAAACTTAGATACAATATCATAAGTTCTGTAACTAATGTTCCCTTTTTAATTTTTAGCCACCTGTCTACTTTAGTACTAATAGAGCTAACAAGTAACAATGTTAACTTTAATTTTTTTTTTCCCTTGATGCATAACCTCTCTGACTTCTCACACAATCAAAGACTTCTAAATTGCCACATGCACACCTACTTTTTCCACCTCCTCTCCTTTCACAACTATCTCACATATAAAATCTTCAAAAACCCACACATTTTTGCCTCTTATTGTAATCCTCCTCCTCTTCTTCTTCCACTATTTCATTGTTAACAATTTGTTCTTATTGTGCTAAATGTTTTTTTCCCCTTATTGAGCAGAGAGAGAAGTAGAACGAGCTTGATTTCTTCAAAAATTAGAAGTCTGAGATTGTGTATGAAGGTTAGGTTCTGCATTTTGGGTTTTTCTTTTGGGTATCTTCCAAATGGGTTTTCACTTTTAAGTTTTAACTCATCCAGGGAAAAAAGAAAAAGAAGAAGAAGAAGAAATAGAAATTAACATCATTAGTTTTACTAGTAATTAGTAAAGGTGGCAGAAATTTAAAATGGGAACCTAAAGTATTATATTTATATATATATATATATATATATATGTTTTGATAAACTTGAGAAACTTTGTTAAAGATAAAGGCAGTAGTAAACCCTACTTGAAAACCACATTTCATGTAATGAGCGTCATCAGTTAGAATCTTTCCCACCTCATTCCACCTCTTTATTCTTTTCTTTTCTTTATTTCTTTTTTAAGTTAATGTCAATACAGAAGGAAATACACAAAGAAAGACCGTCAAAAAGGTATTGTTCTGAGCAGCTGCTTCTAACTTCTAAGGGTAGTGGTCTAATTCCAGATAATGGCTTTAATAGGTCTTGTTTAATCTAACTTGGCAAAAAGATTCGAAGTGAATATTGCCACCAAAAAAAAAAAAAGAAGTAATGACCCATCAATTTGCTTGCCTTATCATTGATTCATCTTAATTAGTTCTCGACCCAACATTTGGCATCTATCAATCCAGATTGTTCTTAGTTAATTTTCGATGGAACAATCCTGATTGTTCTTGATCACCCAAATAGTAAATACTAACCAAAATGACAAAACTTAGCGAGCTTGAAATATCAAGGTCAATTTATAGGCAATAAAGACAGGACGAGATTTTTCTTCGCTAATGGTAGCATTCCCACTAATTAATGATAGATTTTTCTCCACTAATGATTCACTTGCCTTTATTTTAGCAACTGTATCCTTTAGAATGATGATAGGAAATAAATTTTTGTTAATATAATTATTGAGGAATTAATGTCTAAATGGAGCATATGGATTCCAGTTAGTTCAACTGATAAAGTCTTTGATGGTTGTATAAGTGAACGTCATAGGTTAAAACTCTCTAAAAAAAAAAAGTCTAAATGGAGGAGCACTATCATTTTCATAGACCTCTAAATTTTATTCACCACTTATCTCAACAACTATGAACAAGAAATTGAAAAAAAAAAAATTGTTTCCTGAAACTTATTGATCACTTTGACTTTTGCCTAATTTTATCAACCATTAACTTATTGATCACTTTCCCCAACTTTAACTAAGCACTCTAAATCTCAACAAACATAATACCATATACTTACAATATTTCTAATACAATTAGGATTAAGATTATTTACTTGCTTTACAATTAAATAGGGTTATATAACGGACTTATATGCCTTAACTATATATGATTGGGTCTTGATATTTTTATTCAATGGTGGCGGAAAAATCCTTATCCCTCATATTTTTTCTTTTCTATAAAAAAAAATGTTATATGCAAAATTTAGCTAATGCCTTCTAGATTTTACAAAAATTATCCCAAATTAATCGATAATACGAGAGTATTATTTCTTCTTTTTACATAATGATAGCTTCCATTGTACGTAAATTCAATTAAAGAAATTCATTATTATGTGAGAATGAAAAAAAAAAATAATGGAGAGTATTATTTAATAATTACTTCAGTTGACCCTCTTGCTCTACCAATGGTTTTAATGATCTTAAAAAATATATTTTTTGATAACTTAATTGACATGTAGTAGATATATATGAGATAATTCAGAGAATATAATTTTCATTACATATAGATAATATTTTTAATTTCATGCACGATGGAAGAAGACCACTACATTTTTTTTTTCTATTTTTAACAACCCCCCCCCCCCCCCCAAAAAAAACCTTTATCATTTTGAATTCATAAGACCACTCTCATCAGCTATGTTAAATGTGCTAAATGTTAAATATTTGGTATTTGACACACTAAAATATCAAAAATAGAGCATCATGAGGTGTGTTAAATGTGCCAAAATTTTGAGACATGCTACAGTATTGTCTTATCTTTGGCACAGTTCGGATCAATATGCTATATGATTTTATTAATTTTTATTCTCTTTTCTCTCTCCTCTCTCGTCAATTTTCCTTTTTTTTTTTTTTTTTTTTTTCATTCTTCCTCAGACATTCGGACTGGATGCCAAGGACCATCTCTTCTTTCACTCTTTTTTCTTCTTGTTGTTGTTGCTTTTCTCTCTTCTGTTTAGCCTCGCCGTGCCACCTAATGCCAATCAGTGTTGTTGTTGTTTTTTTTTTTTCCAGCAATGATTTGATGGGTGGGTTCGGCAGTGGGTGTGTTCAGATGGTGATGGGAAAATCGGTTGGGTTCTGGGTGCGAATTTGGTTGTGGGTGGGCCGGCTTGTGAATGGGTCGACAGTGGGTGGGTGGTCGGGGGGTCGGCAGTGGGTGGGTGTGAACTGTGAAGTTAGTTGTGTTTTTTTGTTTTTGTTTTTGTTTTCTAGGGTGGTGGCTTTGGTGCTCTGCTATGGTGGTTCTTGTGTGAGACGGTGGTGGGGTGGGATGTGGGGTGTTGATGGGTGGGTTGGTCGGCGGCAGGTGGGTTAGCAGGGGTAGTGGGTGGGTCGGCCTCGCATTGGAGTTTAGCTCTGTTCTCTCATTTCTCTTTGTATATTGGCAGCTAATGAATTTTTGTTGGTGTTGGTGGGTTGTACCTTTGGGTGGTGGTGGTGGTGGTGGGCTGTGGTTGATTTTGTGGGGGTAATCGGGGGTTGTGGGCTATGGTGGTTGATCTATGGGTGTGGGTGGTGGAGGATTTTGTATATATATATATATATATATATATGCAAAAGTTTTTTTAGATTATTTTAATGTGTTGGATATATTATTTTAATGTATTGAAGGAAAAAATAGAATATTTGATAAATGGAGTATTATAAAGTTGTGTGTTAAAATGATAAAATAGACTTTTAATATGTCAAAATGACATTTTTAATAAGAGAGCTGATGAGATTGCTCTAAATACCATCCGCGGGTCTGTGAGTTTCGAGAATTGGCGTGTGGGTCTTGCCTTGTCCTCTATTATGGTTAGTACAAGAGGTCTGATCTTGGATTGATGTTGATATCAAAATGTCTGCAGTTTCAAAAGGGCAGACAATGTGGCACAGCTTTACACAAGGTGAGTGTTATTACTATGCGAGGAAATGGAGCCGGCGGTTCTACCTGGAAAAAAAAAATTATTATTATTATTATGAATAAATTTTAAAAGTTTATGATTTTTTTATACATAAAAAAATTTGTTTAGATCCAATATAATTAAATTTTTGGACATAATTTGGTAACAAGTTTTGTTGTAAACTAAGCTACAACTCGATTCAATATTTTTTTTTTATTGAAGATGTATTTTAACAAACTCACTATTTAATTACATTTTCTTATTATATTTTCTGTACTTGCAAAATTTTAAGAAAATTAAATATCAATAACGATGTCATCAATCAAATATTTAAATTTCGAGTATTTGTAGTCTAAAATTATATATAAAAAATAAGTTTCGGGATCGAATAGTAAATAACATTCGATTAACATGAAATTTGACATATGTTTTAAGAACATAAAGAGTATGCAATTCAACAATTATATTTTCAAAATATGTTAATTTGTTTAATGAGAGTTATAGGCTTAGTTTATAACTAACTAGTATATAACTCATGCTACCGTATGAGAATGGATATAATTTAATAAAATAATGGAAATAAATATATTGCATTTTATTATTAAGTGATACTATTGATTTTGTTTATTTTTATTTATTTATTAATCATGAGTTTAGTCATGTTTAAAAGACTTAGTTTATTCATGTTTAGTAAGACTTAGCTTTATGTAAGTTTTTAACAAATATTTTTATCATACAAAATTCTAATGAAAGAATGCTACATAGACATATATATTTAAGGTTGATTCATACACAGTATATATAGCTATGATTAAGTTACTTTATCACGAACTATTTTTAGCAAAATATTTTAATCAATTAAATGTGAATCTCATAACGTGCATCTCATAACAATATATAACAATAGAATAACATGAATCTCATAAAAAAAAAATTTAATCAATTAAAAATCACTAAAATTATGAGCATAAAACATAAAGATAAACAAATAGGATAAGTACTAATTTCTTAAGAGAAAACTTACAGTGAGTTGAAAAAACTATACAAATAATCTTTGATGTTTGAAAAATAATGAGATTATAACTTCCTTTCGAAATTGGGTAGAAACTCGTACTAATAACGTGTTATGAAAAAGAAAAGAAACATACAACATCAATGATAGGAAAACAAAACAATTTTATAATTAAACAATAAAAATTATTGACAAAAATGAAAGAAAGTATAGGCAGATAAAAGAAAATAAGCATGCAACATCAATTATAGGAAAACCACAAAATTATATAATTAAACAATAAAAAATTTACAGAAAAAGGAACGATAGTATAGGCAGATAAAAGAAAGTAGTAATCAAACCTTAGGAATGGTTGGAATTCGTTTTGCAGAGCATGAACCAGGATTATGAAAATTGTAAAGACAAGTACAATCCGAATATCTGAAGAACCTCTTCTTATATAAGATACCTCTTCTTATATAAGATACAGAAATACCCATACATGCATCATTAATACTGAAAGATTCTTTTGAAATTTTATAGCATTGATTGAAGAAGAGGGGAGTTGTATATTAAGGTGGATGAATCGGTGTGGAAAAGGGAGGTGAACCTGAAAATACGTAGGTGTGGAAAAGGGAGGTGAACTTGAAAATACGTGGGTGTAAAAAAGGGAGGTGAACTTGAAAATACGTGGATGTAAAAAAAAAGAGGTGAACTTGAAAATACACAGGTGTAGAAAAAAAAAAGAAAAAGTACATCGGAATTACAACAGATAGAGGAAAATTATATTCCAATTTCATATTTACATTGACACGTGGCACAATATAGATTAGAATTCTAATTTAGAATTGCAATTGGAGTTTCTCTTTGTTTTACTTATTATATATATATATATATATTTTGTAGCCAAGTTTTGTTCTTAAATTTTTGTCTCTTTAACAATATATTAGGTCCTTACAAATAAAAAGAAAAAGTCCAAAAAGAATTTTATTTAACTAAAACCTTTGAGAAGATGTAGTTTGCAAAATGATAATGCAACTATCATGTAATTAATAATTTTAAAATAAAAAAAATCACGGAAAGAAATTGTATGACTTTATTTGTTTGCTTGTACACGTGTTTTTTTTTTTTGTTAATATATGAAGTTATCTTTATTAGATTTTGTTTACTTTAAATTTCTTAACGACTACTCTCAAAAACATTCCTGAACCCCCTACTGAACGGAGCGCTACAAGAGGTGCACACAAATTGCTCGAGGAAATGGAAAACTACCTATAGATCAGGACTCCAAAATTATTGCGGGAGCACCATTGTCACCTTGTGAAAAAGTAGTTGTTTGAAAAAAAGACCTTCTATTCTCCCTCACAAATCAAAAGAAAGTTGATTTTTTCCCCCACGTGTTTTCGGAGGTAGAAGTCTTTTAGAGAGAAGATCTAGAACAATAAAACTTTCACATCTGCTTTAAAATATTACACCATCTTTATATCAAGAGATTCAAGACATGAAAAATCTTATGACAATAGCAGATTACAGAGTCAAGGACAAATGAATGCTTCTCCACATCTGTATTGTAATGATTATACCTTATCGTTATAATTTTGACATCTAAATTCTTGCAAAGGACACATGAATGCCTCTTCTTTTTTTTTTTGTCGCTTTTTTGTTGTTTTTTTCCAGATAAACATCAAAATCCTTACTAGATCATGCTTTTTTACATCATTGTTGCGTACAGATAGAGAAAGCCTATAGAATCAATAAATTTCACATTTGATGTGATAAATTAGTAATGTTAAATAAAAATGTGATGTTAGTTGTAGGCTATATATGAGAACCAGTACAAGCCCACTAATACTTAACTGCTATAAAAAAATAATGTTGTCATAATTTTTGCATAAGTAGCATTGCTCTTTTCTTTCTATATATCTAAAGGCAGCGAAAATGAGGATCATGAGGTGAGCTATCCAAAGACCTACTGCAGAAAGTAAGCCAGAGTGTTTGTTCTGCTCTAGCCCGCATACCGAATTCTTCATCTAGTAATACCTATTAAAGATACTAGTTTAATATGTGTTAAGAGTGTGTTAGCATAAGAGACACGATAATATTGTAAAGCCCTTGTTGAGTTAATCCTAACTCTTATAGTCCCTTAATTGAACTCTAATAAGGTATATATAGGAACTATAAAAACTAGAGTGATTTTTACATGAGCTTTACAATATAATTGGGTCTCTTGGATCAATAACACACGTTACCCTTTACTTCACTCTCCAAGTATAATTCAGAAGCAGAAGCATGTTAGGAAAACAAGAAATGAGATTTGAGAAGGTTAGAGAGAATATATATATATATATATATATAGAGTCAAATTATATTTACTCTTAGTTAAATTATAATAATGAGAATCAATCCCTCCAAAAAAGGGGAAAAAAAAACACTGAAGTAAAACTGTCTTTAGCCATTGAACTATGGGTTAGCTTTTTGAGTACAACAACTTAGCTAGCTATGTTTTTGAAGAGCTATGAAGTATGATTGTATGAACACCTAAATCTGCAACTATTTATTTCAGACAAAACGGTAACATGCTTCAAACACTCGTGGAATTGTGGATGGCCTAGTTTATTTATGTACTTTTACTTTATTTTCCCCTTCCTGATTTTCTATGCTAATAAATAAATTAATTAAGGAAATCTGTGGAAGTCAAAATAGTCATTGAGTTGTGCGTGTCATTTTCTTGCACCATGACATCTATTTTTTATTTTTAAGAATCACTTGAATACCATGACGTTGAAAATCTTGCGTATATATGAATCACACTATCTTCACTTAAAAACCCTACCGTCCACGCCAAAGTTATCTCACAGATTCTCACTCATCAATTTGATTATTTTTAAGGCTTTTGTCAATAAATGCTTGATGGTTGAGGTTAAGATTCAATTAATACTGTATAAAATAATATATTATAAACATTTTTTAAAAAAGAAAAATTAATAAATACTTTAAACACATTGGTTTAGGAAATATAACTTATGCATTGAGAGCAGTGGTTAACAGTACCCTTCTAATTTACAAAACCAGACTCCTTTATAAATTGCATGTACTAAACTCCCGCCTCATAAGTAAGTCTAAGCCAAGAGCTTGCGTATCTTAACCTTCAAGATAAAAGAAAATGGAGGTGGCTGAGTTCAGGGGTGGTGGTGGGGGTTGGAGAGCCATTAAGAGCTTCGGCTTGCATGTGCTCCTTGGTAGATGGTTCATGGTCTTTGCATCGTTCTTAATCATGGCTGTCTCAGGTTCAGGGTACTTATTTGGCGCATACTCCAACGACATAAAATCAACCCTAGGATATGACCAGACATCACTCAACTTGATCGGCTTCTTCAAAGACACGGGTGGAAACGTTGGAGTCCTATCTGGGCTTATCAACGAGATCTCACCCCCATGGGTGGTCCTCTCAATTGGGGTAATCATGAACTTGTTTGGGTACCTCATGATATGGCTTAGTGTCACAGGCCATATTGCCAAACCCCAGCTATGGCAAATGTGTTTATATATATACATCGGTGCAAACTCACAGGCATTTTCAAATACTGGAGCTTTAGTCACTTGTGTTATGAACTTCCCAGAAAGCCGAGGCAGTGTTATAGGCCTTCTGAAGGGTCTTGTGGGTCTAAGTGGTGCTATTATAACACAACTCTACCATGCTTTCTACGGGGATAACTCAAAGGCTCTGATTTTGTTAATTGCTTGGCTTCCCGCAGCTGTTTCCTTTGTCTTTCTTCGAACGGTTCGGATTATAAAGACAGCTCGACGATCCAACGAGCTCAAAGTTTTGTACAACTTCCTCTATGTTTCACTTGGCCTTGCCGGGCTTCTCATGGTTTTGATTATAATACAAAACAGGATCAAGTTTACCAGGAGTGAATATGTAGGAAATGCTTGTGTCGTTCTTACCTTGCTATTTCTCCCACTTGCAATAGTTATGAAAGAAGAATTTAAACTTTGGAAGAGAAAGGAGCACCCCATGAATGATCCTATACACGTGAAGGTGGTATCCGAAAATCCACAAGTATTGGAGCAACCATCACTGCCCCCAATTGAAGCTCGAGCAAGTGAAAGAAAGCCAGAATCTTGCTTGAGCAACATATTCAGGCTACCAGACAGAGGTGAAGACTACACAATATTACAAGCACTTCTCAGCATCGACATGCTAATTTTATTTATAGCCACAACTTGTGGTATCGGCGGAGCATTGACAGCAATTGACAATTTGGGTCAGATTGGTAAGTCACTAGACTATCCACCTCACAGCATCACAACCTTTGTATCACTCGTGAGCATTTGGAATTACCTAGGACGAGTTATGTCCGGCTTTGCTTCTGAAATCTTCTTAGTCAAATACAAATTCCCTCGTCCCCTAGTGCTTACATTTGTCCTTCTTTTCTGTTGTGTTGGCCATCTCTTAATTGCCTTTGCGATCCCAAATTCTCTTTACTTTGCTTCAGTGATTATTGGGTTTTGCTTTGGTGCACAATGGCCTTTAATGTTAGCAATCATATCTGAGATCTTTGGGCTCAAGTACTATTCCACTCTGTACAATTTTGGTACCATAGTAAGCCCAGTTGGGTCTTACATTCTCAATGTTGAAGTGGCTGGTCGTTTATATGATAAGGAGGCTTTGAAGCAAATGGAAGCTTTGGGTGTCACAAGGAAGGCAGGTCAGCAATTAACATGCACAGGGGCTCACTGCTACAGGATGGCTTTTATTATAATCACAGCGGCAACGTTATTTGGGTTCCTTATTTCTATTATTTTGGTTCTTAGGACGAGCAAATTTTACAAAGGTGATATTTACAAGAAGTTCAGAGAGGAAGCAAAGGCAGCAGCGACTGAAATGGCCTCTAGCGGGGGAGAAGACATAGTACCGATGAGAGAAAGAGAAGGTGGAGCCAATTTCATTGCCTCATCCGAAGCGGCTTCTTGCAGTAATACCGCCAACACCAGCAGCATCAACCATCATTAAAATCATGAGTTGACTAGTGCTGATTGATTGTGCGCATGATGTAATATATTGATCAAGCTAGTTATTTCTTTTTCATTTTTAGAGTGAGGAAAAAAAATTATAAAGAAAGTGTATGGACACATTTTTTGTGCCCCAAACACTGATGGTTGCTACTAAGAATGATAGAGAAAAAATAATGGCTCCAAGTGAAAGTAGTGATTGTTTACTATTCATAGTTGCTTTAGTCATCAAGTTGTTGTAAAGTATGTTCATAAAAGAACAAGAACTTGTTAGATATACAAGCATGGTTGGAGTTTTACATTGAATAATATTGATAATGATAAGTAGTTTTTATAACATAATGGGGCTAAAACTTATTTAGACCTTGGTATTAAGTGTTATATACTTGACATTTTTTGCAATTTCACAATAAATTTTAGGTTATAAATTATTATTGATTCTAATTTGAACCTATCATTGAAATGATTTTTTTTGTCCCTAATAACAACTAATAACAACTTGTTACTTCTTATTTGTTGTGAAAATGTGAAAAGATTGTGAACATAACATTTCTCTTTAGACTTAAGCTTTTGAATGAAATCATATCCCCCTCCCTATATGTTATATTAAACTTTTCATTGAACTTTCGCCTAAGTATTTCTAGTTCTAGTTTCTAAGCATAAATTACTAAAATGGATTTCAATAAATTTGACTACCAATGCCATGAAAATTTTTGAACGGCTTGAACATTTAGTTAGGGAGAGAGGTTTAATAAATTCTAATCATATTATTTACGATGGTGGTTCACTTACCAAATGGTTATATTATGATATTTTCACAGTTGGTTTTTTGTATTCTCAGCCCTAACTTAGTCAAGTTGGAAATTTTAAATCCATAAAAGGAAACATAGAGTGTGACCAACAATTGCATGCCACATGTCTAGTCTTTTTAACTAGATTTTTTTTTTTTTTTTTAATTCAAGTAAGATTAGGTGTTGCTAAAAAATTACCACATTTTTCATTCTGTTAGATCACATGAGATATAATCCCTTTATAGGAAATGCTAATGAATGCCCTTAGGACATTCGTTAATAATCTATTTTAAAAAAAAATTTATGAGAAAATAAAAAAAAATTAATATTTTGACAGCTTTTTTCATTTTTCATAAAAATGATGTCAAAATTTTCTTAAAATAGATTGTTAACCAATACTCTAAGGGCACTCTTTAACATGACCCATAAACTAATGGATAGACATGAAATCGAAACTTTTGAAAAATGAGGAAATCAATATTTTATTATTATTACTATTTATTTTCCTGTACAAAGAGCCAGAAGAGTTTACCTGAGCTAGGCCCAAGAGATCTAATAAGCCGGCTTATGACAGCAAACTAGTAGCTTTTCCTCTTCTCATAGTATGAATAAAACAGTTTCAGCCCAATCTTAGGTGGGTTAATCCCATCAAAACCTAAAAATACAGTGACACAGACATGTGATCTCTAGTGTGGGAGGAGAAATGGAGAGCTCCATAGGGCTTGCTCATTTGCAATGGGTCTACGAGTTTCTAACCCGGAAAAAATTTACTGCTTAATTTTTTTTTTTCCTTTAGATAGGAACGATTACCATCATTCCCCCCCCAAAAAAAAAAAAAAAATCAACTCAATAAAATTTTTCTAAAACATTTGCTCAAGTTAGTTAATGTTACCAGATGCTCTTACTCTTAAAACAATTATTAGTAAACTATTTTTTTTCTTTTAAATTTGACATAACTTTTATGAGATATATAAAAAGCCATCAAAACAACTACTTGGTTCGTTCTTTTCTCATAAAAATTTTTAAAAATATTTTCAAAATTAATATCTGCTAACTTTTATCAATAATAGTAACAATAATAAAAAAATAATAATAATAATAAAGACGAGAACTTTGTTAGGATATATGTGCAATGGTCAACCCAGATTGAAAAGTGAAAATCACGTTTTATGAATGTGTTCGCTTACCTTTTCCTCGTAGAGCTCAAAAGGCCCAAAAACCCAAAAGTCACTTGTCAAAGAAAAATAGCAATAGCCAATGAAGAAAGAAAAAATTCAGAACCACACCAAGAAAGATTGTAAAAAGAAAGTGTTAACTTGCGGACTTGTGGATTATTATTATTATTTTTTATTTTTATTTTTCATGAAGTAGCTGGTTCTAACTTCTAGATATTGGCTTAAACAGACCTAACGAGCGAAGCAGATTCAAAGAGACTACCAACCAATTTGCATGTCTTGCCAAAGATACATCTTATCTTAAAAGTTGTCTATCCCAAATTTTGGCATCTATCAATCCAGATTGTTCTTGGTTAACGTGTAATAGGGTTGTGATTAAGATCAGGTGTAATAGGCTTGTGGGTTTTAGGCCCTCTTTACTTATCTTGCTTAGTATACATATTTGTATAGCATACTTGCCTTTTATATAAAGGCATTCTTGTAAGTGAATCTACAAGATTAAAACTCACTCTGATGGGTTCTGATGAGGCTCAATTTCACCAGTGAACTGCACGGTCCTCACGAGAGCGGGACAAAAACCTGCAAGCAAAGAGAAAAGACCTCGTCCAAGAGAGCACCGATGTGGTGCCGGCCAAAAAACCCTCCGAAGGTCAAGTCAGAGAACTTTCTTTCCAAAACTAGAATGCTAGAGTGGAATTAATTATGCATACCTTGGCTTGTGAGGGTTTTGAGGTATTTATAGGCGTGTATGGTATTCTCTTTTGGGCCTAAGCGTGTAGATCAAGTGAAAAACCACGGTAATCCAAATGGGCCGCATATGGGCTACAAATGGGCTGCAACCAGGCTCCCAAAAAAGGCCTTGGGGGCCCAGCACACGTCATGTACTAAACATACCGTCCATCGAGAGCCCATCAAGTATTTTTCATCTTCAGCTGCCCCCCATTTCGTGAATCCGTCACCCATCATGACGGGTACATGGAATAAGTAGCTTGGTTATGTACATGACGGGTACGTTGAATTGGTCGCTCTGTTACGCACATGACGGGTACGTGGGATTAGTCACTAAGTTATATATATGACGGATCCGTGGGATTACTCGCTAAGTCATGATGCATGACGGGTCAATGGGACGGGTTGCTCCGTTCTTAACGATCCGTCATGAATTTGTTGCGGACGAACAGCCAGGTTGGAGTAGTCATAATTGCTCTTGGGGACACGTGGTGAGCCTTGGTTGATGGATTGCCAGAACCGAGGCGTCTCTTCGTGTGTCGCGCTGCTTCCCCTATATATATATATATCACTTGCTCCTGTCATTTTCACTTTTTGGAGAAATTTCTGCTGATCAGAGCACACCCGTCCTCTCTGTGAACATCCGCACATAAGTCAACCGTTCAGTCACTACTCCAACTTCCTCCCGTCGTCTATATACTTGTAAGTCTATTTTTTACTCCGTCCACCACCTTTTTATTTAAAAGTTGGTCCGTTGTCAGTGTAGATCTAGAGTCTTAGGTTTCCCTATCCGTCATTTGTAGGTAACGATGTCTAGTGAGGCTTCCAGCGGTCAATCTTTTGTCCGTGAGGGAGCGGGCTACGAGGAGGTAAACCCGTCAGGTCAGGGAGACCGGGGTACCTCCGTCGAGGAGAGTGAACCGTCATCCAGCTCTCCTTCCTTCACGGAAGAAGAAGGGCGAGGAGGAGACGGGTCGAGGTACGATTCGAATGAGGAAGTAGATCCTTCCGTTCAGTCGGTGATCGACAAGGACGGTTTGAGGAAGTTCATTCTGCTCCCAGAATGGACGGTGAACCATTTCACCTCCTCCATCAGTTTGCCGCACTTCAACTCCCTTAGGGAGAAATATCAGATTCCAAACACAATATCCATCCGTCTACCCTTAAAGTTCGAGAGGTGCTACTACGAGGGAATAGAGGATGTCGGCGTGTACGAGCAAATGCTCAAAGCCGGCCTTCGCTTCCCATTGAGTGCCCTACACCGTCGTCTACTCCAGTACCTGGGAGTGTCCGTCACACAAATCTCCCCAAACGCCTGGAGGGTATTCTTAAGTGTAGAGGTATTGTATGGCGTCATGTCCAATGGGACGAGATGGTTAACCATGGAGGAGTTCTTCAATTGTTACCGTCCAGACGAAATTACTAAGTCCAAGGGGATGTATAGTTTCGTGGCAAGAAGCCCGTTGCTTAGGTTAGTGTCCGAGACCCCAGACTCCAACCACAATTGGAAGAGTAGGCACTTCTTCCTACAAGGGGACGAATGGATGGGTCGTCGGGACGATCCAGATTTTACGCCCGTCGATAGGACATGGGGCATAGTATCTCCGTCCGGTATGCTTCTTTCTTTGTGTTCGTCCTATACTGTCTGTTTACTTTTGTTTAACTAAATCCGTCTCTGTTGCAGCTCGTAGCCGTCCGGAAATCACCGTCGAACAATTTGGCTTTCTTGAATCTATATTCCAGAAGACTAAGTTGTCGGAGAGGACTTGGGCGAAGCTCGTCAGCCTCAACACCATCCATTGGTACTGCGACGGCCCCGAACCTTCAGCCGCAGCCATAAAGTACGACGAGGGAATACGCAAACGTAAGTCTAACTTGAATAGTTTGGTTTCTTGTCCGTCATATATACTAACTGTCCACTATTTCAGAAATGGACGAGGTTAAGAGACGAGCCCTGATCAAGCAGCAAGTAGCCAACAAAAAGAAGTCTGGGGGTGACGTTCCACCTAAGGCACCTCCTCCGTCAGCAAAAAGGGGTCCCGAGAGGACTGACCGTCCCAGCAAGAAGTTGAGGCTGGTGACGGGTTTGCCCGCCGTTCACGACTCAACCAGGCCTCTGTCCAAGCTGGGCGTGGGTAAGGGTAAAGGTCTAATGACCAACCCCGACCCCGTCCAAGAGACAGCTCCCGTCCTACTCTGTGAAAACTCCCAATATGCCCTTGCCCAAATAACTTCCATAATAAAGGAAGAGGATTATGAGGATCTCGGCAACCATGCGACGGAGGCTATGGGGGAGACAGCTCTGTTCAGTCTGACCCAGGTAGTGTATCCGTCCACTTGCTCTCTTGTTTTGTACTCTTCTTGTTTGATTGCTAACCTTTCCTTCTTTTTCGTGCAGACGGTGCTGATGGCGAAGGGGCTTATGGACCGGTGCCTCGCCCGTGAGAAATCCTTGGATCGTGTGTGTTCCAAGGCCAGGGCATTGAGTGAGGAGTTGGACGAGTTGAAGCTCTGGAAGATCCGTCAGGAGCAGAAACTAAAGACGTCCGAGCAGGCTCGTGAGGCTTTGGAAAAGGAAGTAGAATTCTTGAGGGAGACGGTTCAAGCTCACGAGGAGAACATCCGTCGAGCTAAGGTCGAGGCCGTCCAGCAGTACAGAGACTCCGATGCGTTGCTGACGGAGCTTGGTACGTCATTCGCGGATGGGTTTGATGATTGCCTCTATCAGGTGAAATCATCATTCCCGGACCTAAACGTCGGCCACATCAACATCGACGCCGGAGGTCAGACCCCTGCTCACACCGTCGAGTCCGAGGGTACCGCTGAACTCTTCGGCGAAGTCCCCAATGAGGACGGAGCCCCTCGAGCCGGCAATGACGACGTCCATCCTCCAGAGCCAGATGGTGCCGAGGTGCAAACCAATGCCCCCCAAGCAGAAGTGTAGTTTAGTTTTGCGACCGTTGTGTTTATTTAAGAAAAAGTTGTAATTTTATGAACAATTGGCTATGTAATTTAATAACCGTCGTGTGTATTTTTGTGAACCATTTATGTAAGCTTGATACTTGTCCGTCGCATGTTTCTTTCTTGAATGCTTTTTAAATTTATTTTATTGTCTGGTGCATGTTCTTATTGACAATCCGTCCACCATATACTGCAAGCATATAACCGTCCACTTTATAATCATTTGTATGTTATCGCTTTTTGTAATCCGTTCGCTTTTTGGCTTCGGCATAAAAACATAGTTTTGTTGGTTCGTCCTTCTTTGAGGATTTTAGGTATATTTCAATTCCATTATACGGACCTCCCTCTACGTCTACTTTTATATCGTCCGTCACAATGCGGATTGTGGAGGGTCCGTCCACTTTCTGGACTTGGTTACCTTTTTCATCTTTTAGACGACCCGTCCACTTTGTGGACGGTAATAATTTCCTTTTTAGATGGTCCGTCTACTTTGATGGCGTCAATTACTTTCATCTTTTTAGATGGTCCGTCCACTTTGTGGACGTTAATGATTTTCATCTTTTAGCAGTCTATCCACTTTGTGGACAGTACTAGTTTCGTCTTTTTAGACGGTCCGTCCACTTTGAGTATGCTAATACCTTTCATCTTTTAGATGGTCCGTCCACTTTGTGGACGTTAGTAATTTCATTTTTTTTAGAAGGTCCGTCCACTTTGTGGACGTTAATTAATTTCACCTTTTAGAAGGTCCGTCCACTTTGTGGAATTTTCATCTTTTAGATGTTCCGTCCACCTTGTGGACTTGGTAATAATTTTCATCTTTTAGATAGTCTCTCCACTTTGTGGACAGTAGTAGTTCCGTCTTTTTAGACGGTCCGTCCACTTTGAGGACCTTTATAACTTTCAACTTTTAGATGGTCCGTCCACTTTGTTTGTGGACAGTAGTAGTTTCGTTTTTTAGACGGTCCGTCCACTTTGTGGACGTTAATTAATTTCATCTTTTAGATGGTCCGTCCACTTTGTGGAATTTTCATCTTTTAGATGGTCCGTCCACTTTGTGGACATATAGAATCGATAGACATACAGTTTTTCTGAAAATTCCTCTCATTGCAAAGTAGCTTTTAGTCTAAATACTTGTAGGAAAATAAAAACTACAATTGTCAAGATAAGATAAATAGGCTGTCTATTGTGTCGTCTACTGATAATACTTCTTTAGGTGCTCTGCATTCCATGGGTGGCTTAGCTTCTTTCCGTTCATGGCCTCTAGGTAGTATGTTCCCTTCCTGTGCCATGCTGTGACCCTGTATGGCTCTTCCCAGTTTGGTCCAAGCTTCCCTTGGGCGGCATCCTTCGTAGCGGCGAGCACTTTCTTTAGGACAAGGTCTCCGACCTGGAAGTCTCTGTACCGAACTCGAGAGTTGTAGTGCTTCGCCATTAGGTCCTGGTACCGTGCTACTCTTTGTTCTGCCGCTGCCCTTACTTCGTCCGCTAGGTCGAGCTGTATGCGCATTGCTTTATCGTTTTTATGCTCGTCGTGATTTGCAATACGATAGCTAGCAAGACCTATTTCAACTGGTATGACAGCCTCAGATCCATACGCCAGTCGGAATGGCGTTTCTCCTGTCGGTGTTCTTACCGTTGTCCTATACGCCCATAAGACGCTTGGTAGCTCGTCCGGCCATATGCCCTTTGCCCCCTCAAGCTGAGTCTTGATGATTTTGATCAAGAATCGGTTTGTGACCTCAACTTGTCCGTTGGCTTACGGATGTGCCGGTGATGAGTAGTGGTTTTTTATCCCCAGCTGGGAGCACAAACCCCTAAATGCTTCGTTATCGAATTGCTTGCCGTTATCCGATACCAGTACTCGCGGTATGCCATACCTGCAGATAATGTTTCTCCATACAAAGTTCCGGACATTTCTCTCTGTGATGGTTGCCAGAGCCTCGGCCTCCACCCACTTAGTGAAGTAGTCGATGCCAACCACTAGGAACTTTAGTTGCTTTGCCGCTATTGGGAAGGGGCCCATGATGTCCAGTCCCCATTGTGCGAACGGCCATGGGGCCGTTATAGGTGTGAGTTCTTCTGCAGGCTGCCTGATGCGGTTGCCAAAGCGTTGGCACTTATCACAGGATCTGACATACATGTTGGCGTCTTTCTGCATTGTTGGCCAGTAGTATCCTGCCCTGAGGAGCTTGTGCACTAAAGACCTTGATCCTGAGTGATTTTCGCAAATTCCTTCGTGGACCTCCCTCATGATACAGTCTGCTTCTTCGGGAGCGAGGCATCTCAAATAGGGTCGGGAGAAACCTCTTTTGTATAGCACCTCTTTCATCATGACGAACCGAGATGCTGTAGCCCTTAGCTTCCTCACGGCTTCCTTATCGTCTGGTAACAGGCCGTCCTTCAAGTAGGTGACTATTGGAGTAATCCAACATCGCTCTTTGTCTACCTCCTGCAGTAATGTACCGTCTATTAGTGGGGAGGTTTGGACGAAGGATAGTATGTTGCTGAGCACAAGCATTGGCTCCGCGGACGCTGCCTTGGCCAGCTGGTCAGCTTCTTGGATTTCCAGCCTTGGCACTCGAATTAATTTGACCTAGTGGTTGCTCATTCGACTCTTCATCTCATCAAGGTACTTCTTCATTCTCCCACCCCTACACTCGTAGCTTCCATTGATCTGGCTCGTGATGACTTGGGAATCGGAGTAAACATCCACCCTTTCCGCCCCAGCTGCAATAGCGATGTCTAATCCCGCAATGACGGCTTCGTATTCTGCTTCATTGTTCGTTGCTGAAAAGCATAAGCGGATCATGCACTTTATTTGATCCCCTTCCGGCGTGTGGATCACCACACCGACTCCACCCGCGTGTTTGTTGGAGGATCCGTCCGTATGCACCTTCCATACTGGTGTCTCACTCGCCCCCAGTTCTTTTGTGTCGGTAAACTCTGCAATGAAGTCCGCCAGGATTTGTCCCTTTACCGCGGTTCGAGGTTGATATCGAACGTCGTATTCACTTAACTCGATTGCCCACAACGCCATTCGTCCAGCAGATTCGGGACTCCTCATAGCTCTTCGTAGGGGCTGGTCGGTCATCACGTTTATTACGTGTTCTTGGAAGTACGGTTTTAGCTTTCGAGTCGCAGTAACCAATGCGAAAGCCAATTTTTCCATCGGGGGATATCTCTCTTCTGCCCCTCTGAGTGCTTTGCTTGTAAAGTAAACAGGCTTCTGAATCTTGTCTTCCTCTCTAATAAGAGCTGCACTGACAGCCGCCGAGGAGACGACAATGTATAGGAACAGCTCCTCCCCTTGCTTGGATGGGCTAAGTAGTGGTGGGGAGGAGAGGTATGTCTTCAGATCTTCGAAAGCTTTCTGGCAATCGTCTGTCCATTCAAACGATTTCTTCAATGTGCGAAAGAACGGTAGGCACTTGTCTGTCGCCCTTGACACGAATCTGTTCAGGGCAGCTATCTTGCCATTCAAGCTTTGGACCTCTTTCAGTGTCTTTGGGGGAACCAAATCTACTATCGCCTTGACCTTTTCCGGGTTGACCTCGATGCCCCGTTGGGATACCATGAAACCCAAGAATTTCCCTGCCGTCACCCCGAATGCGCACTTGCTGGGGTTAAGTTTCATGTTATAGGACCGAAGGGTGTCAAATGTTTCTTTGAGGTCGGTCAGATGGTTGCACTCTCGAACGCTCTTCACCAGCATGTCGTCCACATAGACCTGCACATTCCTCCCGATCTGATGTATAAACATCTTATTCATCAGTCTCTGGTATGTTGCCCCAGCATTCTTTAGTCCGTATGGCATTACTTTATAGCAAAAGAGCCCTTGGCTCGTGACGAACGACGTTTTCTCCTGATCCGTCTCGTCAAGCTTGATCTGATTGTAGCCGGAGAATGCGTCCATAAAACTTAAGAGTTCGTGTCTCGCGGTCAAATCTACTAACGTATCAATACGCGGTAGGGGATAACTATCCTTTGGGCACACCTTGTTTAAATCAGTGAAGTCGACGCACATTCGCCACTTTCCATTCGCCTTCTTGACCATAACTACATTTGCAAGCCAGTCCGGGTAGTGCATTTCTCGTATGAAGCCTGCTTCCTGCAATTTCAGGACTTCTTCGGCGATGGCTCGGTCTCTTTCTGGTGCAAATACTCGCTTCTTCTGTCGGATGGGAGAGAATAATTGCGATACGTTCAGCTTGTGTACTATCACTGCCGGATCAATCCCCGGCATGTCCTCATGACTCCATGCAAATACATCCTGATTTTCAATCAAGAACGTGGTCAAATTTTGCCGGACCGTGGTGCTGGCCAACGTGCCAATCCTCGTGGTCCGTCCAGGTCTTGAGTCGTCAAGTACTACTTCTTCCAGTTCTTCCACTGCTTCAGCCGTGATCCGCGGTCCCTCGACACTTAGTGTTTGATGTTGATCCTCCGTCTCCGTCATGGCAATGTAGCATTCTCGTGCTGCGGCCTGATTCCCGCAGAGCTCCCCGACTCCATATTCAGTTGGGAATTTAATCATCAAGTGGTACGTTGACGTGATGGCCTTCCATGCGTTAAGAGTAGGTCGTCCAAGGATCGCGTTGTAGGCGGATGAACAATCTACCACCAAGAAGACCACATCCTTGGTGACTTGTTTCGGGTAATCTCCCACCGTTACAGACAATGTGACAATCCCAAGGGGATAGACTCTCGTCCCCCCGAACCAGACAAGGGGGCAATTAGCTGGAGCAAGGTGCTCCCTATTCAGCCCCATCTGCTGGAACGCAGGATAATAAAGGATGTCCGCTGAGCTTCCGTTATCAACTAGTACCTGATGTATGTTGTACTCTCCCACCTGGATGCTGACCACGAGGGCGTCGTCGTGCGGATGGTGAAGGCGTCGGGTATCCTCTTCTGAAAAACCGATAGTTGGTACCCCCGTTCGCGCGAACTTTGGGGTTAGGCCCGTCATCTGGACGTTCTGCACCGTCTGTAAGTAGGTTTTACGACCCCTTTTGGACGGTACTATTGTACCTCCAACGATCATTCTTATATCGACAACTAGTGGCCTTGGGCGCTCGTTCTCCCATCTTGGGGGCTGGTTTTGTTGCAGATTCGCCCCTTCCTTACTAACAAATCTCTGCAACCTCCCCTGCCTTATGAGTGCTTCGATCTTCTGCTTTAGGTCGTAGCATTCAGAGGTGTCGTGGCCATGGTTACGATGAAATCGACAGTACTTATTTCTCGACCTCTTATTGGGGTCCCCCTTCAGCTTTTCGGGGTACGTCAAGGCCTCCTCATCCTTTATCTGCATTAGCACTTGTTCGATCGGAGCCGTCAGAGGGGTGAAGCTAGTGAACTTCCCCATGGGCGGCTTCGGACGCCTATCCTCCCTTCTTTCATCCGTCCTAGCCTTCTTTCGTCCCCCTCTGAGCGTGCTTCTCTTGCCTCATTCTGCCTCTCTCTTTTCGTTGGCCTATCTTCTCTTGCTATCAACGCATCTTCTGCGTTCATGTACTTCGTCGCCCGGTAAAGTACCTCAGACATAGTTTTCGGGTCATTCTTATACAGAGAGAAAAGGAACTTGCCTTTTCGCAGCCCGTTGGTAAAGGCCGCCACTTGTATCTTATCGTCCGCTTCATCTATCGTGAGAGCTTATCTGTTAAACCGCGTTATGTAAGATCTCAGGGTCTCGTCCTCCTTCTGTCTGATGCTCATCAAGCATGCTGTGGACTTCTTATAGCGGTGGCCCCCTATGAAGTGTGACACAAATTGGGCGCCTAAGTCCTTAAAGGTGCTTATTGAGTTAGGCGTCAACCTGCTATACCAGACCCTCGCGGATCCCTTCAGTGTAGTTGGGAATGCCCTACACAGAATCTCATCCGGCACCCCTTGAAGGTGCATTAGAGTCTTGAAGGACTCCAAATGGTCTAAGGGGTCCTTGGTTCCATCGTAGCTTTCCAACTGGGGCATACGGAACTTCGGAGGAAGAGGGCACGAAGTAACATGTGCCGTGAAGGGCGAATCAGTTCGGTGTACTAGGTCGTCGAGGTCGCTAGAAACTCGCCCTCTAAGGGCGCTCATCATCACGTCCATCCGCTCCCGCATCTCCTGCATCTCTGCGGCGATGTGGGGTGGTAAAGCCTCCGATGAAGACGGCTGCTTAGCATCCGCCCTTTCGGTCTTGCTTGGTGCGTTGTTGCCCTCAGGTCCGTCCTGGTTCCTCCCTTTGGCACTTGTTCCTTCCTGGTCCTCTTGTATCCCTGGGTGCCCATTCTTTTGCCGTAGCTGTTCTTCTAAGTCATGATTTTGCTTAGTCAGTCGTTCGACCGCTGCTGCTAGTGTTTGGACCTGTATTTCCAACGCCGTAGCTCGCGGTTCATCACCCTGGTTGTTGGTTGTTGCCATCGATCTAGTGTGAGCCATGCAACTCTTTGTCCCAGGAGTAAGGTGACGCTTTGATCACCCTTGTTTGTCAAGATTTCCCACAGATGGCGCCAACTGATGAGGCTCAATTTCACCAGTGAGCTGCACGGTCCTCACGAGAGCGGGACAAAAACCTGCAAGCAAAGAGAAAAGACCTCGTCCAAGAGAGCACCGGTGTGGTGCCGGCCAAAAAACCCTCCGAAGGTCAAGTCAGAGAACTTTCTTTCCAAAACTAGAATGCTAGAGTGGAATTAATTATGCATACCTTGGCTTGTGAGGGTTTTGAGGTATTTATAGGCGTGTATGGTATTCTCTTTTGGGCCTAAGCGTGTAGATCAAGTGAAAAACCACAGTAATCCAAATGGGCCGCATATGGGCTACAAATGGGCTGCAACCAGGCTCCCGTAAAAGGCCTTGGGGGCCCAGCACACGTCATGTACTAAACATACCGTCCATCGAGAGCCCATCAAGTATTTTTCATCTTCAGGTTCATTGAGTACTATAAAACTCGTCTTGTTGCAAAAGATTTTACACATAAGTATATTGATTATGAAAAGACATTTACTTTGGTTGCTAGAATCTCATCTATTCATATCTTTTTAGCTATTGTCACTGGCAATAAATGAGATCTTTTCAAATGAATGTCAAAAATGCATTCTTTAATAAGAATTTTAGTGAAAAAGTTTATATGCAACCTCATATTGGTCTCTCTATTGAATTGAACATGGTTTGTCACCTTCGATATGCACTTTACAACCTTAAACAAGTTCCACGAGCTTGGTTTGCCAAGTTTAGCTCCACTATTTTTCGCCTGAGTTTCACTGCCAGTTTTTATGATCCTACCTTATTTCTTCGTCTCATTGACAAAGATACTATTTTACTTCTCCTATATGTGGATGACATGACCATAAGTAGTGATGACCTTAGTGGTATTTAAGAACTCAAAGATTTTCTTAGTCAGCAGTTTAAGATGAAAAATCTTGGACATCTTAGTTACTTTTTTGGTCTTGAAATCACTCATTCTACTAATGGACTTTATATCACTTAAGCCAAGTAGGCTTTTGAACTTTTGTCTCGAGCTAGATTCACTAATAGTAAGACTATTGATACTTCAGTTGAACTTAATGCGCATCTGACTCCTTTAACTGAGAAATCATAGTCTAATCGCTCTCTTTACAAATGATTATTTGGTAGTCTAGTTTATCTCATTGTCACTTGTCTAGACATTTCTTATGTTGTTCATTAGGTGAGCCAATTTTTGTCAACTCCACGATTGACTTATTATACTGCTATTCTGCATATTTTTCGATACCTGGAGGACACTCTCTTTCATGACCTTTACGACTCTGCTTAGTCTCATTTTGTTCTTCGTGCATTCTTTGATGCTAATTAGGCAGGAGATTCCATTGATTGAAGGTTAATCACTGGTTATTGTTTTCTTCTTGGCTCTTCTTTGATCTCTTGGCAAAGCAAGAAATAAACTATTGTGGCCAACTCCAGCACTGAAACGGAATATTGTGCCCTTACTGATATCACATCCGAACTCCTCTAGTTTCGATGGCTTCTCAAGGATTTAGGTGTGTCCACACCCTCTGTTGCTCTTCTTTATTGTAATAATCATAGTGCTATTCATATTGTTCACGATGATATTTTCCATGAACGAGCTAAACACATCCAAATTGATTATTATTTTATCTATTATCATCTTGTCCATGATGCTCTCAATCTGCTATTAATCCCCTCTCAAGATCAATTTGTAGATATTTTCACCAAGTCACATCTTAAGGGACGTCTTCATGATTTAGTTGACAATCTCAAGTTAGTCTCACACCCACCTTTAGTTTGAGGGGGGCTGTTAATGTGTAATAGGCTTGTGGGCTTTAGGCCCACTTTACTTGTCTTACTTAGCACATATACTTGTACATCACACTTATCTACTATATAAAAACACTCTTATATATGTTATTATTTGAGAAATATTACAATACGAATTCTGATATTTTTAACATTCTTGATCACTTAAAATGAAAATACTAAAGAAAATGACTATGACTTAGAGAGCTTGAAATATCTAAGTCAGTTCGTTGGCTACAAGTACAAGACAATATTTTTCTCCATGGGGTAGGCGTTCCCTTTTCCACGATTCTCTCTGCCTAACACTTTCTTTTGACAAGAATCCCTCCCTTTGGAAACAAAAATTTTCAAACTCTTTTAATGCTTTTGAGATGGAAAGTTTTGGCTGAAGTCAGAATCATGAATTTTCCTTTAGGGGTTAGAGTATAAAAGCAAAATTAAAAAAAAAAAAAATATATATATATATATATATATATATATATCTATATATATCACCGTTTAATAATAAGAATCATTAGCTCCATTCCTTCTTAAAAAAAAAAAAAAAAATCATATAGAGATTCAAGAATAAATTAATACAAAGAGTTATAACTCAACTAAACACCTCCTTGTGTTTCCAACGGAAACTCAAAGAGTTCCAAGAATATATATATATATATATATTTATTTATATAAGTTGGGTTAGAAGCCATGATTGCACTAATTGCCCTTTTGGATTGGCGTTTCCCACTTGCGTTTGCGTTTCCTTTTTTTTTTTTTTTTTTTTTTTTTTTGCTGCGGGGGGACAAAACGCACAATGCGCGTACTGTGCGCGCACTGTTCACGCATCTTTTATTAAAAATGGGTCCCACGGCACTATACACACATTCAAAAATTATTTTGCTACAATGTTTTTAATTTTCAGTTTTCAGTTTTCAGCAATAAGTTCTATCCAAACGGACCTTAAGTGACTTCACTTAATTGCAACAATTTTTTTTAAGTTGTAGTTCACCAATAGATAAAAGCGATTTTTTTTTTAAAATAGAGACAACAGCTTATTTATTCTTATCAATTTCTTCAAATAAAATAACAATAAATATTTTAACAAAATATGCAGCATACATTTAAGTTTCAGTTGATAGAGATAACAACTTATTTGTTTTTACCAATTTTATTAGATAAAATAATAATAAGTGCTTTAACAAAACATAAAATGTGCATTTTAGATAAAATAATAATAAATATTTTAACAAAACATGTAACATGCATCTAAGTTTTAGTTGATAGAGATAACAACTTATTTGTTCTTATCAATTTCTTTAAATAAAGTAATAATGAGTGATTTAATAAAACATGCAACATGCATCCAACTTTCAGTTGATGGAAATAACTTATTTGTTCTTATCAAATATTTTAGATAAAGTAACAATAAGTGTTTTAACAAAACATGCAACATGCATCTAAGTTTCATAAATTTAAAACCTACCCCAACTAAAATATATTATAAAAATTTCAAAACTTATTTATATTCACCAATAGTTTTTCCATAGAATCTCTCTTGCACCCCACATTTTTGCTTTGTTTTTTCTTTTTTCCGAGTTGCAACTTACACATATGTATTTGTATTGGAATGGGATATATGTTCTATAAATTAATAGGAGTAGATAAATTTATATGATACTCTCTCTCTCTCTTTGGAACAATGTTTTTCCCACAAACAAGTACTCTCATTAATTATTAAATTAATTTTTTATTAATTTGTTACTATATATTTCCTAAAATTAAAAGACAAAATTAACAATAGTTTAATTTACGAAACTTTATCATTTTAAATTTTAACAAATTTAAATTATATTCAAAATAAAAGTTTTTTAACTTCCTTCCCTAGAAAAAAATAATAAATAAATAAATTCTAAATTAAAATTTGGAATCCCACACAACACCCCACGCCTTTTCCCCTTCAAGTTGCATCTTGCGTTTTATTAATTAATGAAAAAAATTATTTCATTAATTGTTAGGATATATTTCCTCGAATCAAGGGATAAAATTTAATTATAATTTAATTTAGCTAAAACTTATCATCTAAATTTCATAAATTTAAATCCTATTCCAACTTAAAATCTATTATCAAAATTTCAAAACTTATATATATTCTCCAATGGTCTTTCCATAGAATTCTTCTTGCACTCCACAATTTTGTTTTTGTTCTTTCTTTTCAAATTGCAACTCATGCATATGTATTTGTACATATAGATATGATTGTTTTGATTAAATAAATTCATCTTACTTATTGTTATTTGTTTCTAAATTTTCATGTATGGATATTATGTCAAAATAAGCAAAACAAGGGACACCTATTTAAGTTATTGGTTTCTCTTAGGTAATTTTTTAATTTAATTTTTTAAATTCTCAACTTTTGAACTATTTTGTGTATTTTAGGTTTTGGTTATTCCATGTATTTAGTTTGTAAGTGTTTTGATATTTTTAATTGACTATCACTATGAAAAAATCTGGTTCAAAACGTATCTTTTATGTGTTGTAATGCAATTTGATTTCAAGTTACTTTTACTTATTGGTTGTTAAGACTTTATCAATGTTTATCTATTTTTATATTTTCAAATTCTGTTTGTGCTTTGTGTTAATTTCTTAGCATACATAATTTCTCCCATATCCTTTTAAATCATATAATTTAAGGTTTTTGTAAACTTTTTCATGACTGTATTTCTTCGAAAGTTTAACTAAATCCAATTTAGAATTCCTCCGATATTCTTTTAGATCATAGATAATGTAAGGACACGAATCAGGCCTGGACCCAAGTGCGTGACAGGGCAGGCTCAAGTAGCCTAAACAATGAAATTTGAAGAGAGTGGGCTTGAAGCCTAGATTTCTTAGGACAATGGAAAGCAGTGGCACTTGGACTAAGTCCACAGTTGTGTGCAACGACCTTGTGGTGCGATTCTAGCTTTCCTCGGCTCACGGCCGAGGAGCCCCTGTATTCGTTTCCCTTGTTCTGCTTGAGAAAAAAAGCCTTTGTCTTCAAGAAGCCGGATCCCATTCCAATGCCACCTCTCTCTATTTATATTCCTCATTTTCATGTTCCTATTCATGGAGCCATAGCTCCCTTTCCCACCGTCCCTTCAAGGCTGTCCCCTCAAGGGTCACTTCCCCATTAATGCAGCCAGATGGGTAGGTGTGAGGCCTTTAATATGGTGGTAGTAGCTTTATGCAGAGTACTTCCCACTTGTTCTCCCCCTTTGCATTCCGTTGGAGTGTAACATTGCTTGTTAAGCTTCATGAGTTCCTCCTTAGGCATCATGGTGCACCTTATGGCCCTTGTTTCAGTTGTCTGAGAAGACCCCTCTCCTCAGACTTTTCCCAATCGGCCAATGACCCGATCGGTGGGATCCTGGGCGCTTAAGTTAGGCGGCCTTATCCCCGCCCTACAGCCCCTTGGAGGAGTCAACTTTATCGGACCAGGCCCAAGGCCTAAATAGGTGTTTTGATACTTCTGCCCCCACATATAATATTTGGCTAACTTAGATCCATCAGTTCAAATTCCTATATAAGTCTCTCTTTACTTGACTTTTTTTATTTTATTTTATTTATATAAAAAGTTTGGAAATTTGGATTGTTTTTCATTAATAAACTGGGATTTTAGCTTAATTTTACTTTCAATGTTTTAGTTGTTAAATTTATTATTATTTTTCATGTGTAATATGTGTTATTAAGGCTATGTTTGGTTGGAGTTGAAATAGCAAGGCAAGAAAAGAAAAGAAAGTTTGAGGATTTTTGGTGGGGCCGATATATTTTCTTTCCTAGCCCACCAATAATTGATCTCTCCATTTTAGAGAGAAAACAAGCGTGAAAAGTTGATGTAATTGGTGTTACTAAATTACCCTTAATTAAGCATGTCACCTAATCCTCTTTTCTTCTCTCTTTTGCAAGTCACGCATGTCACTCACCCTTTTTTTTTGTTCATCCTTTTCCTGTTAACGTATCTTTACTCCCTCCCCCCCCCCCCTTCTTCCTCTCAATGTGCTTTCTTTCTTAATTAAATTAAATGGTGATTTTTTAAATCAAATGGTGATTTTTACCTTTGATAAAACCATATATACACATATATAATAGAAAAGTAATTTTATTATTTAATAATTAAAAAATATTATTTCTTATATTATATAATAGAGACTGTAGGGACACAAAAGGTGTTGGAACTCAGTTGTACAAAGGGAACCAGCCCAAAGGGCCCAGAACAATGAACTTATAGAGAGTGGGCCTCGAATTTAGGTCTAGGGATGCAGGATAACATGAAAGTTAGGCTAAATCACAAAACACATGCATAGCAACTGTATGTACGTAAAAACTCTCTTGTATATTGATGCCGAGGACAAACTTTGGTGTTTTTCTTACAATTCTCTCTTGTGCATCCCCTTCTTCTTTCTCTACCGTTTTCCTTTTATATTGTCTTCCTCCCTCTCCTTTTTCTTCCACGTGTGAATCAAATACTCTATCTAGATACTTGTCCCATCACTCTCCCTCCAAAGTCTTTGGCGGTAGCCTTAAGGTTGAATTCTAATACTCAAGTGTCACTTCTCCATTAATGCGGCCAGAGAAGTAGTTGTAGAGCCTTCAATGCAGTGGTAGCAGCTTTACCCTAGATATTTTACATTCCTTCTCCTTATCTTTTTCCTTCACTTCTTTTGCCTTTGTGCCCTGAGTCTTCTGTAATGATGCCCTCGAGCTGCCAGATCACTCTTCTCGTCCTCTGCTTCCTATGGTCGAGGATACTTCCATCCTCGGACATCATGCCTCAAAATGTTTTACCCAGGTATGGCTTTCTTCCTCTTTTACGTCACTTCACGGTGGGCCCTTTCATGTCCTCGGACCACCCATACTTTTGGGTTGGACGTTTAACCCTATAAGCACTCTTGGTCCAGCCCAACACATACCTTAGGCCCATTGGCCCTACAATAGCCCTACGAGATCCTCGTTTTTACTTCCATATGAGGAATGAGGATTTCAACACATCCCTGGACAACACGCTTCTGACGTTTCGGTATGTAGAACACGCTCCAATTAAATGTTGGCGGCTCCTTGTTCCCTACTTTCAATCGTGTGATGCCCATCCAACGGATGAACGTTGCGTAGGGACATAGGCGGGAGATTTCCCGCTTTATGATTTTCAGGGATATAAATATTGCCGATTTAAACGTTCTCTGCTTATTTCAGAATTTGCACAACAAATCTAGCCACCTTTGCACTCTACACGCGTCTTATTGCCTTCCAAGATCTAAGCCGAGGTGACCTTATCACTTTAAAGTAAGTTTTCCAAACTTTCTGCTTGTTGTGTTTTTGTTCTTTCTTTCTTGTCATTCTTTTTTTCTCCTCGGCTATCTAAACTTCTCAACCCTTTCGCCATATTTCCCCTTTCCTCTTAGAAAATGGGTAGGTTCGCACCCCTAGTAGACAGTGCTGTAAAAATAGAGCAATTTAAGGCTACATATAGAATCCCACGGGGAGTGTCCATTAAATATTACGAGGAGGGAGAGTGGCATACTGAGAGGGAAACCGGTGAAGTAGTGATTTCCATGATAGCTTTCATAGAGGGGGGATGAGAATCCCTGTGAGATCGGTTACTAGGGATTATCTTAGAGCGGTTAGGTTATCCCCTACCCAATGCGCCCCAAACATGTTTAGAATTTTAGGTACTATAGACTCCCTAAATGAAAAAATGGGGTTAGGACTCACCCATCACGACGTAAAATGGGTTTATAACCTTCACAACCTGAAGGGGCAAGAGTATTATTTGAAGTCTAGATGCGCAGAGGTTAGACTGATTCAATGCCTCCCTCACTCCAACAAAGGCTTAAATAAGGATTTCTTAATGGTATCTGGGGATTGGCACAGCGGTCTCCCCTGTCCGACGAGGGAGGGGGAACCAGGTGAACACTTGCACGGCATTAGCTCCATTTTTTTGTTGTTGTCTTGTTATTGTTATATTTTTCTTTACTTTGACCTTACCATTTCTTTAAATAATTGTGCAGATCGTCGCGCGCTTGCTCGTCACGCTCATCTCGTTGACTTTGCTCGCTTAGACAAAATTTTGAAAGCCGAGGTGTTTGCTCACTCAGACGGTCAGCTTCGAGCAGCACACCTAATTCTCGGATACGATCTGATCTCAACAGCCTTTCAAGTGTCGAAGTGTGTGATCAAGGCAAGAGATCCTCAGTTGCCTCGGATCAGCGTCGCGGTTGAAGGTTTTCTGCTTCATGAGGGTGCTTCCATCTCCCAAGGCACTCTCATCACTGAGCCGATACGACTCGTACCAGAAGGCGTTCCCATTACTACCTCCTCGACACGACCCATACTGGGCGAAGGCTCTTCCTCTCAGCCACTCATAAAGGAAGAAGAAGAAGAAGAAGAAGAAGAAGAAGAAGAAGAGATTATTGAAGTCTCGGACTTTGAAGGGGAATTTGAAGTTTTTGATCGACTTCCTTCACCTAAAGATCAAACTTCTGCCCTCAGCACACCTCTATTAACCTCGCAAGACATCACTCAGCAACCCGAAGCAATGGGTATCCAACGTAGGCCAAAACAAAGTCTCAAGGACGTGCTGGAGGCTTAAGTAGGGGTTCAGGAGCCTACCAAAGTGCCTCCGGCGAAGACCAAAGATAAAGGCGCCAAGAGGATTCCCCCACTGAAACTCTCCCTCCTTCTGTCAACACAACCCCAACACGTCGATCCTACTGATCACAAAAGGAAAAGGGATCAACACAAGGGGAAGGAAGTAGTTCAAGGCGGTAGAGATCTCCCTGCCAAGGATGTAGAACAGGAAAAGAGAGGAAAACATGCTCATCTCATATAGACGAGGTCGGACAGGCGGGCTGAGTCTCACGCAGTCACACATGCACCTATCTGGGTCCCCCAAATGACTGTGGACGATCAGGCAGTTACTGCCGATGCCTCCATCTGGGGCTCCGATGAGGGCACTATTGCGTGTGTTGCAGATGTTTTAAAGCAAGCGCTTCTGCTGCCCGAGGACATGGGTGAGCTTAGGAGAATAAGGGATCAATACGTCTTCATGATTTTGAAGAAGGAACTTGCTATGGTAAGGGTTTTAATTGAACGTTCCTTTATAGATATGTTTATTTTTATACATATGTTTATTATTATTATTATTATTATTATTATTATTATTATTATTATTATTATTATTATTATTATTATTATTATTATTATTATTATTATTATTATTATTTTGTTTGATGATAATTGCACCTGCATACCACTGACTTATCATACTTTGCGTGCAGGCTGTTCAATCTGCGCATAGAGCAGAGGAAATCGCGGCCAATTCCTACAAGTCCCTTAGGGCAGGGGAGGTGAGGCTCAATCACACCCAGAGGATCCTTGAGCTGAACGAGAAGAAACTGCAAGAAGTTACTGCCAGTTTGAACAAGGCAGAAAGTGAGAGATCTGGCTTGGAGGCCCAGCTGAAGACCACTGAGAGGCAAGCCGAGGATTAAAGGTTGCAACTTAGGCACGCCGACGAGAACTTCGCTGCAGCAAAGAAGCTGATCGAAGGCCTCAAGCAAGATCTGAAGAGGTCTGAAGAGGCTAGGCAGGAAGCCACCAAGGCTAAAGAAGAGGCCATCACTAAGGCGCGGGAGGCTGAGGAAGTGGTTGACTAAGCTGAACAGAGTGGCTATGAGGTGGGGGTGGTAGAAACCACCGAGACTTTTAAAGCCCAAGTGCCGGAGGTACGTAGGGATTACTGCCTCCAAGTGTGGAAGGAAGCCTTGTCCTAAGCTGGGGTTGATGCTTCCTTTCCTCTTTGGAAGGCAGAAAATGCCGATGTACCCCCTACCATTCGTATTTCCACCTCTGTTCAGGCCGAGGATGACGCCGACTCCCCTGCAATAGGAGTGCAGCCAGGAGTGGTCGCTGCGGACACTGTCTCTTTTGAGCATCCACCCCCAACGCAAGCTGAAGGGGTGGAGCTTGAGGACGTCCAGCTTCCCAGTGAACCAAAGGAGATACCCCCAAATTCAAAAGCCAGTGGGACTATGGAGATCGTCCTGGCGACTATGCCTATAGTGTCAAAGGGGGGTCCCAAAGGCAAAGAGACAGCTGAAGGGTCCTCGGCTCCAATGGTGGCTCCTGCTGACCCCAAAGACCAAACACAATCGAAGCATTGATGGCCCTTCTTTTCCTTAGATTAGCTATTTTGTTGTTTTGTTTGTTTGTTTTTTTTTTTTTGGTTTCCATTGTACTTCCCTTTGATGTAATTTCGCAATTTGCTTCTGAATGTACATGAAAATGTTTTCAATTAATGAGAAGGAACTATTATTCATATCGCAGCTTAGTGTAGTACTTTCTCATAGTATGTCATTCCCTTTGTTACTTATGGAACATGATAACCAGTAAGTCATGCCCCTTATACTTTTGATAGTTCTACGTAATTAAACAAGCACAGATAAAGAAATCTGTAAGACCTTTATACTTGCAAATGCTTTAAGTGATGTTCTCGGGTTCCTATTCAGTTCTGGTGATGAATAAACATTTAAGAGTAAATCATACACATAAAACTAATTTAGTTAAGACCTATTCAAGAATCAACATCGTGCTAACGCATATAAGATGCGGGATAAGGAATACTAAGTCCTCTGAAATGAGTTACACTTGAACTAAAGATAATTCAAATGCCATACCTGACAACTAGTGAAAAAATGAAATTCTATGAAGCCCACAATTTAATGGACCGTTTGTGATCACATATCTGTTGGGTACTTGGTAAGATATCTACTTCCATAGGGTATATGGTCAGAGGAGTCTACGTAACCCAATTTCTACTTAACACTTAGTGTTGGGATGCCAATTTTCCCAAGGTAGATGATCCGAGGATCAGGCATAACCCTGGTTTTGCTTAACATTTCATATTGACATGTTAATTTCTCCAAAGTAGATGATCCGAGGATTAGGCGTAACCCTAGTCCTGTTTAACAACTTATATTGACATGTTAATTTCTCTAAGGTAGATGATCCGAGGATCAGGCATAACCCTGGTTCTATTTACAACTTATATTGATATGTTAATTTTCCCAAGGCAGAGGATCCGAGGATCCGACGTAATCTTGGTTCTGTTTAACAATTGATATTGATATGTTAATTTTTCCAAGGTAGATGATCCGAGGACCAGGCGCAGCCTTGGTTTTGTTTAACAATTTATATTGATATGTTAATTTTTCCAAGGCAGAGGATCCGAGGATCCGACGTAACCTTGTTTTGTTTAACAATTGATATTGATATATTAATTTTTCCAAGGCAGAGGATCCGAGGATCTGACGTAACCTTGATTCTATTTAACAACTTATATTGACATGTTAATTTCTCCAAGGTAGATGATCCGAGGATCAGGCGTAACCCTGGTTCTGTATAACAACTTATATTGATATGTTAATTTTTCCAAGGCATAGGATCCGAGGATCCGACGTAACCTTGGTGCAGTTTAACAATTGATATTGATATGTTAATTTCTCCAAGGTAGATGATCCGAGGATTAGGCGCAACCTTGGTTCTGTTTAACAACTTATATTCTTGAACATAACATTCAGTGTGTCATAATAGCAATAGAACTAGAGTGGCAGAAGTGTCTTTTATTAATAATAGTATCGTCGCAAGTTACTTACATTCCAGGGATGTTTTACAACCTTTTCATCTAAATCTACAAGACAGTAAGCCCCGATACCAGCCACTGAAGTGATGCGATATGGCTCTTCCCAGTTAGGTCTTAACTTTCCCTATTTTGGATTCTTGGCAGTACCCATAACTTTTCTCAATACTAAATCTCCTGGAGTGAGTGGCCTTGACCTGACATGAGAATTGTATCCCTGTTTCAGCTTTTGCTAATAGCAAGCCAACTGAATCGTAACATTCTCCCTTCGTTCTTCGACTAGATCTAGGCTCCTTTCTAGTAACCTGTCATTATTGTTGGAAGTGAAGGAGCTTGTCCTTATCGTCGGGAATCCAGTTTCTAAAGGAATCACAGCCTCGGCGCCATAGGTCATTGAGAAAGGTGTCTCTCCCGTGGATCTTCGAGGCGTGGTTCGGTATGTTCACAACACGTGGGGCAATTCTTCCACCCATCGGCCTTTGGCCTCATCTAGCCTCTTCTTGAGCCCGTTGACAATAACCTTGTTAACTGCCTCGGCCTGCCCATTTCCTTGAGGATACGCTACGGTAGAGTATCTATTAGTTATGCCCAGGTCACAGCAATATCGTCTGAAAACTTTACTGTCAAATTGCAAACCATTGTCCGAGATGAGAGTATGAGGAACTCCAAACCGAGTGAAAATATTCTTCCAAACGAATTTCTTCGCATCAACATCTCTAATATTGGATAGGGGTTCAGCTTCTACCCACTTGGTAAAATAGTCTGTACTCACAATCAACCACCTCTTATTCCCGGACACCTTTGGGAAGGGTCCCACAATGTCCAAGCCCCACTATGTAAATGGCCAAGGACTTGTCAGAGGATTAAGCTCACCTCCAGGTTGATGGATGTTGGGTGCAAACCTTTGACATTGATCGCACTTCTTCGCATAGTCTTGAGCTTCTCGTTGCATATTGGGCCACCAGTATCCTTGTGTTAGAGCTCTGTGAGCCAAAGATCTTCCCCCCGTATGACTCCCACAAATTCCTTCATATAATTCCTCTAAAAGTAGCTCCGTTGCTTCAGGATATATACACAGCAAGTATGGCCCAGAAAAGGATCGTTTGTATAGTTTCTGATCCTTAGATAACCAAAATCGAGGTGCCTTCCTATGCACCTTATCCGCCTCGGCCTTATCCTTTGGCAAGACATCATTCTTAAGGAAAGACACGATGGGATCTATCCAGCTGGGCCCTACTCTGATTTGATGAATTTGAGTAATATTTCCGTTAATTTTAATAGGCTTACATAGGTCTTTGACAAGAATGACCCGAGGTAGACCTTGTGCCAAGGACGTGGTGAGAGTGGCCAAAGAGTCAGCATGTGTGTTGTTATTTCTAGGAACATATAACAAGGTAAAGGATTCAAATTTGGACTGTAAAAGCCTAACTTGAGTTAGGTATTCCTGCATCCTCGGATCTCTAGCTTCCACCTTTCCCTCTACTTGGCCTACAACTAGTTGCGAGTCCAAGAAAATTTGCACCACCTTTCCACCCATTTTCTGAACCATATCCATTCCTTTTACTAAAGCCTTATACTCGGCTTCATTGTTAGTGGCTGAAAATCCTAATCTATGGGACTTTTCTAGCGTAAGCCCCTCTGGGGTTATAATTACCAACCCTACACCGGATCCCTTTTGATTTGCAGCCCCATCAACATAAACATTCCATACTGAAGGTTCTTTGCACGTGATCACACCAACCGATTTTTCATCAATGTCCATGCTCTTGGCATTATCTTCTATTATGGGCTCAGCGAATTCTACGACTAAATCAGCTAACACTTGATCCTTCACTAATGTGCGAGGCATATACTTGATGTCAAAAGCGCCCAAAATGGTTCCCCACTTAGCAACCCTACTTGTGTAATCTGCGCTCCGTAGCACTGCTTTGAGAGGGAGCTGAGTCAAGACCACCACTGTATGAGATTGAAAGTAACGAGGGAGCTTACGTGTAGCATGCACCACAGCCAGGATTGCCTTTTCCAATGGTGAATAATGCACCTCGGCCTCATGTAAGGATTTACTCACATAATAGACTGGTTTTCGCATGTTTTCATCAACTCGTATCAACACCAAACTCACAGCATGATCAGCCACTGCGATATACGCGAATAGAACTTCATCAACATTAGGCCGAAACATAATGGATGGGCGTGACATATATTCCTTAAGCTGCTAAAAAGCGATGACACACTTTTCTGTCCACTCAAATCCTTTCTATTTCTTCAACAATTGAAAAAATGGCCTACATCGATCTGCGGACCGTGAGATAAATCTGTTGAGGGCGGTAGTCATTCCGGTCAATCTTTGTACTTCTTTTGGATTCCAAGGTGGCTGTAAGCTATTGATTTCCTTGACTTGAGCGGGATTGACCTCGATTCCTCTATGTGTCACCATGTAGCCCAAGAATTTACCAGATCCTACCCCAAAAGAACATTTGGATGCATTAAGACGTAACTTGTGCTTTCTCAGCGTTTGAAAGGTGTTATCCAAGTCTGGTATATGAGCCGAGATCGTTTTACTCTTGACCACCATATCGTCCACGTACACCTCAATTGTCTTTCCTAGCTGGAGTTCAAACATCCTCGTCATCATTCTCTGGTAAGTAGCCCCAGCATTCTTTAGGCTGAAAGGCATCACCTTGTAGTGGTAGTTTCCTATGGGGGTAACGAAAGCTGTCTTCTCCTAGTCCTCTAGAGCTAAAGGGATTTGATGGTAACCTTGAAAAGCGTCTTGAAAACTCATCCAAGGATGCCCTACAGTAGCATCCACCAGCTGATCTATGCGGGACATTGGGAATGAGTCTTTAGGACAAGCCTTATTCAAGTCTGTGAAATCTACACATACTCTTCACTTCTCATTCTTTTTCTTCACTACCAATGTATGCGCCAACCACTTTGGATAAACCACCTCCTTGATAGCACCTGCCTTTTTGAGCTTTAGTACCTCTTCCTTAACAGCATCAGCATGCTCCTTGGACGAGCACCGAGGTGGTTGCCTCCTCAACACCGCCGTTGGATTAACATTCAAGCGATGATGGATGAAATTTGGGTCAACCCCTAGAGCTTCATAAGCGTTCCATGCGAATACATCAATGTTCCGTTTAAAAAACGTAACCAATTCCTCTTTTTCTTGGAGTGGCAGTTGGCTTCCCACCTGAAAAAACTTCTCCATGTCATCAGCAATAAGTATCTTCTCGAGCTCTTCGCACACAGGCTCCTCGACCTCGGCCATTTCTGGCTTGGCCGAAGACGTTAATTGCTACAAATTTCTTCCAGCCGAGGCATGGGATTCCTGCCTAGCCTGATGTATAATTGCTGCCGTTATGCATTATCTTGCCATAGATTAGTTGCCGACCATTTCTTCAATTGAATCCCTATATGGGAACTTCACCTTAACATGCAGGGTTGAAGAGACGGCACCTAAGGCATGCAACCACGGCCTTGCCACAATGGCAGTGTAAGGGGAATAGACATCTACTACAATGAAATCTACATCCATCACTACTGGTCCTGACTGCACGAGCAGCCGAATCTGCCCTTTTGGAATGACAGCTTTCTCCTCAAAATTTATTAACGGCGAATCATAAGCTGTGAGATCTTCAGGCTTCAAGTTAAGCCCCTTGAATAAATTCGGGTACATGATATCAGCCCCATTCCCTTGGTCGACCATGATTCTTTTCACATCATAGCCACCTATTCTCAGTATGATAACCAGTGCATCGTCATGCGGCTGGATAGTTCCAACCTTATCTTCTTCAGAAAAACCTAAGATGGGTGGAAGGTCCCCTTTGATCCTCTTTGGCTCAAAACTAAGGTCCTTAGCTGGAAGTCGCGAAACCGACATTACCCTGGTAGGGCAAGACCCAGTCCGACTTGGAGCGGCGAAAATGACATTTATCGTGCCCAACAGAGATCTTAAAGTGTTGCTACTCTAATTCACCGAACCAAATTGTGTGCCTTGCCCATTAGGTCAGTTCATAAACTGTCTCAACTTCCTTTCTTTGACCAACTGATCCAGATAATTCCATAAGGTTTTGCAGTTTCCGTTGTGTGACCTTTGTCCTGATAATAACTGCAATGGAGATTCTGATTACATTTCATAGGGTCTCCTATCATTTTATTGGGCCACCTAAAGTATGGTTCATAACAAATTTTTTCCAACACCTGTTGCACAGGCTCACAAAACACAACATTCACTGTTTGAGAAGGGGCCAACCTAGATTGGCCAGCAAAATCCCTTCGTGACCACTTATTATTGTACCTTTTCGACCTGAAATCCTTCTTCTCCTGGGGGATAACTTTCATCTTCCCTTTACCCTGCTGCTGATATTCTTCAACCCGCTTGTATTCATCAATACGATCCATGAGCCGACGTACATTCTTCAACGGTTTTTTGGTCAGAGACTTCCTTAAGTCGTGCTCAACTGGAAGGCTGACCTTGAAAGTGTTAACTGCCACTTCATCAAAATCACCGTCAATCTCATTAAACATTTCCCAGTACCTATCCGAGTAAGTTTTCAGGGTCTCACCCTCTCTCATGGCCATGGACAGTAACGAATCCAGAGGCCGAGGTACTCTACTACAGGTAACAAAATGAGATCCAAATGCCATCGTGAGCTCCATGTAGGAATCAATGGAATTTGCCTTCAAGCCATTAAACCACCTCATTGCAACAGGCCCTAAGCTCGAGGGGAAGAATTTGCACATCAAGGTTTCATTCTTAGAATAAACTGTCATACGCTAGTTAAAATGACTCATATGCTCCACTGGGCCTGTTCGGCCATTATAAATGGTGAAATTTGGTTGTGTGAAACGGCGAGGAAGCTTTCCTTTCTCGATCCTATGCGTGAAAGGTGATTTGGAAAGTTGGGGCAACGCCTTTCCCATGGTATCACTGCCCAAACCCCTGGAAGGAGACTTCTTGCTCACCCTGTTGTGAAGATTTCCCATTTCATATGAGAAAATTTCACTAGGAAGGGTTCTTGACCTGGACCTATAACCACTACTTTGGGAGTCATTAGAGGAAGGATCAGAAACAGAGGGCGTTCGTTTTCGTTTCGCACGATGTAACTTCCTCTTCAAGTGGTCGATCTCTCTCTGCATGGCCTTAGCATCATTTTCATGATGCATTCTGCTTCACCCTGCGAGTGATTCCTCGCAGTGCGCCCTGTATGCACACTGCCCTCCCGATTTTCTATCTGTTCCAAGTGCTGGAAGGGATCTTCATGTTGGGACCTCAAGGATTCTGCATGGTGTGGACCTGAACTTTCTATCACGTTATCCATGCTAGAACACAAGATTCCCCACAGACGGCGCCAATTTTAGGGACACAAAAGGTGCTGGAACTCAGTTGTACCAAGGGAACTAGCCCAAAGGGCCCAGAACAATGAATTTATAGAAAGTGGGCCTCAAATCTAGGTCCAGGGATGCAGGATAACATGAAAGTTAGGCTAAATCACAAAACACATGCATAGCAACTGTATGTACATAAAAACTCTCTTGTATATTGATGCCGAGGACAAACTTTGGTGTTTTTCTTACAAAACTCTCTTGTGCATCCCCCCCTTCTTTCTCTACCATTTTCCTTTTATATTGTCTTCCTCCCTCTCCTTTTTCTTCCACGTGTGAATCAAATGCTCTATCTGGATACTTGTCTCATCACCCCCCTCCAAAGTCTTTGGCGGTAGCCCTAAGGTTGAATTCTAATACTCAGGTGTCACTTTCCCATTAATGTGGCCAGAGAAGTAGTTGCAGAGCCTTCAATGCGGTGGTAGCAGCTTTACCCTAGATATTTTACGTTCCTTCTCCTTATTTTTTTCCTTCACTTCTTTTGCCTCTGTGCCCTGAGTCTTCTGTAATGATGCCTTCGAGCTGCCAGATCACTCTTCTCGTCCTCGGCTTCCTATGGCCGAGGATACTTCCATCCTCGGACATCATGCCTCAAAATGTTTTACCCAGGTATGGCTTTCTTCCTCTTTTACGTCACTTCACGGTGGGCCCTTTCATGTCCTCGAATCACCCATACTGTTGGGTTGGACATTCAACCCTATAAGCACTCTTGGTCCGGCCCAACACATACCTTAAGCCTATTGGCCCTACAAAGACATAAGAGTAAATTTATACAAACTATATATTCTATCACTTCACTTTTTCATCCTCTCAACTAAACACCATGAGAGAAATCTAAAATATTTTCTATCCTCTTTCCATTTTCTATCCTCTTACTTCTCCATCTCCCCAACCAAATGGACCGTAAAGGCTAAAACACATATAATTAGAGACATTACTCAACTCAAGTTGTATAAGATAGGGTGTTGACAGTTTGAATAAATCAACACTAAAATAGATAATTTAAATATCAAAATAAGAATTAAAAATGGAATTTCTTTTAAGTGTACAAATACAATTGAAATTTTTAATATTAAGTTTGGATTCAATTATTTTAAGATAAACTTATTTATGCAAGTATTAAAAAAGATTTAACTGCTTGAGTTCAAATAACCCTTTTCATTCATTCTAGAAAAAAAAAAAAAAAACCATATTCATTAATAAATAAGGAATTAAAAAAATTAGAAAAGTTTTTATAGATCATTTTAATTCGAGATATTATATATAAGGACAAATATACAAAATTATGCATTTCATATAGTAATAATAACCATTCATTTAGTTAAAAAAATGACTTCTATAAAATTATATAATAATAACTCATTTATTATTTTTCATAAAAAAAATATATAAAGAAAATTCATGAATATTGAAGTCGTGCAAAGACTTTCACTAATTAATTAAAGAAATTAGTGGAAATCATTGAGTTGTGAGTGTCAATTTCTTGTATACCATGCCGTTTATTTTTTTTAGAATCACTTTTACAGTTGTGCCATGAGACATTGAAATTCTTCGGAATATATGAATCCCACTATTAAACTCTTAATTGAAATTCCCCCAAGTATCTCTGGTTCTAAGCATGAATTACTAAAATGGATTTCAATAACTTCGACTACCAATGCCATGAAAATTTGAACTGCTGGAATATTTTGTCAGGGAGAGAGGTTTAATAAATTCTAATCATATTATTTACTGTGGTGGTTCACTTACCAAATAGTTATATTATTTTCACTTTGATTTTTTGTATTCTCACTAACTTAGTCAAATTGTAAATTTTAGATTTGTCATGAGACACCGTGTTTTAGATCGTACGTAAGATATAATTGAATGGATATGCACAGAAGAGTATGAAGTATAATGCTCCCAAAAAATTATGGGACAAAAAAAAAAAAAAATTTTAAGTTGAGAGATGAAATATCACCGCATTCCTTGGCATGACTTTTGTAAGTACAAAATTTTTGTGAGGTGAGAGGGTAAGAGTCGAGATTCAAGTTTCTAAGAGTAAGTTTTATACAAATATACACTTAAATTAGACTAAATTAAAATTTTTATAGACAAAATTGTAACTTTTGTAAAATTACGGAACCAACATTTTAATTTTTATTATTATTATTTTCCACTTTTGGGTTAGGAAAAATAAATTTGGGGACAAAAAACAAACATTTAAAAGTTGATAGGTATCTTGGAGGCATTGGAGCATGTGCGTTTTGGGTTCACAAAGAGCGGAAGAGTTTACCTGAGCTAGGCCTAAGAGATCGAATAAGTCCTAAGAGCCGAAGAGATCGAAAAAGCTCTAGTAGCTTTCCTGTCTTTATAGGATTAATAAAAACAGTTTCAGCCCAACTTAGATGGGTTTAGCCAATCTAAACTTACAAACTCAGTTACACAGATAGGTCTATCTTACAAAGTCTACCTTTAAAAGGTGATCTCCAGTGAGAGGAGAAAATAAGAATTAAAAGAGAGATCCACAGGGCTTTCTCATTTGCAATGGGTCTACAACTAGTTTCTAACCCGGGCAAAATTCACTGGTTAACATTTTCTCTTTTGTCTTTCGATAGGAAGGATTACCGTAATTCCAAAAAACAGACAACTCAATAAAATTTTACTGATACACTTGCTCAAGTTAGTTGACTCGCCATGGGTAGGATGTTTAGGAAATACAGACATTTTATTTAGTGTGTTATACCTATGTCACATTCATATCATACTTGTGTTATACTGGTATCACACTAACCGTTTTATGTTATGATTTTTCAAAAATTAATCGTATCACCGATACGTATTCATGCTTGTTATTTAGTTTTCCTTCTCTTTTATAAAATAATAATAACAATAATAAATTAAGTTTTTAATAGAGACAGGCTAGAACTTAATTGGTTATCATAAATGCGCAATTGGCAACTCAGATTAAAAAGTGAAAATTACGTTTTATGTATGTATTCACCTATCCTTTCCTCGCAGACCCAACAGGCCCAAAAATCAAAAAGTCACTTGTCAAAGAAAAAATAGCCAATGAGGAAAGAAAAAAATTTAGGACCACAATTGCTGGTTCTAACTTCTAGATATAGGCTTCAACAGGACCTAACGAGTGAAGGAGATTCAGAGAGACTGTTGCCATAAGGTGTCGAACCACCAATTTGCATCCCTTGCCAATAATACATCTTATCTTAGATTCTTAATAAGTTATCTACCAAAATTTGGCATCTATCAATTCAGATTATTCTTGACCACCTAAAATGAAAATGACTATGACTTAGAGAGCTTAATTGAAATTGAAGATGATAGAATGAAGGTGACGGATCAAGCTGATTGAGACGACATGAGAAAGTCGACGGATTAAAGGTGCTCGGACGCGCAGTGTATGGATACGAATTTAAAGTGACACGTGGCGGTCATTTGTTTTGATTGAGCTCCAAGAATCCCTAAATGGAATTAACTTGCGCCTTACAATTAATTGTGGAGAATCCCAACAAGAGAAGGATTTCAACAAGTGAAGGATTCCGTAATATACGCCTTCGTGCGTAAGAAACGGAGGTCGACTTGACTATAAAAACTCATGAACCTCCAGAATAAAAGGTATACATACTTAACTCAACTCTGGTATTCTAGGGTTAAAAAAAAAAAAAAAAAAAAGCTTCTAACTTGACCTTCAGAGGGTTTTTAGCCGGCACCACACCGGTGCTCTCTGTTAGGTCATTTCTTTTTGTCGTGCAGGTGTTATTCTAATCTTGAGGGACCATGCGGCTTACTAGTGATTTTTCGGCATCATCAAAAATATCTCAGGGTGTTTGGAAGATGAATTTGAGTTATGTTGTTTGGATGTTTTTAATATAAGTGTGGGTAAAAATGTCTGTGAAAATGTGTGTAATATTGTTTAAAATGTGAGTTATTATGTTAGAACTAACATGCCAAACAGGGCCTAAGTCACTTTGATGGCTACAACTTACAAGTACAAGACAAGATATCGATTTTTATCCACGGAGGTAGGCGTTCCCTTTTCTACTATTTTATCTGCCTAACACGGTAACACCTTCTTTTGAGAAGAATCCCTCATTTTGGAAACAAGAATTTTCAAACTCTTTTAATACTATTGAGATGGTAAGTTACGTTGGTTGAAGTAGGAAACCAAGATTTTTCCTTTATAGGTTAAAGTATGAAAACAAGTTTTTTTTTTAATAAAAAAAATTCACTGTTTAATGATAAGAATCATTAACTCCTTATATATATATATATATATATATAGAGAGAGAGAGAGAGAGAGAGAGAGAGAGAGAGAGAGAGAGAGAGAGAGAGAGAATTAAGGACAAAGTTTAGCTATGTACTTGGTTGTAGCTTAAGACAACTATTTTCATTAAAAAAATTTGAAACTTAAATAATTTATTGATAACGTAGTTATTGATCTTTAATCTTATAAAAATTTTGCAAGCTTGGAAGATATAAAAAGAAGATGTAATCTAATGATGGATTTGTCAAAATTCACTTCCAATAAAAAAATATTTAATAAGATTGTTGTTTAAGACTACAACCTTGCTCAATAATATAAACATTACTATATATTTTGAAAATCTAACTATTGAATTGAATGTTCTTTACGCTCTTAATACATATGTTAAATTTTGTATCAATCAGATATTATTTATTATATGATCTAGAAGCTTATATTTTATGTATAATTTTAAATTACAAAAACTTGTAATTGAATAATAAGAATCATTAACTCCTTCCTTTTATATATATATATATATATATATATAGAGAGAGAGAGAGAGAGAGAGAGAGAGAGAGAATTAAGGACAAAATTTGGCTACATACTTGGTTGTAGCTTAAGACAACAATTTTCATTTAAAAAAAAATAACATGACTCCATATTTCTAAAATGACAAAATTTAGCTACAAAATTAGTTGTAGCCTAAAACTGCAGCCTAAAATTGCAGCCTAACTCAATAATATAAACATCACTATATATTTTGAAAATCTACCTGTTGAATTAGATGTTCTTTATGCTTTTAATATACATGTTAAATTTTGTGTCAATAAGATATTATTTACTATATAATCTAGAAGCTTATATTTTATGCATAATTTTTAATTAAAAAAACTTGTAATTTAAATAATTTATTGATGGCATAACTATTGATCTTTAATTTTATAGAAATTTTACAAGCGTGGAGGATATAAGAAGGAGATGTAATCTAATGAGAGATTTGTCAAAATTCACCTCCAATAAAAAAATATTGAGTAAGGTTATAGGCTTGTAGCCTTAGGCTACAACCAATTTTGTAACTAAATTTTGTTATTTTTAAAATTTAATCGTTGAATTGTATGTTCTTTATGCTTTTAACACATATGTCAAAGTTTTTGTCAATTTGATGTTATTTACTATATGATCCATAAACTTATTTTTTATGCATAATTTTAGACTACAAAAATTTGTAATTTAAACATTTAATTGATAGCATAGCAATTGATCTTCATTCTTCTAGAAATTTTGTAAGTATAAAGGATATAAAATGAAAATATAATTCAATAATAGATTTATCAAAATTTACACCCAATAAAAAGATATTGAGTGAGATTGTAGCCTTAAACTATAACAAAATTTGTAGCAAAATTTTGTGTATAAGTTAATACAAAAAGTTATGTAACTCAATTAACACTTTTTTTTTTTTTTGGCTTCCAGCAGAAACTTCTAGGATTCAAAGAATAAATCTTTTTGGTAAAAAAAAAAAAAAAAATTAATACAAAAAAATAAAACATATGTCTAGTCAATGTTAACAAAATATATATATATATATATATATATATAGACAGATAGATAGATAAATAGATAGATAGATACAATAATTATTTATTAATGTATCTCAAGTTAATCATCTATATATCAACGAGTAATCATTTTTTTTTTAACAATTTTACTTAATTTTAAAGTTAGGCTATCCTAACTTTAAAATTTTGTTGTTCAAATCCAATCTAGCACCTAATTCCAAACACAAAAATAAAAATAAACATATAAGGAAAAAAAAAAACTTTGAGAACCAAAAACAGTAATCAACTTTGAGAATTAAAACGAAAATAACAATAAATTAATGACTATGACAATGAGAGAAAAATCTAATTTTGAGAAGATGCAAAGATCAAAGAATTTGACCCGTAGGGTATAAATTTAAGCAAGGTTATATAACCCTATAACTCATATTTAAAAAATTCAATTGTTAAATTATGTGTTCTATATGTTCTTAATATGCATGAAAATTTTTATGTCAATCAGATATAATTTACCATTCATTCATAAATTTATTTTTTATGCATTAGTTTAAGCTACATGAATTTAAATTTAAATAATTAATTGATGACATAAATATTGATCTTTGATCATCTTAAATTTTATAAGTATGAAGAATATATGAAGATAATGTAAAATTCACATCTAATTAAAAGAATATTAGGTGATGTAATTTTAAGTTACATTAGGTGTAACTTGATTGCAATCTTATATATATATATATATATATATATATATATATATATATATAGGGTTGGGTTCAAATTACACTTGGTGTAACTCTAAGCAATGTTGCAACACCCAATAACTTATTATAGAATTTATATTTTGAGAATTCCACCATTAAATTAATTATATGTTCTTAACATGCATGCCAATCGGGTGCTATTTACTGTTCGGTACATAAACTCAAATTTTATTTTATTATTTTAAACTACAAAAACTTGAATTTAAATAATTGATTAATGACATGGTTATTAATCTTTGATCATTTTTAAATTTTGTAGGAATAGAAAATATACGATGATAATGTAATCTAACAATGGATTAACTAGCATCCAATTAAAAAATATTGAGTAGTGTAATATTATTTAAAGTTACACTAATTGTAACTTGAACCCAATACAGAGAGAGAATTAAATTGCAATTATGGTCTCACTCCTTTTTTTTTTTTTGATAAAGGGTCCCACTCCTTTTTTCACCCCTTATTGTCTAAAATATTTTGCATTAATCATTTTTAATATCTTTGAAATTCATTGGAAACTGAAAATACAAATTTCTAAACACTAATGTTATACTATTACTATTCAATAATATTTTATCGGACACACCTTAGGTAAAATATATATTTATCATCAAACTAAGATACCACTAATGTAACTATTAATTAATTAATGTTATACCGTTATTGAATTATATAACATTAATAAAAATTTAAATTTTTATTAGATTAATATATTAAGATCACATTGTTGAATTGTGTGTTCTTATTAATATTACCATGAAGTTTAGTATTCATTCTACAAAATCATTTTCTATGTGTAATTTCAAATATTATATAAATAAATAATTATTGATCTGCAATCATCTTAAAGTTTTGCAAGCACAAAGAATATGAAGAAAAATACAATCAAGCAATGGACTTATCAATATAGACTTCCAATAAAAAGTTATTTACCAGTGTAATATATACATATGCTAAACCATGAACTAATTATAATAATATGCTTATAGATCATCAAAAAATAATAATATGCTTATAATAGTTGCACTACAAATAGGATTAAGATTACTTTGCTTATTTTGACTTGTATATGTTTAGACATGTAAAGTGACCTTTATTATTTGAATAATTTTAAAATTAAACAGTATTTATATGTCATAATTTTTAAAACTATTGTGATTTTCTAACTATAAGATATCTAATTTATTTAATGGACTAATATTGATTTAAAATGTTTGAAAAATATTAATTGAGATAGATATGATTAAAAAGATGGTTTCCATTTATTGATGAAAAAAAATTATTTTGAGTTATGTGAAGACTAACTTTTTTTTTTTTAGAATATTAAGTATTTTAACACACACACGAAGAGAGAAGAGAAAGTTTTAAAGAAATTGACAGTATTGTATATCCAAAAGAGCCTAACTCTTGGATACATAACACAGACTTTAAATCTCTTTAACTTACACTTATTTTCCAATGAAAGATTAACTTACAGTTTTTTCTTTTTGAGAAGTAAAGACTAACTTGATATAACTTTTGTTAGATAAAAATAACATTTTTTTTTATCATGTCATAGACATATTTACTATATATCTAATATACATATATATATATATATATATATTTTAACCAAAAAAAATATATATATATATATTGTAGGGACACAAAATTGGCCTTGGGTCCTAATACGTGACTGGGCCGGCCCAAGTGGCCTTTACAATAGAATTTGTAGAGAATGGGCTTAAAGCCTTGACCTCTTGGGGTTCTGAAAAGCTATGGAGTAAGGGTGAAACTCATCACTGACGTGCAGGGAGTTGAGGAAACGCCTCCGCCTCTCCTCGGATGTGGGCCGAGAGCCTCTGTCTGGGCCTTTCCTCCGCTGCCTTCAAGGTAGAGAGAGAGTCTTCTTTCTCTTCCTTTTGAGAAGTTCCGGATCCCCTTCTTGTGGCATCTCCTGTTCTATTTATACTCCCCTTCTCTGGTTACCACCCGTCTTGTCCCTGAAAACGCTCCCCAAGACTATAAAGCTGACCGCCGTCCCTTCAGAAGTCATCTCCTCATTAATGCGGCCAGGCGGGTAGGTGGAAGCCTTTAATGCGGAGGCAGTAACCTCGTGCAGGACACGTCCCGCTTGTTCCCCTTCCTCGGCGTCCCATTGAGGCGCCGGATGACTCACTGGGCTTCGGAAGCTCATCCGTTGGCATTGAGTCTCGTTCCTCAGCTCTAGCCCTTGCTGTTCGAGGTCATGTTATCCTCGGACACTGCCACGTACGCAGTGATCTGATCGATGGGCCTATGGGCCTTTGGGTTTTTAATAACCTCCTCCCTTTTTGTGGCTTCTTGGGCCGAACAGTGTCCTCGGGCCAGACCTAATGCCCATACAGCCATCCGGACGTCTCTGCCCCCACATATATATATACATATATGAGTCACGGGGTCAGATTCAAATTACATCTAATGTAAATCTAAGCGACATTACACCACTCTATAATTTTTCTTTAAAAGAATAGTTTGACAAATCAACTATTTGATAACATTTTCTCCTTATACCCTTCATCATTGCAAACTATCAAGATAATCAGTGATTAATGACTATCTCATCATATATATATTTTTTAAAACTTTAAAATATAGACAAAACTTGTATTTGTAAATCAAACACTAAATAATAACCGACTAATATGAAATTTGATATGCATGTTAAGATGAACAAAATTATGTAATCCAATGACCAAATTTTCAAAATATTAATCCTATAAAAAAAATTGCAAAAGCTACATTAAGTATAACTTAATCCTTATCCTATATATAATGAATATGCTATTCTTTTGTGTTTGGGTTTAAATTTTTAAAAGTATACTATATAGGAGTGTTTTTATTTATTTATTTATTTATTTTGTGGAGGAGAGAAGAAGATGAATTTGGACTACCTCTGTCCACTTTTTTTTTTTTTTTTTTCAAAAGTAAAAAAGCAATAATCAGCATGAATTCATAAAGATGCGATTCAGTGGGCCTGCGAGAATCAAGCCTCACATGAAAATGCTATTGCGATCGATAAGTCTTTCCCTTGTTCTCTATAGTCTATATCAGAATGTCTGCAATTTCCAAGGAGCATGCATGCGGTGGGCACAGCCTTCACTTCACTTAAGGACAAAGCTATCTGAGTAAATGGAGCACTACATGAGGTGCACACAAAATTATTGATGACTCCAAAATTATTGTGGGATCACCTTTGTCGCCACGTGAAAAAAAAAGTCTTTCTTTTGAAAAAAAGACCTTGTATTCTCCTGCAGAAGTCTCAAGAAAGTTGTTTTTGGAGGTAAAGGTTTTTTTTTTTTTTTTTTTTTGAGACAAGATTTAAAGTTTTCAAAACTTCTTTGTAATAATTACATCTTAGCATTATATCAATACACATGTAAAACTTATGACAATAATAGATTACAAACGTCACGTGAATGCTTCTTTTACTGTTTTTAGAGGTAAAATTTCATAGTGATCAGATCTAAAACTCTCACATCTGATTTGTAATGATTATATACACCTTATCATTGTACCATGTAAATTCTTGAGACAATAATAGATTGCAAGGAATCCAAAAAATGCAGACATTGATACGGGCATGACACAGCAACATAAGTAATTTTTGCAAAAATTATAACATAACACAATTGGTACGACACCAATATAATACTGGTATATATATCACAAGTACAGAACTCTCAATGAAGTGTCTATGCTTACTAGGACCCACGAATGCTTCACTATTTTTTTTTTTTTAATAATTTTTTCTGTTCTGATAAACATCAAAATCGTCACTAGATCATCATGTTCTCTTACTGTCAATTTTTGGCCACATTGAGCAACATAACACAGCCATCAGAGTTGAAATGTTGTCATGCCATTAGATATGGGAGGACGCCAAGTTGGACCAGCTTAACTATTCTTGCTAAGTAAGTGCTTACTGGCTGAACAAGACAGGTTGATCCACCATTTTTTGTCAGCAGAAAGATAAAGTGCCATTTTTTTTTTCTCCATAAGATAAATACCTTTAGGTAGGGAAGATGAGGACCATGGGGTGAGCTATCAAAGATCAAGTGCCGAAAGTACGTCAGCGTGTTAACCCGCAAAGCCATTAGTTGAATGCAACATTGCTCAATGACTACGAGTCAAAGCAGCAATCACCGCCCTTTGCTCCATTTCATTAATGCTGAGAACTTATTTATTTATTTATTTAAAATTAAATTAAAAAAATGTGCATAGACTAAATAAGTTGAATAAGATGAAAAATGATTCAATCTTACAATTGCCTTCATTTTGTTTTTAAAACCAACATATATATAAAATTTAACTCTTAGTTAATTTTGATTTATTTGAGATCCAAGAGTTCGAAGGAAGTAAAATTGTTTGATTTTTATAGTTAAATTTGACTGCAAATACATAAACTAAATTTGACACATTTATTTGATATAGTACAATATGAAAATCACTACTAAAGTTTGGACTAATTCTAGACACTATCAAGACTTTTTAGGAATACCCATTTGCAAACTGCACTAAATAAATCAAAGATTGCAGGGGACTTGTTTCAACTAATTCGGAATATAAAAACTCCAAAAACACAATAAATTTCATAAAATTTTTTAAAACTATTAAAATGGTAGGTTGTACATGATTGGAGTATAATAAAAGTGATTTCAATTATGGTCCTAATAAATTTTTTCCCTCATCAAAGTTTGTTACCTCAGCAAGTTGTCAAAAGAAATTGTAAAATTTGTTATTTATGTCTCATTGTTTCATTCAAAAATTAAAGTCTTTTAAGTTAGATGCTCCTATAATTCCTCGATGTCTATTACTGCCAAGTCTTTTCCTTAGAAAATTATTTGGAGATCCAAGGAACCTCCTAGAGTTACTTTCTTATCATTGACTATTGCATTGGGGGAAATTCTTACTATATATTAATAATCTGAAGAGGAGTGTATTATTGAGTTATATTAGTGTATATGTGTAAATGTCCCGGGCGGGGGGTGTTGGAGACCATTTACTTCTACAATCTCCTATAGCAACAAAATTGTGTACTATGGTACTTATCCCAATTTGGAGCTCATTGAGTTAGGGTTTAGTTTACCTCCAATATTTTTTTAATTGGAGGTGTCTTTTTGTTTTAAATACTCAATAGCAAGTAGTAATGGATTTTAATCTCCCATTTTACATAGTTAGTTGGTGATATGACAATTTCTTATTAAAATAAAAGAAAATTTCAGTTAAAAAAATACTTGAGATAAGACAAACCCATTAAATTATGCTATGAAAAGTTTTGAATATGCTCACATCTTGGTAAAGTCAATTCGGTAGTCATCAGAACATAGCAATTTGAAAAGCTATATCTCATTGTTTGATGAGGTGCACTAAGTGAGAATGGAATGCTAGAAGTATTGATAACTACGAACAACTATTCTCAACATTAGGTTTTTTTTTTTTTTTTTCCCAATCTTTATTGATTGTTTTCTAGCTAGCTTGGGGTCCTCTTCCTTTATTTCTCTTTCAAATATAGTTGACCATTTTATCTTGAGAGCTTGATTGTATTACTTATAGAATACTCCTTGTGTACTTGGACTTTTTTTTTTTCAAAGTAATGTTATATATCAAAAACCAATATCACCCATAAAAATAAAGGTCACGTGCACGTTTTGGATTACTTAAGACCACAAATTAGTTTTTTTTTTGGGGGGGGCGGGGGGAATTGCGTGGTCAAACTTTTTTTTTTTTCGTTTTTTTTTTCAGGGAATTGCATAGCCAAACTTAAGTGATGTTTATACAAAGAAAACAAAGTGAATATAAAAAATAAATAAATAAATAAATAAATAAATAAAATAAAATAAAATCTAAGCGTGCTTACCATTTGCTCCAAACTTAGGGCGATTTGTATTTTACGCTAATTCAAATTTAGGGACACAATTGAAATTTTTTTTTACTTATAATTCAAGAACCCAAATGGTATTTTCAACTTTTACAACTTTCTTTCTCTTTTTCACCCTCTCTAAAAGCTAGAAAGAAATAACTTGAGCAATATATTACATCGTACAAACAATCAAGCAGCTCTAGTCTAACTCAGTGATTTAATGATGGTTGGTGTCGGCGTTGGTGGTTGTACTGAAAGAGCTTGCATTGGCCGAGGCAACGAAGCTGGCTTCACCTTCTCTTTCTCTCAACGGAACTATGTCCTTACCCTTGGAAGCCATTTCACTTGCTGCTGCCTCTGATTCCTCTCTGAACTTCTTGTAGATATCACCTTTGTAAAACTTGGTTGTCCTTAGAACCAAAAGAATAGAAACAAGGAACCCAAACAACGCTGCAGCGGTGATTATAATGAAAGCCATTCTATAGCAGTGAGCACCCGTGCATATCAATTCCTTCCCATCCTCTCTTTTGACGCCTAAAGCTTCCATTTGCTTCAAAGCCTCCTTATCATATAAACTACCGGCCACTCTCACATTGAGAATGTAAGACCCAACTGGGCTTGCAAAAGCACCAAAATTGTACAAAGTGGAATAGTACTTGAGGCCAAAGATCTCAGATATGATTGCGAATATTAAAGGCCATTGTGCACCAAAGCAGAACCCAATAATCACTGAAGCAAAGTAAAGAGAGTATGGGACTGGAAAGGCGATTAAGAGATGGCCAACACAAGAGAAAAGGAGGACAAATGTAAGCAGTAGGGGACGAGGGAATTTGTATTTGACTAAGAAGAATTCAGAAGCAAAACCAGTCAAAGCTCGTCCTAGATAATTCCAAATGCTAACGAGTGATACAAAGGTTGTGATGCTCTGAGCTGGATAGCCTAGTGACTTACCAATCTGACCCAAGTTGTCAATGGCTGTTAAAGTCCCACCAACACCAGAAGTTGTGGCTACAAACAAAATTAACATGTCGATGCTGAATAGTGCTTGTAATATTGTGTAGTCTTCACCTCTATCTGGGGGCCTGAATATGTTGCTGAAGCAAGAATCTGGCTTTCTTTCACCCGATTGTGCTTCAATTGGGGGCAGTACTGTTTGCTCCAATACCTGTGGCTTTTCAGCTACTACTTTCACTTGTACAGGATCATTTATGGGGTGCTCCTTTCTCCTCCAAATTTTGGATTCTTCTTTCATAACTATTACAAGTGGGAGAAATAGTAAAATAACAACAACACAAGCACTTCCAGCATATTCAATTCTATTAAACCTGAGCTTGTTTTGTATGATGATCAAAGTCATGAGAAACCCGGCAAGGCCAAGTGAAATATAGAGGAAATTGTAGAAAACTTTAAGTTCGTTGGATTGCCGAGCTGTCTTTATAATCCGAACTGTTCGTAGAAAGACAAAGGACACAGCTGCCGGAACCCAAGCAATTAACAAAATCAGAGCCTTTGAGTTATCCCCATAGAGAGCATGGTAGAGTTGTGTCATAATAGCACCACTTAGACCAACAAGACCCTTCAGAAGGCCTATAACACTGCCTCGGCTTTCTGGGAAGGTCATAACAGAAGTGACTAAAGCTCCAGTATTTGCAAATGACTGTGAGTTTGCACCGATGAATATATATAGACACATTTGCCAGAAGTGGGGCTTGGCAATATGGCCTGTGACACTAAGCCATATCATGAGGTACCCAAATAAGTTCAAGATTGCCCCAATTAAGAGGACCACCCATGGGGGTGAGATCTCGTTGATAAGCCCAGATAGGATTCCAAGGTTTGCACCCGTGTCCTTGAAGAAGCTGATCAGATTGAGTGATGTTTGGTCGTAGCCTAAGGATGATTTTATTTCGTTGGAGTATACACCAAATATGTATGTTGAACCTGAGACAGACATGATTAACAACGACGCAAAGACCAGGAACCATCGACCTAGGATCACGTGCAAGGCGAAGCTCTTCATGGCCCTCCAACCCCCACCACCACCTCCGAACTCAGCAGCCACCATTTTCTTTTATCTTTAAGGTTTAAGATAAGCACACTCTAGGCATGGACTTACTTATGAGGAGGGAGTTAAGTCCTTGCTATTTATATAGGATTGTGTATCTTATTTTATATTCTTTCAAGGCCTTTAATGGCATCTATTTATATGGGTGCATGGTGGGCGAATGTAAAATATCAGTTTTGTTTGAAAAGGATATTCATGTAATATACTTATATGCCAAAATATTTTTTTCACACTGTTTTTTCACACACAAATACACTCAATATTTACAATTATATGTTTTGATATACACATTTTAAAACACAAAAATATAATATTTATACATTTAAATTATGGAAAGTGAATTAATGTACACAAAAAATGTGAAATAAATTGCGTGAGAGATTATTACCTTTTCTGTAATTCGAGAGGTCTAGAATCAAATTGGAATAGAGAAGAAGAGGAAAATTACAGTCCTATCTCTCTGTCTCTCTTATTCTTAAAAATAGTTAACATCCCCTTAAAAAGAATTGTGATCTTTGTTAGTAAAATCTTAGAAATACTCATAAAACTATCCTCTATTCCCAAGCCTAACTTTGGTTTTCTTTTCTGTATCAAATAATTGAGTTTCAAATATGAGGAATGACCGAATGAGGCGACAGCAGTCCCAATAGGATGTAGGTGTGCCGTGTCACGTGTGGACGGTTTCTAAGATCAAGTACTAGAAAATGATATTATATATGAGACTTTTTCACACACATCCAGTTGTAAGATACTTAAAAATTGACAGGCACTACTAAAAATGATTTCCATTAATTTCCTTTAGTGATAAGAACTAATTCATCAGCATAGAAAATCGGAAGGCAAAAAAAAGTCAAAGAAATAAAAGAGGCCATCCACATGTGTGTTTGGACCACGTTATCTCCAAGATTAATATAGGTTACAATGTCGGGCTCTTGATAATCAATGCACAAGGCCATTAATGTTTTGCCGCCTGGAAATAAATTTTTGTAGCTTTAAAGAATTCAGACTACAGAGCTCTTGGTGAGCTAAATTCTTATTAATTTGTTGCTTACCAATGAATCTGGGTTAGTTCCCACAGAATCTGATTTAATAAACAAATAGCTAAAATTTTGAGAGTAAGCTATATTGAGAGATAGATTTTTTTTTTTTTTTTTTTTCTAATCAGAACAAGATACTAATTAAATTTTGGTGGTATAAACAGAAATAGAACTCCAAATTTTTTATTCTACAACAAAAAACTCTACCAATAGAATTAACTAAACCCACTCTAAAGTAAATAGATTTACAAAACAAGACCCATCATTGACGCGGAAAGCATGGTTGGCAGTTGGCATTGCCCACTCCATTCCTTGTTCAAAGTTCAAACAAATCAAAGCCCAAATTCCTAAGATTTCTCTCTATTTTTTTGTTACTTTATTCCCTCGATACAAATCACATGAATTTCAAAACTTTTTGTATGTATAACTCATGGAGTTTAGCATAAAAAAAAAAAAAACCTCATCGAAGTACGTTGCAGCTAATTGTAATGTAATTAATCGTGCATGTGAAAATTTTGAATGTAAGATGGGACTTTATTTATTTTATTTTGTTAAACTAAGCTGTCTGACCTATTATTAATATATGGAAAATGCTAACAAATGCCCTTAGGGCATTGGTTAACAATCCATTTGAGGAAAGTTTTTATGGGAAAATGAAATAAAGCAATTAATGTTTTGACAGTTTTTTTTATTTCACATAAAAGTGGTGTAAAAACTTTCCTAAAATGGATTGTTAACTAATGCCCTAAGGGCATTCGTTAGCATGACCCTTAATATATATACAATAGGCATAGCATGTTAGGTTTAATTGTTTATACTAGGCATAAAGATTCAGCTTATTGAGGTCGCTTCTCTATTTCGCAACTTCTTATTGATACAATGTATTATATTATAGCTTTTTGGGTCATGCTAACGAATGCCCTTAGGGTATTGGTTAACAATCCATTTTAAGAAAGTTTTAACATGCTTCCATTAATTGTTTATTTCATTTTCCCATAAAAATTTTCTTTAAATGGATTGTTAACCAATGCCCTAAGGGCATTCGTTAGCATTTCCCTAGTTTTTTTAGCTAAATACGTTTTGCTGCTTCCAATGTTCTTTTATGGGGCCCCAATCTGGTTTCAATCAAAGACTGGAAACGTTTGGCAGAGTAGAAAGTCTTCAAAATAACCACGCAAATACCATACTCTATGAGGACAATGTTTGTGACTCTTTTAGAATAAGTCATCCAACTCTGTCAAACATCGTTGTAATATGTAATTTTAGAGTCAGACGAAAAACCCTCACATGCATTTTTTGGTGTCCTTATCCTTTGCAGTGTGAGCTTTGGCCAGCTCTCATGCTTCTACCAACACAAATTTATTGCCCATTTATGCAATTATAAAGCCAAGAATAATTGCCAGCCGGCCTACTATGCCAAATTAAAATTTTAGCACATCATGGGACTAGGAATGATGTGATAATCTAATTGTTTCTTTCTTTATGTGTAGAATCCGACGATAAAAAAACAAACAAGCAATTAAAAAATTGTAAGTAGTAAAAAAAAATTGTAAGTCTAGGTAAAATATTGTATGGAGTAAAAAAAAAATTTGTTAAGTCCATGTAAACAATCCAACCAATTTTGTCATATTTTTCCTAGTAAGTAACAAAAAAAAATTGGAAGTCCATGTAATAGTAACAGACAATCAATCACAATTTATCACATAAAACAATTTGGGCAAAATGTATGTAAAAGACTAAAAGTAAATGATAGTAGCATTATTGATTTAATAGATACTCAAGATATAATGTTTTGAGTCCCAAAATTATACATATATATAGCCCTATGAAATGAAAGTTAATCCCCCCACCCCACCCATAAAATAATAATAATAATATAATACAATGGCCTGCTGACCCATACATGTGGGCCTGTGGCCCACTTATAAAACAAACAAACAAAAGATCCTCATTATAAAAGATCCTCATTAAATATCTAAAAGCTTGCTCCCAAATTAAAAAATCCCTTAAAGCTTTTTTTTTTTTTTTTAAATTTTATGGGAGGGACAAAATCCCTTAAAGCTTGGTCCCTATGCTCACTCCTAACATTAATAAAAAGAAGTCACATCATTAATTTCACGACTAATAATTGGAGCAATAAGATAATGTCAATATTAGAATTAAAGGTGACACATGACTATGTTTTGTACTATCCATGTTAAAGAAAAATGGGTCAAGGCAGACAATGTTCTGACATATTTGATAATAATAAAAATTCTCATTATAAAAGAGAAAATGACAATAATGAATATTCAGATTAGTCTTTTATCTTGTATTTCTATGAGTAGTTATAACCTTGTGTTAGAAATAAAATAACATTAGTTTGACCATTCTAATTGACAAGTTGGGCAATAACTCTCCACAAATTAAGATTGTACCGGCCAAACTTTCTCTTCTTTTCTTTTCTTTTTTTAACAAACATACACACACATAAGACTAGTGAGAGAATTGGGTTTTAAAACAAAGGTACACTATGAACTCTATTTAAAAATAATAATATTTATTTCTAACACAAAAATACACCATAAATTTTATACAAAATGAATTTTTTTCCAAAATAAATATAAAAAATGTTGTAATAATTATTTCATAAAAAAAATTTCATATTTTAAATTTTAGTGTATATCTCATCTTTCAACAATATGAATTTCTGATTTTCTGATGAACTCCAAAACTTATAATTTTTTGGTAAAGGATAATCAGATTGTGCTAAACCAATGTGACAAACATTCTGACTCACATTGATTGCTCCTCTTTACTGTCAACAAGTTGAATTGTTCAAAAATGTATCGCTATCAAGGTCATATGTATCAAATAAAAACTAAATTATTAGTGTCCATGTTGGGTATCGATGCGTAACATTTTTATTTTGTAATGCAATAAATAGTTTGTGCATTACAATAACCTCCAACTATAAATAACAAGAGCTTGATTCCTCTCCAACGAGATAGGACAAGTAAGTCTAGCCCTTGATAACAATACAAATTAACTCCATACGTATTTATAGCATGGTTAAGTCTCTCTTAAGTGTGTAAAAAAGTTAGTACTTGAAAAAAGAAAAAAAAAATGGAGGGTGGGTTTTGTAGCAGAACTTGTAATGGTGAAAGGGTCAAAATGAGCTTTTTGCCCTTTTCACAAAAAAAAAAAAAATCAGCAAGTTGTCTTCTTTCCCAAAATAATTAGAGAAATGTTCCTTTTTTGAAACTCTATTTTCTCAGAATTGAGTTAAACCCTATAGCGACGTTTTAAAGAGCCTATAGTGACATTTTAAAGACCCTATAGTGACATTTTGTAACTCAACCTCCATGAAATCGAGTTATAGGTAAAAAAAAAAAAAAAAAGGAGAAAAACTTACGTCTAACTCAATTTCGTAGAGGTCGAGTTACAAAACGCCGCTATAGATCCTTAAAACGTCACTATAGGTTCCTTAAAACGTCGTTATAGGGTTCTAGAATTTTTTTTTTTTGAAACTCGATTTTGAGAAAATCGAGTTTTTAATGAAGAGCATTTCCCTAATTAGTTTGGAAAATGAGCATTTACCCATTTTCGCCGTTTGGAAAGACATAAGGGGCTTCAGCTTGCAAGTGCTTTTAGGCCGATGGTTAATGGTATTTGCATCACTCTTGATCATCTGTGTGACAGGAACATCTAACATGTTTGGTTTATACTCCAACGACATTAAATCAACCTTTGGCTATGATCAAACCACCCTCAATTTGCTTGGTTTGTTCAACGATTTGGGTGGCAATCTTGGGATCTTGTCGGGGCTAATCTACGAGGTTGTTCCACCATGGGTGGTTCTCTCCATTGGCGCAATCATGAATTTCTTGAAGCTATTTCATCATATGGCTCACTGTCACGGGTCACATTGCCAAACCCCATGTATGGCAAATGTGTCTCTATACATTTATTGGTGCTAATTCAGTCATTTCCTAATACTGGAGCATTAATCACCTGTGTTAACAACTTCCCTGAGAGCCGTGGCAGTGTCTTAGGCCTCCTCAAAGGGTTAATTGGTCTAAGTGGTGCTATTATCACACAGCTCTACCATGCTTTTTATGGGGACAACTCGAAGGCTGTCATCTTGCTAATTCCTTGGCTTCCACCCGTCATTTGCTTGGTTTTTCTCCCAACAATCCGGGTCATGAAAATTGTTCAACAACCAAGTGAGGTCAAAGTTTTCTATAATTTCCTATACATTTCACTTGGTCTTGCTGGATCTCTTTTGGTTATAATTATATTACAGAATAAGTTCAGTTTTACAAGAATTGAGTATGCTGGAAGTGCTTCTATCGTTTTGATATTGCTTTTCCTTCCACTTGTGATTGTCATAAAGGAAGAACTAAAGCTCTGGAAAATAAAAGATCAGAGCCTCAGTAATCCTTCCCAATTGGAAATGGTTATTGAAGATGCACCAGCAACTTCAGAGGGATGTGGTTTCTTGCATGAACAATATATTCAAGCCACCGTACAGAGCCGAAGACTTTACGATACTACAAGCAATTTTCAGCATTGACATGTTAATTCTACTCGTTGCGACGACTTGTGGCATCGGAGGGGCGTTAACTGTCATCGACAATTTAGGGTCAGATTGGAGAGTCATTAGGCTATCCAACTCATGGCATCCCAAACTTCATCTCACTTGTGAGCATATGGAATTACCTTGGACGAGTTGTAGCGGGCTATGTTTCTGAAATCTCGTGGGCAAAGTACAAGTTTCCTCGTCCTCTAATGCTCACTATGATAATTTTTTTCTCCTGTGTTGGCCATGTTCTCATCGCCTTTGCTGTCTCCAATTCTCTCTGCTTCAGTGATTATTGGATTCTGCCTTGGAGCGCAATTACCACTATCGAGTGCAATCATTTCAGAAATATTAGGCCTTAAACACTACTCTACTTTGTACCATATTGGGTCCATTTCGAGCCCAGCTGGGTCCTACATATTTAATGTGAAAGTGGCGGGCCATTTATATGACAAAGAAGCTTTGAAGCAGATGGATGCTCTGGGTCTCACAAGCAGGGCAAGAGGTGAATTGCAATGGAGTGAACTGTTATAAATTGGCTTTTATAATAATCATTGTAGCAACATTGTTAGGGTGTCTTGTCTCATTTGTTTTGGTGCTTCGGACGAAAATTTTTTACAAAGGTGATATCTACAAGAAATTCAGAAAGGAAGCAAAAGAAACTGGCAGTTAGATGACATCAATTGAAGTGGCATCACCGCAGAAATCAAGTTGGAAAAAGCTGTTACTGCCACTACTGTCCTGTTGACGCTGCCACTCAAAAGCAATAATCTCTTTTCAAATTACATCTGCCAAATTGTAAATTAGCTCACTACGGTACCTCTATAATTCCTTCCATTCCTTTGCATCTTAATTCAATTCAGTCATGGATCCTGACCTTTCAATTACAGTCTCCAACTCATTGTGTAACTGAGAGTTTGGAATTCATGTTCCATCTCTAGTTTGTAGGAAGTGGAGATAGATCAATTTTCACTTCAAATTAGTTTAGGGCCTTGAAATGGAGACTAATGAAGTGTAGAAGACATGAGAAGAGCCGAACCTGATAATAGCCATAGATGATGACTTCCATACATTCATTAAAATCTCATATCCTGAAATTACTTAAAAGCAAGAAGCAAGCAAGAGAACTATTTAAGGTAGCATCCATCAATCTCACAACTACAAACTGCCCCCATCACATGGATTCGAATCAGAAAACCTGAGTAGCTGGTGTAAACAGAAAATCACTGGTAATTAAAAACAGAACCTGTCTCAGTACCGATCGTAAGCTGGACGACCACTCCCTCTAGGGCGATCGTAAGGACCAAGCCTGTCCCTATAGCTTCCCCTGTCAAAACGGCCTGGACGTCCACTTCCATACCTGTCACCAACACCTCTTAGGCCTCCATCCCTGTCATAACCTTTGTCTTTGCCATACCCATTTTGAGGTGCCCGATCCATATACCTCTCACCTGCAAAGCGATCACCACCAGGTGGGTATCTTTCATGGCTATATCGATCACGGTTCCCGTACCTGTCATCTCTGCTATCAATACGGTCCCTGTCTCCATAGTGCCCCCCATCATAACGGTCATCAAAACGGTCTGCCCCAAAGCGATCTCCATGGCCACCAGCTCCACCAAAGCTTGAATGTGACGAGACCCGGCCACCTCTACCACCATCATCTGAAGGACATTCACGGGCAAAATGTCCTGGACGGCCACACTTGAAGCAGTCAGTACGCCCTGCAGATCTGTCTCCACCCCTGTAACTGTCCCTACCACCAGACATATGGTCCCTATCATAGTCATAACCTGGACCTTGACCACCCAATTTTGGTTTTGCCTTGTTAACAGAGATGACTTGACCATCTAACTCCCGGCCATCCATATCCCTAATAGCCTCATCCATAGCTCGACGATCAGCAAAGGTAATGAATCCAAATCCACGAGGACGACCAGTATCCCTGTCCACCATGACCTACGCAGAAATCAAACATTAGTCCAATTATGACATTTGAACAGATCCGCCCCATGTCTAGTAATGACCAGTCCAACAGCAAAATGGTTCATAAGAGAGTTGTTTGAGTATTCTTGAGACTCTTCACAGCACAAACTTTGTCAGCATTTCAATCACAAGAATCATCCAGAAATACACAATTAATAACAAAAAGATTATCTACTTTAAAAAAAAAAAAAAAAAAAACAACAACAACAACAACAACTACTAACAAGAACTTTGTTCAAGGTGAATTTAGATTGATATATACTGAATCACTGATATTGATAACAAATGCAGTATCACCTGCTCATTGTTCACCATTATTAATACCAACAATATGCCATTAAGACACAAGAATCAAACCAGGTATCAAAAGTTTCAAATCTAGAACGTTTATTATTACAACTGCCACCAGATAATATCAGCTATAAACACAGTATTAGAACCTATGACCATCAATACAGCAATAAGTTCACCCTATGCACTAAAGATCAAAATCGTATATAATCTAACTCCCCAAGAAAAATCCCTCCCATGCCAAGCCATGCCTATGCTTCAAATCACAACATATAATCTTCAAGCACCCCCCCCCCCCCAAAAAAATGGATTAAATCATTACTTAATGTAAACAGGTATTATGGATCTGAAAAATTTTTAATTAAAAAAAAGCTAATGTGGTTTCTCCATTTTCATCCTCCTTTTAATTATAAAATGGTGTATTTGTGGTGAAACAAATATGTCACAATGCTTTAGATAGGAGGTCACACTAACTCAAGGGTTAGCTGACATAGCTCTATAAGTAAAAATATGACAGTGCCTCAGCTGGAGGTCACATCCATATTATCAAAACATAGATTCATCTTGTGAATCAATTTATCTAGTATCGTGCATCATATCATGTTTGCAAGACACATGAAGAGTTTACAAAATTTATATTAAAAATATATATAAATATACAATTTTTTTATCAGTAATATATATATATATATATATATATATATAAATATAGATATACACATTGAAAGACATATTTATTACACACTTAGGATATAATCAATTAGTATCATTTTGTCATCAATGTCTTTTTTTTTTTGTTATAAAAATGAAAATGTGACAACAATAAAATGTCACTATGAACAAACAATGCACGCAACAAAAACAGATCCAATCTAGCCTAATGTAAAATTCAAGGTAGTTGAACATTATGATTAACGACTCATAGCACACCACAGAACACAAACTAGGGCAATAAGGTTGTTTGACCATATTATTAATGAGCAGGGATGATTTCAAGGGTCCTAAAAAATATTTTGCCAGGGTATCATGACTTATAAGGCTCTCACCCCAAGTGTTTGCTTGTTACCCATCTACGAAGATTGCTAGAGCGAGGACACCATATCAATGTTAATCAACACTTGAGGCTGCCATTACCTCATGCTGAACTAGGGAAACCTCTGTCCAAAGGACTAATAACACCTGGCTAATACCATCAACACCGTCCATGGCCACGCCATGAAAAACCACCAATCCCGGCTCATCAGACCATGATTCCAAACATATTATTTCATTGAGTGCCAAACGATACAGACCAATATACTAATTCATTATGATTTCTACAATACACGGCTATGATCATCTAATACACAGGTGTTTGTGATTACATGTAAAATTCAAAACTTTTTCTAATTGATTTTATACAGAGACTCAATGAAAGCTATTCTAACAAACAGGGTTGGCTTCATTATGTTATTAAATTCAAGTAATCTTCTATCAAAACAATAGTAACTAGTAAGGATGAAGGATAAACCTAGATGCATAGGTATATGTACGGAAATCCTATCTCAAAAGAATAATGACACCCTAGATAAAGAATCGGACATTTATTAATCAAATTATTGACTCCATCATAGTCTGATAGATCTTTGGAAGAACTAATTAATCAAACATGTAATACTAGCTATGGTCACACTAACTTGAGGATCAGCTCTATCAGTACATGTAGAAGCCACTTACTAGAAAAGCCTTCACTACACTACTCAGATCACATATGCTACCTGGCATGTATCTGTAAGGGAAGAATTGTGAACTATTAACAAACCAAATGGTTTCTGCCTTTTTCCTATCCTTGGCAAAACATAACAACCGACAGTTTGCACTCTTACTCTTTCTAGTGGACCCAACATAAAGCAACATATGATTGGATCAGCAACACAATGCAATGTTATTCCAATCCATGAAAAAAAGCAAATTATACAAATGTTCCTAAGATGGCCAGTCTAACTCTCTGACAAGAGAATGTATTAGCTAAACCTAATATAATTTACATCTGTTGAAATCTAGGAAGCACAGACACGGATACAAGTACGGGTACGATATGAGCTGAAAAATTATAACATGACACAGTGGGTATGACATGGGTACGGCGCCCCAAATGAAGTGTCCATACTTCCTAGGTTGAAAGCAACAAAGAATAAACATGTTAATCTTTGGGACAACAAGCACCCACAATTAAAAAGTGCCTGAAATTTGGTCTTAAAAGAGTTCAAAACTTCCCATGAAGCAAAATAATCTTAAAATTGGAATTACAATTTACACACTAAATAAAAGGACCCTTTTATATAAAAACCCCTAAATTCAGTTAACTATAATCCAAATCTAGCTCTAATATCACCAACCACTACCATATATGCCACCAAAAAAAAAAATGTCAAATTGAGATTTCAAAAAAGGTAAAACTGTGATTATACAAAAACCCAGATTCCATAGAGAAACAATAATTATGTTAAAAAAAAAAAAAAAAAGAGAGAGGAATGAGAAGCATAAACATACCAAAGATTCAAGAATTTTGCCATAGCGAGTAAAAGCATCTTCAAGCTGTTTCTCAGTGGTCTCCCAAGCTAACCCTCCTACGAATATGCGATTCTCGTCTCTCCCAGCCATCTACGTTTACATAATTATATAAATTCAAACAAACCAAAGTAAATAAACAAATCCCAGAATTTAAAAAAACCAAACAGAGAGATAGAGAGGATGAAAAACCTTGGAGGAGGAGAGCAGAGAGAATGATGAGATTTGTGATGTGTGTCAGTGTTGGTAGCCGTACGAAGAAGAATGTTGAGAGAGAGAGAGAGAGAGAGAGAGAAAGAAACCCTAAAAAATAAAGCGTCAACGGTGAGATTCAATTTCCCATGATATGTGATATAAGCGATGAGTGATGTGAACGAAAGAGAGAAAGATCTGGTAGAGGCTATAGCTGCTGCTAGATTAGATATTTGTACGGCACGTCGATCTGTTTAATTGTTTTTTCGCTATAATAAGTAAGGTGTCGTTTGGTACCGTTTCAATTTTTTTTTTTTTTTTTAAATGTAAGGGACAATTTTTATTCTCAATCTAATAAAATAAAATGCTCGTGGGAAGGAAGGAATAGGGATCTCTCTTTTTAATTCACATAATTTTCTTTTATTCTTTTCTGGTTGTTTGTTTAGATTAAAATTTTTTCTATTAATTTATTTTTATGCAGAAAATCATTAATTTTTTTTTTGAAATTTTAAATAATTGTATGAAACAAAAAATTTATTAATGATAACAGGTCATAAATTAAAAATATATATTTTCTGTTTTTTTTTTTTTAAATTGAGGGCATACATTAGAAAAAACATTAAATACATTTGCTTCGCATTCAAAAATAAATAAATAGCATTCATTGAGAGCATGCCCAGGGGAGAGTACAGAACCTTTTTTTTTTTTTTTTTTGGAGTTGAGAAGAAGAGAGCATAAACTGTAGGTGGCATATGAGAGTAAAAAGTTAGAGGTGATACAGACACCCACGGAAACCATAATGATGGACCTATATGACATGTGGGTGGTATAAATTGGTTACATGTGCGGTGCGGTTTAAAGTTTAGCCAAAACCATAACCGCACCGCACCGCACCTCATTTTTGCTCTATATATGCTGCGGTGTATAAGATGCGGTTTGAATGATTTGAAATTGGTATATTTTTCAAAATTTGGGCTTTTTCTACTCAGCCCAAAACTAATTTTTTCCTTTGTTTTAGTCTAAGTTTTAAACTATTAAGCTAGTTTTTCTTTATTTTGGGTTGGCTTTCCTAATCAACACTTGCTAGGATTATCAAACTTTTTTTTAACTAGGGTTATTAAACTATTAATAATATATAATATAAAAATAATGAAAAAATATTATATATAGAGACGGTGCGGTGCGGTGCGGTTTGTGCGGTTTGTGCGGTTTTCTTATTTAAAACCGCAAACCGCACTTGCGGTGCGGTGCGGTTATGTCATTTTGCGGGCGGTTTTGATGCGGTTTGTGCGGTTTATGCGGTTTGGTGAACACCCCTAATGGACCTATATGACATGTGGGTGGTATAAATTGCTGGTCAATAACCAAGTGTCAACTCCTCTTTTCACTCTAAGATTTTCTTTTTTTGAGATTTTCTAGGTGAAATTTACTCTATTAATATGAATTGTTTATATATATATATAATATAGAAATTCTACTATAATCTAAACTAAATGTATATGTCTGTGAGATTTCTTCCTAGAGACCTGAACCTCAGCCCTTACTTTCTACACTCCACAAGCACTTATACTTGTAAAGTGACCATAGCACCAAAGATGTGCGGTCGTTTAGATAAAGTTTGTTAATCTTGATTTTTTGCACCGTTGTTATGTACATGCATGGACTAGAAAATGAATTAAATTAATTAATTTCCTACTCTACTCTATGTTTATATATGGAAATAAAAATTGATGGAACCACTGAAAATCCAAGAAACCTAACAAAGGGAATGATATGTTTTTGTTAAAGCTCAAAAGCCAACATGTGAGTAAGTTGGGATACGGAGATCAAATGATTTTCAAAATGTTCTTCTAAATATATTAACCATTAAAGAAATATTTTTGTAGATGGTGAAACAAACAACCTAGCCTAATCTAGATGAGCATGGGTTAAAATTAAGGCCCAATATAACTAATTTGTAGAGGTGGATTGTTAAGGTCAACCCTCCAAGCCATGGTAGCTTTGGTTTAGTACTTTAAAGAAAGAAAATTGGCTAAGACAGTAGTTTTAATAGAGAATAATAAAAAAGAAATAGAGATTCTTTTTCAAGTTTTTCCTCGAGCTAGCCAAGGAGCAATAGTTCTTAGGATATATACTTCTCGATTTCATAGTTCTCTCTCTCTCTCTCTCTCAGTTTTTTTGGTCCCCATTTCAGGAGGATCTTCCTTCCTATATATAACTGCTTAGATTACATCTCAACCCTCCACTTGGACCATTGTTGATTCCTCTTTAGATACTTGTCCCATCGCTGCTTTGCTGGTGGTGGTAAAGTAGATTGCAGGTTGTAGGGGCATCGTTCAAGGGTTATTCGTCCATTAATGCAGCAAACTGAGTTGGTATAGTGCATTAAATGTGGAGATAATAGGTGCTTTATCTAGAAGTTTCCTCCTTCTCTTGCTTGCATGCCACTACTTCCTTTCTCGGCCTTCAACCTTCTGGCCTTGGTGGTTTGTCTCTAGTCTCCCGAGGAGTATATGCTCCTCAAGCTCCTCGAGTAGGCTACCTTCCTTAGTTTCACTGATTGGACTTTCCATGATTGTACTGGGCCTAATCTGATGAATAGTTGGGCCCAGTTGCTTCTCGGGTTGATTCCATTTGACAATCCTCTTTTCTCGGGCTTCCCCCTCCCACAATTTTCATACATCATTTAGAAGTCATATCTAAGAGTTTTTGGATTAGCATTTTCATACATAATAACAAAGTTAATGCATTTTTAAAATTAGGTGTCCTTGTGCATAAATTAAATTCGTATTTTGATTCATGCTATTTTATTGTGTTTTGAAGTAAAATTCGTTGTGATATTAATGTCAATCTAGATTTTCGTGATGAGTGGTGAATGTTAATTCCATAAATTTCCTTTTTATTATGTTTTGTAGATGCTTCTAGTCAATTGTGTGGTTGATAAATAGACTATTCATATTGGCATCAATTGTCATAATTTTTAGCACCTTTTGTCAAGGATTTTAAAAATATGAAATTTTAGCTTTACGACATTCATTTTACAGCTAGAACTTTATAATTTATAAAGGCACTCTATTCTACTGAGAGAGAGAGAGAGAGAGAGAGAGAGAGAGAGAGAGAGAGAGAGAGAGAGAGAGAGAGAGAGAGAGAGAGAGAGAGAGAGAGAGAGCTGGACTGAAATGGATCGAAATACTATGCTGATGTGACTGAAGAATAATATAATAACAATAAATACTACACTTCGACATTTAAATATTACTAGTCGCAAACTCACTCGATACATGGAAAATGTAATATGATTATTTTATAAGAATATAATGTAAAATTTGCATTTTAAAATTATGTTCTAATTTTATAAGTTTTAAGTAGAAACATACAATATATTTTGCGTTCAAAAATAATATGTGTGTGTGTGTGAAAAATTAATTTAATATAAATATTTAAATTACATTTTTAAAATAGTTTTTTATATAAATGGAGAAGATGTTATTAAAAGGATTTTTTTAATATACCATAATCGGTTTACTAATTTGAATATATATATATATATATATATGTATGTATATGAAAAACTTAATTTAATAAAAAAATTTAAATTACATAAGTAAAATATTGTTTTATATAAATGGAGAAGATGCTATTAAAAGGATTTTTTTTGACATATCATAATCAATTGACTAATTTGAACATATCCAAGAACATTAAAAAAAAGTATACCACCAATTCCATGGAACATGTGTAACATGTCATATTAAGTTTTAAATATTATATAAGTTAAGAATAGTGGCATTTTTTTTTTTCTTTCCAAATATAAGTATAATACCTATATTATTGAAACTTGAATTTTAAGGTAATCTTGTGAATATTTATCATTTTTACTATTGTTTTAGGGTCAATATCTTTAATTTCTAATAACTATTTTGTTTGTATTTCTTATTCCAAAACTAAATATTTTGGCCTAAATAGAATAAAATTTCATACTTTTCAACCTAATAGACTTAGTAGCTATAACTACTTGCTTTCCTGTTAGCTACTATTGACTTTATCTGGACCATGTATAAGTCAACAGCCTATTTTTGTATTTTTTCTTTTATTATCTAATGCTTGTTTATCTAGTATTAAAAAAAAATTAATTTTTTAGTGCAAAATTGGAAAGAAAACCTACAAAAAGAATTAATTTAAGGCTCAATTAGTCCAAATTAGTCCAAAAATGAACCTAAGTGAACTGGATTAACCAAAGTGAATTGCTATAGACCAAAGTGGACTGAGTAGACCCAAGTAGACCAAAATGGACTGAAGTTGACTGAAAGGACCAAAGTAGATATAAATAGAGCTATTAGTCCATAATAGACAAAAGTCGGCCAAATTGACGAAAGTAGACTGAAATAGACCAAAATAAATCACTTAGACCGAAGTGGATCAAATAGACCCAAGTGGACCAAAAAAAATTGAGATGCACTAAATTAACCAAAGTGGACTCAAATAGACATATTAGTCTAAAATGGTCCAAAGTAGACCTAAGTGAACTGAATTGACCAAAGTAGACCGAAATGGACCAAAGTGAATCACTATAGACCCAACTGGACCCAACTGGACCAAAATGGACTAAAATAACCAAAGTAGATCAACAAAGTCCAAATTGGACCGAAGTTGACTGAAATACTTTGTTGATATGACTTAACAAAAGCGTAACAACAATAAATATTACACTTTAACTCTTTTATATATATATATATATATGGTAAAAGGGGAGGTATTCACTTATCACAACTACAATTAGTATTCAACTTTTATTGTAGAGTATTTAATATTTTGGTAACAATAAATAAATAATTGATTATTAAATAATTCACAATTCTCATAGACTGTACCAAAGTTCTTACAATTTTACATTAAATGATTTTTTTTTTTTTTTTGTGTGGGTATTTTGATATGTTTTATTCACAGACTTATATGATTTTTTTTGTTAAGTGACTCGTTGAGGACACAAAGTGAAATGATTTAAAAAGTTCATATTCATAATTGAAATTTAGAAATATCCAATGTTTAATTTGAAACCACCCCAGACAATGAGGGGATTATACAATTTATTTGATTCTCTAATCCATATATATATATATATATATATATATATAAATAGGTAAAATTAAGAGAAAATCTAATTAGATTTTAAATTGAATTTTAATTGTTGTCTAATTTTGGGTTACGTGTCATATCTATTTTTTTTTTTTTTTTTAATTTCTAGGTTAGTTAGTGTTGTGCAAAAGACGAAAAGTCTACTAAAAGTAAGCCATTAAAAAAACCCCAATAAAAAAGAATAAACTCGTGTGTATATCCAAAAAATAAAATAAAATAAAATAATAAAAAAGAAAAAAAGAGTAAAACTCATGTATATATCTATGACTTAAACTAAATATAATTTGAATCCATATATATATATATATATATATATATAATTATGTTGTTTTTAATTGTACCGTGTATATATACAAATTATACACTAGTAAAGGATAGTTATATAGGGACGGAGTCAGAATTTAGAGTTAGGGGGAGTCGGCTTTGTTGTTGGTGGTATGCAGTGACTTCAGCCTCCAACTTTGTTTCTACTTAGTCGCTTAATGGCTAGTTGTTTAAAAATCTTTAAAAGGGCCAGATTGTTTCTTTTAGGTAAAATTGGTTGATGAGGCTTAATTTTTTTTTTTTTTTTTAGTTTTCCTATTGGTAATTTTTGTTGCTTGCATATTTCTTTTTTGGATTTTAGACTTATAAATTTTTTAATGGTCTTAAAATGTGGAAAATGTTCGAACTACAAATTTTTTTACAAATTGCAAATAATGTAAGTGATGGGCCCAAATGTGAACTAATAAGAATTTGCTATCTTAACAGATTGTAAAAAAAAAAAATCGATGATACTTTTAAGGGTCAATGATGCTTTTAAGGGGGCAAAAGTGTAATTTTATAAAACATAATTACTAAAATTAGTATCCATATATAATAATATTTTTTTAAAAAAATTGGGGGGGGGAGACATTGTACCCCCAAGTCCAACCATGGCTCCATCCATGGTTACATATAGCACAAGAAAAGTGTAGTCACTTGACACAAACAAAAATTTTAGGTCCAATTTTTTTTTTTTTTTTGTATATATTATATGATTTGATGTTTTGATTAGACTAAGATCATCATTATATTTGAATCAATCAAATGGTAGACGTTGTGACAATGAATTTAATTAAAATTCACTTGTGTGTGGGCTAAGTATTATATATTTTGTTCACAGTCTGTCCCAAGCTTAGAAAAATGGGGAGGGTAGAGATATGTTGCCGGTTGCTTAAAATTTAATTACTCAAACTAATCTTTTTTTTTTTTTTTTTTTTTTTAACTGATCCAAATTTTTTGAGAAGAAGGCTTTGTTGTTGTTAGCAATGTATTTAACCTAACTAAATGTAACATCGAAATGTTTGGGTAAATGTCTGGGCTATCGGTACCTGATCAACGAACTTTTGCACACTTCAGATGTCGCTTATTGCTGTTCTTTGACCACTTTGTTCCTGTATGAAGAGCTTGCGACGCTTTGAAGTTTGCACACTGCCATTTAACTAGTTACTGCGCTTCTGGGGCCTCTAATTAACTAGGGTAGCTCTTTCTGGAAGCAATGTGGGATTTTTCTTTTTTCTTTTTTTATGGCTATAATTTCTTTTACTAACCATTCCTGTGACAGAGCCAGAAAAATCACCATGAATCAAAGAGAGCGGTGACGTAAGATCCCAAAACAATCAATCAAACAGTTTCAACCATCTGAGAATCATAACCAAATTAAATGGCTTCAAATATGATCAAGCATAATATATAATAGTTTCAACGGAATCATCTAATGGGGAGTTATGAAAATCACGTCTACAATAATCCCTTCTTATCCTTGGCAACATGAATGCCATCCATAACTTTTTTTTTTTTTTTTGAGCTCACAAAGCTTATGGTTTATGTAATATAGCCGGCTGAATGTTAATTAAACCCTTGGACGGCCAAGATCAGTATTATATTAAGTTACATGTGAAAAAAAATGGAGGCAGACAAGCAAGCTTAAATTGAAATTTCAGAGTATAGTACAGCCGGCTAAATTTTATAATTTACATCTATAAGCTACTTGATTCAAATTCCAAAGTTTCTTGGATATGTGTCTGTCTCTCCCGTGTCCAGACTCAGAAGACTATGCTTTTGAAGTTAAAGTCAATCATTCCAAGCTAGTAATTAACTTGGATTATATTTTTATACACTCAACATGATGACATAGACAATTAGACATCAAATATTGAATAAAACATCCTAGTCTAATCTTAAAAGTATGGGAATGGAATTTTGACAACTTAGAAATGTACAAAAGTAAATGCCAATGATCACCATAGTATTTCAAAGATGCTTGGTCCAGGCTCTTTTTTTCAAAACTATAAATATATATATATATATATATATATTTCGGATTTTGCTGATGTATACCCTAAAGGCAAACAATAATTAATCATTTTTTGAAATATTTTCTTGAAAATTGAAAAAATATTGACCTGAGAAAATGTTTCTAAAAGTAAATAGCTTAATGTATGCCCTTAGCTGGACCTATTCTTTTCTTATACATTTACGAGTACCCAATGTTTTACTAAGCTTTGGATAGAGACTGCTCTCTTTGCTAGCATGTATATACATACTGTGTTTACAGTCATACACCGATACACGTGAACTACAAAACCATCAACCCAAGTTAATTAAGAACAATGTTATGATAGTTACTAGGTAGCAACATTTGAATCTGTTGACCTCTTTCCTGTCTTTCTCAACTTTAATTTTTCCGTGTCATATTATTCACTGATTTGTCTTTGCCTATATATTTTGGACTCCATGTCCCACCCCCTCCCAATTAATACCGGCCTGTTGATCTCTGCCTAGCTTGTCTCTCTATCTCTTTGGCTTCAAGATTTGACATCTATTACTCTCACTGCTAACGTATAAGGAACTTTAGCACAGTGAGAGAGAGAGAGAGAGAGAGAGAGAGAGAGAGAATTATAACATCATGGAGGATGCTAGGAGGGTTGAAGAAGGGTTTGGCCATGCACCACTTGAGAAGAAAGATCATAATAAGGCTTATTTCAGTGAAAAACTAGATGGAACTGATAGTGGGGATCGCATCGAGAATGAGAAAGACGATAGAAGGGCAGTGTTCAATCAGCCAACTGAAAAAACGTGGAAGAACAACCGCTGGTTAAGCCAAAAAGCAAGAGGGTTGCAACCTTGGACGCATTCAGAGGCCTTACCACAGTGGTTAGATTACACACATACACACACGTACTATAGGACGACTTTTTTAACAACAGTTAACATGATCTGTTATGATTCGTTCCTAATAAAAGTGGTAGTAATGCACCATTCCCAAGATCATGTTAACGGTTAGTAAAAAATTAAAGAAACAATACTTATTGGGCTACCAACTGGCCGGGTTGATGGCCTAGTGGTAAGAAACTTGGGGCAACACAACTTCAGTTGTATGTTTGAGTCTCTATTATATTTTAGCAAACTCGTTGGTACTCCTTGTATCTCTTTATTGCATACACAGCAAAGATTTAGCTTGGAAATGGTTAGGGTGCTACTATAGTAACATCCAAATAGAAATGTTACATCGGTTGCCTCCTAACTCCTTTTTATTTACCAAAAAAAAAAAAACTTTTTAGACTAGATAATATTTTAACTTGCACCATGATAATGTAACTTGCAAGTTTGTTGTAGCATTGATAAAAAGTTATAATTGCTCAACCACATCTTTATCTTTGTTTTAAATTGAAATATAATAACCATGCAAAACAGCTCAGGAGGTGATTTTTTATTTTTTAGGCACCATGGAAAAGTAAACGTTTTGTTGTACTTTCTCTAACCAATATTTGGGTATGTCTGTAGTTGATGATATTAGTAGATGATGCTGGGGAGCCTATGCCCGTATTGATCACTCACCATGGAATGGTTGCACTTTGGCTGACTTTGTGATGCCCTTTTTTCTCTTAATTGTAGGGGTCACCATCGCCCTCGCTCTCAGGGTACTAATTTCCCATGTCTCTGTTCTTTCTAATTTGTTATTTTTATCTTTTTGGTTCTTGGTCTGATCCATTTTGCTTCAACTTGATAGTATTATTAATATCAAAAAATATGTGCTGCATACAGGAGTTTCAAGAGAAAAAGTTGCCCCCAGAAGGCTTAAAATGATCAATTTTTTAGTGCAGGATGTTAATTTAAATAACTTTTGTTAATTCAAAATGTTTAATATTTTAGTGAATGCCTCTCTGCCATAAAGAAGATCGTTTACTTTGGTACTAACAATATTTTACTTATAATTTTGATCTTGATATGCAGAAAGTACCAAATATCAAGCATGCAATTAAGAGGATCGTTATTAGGACATTGAAGCTTGTTTTTGGGGAATTATTTTGCAAGGTAATTTATAATGCTCGCCATTCAACATTCTTCTATTAAAGACCAATAAAAATAAAAAAAATAAAAAAGTAATAAGCTTGTAAGACTATACTGTATTACAATTGCGTGAATTTTTGGTGGCTGTACTGTTTGATTGTATATAGGAGGATACTCTGACGCACCTGATGAACTGGTTTATGGAGTTGACATAAATCACAAAATCCGATGGTGTGGCATCCTCCAGGTCTTTCGTTGAGTCCTTGCTCCAAAAACAATAGCATACAGTATACAAACCTAATGTATATGAATAAAGAGTGATACAATGCATGTATGGTGCTTTGAATCCTAATCACATGAAATATAAAATAACATTGAAAATGTCTTGTGCAGCTAATTACTATTTTCCTGTGTTTGCTGGCAGAGAATCGCTCTGGTATATTTTGTTGTAGCTTTTATAGAGACCCTGACAACCAATCTCAGACCAATTGTCCTGGGCTCTGGACACATCTCCATTTTTACTGCATATCGATGGCAATGGTAAGAGACAAGGTCTATTAAACAACACTATTCATATCTGTTAAGAATAACAATATTAGCAACGCAATGTGTTATACTATGTTGTATATGCTAGAGTGGATGCGGAAGGGGAAGCATAGAATAGGAACATCAAGAACACGAGGTTTACGTGGTTTAGCCTTGTCGGCCTACATCCACGGAGGAATCCCTTAAGGGCTACATCTTTATTGTATAAGAGTGTAGTACAATAACCTGTGTTACAATGAACCCTAACATAAGTATATATAGGCGACTATAAACCCTAGACTACTAGTACAAGCAGGACTGGGCTTGGGCCTATTACATTGAGCTAATATATTTAATATATCTCTAACACCCTCCCTCAAACTCAAGGCGGAAGCTCGATGAAGGCTTGAGGTTGGATAAGCATGAGAAGATCCCTTAGAGATGTCTTGAAGAATGCCTTTGAAGAAACCACAATGAATAATATGCCAATTGACCAATTTTGGAGTTTCAAATGAAGAAACGGAGTCCAAAATCGGAATCTACGCGAAAAACTGAGCAAGATAGGCCATTTCGGAAATTTTGACTTCTGGTCAAAAGTCAATGCAAAAGTCAAAGTCAACCAAAAGTCAACAGTCCTAGTCAAAGTCAACGGTCAGTGCTCACGGGTCAGATCCGGGTGGTCCGGGTCAACGGTCCGCTAGGTGACGTGGCGCTGACGAGGTGACACTGCTGACGTGGCAAGCTGACGTGTCTAGGGCGGACGTGACGTGCTTGCGTGGCTGCTGACGTGGAATAATGATGTCATCTGATGACGTCAGCAAGGGCTCTTCGGCGCGTGGAAGACACGTGACGGCATCAACCAGCCCGTGGAGGATAACCAGAAACTCAAGCGGCGCGTGTAGGCGCGTGTGAGGTAGATAACGGCCAGATTTCTCGGGCTTTGCAGATCGGGTGGCCACGAGTCCGTCAGGGCGGCGTGTGTGGTGACAATCATATCCGAGATTCGAGATCTGTGGCGGCGCGTAGGAGGTTTTCCGGAGCCAACTTCGGCGCGTGGAGGCGCGTGGCTGGGTTTCGGATGGCCGAATTTCTGGGTTTTCGTCGCGGGAGGTCGTGGAGCACGTCTGTGGTGTTGGTTTCATCAGGCGAAGCTTCTATTTGCGCAGATCTGAAAAGGTAAGTCACGGTTTTCTTGGTTGTTGGATTTTGACACAGCACAGAGCCATGGCGGCTGCGAGATGCCGTGAAGTCTAGATCCAGCAGACAAACATGTGTGACTTCAGATGGTGGTGTGCACGTGAGAATCTTCTTTGCTGTGTAGAGATGTTTGTTTGATGCCAAGAACGAAGTTTGACACTGATACCATGTTAAGAATAACAATATTATCAGCGCAATGTGTTATACTATGTTGTATATGCTAGAGTGGATGCGGAAGGGGAAGCATAGAATAGGAACATCAAGAACACGAGGTTTACGTGGTTCAGCCTTGTTGGCCTACATCCACGGAGGAATCCCTTAAGGGCTACATCTTTATTGTATAAGAGTGTAGTACAATAACCTGTGTTACAATGAACCCTAACATGAGTATATATAGGCGACTAAACCCTAGACTACTAGTATAAGCAGGACTGAGCTTGGGCCTATTACATTGGGCTAATATATTTAATATATCTCTAACAATATCCTATTGGAGACTCTAAATTCCAATTTCAGTCTATTCATATCCTACATTATTCATAGCTGCAGCAACACTATTCGTTGCCTTCCTCGTTTACATTATCACAACATATGCACTATACATTCCAGATTGGAGTTTCGTATTACAAAACCCTGATGGAACAGCAAAGAGATTCACAGTAGGTGGCAGATATATATATTTGACTGCATTGAGTTATTCAACTGTAGTTGCTCTTAAAATTTTCTTTTAAAAGAAACTGAAAAATTTTGGCCTGATTGGAGGTACAATGTGGGATGAGAGGACACTTAAGACCTGCATGTAATGCTGTTGGATATGTGGATCGACAAGTCTGGGGCATTGAACATCTCTATTCACAGCCTGTTTGGATACGCCTGAAGGTTAGTACTTACTACGAACTAAGTAGGAAGAATTTACTTAAAAACTGGCTTAATTGCATGCATTTGTTGTTACTATCAATCTTTCTTGCAAAACTTGTAGGCTTGCACATTTAGTTCTCCATATCAGGGTCCATTACGTGAAGATGCTCCAACTTGGTGCCAAGCTCCATTTGAGCCTGAAGGCTTGTTAAGGTTGGTTGATTTATCATCACAAAGTTAATACAGCAAGTCTAGTAATACAAAATTTTTCTCAATCTTCTTCAAAAGTGGAAGACGCGTCATGTTGTGATTGGTACTAAAATGTTATATAAGTCATAAACCTTTGTAAAAGTGATATTGCTCCAATCACAATTTGTCATGTCAACCGTCAGAAAAAAATCGTGAAAATTATTGTATCTCTAACATTACTGAAACGAAAAACTAGTATTTCAGCTAGACATGCATGGAAAATCACTACATTGATTGGTTTCTATTTTCCCCTAGTTCAATTTCAGCTATCCTCTCTGGGACCATTGGTATCCATTATGGGCACGTTTTGATTCATTTTAAGGTTATTTAACTTTAAACTTACACATAACTGTACTCTTAAGTTAAATTTGAAGTTCATGAAGGTAGACTTTTATGCAGAGTCACTCTGAAAGGCTTAAGCAATGGGTCTCAATGGGATTCGGCTTGCTAATGATAGCCATCATTCTTCATTTTACAAATGGTGAGCCTTCTTCACCAGTTCACCTTTTGCCTTATTTTTAAGATATGCATGTGACTCAAAAGATTGAATCTTAGTACAAAGCACGATAAGTTTAGGAATCATTTTCCAATTTCCATTGGCTATGCAGCGATTCCTATCAACAAGCAACTCTACAGCATAAGCTACGTTTGTTTCACAGCAGGTGCTGCTGGTATTGTCTTCTCTGGGTTCTATATACTGGTAAAAATAAGAGCTTAATCTTTCCTAGCAAAACTTAGGTATAATTCTTTAAGTGTTGCACCTTATGTTCTCCAATGAAATTCGCCCACATAGTTGTATTGCTTAATGCAGCAAAAATAATGTTACATTTTTTAAGGACAATTAAATTTAATTATGTGGTTTATTGGCAATGAAGCAGCATGATTGAATTTAATTAAAGAATATAAGGTACTGTAACTAATTAATTGTTACCATTTGTCTTTTTAACTTTCCTTGTTGTCTTTATTTTTCATGAATGAACAGATTGATGTGTGGGGACTTCGCACACCATTTTTGTTCCTAGAATGGATAGGAATGAATGCAATGCTGGTGTTTGTGATGGCAGCTCAAGGCATCTTTGCAGCGTTTGTAAATGGATGGTATTATGAAAGTCAAGATAAAACACTAGTAAGTAATATTCAATCCATGGTTAAGTCATATAGAATCTGGTTTTTGTGACAAACCTAATTTCTTAGATTGTATTTTAATTTCATTGGTCATTCAAATTTGTTAATAGGTGTATTGGATCCAGAAGCATGTTTTTAATGAAGTTTGGCACTTTGAGAAGGTAGGGACACTCTTATATGTGATGTTTGCAGAAATCACATATTGGGGTGTAGTTGCGGGCGTCTTGCACAAATTGGGAATATCCGAATATACTGGAGGCTGTAACCAGCGAAAGTTGCATCAAGATTAATGGAGGACCGACAATTTGATATACATGCAACACTCACATGTAGTTCGTACGGTTGTACCTTTGTTTTTGTTTTTTTTGTTTTTTAACTTTTAATGAGTTTGTACCTTAGTTAGTCATGTGAAAATGCTAGCAGATTTGTCTAACTTTCAGGATTGCTTTAAATATCCCTGGCTAACTATTTTCAGCAATGTTCCATTTGGTCGCCAAAAATATGCCTATAGATTGAAACTTTAGATTTTGTCACCAATAGTCATCTACATCTATATAATAATATCTAAAAACAGAAGTTTAGCATTTATTTTTGCTAGGTTTTTGAGTCACACCAACGTAGCATTTTGGTCCACTCCAGTCCATTGGATCAATTTTTGTCTATTTGGTCCTTTTCAGTATATGTGGTCCACTCGGTCTTCTTTCATTCAGTCTAGTTCGGTTCATTTGGTCCATTTCCGTCTGTTTAGATCCATTAGTTCTATTTCGGTCCACTTCTAACATTTTCAGAAATAAATTTCAACCACACATTACATTACATTGTTTACAAAATATCTCACCTTATATAATAATTGAATGTAAAATGAATTATGTTTCTTTTTTAAAAAAAACTTACAAATTAAATTTAAAATACTTTTAAATAACAAATATAGATAGCTTAATTTTAAAAATCTAATATATTGTATGAATTGTACTTTGTTAGAAAATAATTTTATTGTTTTAAGAAGGGTTTTGAGACTAATACTTATAAGTCTTATCTACTATTTTCAATTTTTTTAACCAAAAAAAAAAAATCATCAATTTGTCCACGTCGCACGAGTCTGCTATTTTAACCAAAAAAACAAATCATTAATCATCTATTTGTCCTGTTATTTTGAACTTGCAGTCAATTTGGTCCCTACGTTAACTCATTAAAAAAAAATGTTTATGTTCCACTCTACAAAATATAACAATATATAAACAAATACATAAGGGTGGCTCTTTTTTATGGTTAATAGTCAATTATGCGCATAAGCTACATAAACGATTATTACCAATTGACAATAAATCCAAAGTTTAAAGGCTCTAATACCCTGGCCAAATTAGGGGGATTACTTCTGGTAACATCAGTTGGCCTAACCTCTGCTCTGGTGATCATGGATTATATGGAAATTGTAATTTGAGTAGCAAAAGGATATGGAGTATCCGAATATGCATGAGGCAGTATAATCCTTACAATCAGTACGATGAGTTGATGATACATAACTCCTTTGGTTAGACAATGAGAAATGACACTTAATTAAATGTAAAGAGACTAAATACAAGTACTGCTACTGGCACAACCTTCTTGACAAGATTTTTCACAAGTTACTAATGACCTCACTGATCTTGTTTATCATTAACAATCTATCACTCCAATATATTTCAACAAAAAATAAATATTGTGAAGTGTAAAATAATATAAAGTTTTGTCAAGTATAACTTGAATCTAACTCATGTTCGTTGATTGACTTGTACATAAGCCGTACATTAAACCAATGCACCTATGGGTGAGTTGTGGTTGGTGGTCGTGGCTGGGATGGATATGGGTTTGCTGGGTTGAGATGGAAGAGAGTGAGTTTTTGGAAAAGTTCATAATGAAAAAGTTGAGTTTTTAAAAAGTGCATAATGAAAAAGTGCATTTTCAAAAGGTCAAGCTGGGTGTTTGGTAAAACTGTTAAAAAGTGCTTTTTGAAAAAGCTAGTTTGCTGGGTTGCCTGGGTTGGATATAATTAAAGAATAAAGAAATAATAAAAAAAAGAATTTTGGCTAGCATTTATAAAAGTAGAGGTTTAAGTTATAAATTACCAAAAGAGTGGTACAAGATATATATATATATATAAAGAATTTTTTGTTTTAATTATCTATATATATATATATGGACACAATATTTTTACAAAAATTTCACAATAAATCTATATGACAACATTAAATTAGTAAAAAATATAAAAATTAACTAAAATAGACTATCAATTATTTTTTTACTCACCAATATTAGCTAATAACAATCAATTACTTAAAATTTATTGTGAAAATATTATGGTAGCATTTCATAATTTCTATTTCTTAATATTAAATACCACAAGTTTGATTAAAAAAAAAAAAAATAAATTTCAACCACCCGTTTGAATTAAAAAAAAAAAAAAAAATCAACACCTTATCACATAAAACTTAAAAGGTTATATTATAACCTCCACCACACAATAAAACCACACACACTCAGAGAAAAGAGAGAGAGAGAGAGAGAGAGAGAGAGAGAGAGAGAGAGAGGAGAATCCGAAGCTGCGCCGGTGGTGGAGATCGTGGAGTTCAAGCTGCGCCGGTGGAGTTCAAGCTGCGTCGGTGGAGATCGGTGGAGATCAAACTGCGCCGGTGGAGATCAGCGTTCACGCTCGTCCGCTCCACGCACATGCAGATCGCCGGCGAGAGTGTAAATCGGCGTCACGCTCGTCCGCTCCACGCACACCCAGATCGCCGGCGAGTGCAAATCGGCTCAGATGGGTCAGGTTTGATTTGTTGTTTTTTTTTTTTTTTTTTTCCTGATTTGATTAGTTTTTAGATTGTGTTTTGAGTTTGTATCTTGATTGTGATTGAGTTTGTATCTTGATTTTGATTGTATCTTGAAATTTTTTATTACCCAAACATTTTCTGTAGAAGAGGAAGATTGAAATTTTTTATTTCCCAAACATTTTCTGTAGAAGAGGAAGAAGATTCACGGAGAGTTTATCAAGGGTATTTGGTAATTTTCTGTAGAGCCCAACGGCTAGTTTCAAAACGCGAGATTACACGTTTTGTTTATGGACCTCCAGAACTCCATAAATGAAATCACGATCTTGTTTATCATTTCCTTCACCCAAAATTTCAACTTTTTTCAAAAAATTGCGTTTTATGCCGCACCAAATAGGCTTTCAAAGTCAACTTTTTTCAAAAAGTGACTTTTCAGCTCTAAAAGCTGAAACAAACGGATACTATGACGTGGCATGAAATTTCCACGAAGGGATATCTATCATGTTCAAAATAAGATGCCAAAGAATAGCCCAAGATCGTGAGCTCATACATTCCCCTCAATCAGTAGTCTACTATGACAGTCGCTTGGTGTGGAGACGTGGACTTGAGGACAGTGGCTAGGGAGATGAGGACGGTCCAAAAAAAAAAAAAATTGATTCATACGTGTAAGGAAAGAATATCTTTAAAAGGTATAGAGAATCATGGGACTTGGTCCAAGATACCATTGTATTTGGATAAATCCTACCCACAAAAGCCTTTTGGAGTTGGTGCGGAAATGTGGGAAAGCCAGCTCCTCAACATTGATTCCAAATTCCAAGAGCTGTCAAATTTGACATTTCAATAGAAAAAGAGGAGTAATTGCATGTGCAGGTGCTGAATACTACCTTTTATGGGCAGGGTCCGAGGGCAAATAGATGTGGATGTATAGTGGAAAGTAGGAGTGTAACAGTGAAACTCCTAAGAAAGTCCAAGTAGACAAACCCATTGTATAAACATATATTCAACATCAAAATGAATGCCAAGACTCTCAGCTATTCAAAAGGTCCACCAGAAGTTTCTGCATAAATGATTTACGCCGTATCGTGCGAAATTTGTAGTAATATTATTTAAGTGTATTGAAAATATGTGTATGAAAAAATATTATGAAAATGTGTAAATTGTTATTTAAATAATAAAAATTAGGGTAAATTTTACTGAACCTCTCTGAGGTTTGGGTTAATAACATTTAAGTCTAAGACTTTTAAAAAACGACCAATTTGATCCTCAAAAAATATTTTTATCCTTGACTAGCTAAACCTTCTCATCTCAATCCCAAACCCTTCTCTCTCTCAAACCTCTGGCTCCCTCTCTCTCTCTCTCAACCACACCCACGGCGGCTCCATCTCTCTCTCTCACCCTCACCCACAGCGTTTTTTGTCACTGTGATTTCACTAACAGAGTGATTACACTAACAAGCATGGATTTGAGCACAAATCACACTACATAGATGCACCATCTCATAGAACACAAACACATACTCTTAGCAATACAAATTCCAAAACTTGAAACCCCCAAAAAATCATCCTAAATTACCAATCATACACAAATTCATATGTACACAGTAACAAAATCACCAATTAGAACCATTTTGAGACAAACCCTAAATCAAAAAATACCCACAAATCTGCAAATGATCATACACAAACCCCATTTCAAACCCAAATAAAAAATCACTAAATCCTTATATCGCATAAGAAAACTAAATCCGTAAATTGACCAAGACCCAAACAAACAAAGAACCAAACCAAAAGAGAAAAAAAAAAAATTAGAACAAAGAAAGAGTATAGAGATCAACGGCCACCGGTGTTGGCGTCGCCGATGGTGGTGGCGGAGCTCGTGAGTCTTGTCAATTGTTCCCTTGGCGTTTGACACAAAAACCCAAACACAAACAAAGACCCAAACCCAGAAATAGAGATACAATCCCAAAAACGAAGACCCAAGCACGTTTGGCACCAGATCAAAGCCATTGGCATGGAACAATAAGTGGTGGTGATGTGAAGCTTGAAAATCCTTCGTCAAATCTCTCCATGGCACTGATTTGAGAAGAAAGTGGTAGTGGAAAATAAGGGTTTCGGCCATGAAAGAGGAGTCTTCAGCCACTGTGGGTATGGCTCAGAGAGAGGGAGCCGCCATGAGTGTGGGTGAGAGAGAGATGGAGCCGTCGTGGGTGTGGGTGAGAGAGAGAGAGAGAGAGAGAGAGGGAGCTAGAGGTCTGAGAGACTAGAGAGAGAGAGGTTTGGGATTGAGATGAGAAGGTTTGGCTATACAAGGATAAGAACGTCTTTTAAGGACCAATTGGTTTGTTTTTAAAAAGCCTTGGACTTAAATGGTATTTGCCCAAACCTTAGGGGGTTTAGTGAAATCTACCCTAAAAACTATTTTTTAAACAAGAGTGACCCTTAAATAGATATATACAAAAGATGTACCGATATCTAAAAACATGCGGGCAACTCTTTTTTACTTTCTCTATCCCTCAATATAGACATAGTATATAACCTCCCTCCTTCCTTTGGCCACACCTAACGTTGTTCAATCTTAAAACCTATGTCTTTTTCTACAGCCCCAAACAGTGTATGGCACAGAGTATTGTTGGACAGCCAGATGGATCCAAATTAAGCCACAAATGAGCATTATCCGCAAATGCTTCAACTTTCATTAGAACATGAATGGAATAGCACAATATCTACTACCACTTTACAATAACATTAAAGTATACAATGCTATGAGAACTTTGTTCTCCTATCTTCTCATACTTTAGCTTCTCATTTTTGTACACAAGAGACAGTATGACAAAAGCTGTAGAAGATACAATAGTAGGGACAATTGAACTGTACAGGAAGCCCGTAGCAATTTTAGAAGGAATAATGCAACTGTTATCACTCCCAACCCATCAACATCTTCCAAACCCCTCTCTCAATCTCGTTCCTAGGAACAAACAAGCCATCCCCTTCATCAAGCAAGACTCTGTAAACTTCCCATTCCCGATCCCCGATAATGTGCCTCCCAATTTCAGCCTGTAAAAACAATTTCATATTAAATTAGCCATTTGTTAAACACTAAATAAATAAATCTAACCACATTTAACAAAACTATGTTTGTAAACAAGTATCAAAAAATGAATCATAAATTCCTTTAGATCACACATCAACCACTTTGCACGAGATGCAACCCAAAATTTTATTAATTGCAACCAGCAAATAAATTCCCCAAAAGTGAGTTAAAGACCATTTCAGAGTTGAAACATCCTTAATGACCTTGGGGCGTGAGGAAGACCTAAACATTTGTAAGCAGAGCCTATGTTGATTTGAATTATTATAGTAAGGAGGAGAGGAATTACCAAAAAGATGCAAGTATTAAGCATCTTGAGAGCAAGGGTTATGTCATAGAAAACAAGAGGTCGACCCTTGCCAGATAACTCCACTGGGTTTGCAACTAGCAACTCTGTATCGGGACCTCTACTGACAACAGCTACTCTGAGAGGACGATATAGTTCCATCCGGAGACGAGATGACAGTGCATTTTGCTTGAAAGGGTCAACCATCTTCTTCCCATCTGCTTGCACAATGAACAAGTCGATCTCACACTTTCCCTTTTGTTTTGTAAAGAAGCGCCCATAAGAAATCTGCTTCGGTGATAAGAGATAAGTATTAATATTACAGAACTGGCAATGGAAGTAGAGTCCAAGAATGCTTTTATAAATATTTAGTTTTACAGATTTGATCAATTAAAAATTCCATCAACACTTGTTATGGAAGCATGCCAGCCAACCATTTCCAGCTATGAATTATAAAAAAAAGAGGTATTCATCAACCAACATCTCAGCACAGAGAAGAATTCCATCCAATTACCAGACCAGAGGTAAGGCAATATCATAGAGGTTGTCCTTAGAGGCCCAACCATCCAAGTTGGTGGTGCTTCAAATAACTGATTCACAATTTAAATCTACCAAAGAAGAATGGTAAAAATTTATAAGCTATTACGGACTTCAGATATTATATTTTTAAGTTATTTACCTGAATATTGTAATCCTTTAGAGTTCTCATTATGTCATAAAGAAGACCTTTGTGATCATGGCAAACGATTTGGACAAGCGTGTGAGCAGGACTCAACGAGTTATCCATTGTGATGGAAACACTTTCAGAGGTTTTAATTCCACTGGGAAGTTCGTCAGGCATTTCCAAGTTAAACATGTCTTCTGGGATTGCAGATGGAAGAAATGAAGACGTCTGTGAACAAGCAGTAATTTCAGGACCAACCATTTCAATATCACAACTAATAACAGCATCCCCCAGAACATCATTTAAGCGACCACATGTGTCCTCCTGCCTCTTCTTTGTGTGTAGAAGCTCCCTGGTAAAGACACGAGATTGCAAAGTAAAATTACTTTTGGAACAAGATAAATTTAGATAAATTTTTTTCTGCACCTGTTTCCCCCTCAGTCCACCAAAAGCGACCCCCCCCCCCCAAAACACACACACACACACAAAAGGGAAAGAAAGTATAAATAACACTAAAAGGTTTTTTTTTCCTCCTATGATTCTCAAAATCTGATCAAATGTCAAATCTTCATTAACCACAATTTAAATTCCATTATGATAGTAGCAAGACTTTATAAGCCTGACAAGGGAGGATCCCTATCAAAGTAATAGTGCCCTGCCCAATTCTGCGGGTGGTTAAATTATTTAAACTTTATGAGTCCGCCAGCATTTACCAAGCACCATTTTAAACTCCACTTAAATGAGATGCATATCAAACTGATACTTAGATATTATCACAATAATAGACGAGATTTAATTCATTTCAAAGTATCAAATAAATATCACTTAGTGACTTTTAACAGTAAGATTGCAATAAAAGTTACATGGTAGAAGGCTAGAAATTACAAAATATGAATATCTCAGGAGAATATATCAAGAATATTTCCAACCTTGCGTCTGTGATGAAAAAGAGGTCCATCACTCTCCCATCCGGGGTGGTGGATACCTTCACTTTCTTTATAGTAAGCTCAAGCTCACAAAGAACCGCTGTCACATCTGTCCAAAAAGAAACAAAAACATCAAAATCAATTACAAAATAACAATGACACTTTTTCTGATTCCAAAACAGTAAACAAAGAATTCAAAACTTGGAATCTCACAAAAAAAATCTGGGCCAAATTGGCCAATTGCAAGTTCGCTTTGCTGTTTTAATATCGCAACGATGCTCGATAGAAGAAGATAATTAAGTCCAACTAAATAGAAACCACAAGATGACCCCTTTTATGAAAACGATAGCATCCAAGTTTCAAAAATACCTAAATATGCATTGAATATCCTAGTAAATATGACAAGTCATTCGCTGAGAACAATTGTTAAAAGTATCAAATCAGTACCAGCTAGACATATTAACAAACATGCATATACCAAATCAAGTATTGAATTAATCACAAACTGCAGGCCACAAAAATGTTACCATGTAAAAGCCCTTTTCGATCATAACAAGAGAACTTTAGAAGGAACACATCTGGAGGCCTTGGTGGCTGCAATTCAGAGCGGTAAAAGGAAATCCCAGAAGCTGAAGAACAAGAAGGACAAACCCCCACAAGCCTCTTCTTCAACAAACTCCACCTCGTTGTTGATTTTCCCACCACCCAGAACACTAAGTAGCACCACTTCCCATCCGTAGATACATCTTCACAGAAAAAATCAACAAATAAATGGATCAAATTTTCATCTACCCATTACTTATTTCACAAAATTAAAGCAAAAACTCAAACACCCACTTCCTGTTTCACAACCCAAAATAAAAATTAAAAAATATATCATTAAAATTTTTTTTTTTTTAAAAAATCAAAACTTTAGAAAGTTTTCTCTTGAGCCATCTAGTACTATGGTCTATATGGGGTTCAAACAATGGAAAAAAAAACAAAGGTTTACAGTTTTTAAAGTTTTCCTGTACTTTCTAAGCAACCAAACAGATCAAAAGCTAAAAAGACCATCTGGGTAGTACCTCCTCTAACAATGCTCAAACCAAAGAAGAGAATGATGCGACACAGGTCACAGCCTAATCCGGTCTTGTCAGGGCAATTTACAGTAATCAAGCTTGCTTCCCCTTCATTCTCTGCAGGCCTGATTATCACCACATCGTCGAGTAATATACCCATGTCTTCTTCTTCTTCTTCTTCTTCTTGTTGATGTTCAATCTCTAAAAAGAACTGAACTATTTTCTTTCTTCTTCTTCTTCTTCTGCTGCTGCTGCTTCTTTTTTGTGGGTAATAATAATATGCTACGCTCCCCTAGAGTAGTTGTACCACTCTACTGTGTTCAACAGAGACGTAGTACAGTTTAAGACATAAAAAGCAGAGCACCAGAAATGTGTAACTAGGCTTCTCTTCTCTCACCTTTTTCGCTTCTGCTTCACTTGTTGTTGTTGTTGTTGTTGTTGTTTCCTTGTCTTTTTTTAATTTTTTGGTCTGGCTCTACAATTTTATAGTTTGACGATTCGTGTTTGCGAGGATAGTTAAGACTGTCTTAGATACATACGATATTTTGGTGTGAAATGAAATCATGGGAAATTGAAAGGCTGGTCCACTCGGGATATGCGGTCGCCATTGTGTGAGATTTTGTTTTTTCTTTATTTTTTAGCGGTTGAGAATCAAATAGCTTACTACCGCAAAATTTTGACACAACTTGTAATTGGTGAAGTTGTAGATTTGTATAAGTTATTACATTTTTTTTTTTACTCCTTATAACTCGTGAATGTGATAATTTATGGTAAAATTTGTAAAAATTGTTGTCACTGAACTAATCGATTGAGAATCCATGAGACAATTCATATTGCTATCATTGGAAACAAAAGTGGTGTGATCCATGAACTATAATTAATGCATTAGATGAGGTTTTTTTTTTCTTTTTCATGTTTGAACATGCTTACACCAACATTTGTAATTTATACTTTAAGATACTAATCAGTTTTTAATATAAACAGATATTGAACCTTAGATCTCTTATTTAACTATCCGAGACTTTACTAGTTGAGTTAACTGAAACCCACAATAATTCTAAGATTTTGTTTAAAGAAGGTTTTTTGTTTTTGTTAGAGCACTTTTTTTTTTAATGAAATGTTAAACACAGTTTCAGAGTTAATTATAACATGAGTTTAAAATTTGATAGTTGAGGACCTTGAGATAGGGTTGCACCAGGGGCAGAGGGAGGAGGCCCTGGCCCCTTGACTTTCCAAAAATTGCACCCCTTTCATTTATTTTTGGTAAAAAATAAAAATTTATGTATAAATTTAATAATGGCCCCCTTCTTATTTTCGTTTCCTAAAATGCCTTTTATACCCTACATAACTCATTAATTCAAAGTGTATTTAATGTATTTCATAAAAATAGAAAAGTTTAAAAATTATTAATGCAGTTTATTTTTCCTCTAATTTCTCTTATACCTTAATAGCTCACTAAATCAAATAATATATAGGAGACATCCTCGAAATATATATATATATATATATATATATATATATATATTTTGATAGAGTTTCAACTTATGGCGTCCGCTCCTGATGATAGCAATCAGTTTTTGGTGTAGGTAGGGATTGAACCCCAGATCTCTCATACAACCATCAAAGATTTTACCAGTTGAGCTATCTGAAACCCAAGACATCCTGGAAATATATAAGTAAATATTTTAAATAAAAACCTTTTTTATTCATTTTTTAATGTTTTTATAAAATTAGAGATACATACATTATTTTTTTTCTCTTTAAAAGAAACTATAAATGTGGATTTCATGATTAGGAGTTAAGAATCCTATAATTTTGATTCATGTTATACATATACTTTTTTTATAAAGAAGACATCGAATTTTATTAAAGAAAAGAGGTCAAATCAATCTGAACAAAAAGTGCAACTGAGGGAGGAACATCCTCCATCCAAAAATTAGCAGCTAACTTAGCTAAATTATGCACTACTTTTTTGCACTCTCTCCTAGGATGAGAGTAGGACAATTAAGAAAAATTATTTGCAACTACACAGGCATCTATCACCAGTAATTTGTAAGAGACCAAACCGAACTCCTTTGACACCAAAGCTTGTAGTACCATCTTTGAATCTCCCTCAAACTCTGTCTCTACCAACCTCCAAAGCAAATTCTAGAACTCATGTAGAAGCCATCGCTTCAATCTCGACTGTTGTATGGGCTTGATTCATTGGTTGAATTAGAGAAGCACCCCAATGCCCGACCTATTAGATCCGGAGAAAACAACTCCATCATAGTTAATCTTGAAAAGATTAGGAAAGGGAGGCACCCACTATACTTGTTAGAGATATATTAGACATATTAGCCCAGTCCTACTTGTACTAGTAGTCTAGAGTTTAGTCACTATGTATACTCATGTTAGAGTTAATTGAAACACAGGTTATTGTACTGCACTCTTATATAATAAAAATATAGCCTTTAAGGAATTTCTCCATGAATGTAGGCCGACAAGGCTGAACCACATAAACCTCGTGTTCTTACTCTATGCTTCTCATTCTGCATCCATTCTAGTATATATAACATGGTATATCGTATCGTGTTACTAATAACGTATTTTAACATGGTATTAGAGCCAAATTTCATTCTTGGCATCAAACAAACGATCTAGCAAGCAAAGAATATTATCACATGCATACCATTATCTAAAGTCACGCATGTTTGCCTGCTGGATCTAGACTCCATGGCATCTCACAGCCATCATGGCTCTGTGCTGTGTCAAATCCACAACCAAGCAAACCGTGAGTTAACTTTTCAAATCTATGCACATCAAGCCTTCACCTGTCGAAACCAACCCCACAAACATGCTCCTCGGCCTCCTGTGAGGAAAACCCAGAAATCTAGTCAACCAAAACCTAGCCACGAGCCACAGTTAGCTCTGAAAAATCTCTCACGCACCACATTGGAATCCTTACTAAAAGATCTTCGTTAGTGACACGCGCTGCCATGTAGGCCTCCTTGTCAACCGATCTACAAAACCTGAGATTTCGGCCCTCATATGACCTTACACACACCTCCACGTACCTCCCTAGATTCTGGCGCCTCCTCCACGCGTCAGTGAACATCGCATGCTCCTGCCACGTGCCGAAAACTGCTGCTAATGTCATTAGACGTCACCAGATGACGTCATCACTCCACGTCGGTAGCCACGCAAGCACATCCACGTCATTGACAAGTCAAAGTATGACGTCAGTGTCTCTACTGTTTGGTATGTGACCCAACCTGGACCATGTGCCGTTGCCTTTTTCTGATTGTTGACTTTGACCTTTTGGATTTGACTTTTGTGTTGACCATTGACCAAAAGTCAAAATTTTCAAAAGGGCCTATCTTGTTCAGTTTTTCTTGTAGATTCCAATTTTGAACTTTGTTTCTTCATTTGAAGCTCTGAAATTAGTCAATTGACATATTATTCATTATAGTTTCTTCAAAGGCATTTTTCGAGGCATCCTCAAGGGATCTTCTTATACTTATTCAACCTTAAGCCTTCATTGAGCTTCCACCTTGAGTTTGAGGGAGGGTTTTAAAAATATATTAGACATATTAGCCCAGTCCTGCTTATATTAGTAGTATAGGATTTAGTCATTATATATACTCATGTTAGGGTTCATTGTAATATAGATTATTGTACTACGCTCTTATATAATAAAGATGTAGCCCTTAAGGAATTCCTCTGTGGATGTAGGTCGACAAGGCTGAACCACGTAACCCTCGCGTTCTTGATGTTCCTACTCTGTGCTTCTCAATCTGCATCCACTCTAGCATATACGACATGGTATAACACATCACGTTGCTAATAACGTATTTTAACAGTACTCATTGCTATTGAGGCCAATGCTGCACAACTGGTTGGATAGCTCGAAATTCGTCAAATATGTCCTTCACATATTGAGGTAACTAACTAATGGAGCAACATGTTTACTGGTTTCAAAGTTGGTTTTGATGTGTCCATATTGACTAGATGATCATTGCAAAAAATTGTGGAGATTTCTCATTTTTTATAACCTAAGCCGTGAGTTCCCCAAAAGTCTAAAAAGTAACCTCAGATCGAAAATTCCATATCTCCGAAGCTTCCCAAACATCAACTAACCCTGGACAACTCCAAACAACATGTAAACAGTTTTTAGTAGCTTTAGAATATCGATCAAAAGAGGAGTCATTAAGTATTTGACAATGAACCAGATTCCCCTTAGTAGGGAGGGAATTTTTCACACTCTCCAAATTAAATGCTTGACTTTATTTAAGGAATCAAGAGACCATAGTTTGTTCCACAATCCTTGTTCATAATTTGGGAGCTCTTCAAGGATATTAAAATCATCTCCCTCCTTCAAAACCAATATCCAGCTTTGCATGAGTACTGACCATCGTGAGACAATGGCCAAAAAATAGAGTCCTCGACTACAAATCTAGACAATGATATTTTTTTGATAGCTTTAGCTTCTTGAGGAATGAAAATTCCATCCACCATCTCTGTATTTAAGGTCCTAGTGTCAGGGTTGATCAAGAAATCAACAGTGGCTTCTTCCATCGACTCCAAAATTGGAGAAATGATCTTGGTAGGATGTTTAATAGGTAGCCAATGATGTTGCTAGATTTTAATGGATTTGCCATCTCCAATCCACCAACAAGCACGCTCTAAAATGACATTTCTAACTTTAAGGATATTTTTCATTGCATAAGAACTTAAAATCGATTCTCTTGACTCTAAAATAGAACAACAAGGAAAGAACTTTGCTTTGAAAACCTTATAGAAAAGAGTGTCTTTATTTTTCAAGAATCTCCAAGCTTGCTTAGCTAGAAAAGAATTATTAAAATGGTTTAAATCTCTAAAACTCATACCACCAACCATCTTTGATTTTGTTAATTCTTCTCAACAAGTCCAGTGAACTTTTCTTTTATCTCCATGTTGTCCCCACCAAAATTTTTTGATCATAGCTTCAATCTCATGACATAGGCCCAAAGGGAGTTTGAAACATCTCATAGCATAGGGCGCAATGGCTTGAATCACAAACTTGATAAGGACTTCTCTTTAAGCTTGGTATAGTAATTTGCCTTCCTATCCTTGCAGCTTCCTCCATACTCTTTCCTTAATATAGTTGAAACTAGCCCTCTTACCTCTCCCTACTAGTGAATTGAGGCCTACATACTTCTCATAGGATTTAATCTCATGAACAACTAGGAGTCCCTTAATAGTTTCTTTGGTTGCATTCGTCGTTGACTTATTGAAGAAAAGAGCAGTTTTTCTTTACTTATCTTCTAGCCAAATGAAGCTTCATAAATAGCAACTTTAGAATATTGCTACACTCTTTGGAATTGGCCCTACAAACTAACAAACTGTCATCTGCCAAAAAAAAACATGTTACAAACAGATTTTATGTGTACACACACACATATATAGGTTATTCTTTGGATTTTTTTTAATATATTTCATTCTCTAAAAAAAATTATATATATTTTGCTTGACCCCGTGAAGAAATTTTCTAGCTCCTCCGATGGGCGGCACAAATCATATTTGCATTGTGTCAACTCCTTACTCATCAGTATTTGACAATATAAGTTATTATAAGTACAACACATTTATTTATTGTCTTGTTTAATATTTTTTCAAAAAAATAAATGTCTTGTTTAATAAACAAGTTGTGTTAAGGTCGACATGACCCAATAGATAAATACGTTGTGTAGTTAGGTTAACACATTTACCAAAGTGAGTGGTATAGAGTTTAGAGAGTAAAGTCCAATAATGAGATAGAAATGGTGAGAATAATGGGTTTATATACCAAGGGTTTTGAAGGGTAATTGGAAAATTTGACAATAAGTTAATCAATTGAAATGGATTATTGCATGCTTTTTTTTTTTTTTTTAATGAATATTGCATGTTTCTCATGTCAAACCGAGTTGACCCATTTAGTAATTATGTATATTCAAGTTGATATAGATTTGAAATGATCTCGTTAAGCCAAAACCATAACTGGTTAAATTCGTGTCATGTTTACTTGGGTTGTGTCAAATATTAGTTCTCCTAGTTGGGGAAAGGGAAATTTAAACTTTGAACTCCGTTAAAAACACTTAAAAATGTCAAACTGAATTACAAAGTTTTTATCCACTTCAATCAAGTCTCTTTTTTTTTTTTTTTTTTTTTTTTTTTTGAGAAGGACTTCAATCAAGTCTTGATTCTATTAAAGTGCATGACTTATCTTTTCATCTTTAAAAAATGTGGTAGGAATTTAAAATTTAATCCTTAAAAATTATATCTCTCTTATATTCAGTTGGTAGGAATTTGAGGTAAGAATTTCGAATTCTCATTAATTAGTAAAATTATTAGTGTTCAATTGACTACTATTGTAAGAGTTTGAAAATCTCAAAATATCTCATTTCTTACCATTTATCTGATTTGAAAGCTCACCTTAGAAGTTAGGACTAGTCTCTCGTGTTTTGCACTTGATTAAAATTGCAACAAATCAAAGCTAAAAGTTAGGACTGGCCATGTAGATATTTTTCTCCTTCTTAACTTATATTAAATTCCCAAGATTTTTAAAACTATTTTCTTAAGACCTATGGACAGTTAAAACCCAAATTCTTAGTCTTTCAAACCGTTAGGAGTTTCACATAAATTTTAAATCATGAAAAAATAACAAATTAGATTGAGATCCGGTGCAATGGTAGAATGCAATACCCCCTTAAATGTCAGAGACGAAAGTTAAAAAAGTAAAGAGATAAAAAGGTAAAAATTAAAAGGTTGAGAATTTTTTTTTATCCAAGAACTGATCAAGATCAAAAATGTTTTTAATCTAAATTCTTCAATATGGTATTGCATGGCGTAATAGCTTTGGATCTCAATCCTAAAAGAATCCTAGCCACCAAAGAGGTAGTTATTATAAAAGTAAAGCTATTTATAAAGAGTTTTGTAGCTTAATTAGTATTTTCAACGAAAATATCTAAAGTTTAAATATTTTTATTTTGTTATAACTTATAACTATCAAATTATTAACCAAAAAAATAGTCTTTTTAACAAGTGCCCATAGAACACTTATCAGTCAACTATTTTAGGAAAGTTATTTGAATGCTAAAACAACCATATGAAATCAAACAAATTGTGAGTTGGAACGGTGGAATTGACATGGTACATCAATATTGGACTTTGTTAATCTAATGTGTCGGTGTTGTGAAAAGTGGGAGGATAGAAAATTTTTTAGTTTTCCTCATTTGTGTTTGGTTGAGAGGGTAGAATAGTGAAGGGATAGAAAACTTTTTGGTTTAGTTGAAAATAAAGTTTGTATAAATTTACTATCACGTTTCTCTTAAATAAAACAAAAAGTAATACATTATACTTTTTTTTTAAAATTGTGTATAGATGAAAGTAGACATTTTCAAAAATAACATAAAAGATCATCTAAAAGTGTTTTCTTAAAAAAATAATAAAAATTAAAATTAAAAAAAAAAAAGAAGGAAAAGAAGAAGAACGGGAACACACACCTGACAAAATCCAAAAAAAAAAAAAAAAAAAAGTTACAGAAAAAAAGAAAAAGAGCAGGCCAAAGTTACAAAGAAAACTGGAAAAGTCAAAAAAAAAAAAAAAAAAAAAAAAGCAAGCCAACATTATTTACGAAGGAAATTGGAAAAGTCAAAAGAAAAAATGAAAAAAAAAAGAGCAAGTAACGTGAATCAGAGGTGGGAGCAATTTTGTTCAAATATTTTTTTCACTTTTCGTTTTAATTATTTCTTCAATTTGGAGAGATTATATTTTGAAGTGGGAGGAAAAAAAATTTATAGGTTCCACCATTTTTCTCTCCCCCTCCCCCTCTCAATTAAATAATAAAAAATATAATTTTTTACCCTATTTTTCTCTCTTTATGTTTTACCCACCCTGTTTTCGCTCCGACTAAACATTCCCTAAATAAAAAACACAAGGCTTCTTAAAAAAAAATAAAAAACACAAGGCTTCTTCATAAAACTCATTTACGGACAGCTGGGAACTGGAGAGCGATTTGACTTGGTGATAAATTGGATATAAAGATATTTTCACTCTCTCTCTCACTCGTGACTCGTGATTTCCATCACATTCAATCACTCACATACACGCACGTGACACCCCAAAGCTGTATCAGCCGCCATCACGTGTCTTGTTTTTTTTTTATTTTTTTTAAGGATGGCCCCTCACGTGTTTATCTTAACGGAGACGTCCATAAAAGATCTCTTTGTATTCTCTCTCTTACACTTAGATCCATTCTCATTTCTCACCAACCATTGCAATTTCACATTTTGTTTGCCTTATTAATTTGTAGTTTGTAATGTTTACTACCACAAAGTTCACAACATGCATTGATTCTAAAAAAAAAAAAAAAAAGGTCCACAACATGCATATGTGTGTCTTTGTTTTTGGTGTTGTATTTTTATGTTTGGTAAAAGTGAATGAAGTCATGCTCCAAACCATGTCGTCAATATTGGTAGATTCTAATAATTTAGTGATTGTTTAATCACAAAATGGAACCATAAAAGTAGACTTGAATCTTAGAAGGATATATGGTGATAATGTGATATATTAATGTGCATATGGGTGGGGATAACAATACTTTAATTACGCGGCCAAGAATCTTTGAAATGAGCCCATGTTATGTTAGATTAATGGCGTGCCCAGCATGTTGCTCCTTGCTTCCTTTCCAAGTATGAGTAGAATTGTACGCAGTTTTGGTATTGACGTGTGAATGTATTCCTTTATCTCATTCCCCTTTTCCTATATATGTGTGTGTATGTTTCTCAAATACAAAAAAAAAAAAAAAAAAAAGTATGAGTAGAATTATCCTATCAAATAAAAAAAAAAAGTATGAGTAGAATTATATATGGAGTACTAGTTAGTCTAGTCTACTAGCAGGGTTGTATCCATAAATTTTTGTTTGGGGTCAATTTATGATACTAACTTATTAGTTTATACAAACTTTCATATATATGCATAGTCACAGACATCTATATACACACATAACTTAGTTTCCTACATAATGAATCCTTAAAATTTTCATTGTTAATTTAAATTACCAAATTGTCTACCACAGTGAGTAAAAATTTTCAATTGAACTAACGAAATATTCAAAGACATGAATGATCCAAAACTTTAACAAAACACCGTGCACCCTTGGTGCAGTGATCACTTTCCAAGTATAAATGCCTGTGAGGTGTGAGGGGTAAAGGCAGGAGTTCAAGTTTTCAGGATGAAGTTTCACACACATATACATTTAAATTATGCTAAAGTATAAATTCTATCTTGTGTCAAAAAAAAAAAAAACTTTAACAAACACAAAAACACATATTACAATAAAATAATGAATGTGAGAAAAAAAAAAGTTCTCTATAATTATTAGACCAATTGGACAATTTTTTTAAGAGCATTATTCAACTAACTCAAATATTTGGGGGGTCCAGTCGGATTTTTGTAGACTAAATATTAAAATGTTATATATTTATAAATAGAATAAAAAAAAATTTAAAAATTGGGGGGGGGCAAAAGCATGTAGCTACGCCCATGCCTACAAGGTGTTTGTCCCTTTGGTTTTCTCGGTAAAGTAAGTTCTACGAGCCATTAAGATGGCAACTTGGCATAAGTATGAATCTATATTACGGTTTTAAGGAAATTAATTAAAATTTTATTTATTAATTTATTGATGTGATAGTAATGATTATCATTATGTGATTTGTAAATTTTTTGTAATAAATATAATAAGAAATATAATATTATTTAAATAAACATAATTTTCTTACCTCCTCTCTTCCCCGAGATCGTGGGATATTTGAGGTTGTCTTGCTGTAAAATAGGATATGAAGATGTAGGCTAAACCATTTCTTTTTCTTCTTGCAAAATAGTGAGAGGTTTATTTTTATTTATTTTTATTTTTTTTAATTCATTTATAATTACATATAATCAATGGACAAGAAAAATGATCTTATGACATGTTAGGGTTTAATTGTTTAAGTTTAGATTCCAACCCTTTTTTTTTACCTGTATGCTCCTTTATAAAATTGAAAAAAAAAAATCTTAATTCTAAATTTTTGGATTCAATTTTGGATTCTCAACAAGATTAATCAGAATCAATCACTATGTATAATGTATTCTTTTTCAAGTCTCTTTTCTATCCAAAGACATTGGAATGATTAATATATGTTGTATATATAGGTATATACAAGGATAGGTTGTAATAATGATGTTTTGAATTTGGAGAATATAATTTCATAAAGTGAAAATTCAATTTATAGAATTTTCTAAGTAAAAATTTGAAAATCAATACTTTCGATTGATCGAAACTTCGGCTCGATCTATTGAAAATAGTAAAGAAAAAATCTTGGAGTTTTTGGATGTCTTGATCGCTATTTGATTCCTGTTTGATTTATCGAAAAGAGCACTTGATCGATTGAAAGTAATTTTCAACTAATTGAAAATCTTGAAACAAGATTTTTGCAGAATATTTTGGTGACTGTTTAGAAAGGTTGAAGAGGTTTCAAGGCTTGGTAACGATTTGATGAAATATTTTAACTCTCCATATGTGCCTTTTGATGAAATATAACCCTATGAGTATAAATAGAGATAAACACAAGAAATTCTGTTGTTATTCTCCAAAATTGCTATCTATAGAACCCAACATCTTGATTGTGTCATGAGAACAAATTTGTGATAATCTTTTAGCAACAACAGTGTAGAGGGCTAATATTGTCAAAGGAAAATGATATAGTATCTCTAAGTTATCTATTTTCTGTTTGTCTTTTTTATTAATCTTGTTCTTCCATTATTATTTTGTATAATATCTCCCAACGATATATATATATATATATATATATATATTATAGTATTTTACAAAGCCCAAAATGATGATTGGGCTTGGACTTATTGAACAGAAGCCTGTGTGTCGCACAGAAGAGCAACAAAATTAACGATACCCCTAATCCCACGGGTTACCATCAACAAAGTTGGAATGATTTAGCGTATTTGGGTCAATACAACAATAATGTAGATTATCTGATATTTTTTCATCCTTTGGCTAGAAGGGAGTTTCAACTTTCAACTTTCAAATTCATAATAAACCAAATGGAAGTGACTAATGACATATTTTGTATTTGATTAAAGTCGTTGTTAAGAGTCATAACTAAGGTGGAGTCCACTTCAGTGAAGAAGATAAAGATGCCTCAACCAGTGGATATGGGGAAGGTTGCTTTCTTGATTCTTCAAACCAAACATTAAACAAAAAAAAAAATTGCTTTCTCATCAGTCATTACCAATTTATGTGTGTTTTCCCATTGAGGAGGGTATTCATCATGTTTGACGCAATACTGTGACGCCATGATTTTACTTTTTTTTTCTTCAGTCTTGTTAATATTACAACAATTTGTACAATTTTTGCTACAATTCGTCATGTAGCAAATTATCAACGGTGAAGAAAAAATAATAGGTCCATACAAGTTTACATTTGTAACATTTATAACTTGCTGCATAATGAGTTGTCGTAAAAGTTATGTAAATTTTGGCGGGGCTCCTTTTTTTTTTTTCCCTGGGTGAGAAAAGACATGCTTTCACTGAGTTGGCCAAACAGTATTTTGTACATTGGATATGCATAAACTAGAAGGAACCAAACCAAAGTGCAGGAATTATTAGCCAATAGCCATTTCGTCATTTTGTTTGGAAATTAAGTCAGTCACCTTTTTGGTTGTTTCATTGGGTAATAATGAACCCTTTAAAAAGGGATTATAAATCTTTGCTTAAAATGCAGACCAAAAGGGATGTCATATTTTACTTACAATTTAAGTCTTTATTTTTCTTAAATTGTAAAAACAATACTTTATATGAATGATTTAAATTTAGTGTTTTGTTTTTTGGAATGCTTAAGCTGGATTTTTTTAACTCGAAATAATTAATATAAAGAAAAAATTATTGTGTCTTAGATTATACATTTTTTTGTTCTAAAAACAGATTAGTGAATTAATTATTAAAGCTTATTTGGTTCTTAACAGTCACCTCAATAATGATCATAGAAAAGGACTCAAATAAAAGGACTAGAACTTTAGAGGCCTAAATCCAAAATTCTTTAACTTTAGAGAAGAAAATATCAAATTTATAAGGTGTAGTTTGTAATTTGATTTAGGGTAAATTGCAAATTATACCCTTAAAATTTAGGGGTGTTTAAATTTTACACCCTGAAGTTTTAGAATTTAAATTTTACACCTGAAGATTGAGGGAGTTTAGATTTTACACCTTGGCATTTTAAAATTTGGATTTTACCCTCTAAAGTTTGGGAATGTTTAGATTTTACAATTTCAAATTTTGAAACCTTAAGGCGTAAAATTTAAATACTCTCAAACTATAGAGAATAAATTTCAAACAATCTTAAATTTCAAGGAATAAAATTCAAAATTTAAAATTTTAGGATATAAAATCCCATTAATTTCAGGGGCGTAATTTCCCAATAATTTTCAAAGAAAAAAAAATTCATAGCAAGTTGCATGCTATTGATTGATAAAGTCTTCATAGAAGTTAGTAAGTTGCACTCTACTCCCCCGAAAATGACAACAGTAAGACCCTGAAATTTTAGAATTTAGATTTTATCCTTGAAGATTGAGGGAATTTAGATTTTATACCTTGGCATTTTAGAATTTGGACTTTACCCTTTAAAGTTTAGGAATGTTTAAATTTTACACTTTCAAATTTTGAAACTATAAGACGTAAAATTTAAACACTCTCAAACTATAGAGAACAAAATCCAAACACAGAAATAAAATTCAAAATTTAAAATTTTAGGATATAAAATCCTATTAATTTCAGGGGCGTAATTTCCCAATAATTTACAAAGAAAAACAATTCACAACGAGCTGCATGATATTGATTGATAAAGTCCTCATAGAAGTTAGTAAGTTACACTCTACTCCCCACGAAAATGACAACAGCAAACCCCCATCTCACATGTGGAAGCAACCCAAGTCCACTAAATGTAGTTTAGAGTTTAATAAAAAAAATGAAAGAATTAAAAAAAGAAAGATGGGTCCACGATCTGAAATTGGTTGAAAAATTATGTGATTGAAACAAGTTCCTGCAATTTGGGGAGGGAAAGAAACAACATAGTCCACATCTTCTCCTGTATTGCTCGTATGATTGCTTAGTATAAAAAGATTGTGTTATTAGAATTATAAAATAAAATTGTTATTTTTTATTTTATTTTCTAATATTCTATGTGGACACATGTTGAATGGCCGGTTTCTTTGTCGGTTGGCAGGAGTGGGTCCTAAAATCCTCATTTTGTTAATGACAATTCTAACAAGTGGTAACAAGATAAGGACTAGGAGTAGGGACTATCCCATGTATACTATAGTGCCCATGACTTCATGTCCATCCTCAATAGTCAATTCCTCTTAAAGACCATTCTATTCACATCACATGGATACTTATTTTATTTTTTAAATTCTTAATTTTAGCTGTCCAACCACAATGGCATGCTTCATTATGATTTTTTTTTTGCAAAGCATGTTTCATTATGTTAGTTTGTAGTTGATTTTTTTTTAGAATTATCCAACCCATTACATAAATATTCAAAAAATATTATTAATTTGTATTAAATTACTCATTCATTAAATCATTTGAATAAATTAAATAAGTTATGTAACTAAAAATATATGTGGATTATTTTTGAGTTGGCATATAGTGAATTAAAAAAACTTTTCTTCAAACCAATTTGGAAAAAAATTATGCTATACTTTTATTGACATTTTAACAATGATTGTCGTCACCACCGCACACTTTTGGTGCGATGGTTACTTCACAGGTATAAATGCTTATGGAGTGTGGAGGGCAAGGGACGGAGTTCAAATCTCTAAGAGAGAACTTCACATATATATACACTTACATTAGGTTAGAGTAAAAATTTTATTTTGTATAAAAAAAAAAAAAATTTCGTTAAGAACATAAACTTAACTATGAGCTGATGTCCCCAATGACTTAAAAGTGCTAGTCTTTAACAAATCAACCATGCTCAGGAGATGGAAGATGTTGGACTTTGATACTTTTAGTTTTCTAGTGACTTATTAAGTTTCGAGTCATTGGGACCGATTTGATCTTTGTGGTAAAATTTTCGTTTTCTTCTTGCCACTACAGTTCATGATGTCAAAGATTTTACGGCATAATGCTTGGAAAGTATGGTTTGGAGACAAAAGTGATGATAGCCAGGGCAATTGAGAATAGGAGGGATGAGATTTATGAAAACAGAAATTAGTTTGGGTTAACTCAAACTCTTACTTAAAAAAATCATACCCATCCAAAGTTAAAATATTTAAATGGAATAAAGAAAAATAGAAATTTTGATGGATAGTTTCTTGGAAAAGACCCCAAACACCCCCCTTCACTGTGACAAGAAGACCTTATAGAAATCCAAAAAGATTAAAAAAAAAAAAAAACATTTATCTTGGATTTTTTTTTCGACTTATAAGATCTAATTATTTTCTCCAACTTGATGAGTATTTAGGACAAGTCATGTAATTTCCTAATCTCACTATGCTTCAAAATTTTATTTTATCTAGATATGATGCATCATGCATGATCTTAGAATAGTACAAGTGTTCATATAAAACTAAAACTGAAGGACATATATACTTAATTATCAGAAAGTCGAGAACTTAAACTGATTAAATATTTATGATGTGTGACGTGTGTATAAGAATCATGAAAACTGCTTGGTAATATTTAATTTGAATTTAGTGGGATGAGAAGGGGTTAGACTAATAGGAGTCACCAAGTTGAGAAATTTCTACCCCCCCCCCCCCCCCCCCCCCAAAAAAAAAAAAAAAAAAGTTGAGGAAAAGGCATTAGATTGTGGACAAGGATTTCATTAAAGGATGCATTTAGATACTGTTTATATTTTACTTTAACAATGTGTGTGTTTTTTAATTAAAAAAAAAAAAAAAGAGAGAGAGAGGTCAAAAATCTTTCAAATAGTACGTGTTTTTTTTTTTTTTGGGGAAATATAAATAGTAACTCCTTAAATTAAGCCACCACTCCTTCGAATTATTTACTTGTTATTATTATAATTATTATTGATAATCATAATTATTTTCGTCCTATAAGTTTCCTTCCTTATATTCTTATCACCTATTTACATCTACTAAATTTATTCTATTTAAGGTTTCATTCATTCTAAGGAACAAGTCAAGATTTCCTTCTTAAAAGAAAGAAGAAGAAATAAGTCAAGATGGATAACCTCAAACCCTCTCTTTGAAAGTCTTAGCCGACTTTACTCAAAAAAAAAAAAAAAAAAAATCATAGCCGACTTTAATAATATAATTTGATTTCACATATTGACTATTTTTGGCTACCAAATACCATGTAAATCATCGAATCCAATTATTGTCTTAATTTTTTTTTTATAGAAATTATTGTCTTCTTTTTATATATATATATATATATATATTTATGTATGTGAAATTCTCCTTTAGAGACTTGCAGAAACATAGCTACCTTTGGACTAGGAGCACAATAGCTCCCCAAAATTTTTAAAAATATATAATTATATATGTGTACTAATTTTAGCAATTTTATTTTATAAATTTACATTTTTTTCCCAAAATAATATCATTGATTCTTTTATGAGTAATGTTGTACTTACAAACTTTTTTACAATATTTTTACAAACTGTTTTGATAGCAAATTCTTATTGGTTCACATATGGGCCTACAACTCACATCATTTTTTTATTTACTAGTAATTACTTATTACATCAATAGTTTATAAAAAAGTTTGTAGCGCTAGTATTTTCCTCATTTTAGTGACTATAAAAAAATTTATAAATCTAAAATTTAAAACAAAATATACAAGCCCAAAAGAAATAGCTGAACACCAAAAATTACAAATAGTAAATCTAAAAATATAAAAAATTAAGCTCAATTAACCAATTTTATTTAAAATAAACAATCTTGCCTTTTAAAAATTCTAAACAAAGATAATTTTGTTCTTATCAACACAAAAAAAAGAAAAAAAGAAAAAAAATCTCAGTAACTAAGTAATAACAAAGTCAAAGATTGAAATCGCTGTACACAGCCAACAATAAAGCTGTCCACCTAAACTTAAAATTCTGGCTCCATCTCTAGAGACTTGAATTCCGACCTTTATTCTCATCCTACAAGCAATTATTGTCTTAATATTAATAATATAATTATTATGCACACATAACCAAGATATATTGGACTAGATTCTCAAAAAAAAAAAAAAAAAAAAAAAAGATATATTGTCTTGGAAAAAAAAAAAAGATATATTGGACTAGCTATTTGCAATTCATGCTAATAAAGGTGACTATTATAGACTTTATAGTATTACTATTATCTCTTAAAAAAAATGAAAAACCTGAGATGACACCTACACTTTTTTTATATAAAAAAGTAGACACAAGTTTGCTGTGTATAAATATATTATCCTACGCGAAACGAGGATAGAAATCTTGTTACATTTATTATTATTCTACATAGTTGCTGGAAGCCTAGAACTGGAACTATACTTATTATTAATTGTTATGTTGTAATGTAACGCTATCGACTATCTTATGATGAAGCCATCACAACAGTTTCTCAAAAAAAAAAAAAAAAAAAAAGTCATCCCAACAATCTTTTTATAATAATAATAATAATAATAATAATAATAATAATAATAATAATAATAAAGTCATCCCGGCAAAATCACAAGTCGTTTGAGGGATTATCTCAGTCCATGATAATATTTTCGCATTAAATTCCTGTTTGACACTTTTGGGCGAGACACACTGTACAGATTGCCAATCATAAAAGGATTTCCTTACTTTAATTCATCTATATCTATACGGAAAGTAATTATAGTCTGCACATAATCAAGCATACATGTCAGATATATCTAAGTTTAATAAAACCATTAATAAAAAACATGAAGGTTCCAAAAACGCAACAAAATCCCACTTCCTCGTTTTGTCCAATTCAAGTTTGAGTGAGACTACACAATTGAGTAAAAGGCACTATTAGTAGAGATAGAGCTTGAACCAGAAAGATTTCAAGTACGACTTTTGCATCTAATTCTATCCCTTTGCTTCAATCCCAAAATTGTAATCAAAGATCAATTTCACCCTTCAAATCCAGCAACCTTATACGTAAACGTCGTAGTAACTAGTAATTTTTTTTATACTGTGTGTCATTTTCAATCAAATGGTGTGGCCCTAAATTCTCTTGCCTTTCACTGCAACTACTAGGTATGCCACATGAAATATTGTCCCACAAAATCGTTGCCGAAGATTCGCCAGTTAATTGAAAGCGAAACTTCAATGACATTTTAACAGTAGTGTCCAAAAAATTTGATAAACAAAGGGCCCCCTGACCATCATGCTTTAAAAGTGTTGCTTAGTTGATGACACGTGCCAAAAACTATGCCTTTTAAAAATTAAAAAAAAAATTATTTTCATCATTTAAGGTCCTACACAAACTTGCACCCACTACAAGATTAGTTAAGTACTTGATTATTTAAGCAAAATGCTAACTTTTCCAGTATTTTATGGCATATGCATAAATTTTTTTTCAAGGAAATAACAAAGTTTGGCAAGCTCATCATGTATACCTATGCCTATAATTGTGTGGATGGAGAGAATTTTAGAATTCATTGAGGGAGTTGCAGAGCTGATTATGATATTAGAGCTTCAAGAATCAAGAGGTTTTAGATTTAGATTGGCTAGGTGCAGGAGTATTAAAAACTCCATTATGAACAAAGCTTTATGTTTCTTATGAAGATTTGCTTATTCAGTGTTTTGATGCTTGTATGTAGTAGTAGTAGTAGTAGTTTGATGCCTGTCTAGGCTTTCTCTGTAGGTAAGTATGTTTCTTTGTTGCAATTCTTAGTTTGTTAAACTTTGTTTGAATAAAATTATAAAAGTTACTTTGTTCATTACAAAAACACACACATGCACGCGCGTACCCAATTGTACATTTTTCTTAATGATTATGCCAAACAAGGGGGGAAATTTCTCTCAAAGGAAGGATTTTTTTTTTTTGAATTTCTTGAATGATTAGGCCACAAAAGGGGCCTAACCTTCTCTCAAATATCAATCTCGCGTGCTTTAACTGTCATCTCTGATGTGAACGAGATTCAATCATAAATTTTGATGAAAGATTTTATCAAAAAGGTTAATCAGCAGCCATGGTGGCAATGTGGCATAAACAGCAGTGAGATGCGTGGGCAGCCCCAAGTTAAGTAATTTGATTATGGGCTGGACCATCCGTTAGTAGTTTTACCTTGGATTGAATCCATACTCTTCTGCCTAGCATTTAAAGGTACCAAATCTGGATCCATAATGCAGAGACAATGTATAGAGAAGGAGAAAGAATAAAAAAGAAACCATGAGATTTCAGTTCTTACTTCTAAACAATCAGTCCAAGCTACCAAGACAAGCACATACTTGAGTTGGACCTGGGTTTGAAGTCTTGGAAACAACTGCTAGACAATGGGCTGTTTGACCAAACCCAACATTTTACTTGTCAACCTTCGAAAAACAAAAATCTAATAGTCCACCAAGAGGTCCGAAACCCTTAAAAATACTGGTTTATGTAATAAAAATTGTAATCCTTTGATATTTTAGAGTTTTAGTTGAGATTGCACCAGAGTTATCTACCAAAAGCAATTTATTAGGAGAGAAAAAAAGGTGAACTACAGCAAATTGCAATTTTCTACATGGAAGGACAATTGCCAATATCATTTGATGCATTTATTTTTTTACCGTTTCATACAAAACAAGGTTCTACAGCTTCCAACAAATGTGTAGCTCAGATGATTAAACAAACTATATCTTAGCAAGGGTTTTCTTCACCAAAGCCAAACGTTTAAAGAAAGCCACCTAACCCAAGTAAAGCCCCACGTTGGTTACATTCAATGTTTGATGCTCATGCAAAAGAAAGTGATCCCAACTCAGTCCTGCTTGTCATCTGCCACTCCCACTTGCTTGGCATCTGTTACTCCTGCCAGTTTTGAAGCCGTCTCTGGTGCACCAGATTCAGCCTCAGCCCCCACCTGAAAACATTGGAAACCTTATCGCAGTTAACACACAAGGAGGCCTTGACCGCCAAAACAAGCACTGCCATAAAACATCTATATTTGCTTGCATGTGCATGCCCACACAAGCAAAACTTGAAAGTTCAGGAGCCGAAGAAGAAGCATATTTATCCAAAATAATACAAAAATTAAAAATCATAAAAATTGAAACTTATCATCTGTTTCACACAATCAAGATGAAAAGGAGTAATAACCATCAGGGTCTCCAATGCAACCACACCCCCCCACCCCTCCCCCCCCCCCCCCCCCCCCCCCCCCCCCCCCCCCCTGAAAAAAAAACCCACAACAAAAAGAAGAAACAGACATTATTTGTTTCATTCTGCTCTGATGAAGAAAAGAGACTTATCACTTTTTGAAACCAAGTCTACAAGCTTTCCTCAATTTTGGAATTTCACGAGTACACTACATACTAATGCACTTAAAAATCTTCTACACTGTTACTATTACTTTGAATCATTTTTTTTAGAGAGAGAGAGAAGGAAGGAAGGAACTAAATTACTGTGAGTCTGTGACTATCAACAAGAGCAAATAACCATCCAGGAAATCAAGATGAGTGAAATATGGCAACTCATAAGAACTGTTGTGACATTATATTTTTGGTAGTCATAGGGAAAGTATTTCTTTTTCTTTTATTTTGTCTAAAAAATATATTTTTGTAATCATGTTCCTGTCATTTAGGATAACTTATGCTTAACTTTTACTTTTACCATATAACATAAGCAATCTAATACTCATTCTATCCCTCCAACTCCTTCCTAATGTAATTCCAACTGCACAAGGTCTACAATTGCATCAAATCCCAATCTTCCGCCTTGTCAAAGAAATAAAAGGAAGAATCAAAGATCTTAGTTCCAAGTAGGTGCACAAGTATATTTGCTTCCAGAATCCAGATTCTAAGCATATAACTATTGCCATTGAACTCAAAACCATGTAAACTGACGTTGACAACATGAATTTCAACTTCTTTGCTGCAAAACATAAAGAATAGAACACTCCATCTAAGATAAAGTTCAATCTGAAGTATCTTTCACATTGGGAAAAAAGAGAACAAAAGCCTTGTTGTCAACCCACCAGCCATCACCATCCATATGTTTATTCAAATAGATTCTTCAGTTCTGCACTTTCTTAAGACATTGATATGAATTGTAAGAGGCCACCATAGTGGTGAACAGGCTAGCAACCCAATTAACAAGTCTCCTCCTCTCTGTAATACCAATGGGTTTGGTCCACCAAATCAAAAGACAACACATTTGACAGTTGGAACCATAAGGCAGAGCCCCATTTGCAGAGAAACTACCAACATTTTATGTATGCATTCATTTTTATAAATCAAAATTTATGGGAGCATTTGGAAGTAACAGTCACAAATGTCATATTATAAACGAATGAGATCCAAAAAACACATTACGTATTGATCCAAATTCCAAACACACGCCATATACAATAACTAAAACCATCCTAAATTTCATTTTTTTGGCTAAGTAATAATAACTCTTTACAAATGCAGTTCAAAACCTGTACATATGACATGCAAATCACGTCCAAACTAAAAAGTACTATAACCCCATCACTTTAAATTTGTCAGGGACTAAATTAAAGGAATCAAAATTGTATTTTGGCATAGCGAAAACAACCAAGCTTTTTAATTGAATAATATATACATATAAAGATTTAGCATTGATTGACTCACTTTGATATCTTTTTTGGTTGCTGCAGGCTTATAAGGACAAGCCGGAGGAGCCCTCTCGGGCTTCTTGTACTCCCAACCAAACAAAGCATAAACTTTTCCCTGTCAATTTTTACATATACGGGAATGAAAATTTGAAATAAAATTAATACCCCAATAAAGTTAAAATTTATTTATTTAAAAAAAAAAAAAAACACGCACACACGCACAAATTGGGCATAGATGAATTGGAAGAGACAATAGAGGGGTGTGTCTTACGATGAAGTAATAGAAGAGAACAGGAAGAACGTTGACGATGGGTACGAGGAAAAGCGGTAACAAACATGCCAAGCAAACCTGACAACAACAACAACAACAACAACAACATAGATTATAACAATTTTTTTAATAAAAACCTCTATTCTATTTCATACAAAAGTAGTATAATTGAGAATTGGGGTTTCAGATTCAGAGACTGAGGACTTACCATTTTGGAAAATCGTAGTATTGGGATGATCTTTGATTCGGTGGTACCAAAGAGGAGTAACGGAGGATTGGAGATTGATTTTGCAGTTTCACGCTTAAAGTATACGGTACTTGATGGTTATATATAGGAGAAGACTTTGGAAACGTCTGTTGAGAATTAGAAGGGTAATATCGTCATTTCATTTTTAAATATTTTTTAGTTTATTCTGTGTTTATTTCTAGACGACATACCGTTTTGGATTTTTTTTTTTTTCAAAACGACATAACTGCATCTTGGAATACGAGCAAAACGACATAACTAAAAAAAAATATAGAATATTTGGCCCATGCAGGTCTCGAACCTGCGACCTTCGCGTTATTAGCACGACGCTCTAACCAGCTGAGCTAATAGGCCACACGATTGAAAGAACGCAAAAAATATATAACTCATATTAAAAGTGTGTTTTTTTGGGTTTAGTTGTTGAAACTGATTGTAAAAATTTATTAAAAGAAAAAAAAAAAAAGGTTAAATAATCACTGGCCACTACCCCACTGCACACACTTACACATGCTCAAAGACTTTTTTTTTTTTTTTTTTTTTTTTCTTTCTAAAAAACAAAACTTTCCATTATTGTATTTCGTGATTTAAGTATTTTCTAATCACCAAAAATTCAAGAAATGTGATGAGATTTATGTAAAATTTCTGGATGTGTTAAATGTAAAAATAGGAGAGAGAGATTGAAAAAAATGTTTATTTTTTATATAATAAAGTAGAAGTATTATATTTGACTAACGTGAGAGAGAAAAAAAAATATTTTTGAGACTCTAAAAAGAGTTGTTTTATTTTTAAAATTTGAACTTGACAAAGAAACATAGGGAAGGGGGAAACGTGGATAGAATTATTAGTCCCTATTATATAAACTTGGATAGAATTATTTAAAATTTATGAGTTTTTAAATGAGTAATTTTACATGTCTAACCTTATTATTTAAACTTTTGCAACTCTTCTAGCTTTTAGAAAGCTTCCAAGGCTTCCTAGCGTCCTAGTGAATTTATCTTATGTCCAATTCCAAAGAGTTAAAAACCTAAATAAATAAATAAATAAGTTAAATTTATTGCATTTTACTATCTCTATAGCAGATTTTAATAAACATTTTGGTTACTAGCGTTCAATATTTCTCTTATTTTATCAGCGACTCAGCACTAATGCTAAATGCCTATATAATTTTAACCTTTGTTTCAAAACTAGTATTGAGAGCCGGTGAGATGTCAAGACTGTTCTATATTGGAGGCGATCAGGTGCATGAAGAGCAGAAGAGTGCAATTTTCAAGACTAATATATGGAAAAAAATCCCCTCGGACTTCCTGAAATGGTTGAATACAGGACCGGAGCTCCACATTCCGGCTACAACAACCATACGTATAATGAAACATCTACTATTGTCCATGTCTAGTCACAATAGCTCGTGGTCATGTGCGTGTGACATAAAAATGCACATTCCTCCTTTTCTAGCACCATCCCCAAAAAGAATAATAAGTACCCTATAGTTAACAGCAAATTGTTTTTCCATTCATTATGATTGAAAAGTTGCCCAAGAAACTAAGCAAAAAGATGGATCAGCAGCCTTGGAGCAGTTCGAAGGCTATAAATTTGATGCTGGACCAACAAAAGGTTACACATTCTATATTATGGAGTAATATAATTGTTTAGACATCCATTCTGTAAACCAATAGTGTATGCGGATGCTCACAACATGAATATGCTTCCTTCCCATCCGGGATTCATTTCAACAAATTATCATGCACTCTCGGCCTTGCAGGGAACATCAGTGCAGCGACAAACAGGTCTACCAGAAGCTTCCCAGCCATTAAAGCCGCGTTCCAGAACCATAATATTCTTTATTCCTGTATCTTCCTTCATCTCCTCAAGATAGTTGACAAGCCTTCGTGCACAAGTTGGTCCACGAACCTAAAGAATCATGGCATTGAATAAATCTTTCAGGAAAACCTTCAAGTATATTTATAATCTTAGTTTCTGAACTTACTGAGAGATTTGGCACATAAATTTCCAATGCTTCATATTATTAATGGAACTGGTGACTAATTCAAAATGTCAAAGCGATTATTTTATTATACTTTCTATGAAGAAAGAACACTATTCTGAAATGAATGCAAATGAAATACACAAGCTGTATTTAAAAGAAAACTATAAATGTAAACAGCTCTAGTACACATGCTGTAAGAAAAGAAAGAAGATTTTAGGTAATAGTTTCAGTCAGAATGGGAACAGAATTTATGGGTGCAGTTTCAGTATAAACGCTAAGCCGGTGTTAAGAAATAACAACAATGTGGTTTAATAAAAAAAAGTAGTCAAGTAAGCATATGCAGAAGTTTGGCTGTCATAGGATATAGAGTTAGAAGAATCTTGAAGATTATAGGTTGGATTAAGAACTTAGAAGAATTTTCTACAAGGATTACATTTTAAGAGAGCAGTTTTCCGTGCAAGTCGGTAAGAGATATAAGATCTCATCAAAGGTCTCTACATTCAAAAACATGGCATTTTGGACAAGATCTTGCCAATCACCTTGTACCATCCATTTAGAATCACATGAGTACAGAGAAAAGGGAGCCAGTTAATCTTTGCAATAGGCTTTCTCCACTAGTTGAGTTTGATTTGTACTCCCACTAATTCCTCAATATAAATATAGCCAACTCATTGCTGCTCCTTGGATCTTCAAGGCTCTGTGGCTTTTGAAGTTTTTGAAATAATGAAATGTGCAAAAATTTAAGATAAAGTTCTTTTCAACAGTGGTCTGAAAGACGTGTGATAGACATTGTAAATCATTGTATTTATCAATCGAATCTGCAAAGTTCAATTACATCTAATTACATATGCCTTTAACTTCTCAAAAATTCTTTTGTAAGAGATCCTCTAGCGTACCTCCACACACTTCATAATTTTAATCCAGTTAATGCATGCTGGCCTTTTATGAAAAGAGAATGGTTTTCTAGGATGTCACTACCTGTCCAAAAAGTTACTAATAGTGGCCTCCAACTGTTATCAGAAAGAGCTCTAACTCTTTATATGGATAAGTATTTTAGAACAAGTATGGACATGGCTAAGAACAAGGTTACTAGTTTATTAGATGTGAAACAATACTGTGAAGATCCACAAATTTAAAAAAAAAAAAAAATAATTTATGATTTCCCATATTACTTAGAGTCAACGTGGTGGAGGACTCAATTCTGACGTGCAACTTTTCAAGAAAACATGCAAGTCCATCCAGATTCACAAGTTTTGCATGAACGAGTTAGTCAAATAATCTACTTTCACTAACCAACTTGAATTTTCCAAGCTTCAATATTATGCCAGAAAAAGAATTGATTAGAGGACGGAGACAGCACATATACGCTCTTCCCTTACAGATTTAATTCAAATGACATGATATTATGTTCGAGATTCATGTCCAACTGAGCTGGATAAAATTCTTTCCAAGCACATAAGATGTTCATTGACATTGGACAACTCGATTACAGAAAGAAAGGTGCACTCATCTTGTAGAAACAAGGAATTACTTCCTTGTGAATTAGCAACTGACTTGTTTGTTACCAGGACCCATGATTTGGTGACAATTTTGAGTTGCAGAAACAAGGCACTAATTCATTGCAAATTTTGCAATTGACTGGTTTGATACCAGGACAAGTGACTTGGTGACAAGTCTAAGTTACTTTCCACAAACTCATAAACTAATTGATACATCCCAACGCAATAGTCATTGAGCAATCCCCAATAACAGCTGGTCAAAAATAGTGAAAGCAATGCAGATTTCAGACTGCATTGACTTCATATTTTTATGTGACTGAAAAAAATTATGAAGCTAATTCCTTAGTGGGCATCAACATATGTTTCTAACACTAATCTAACTAATGATCAACAACAATCAAACCTTAATCTGTTTGGTGCCTGACTTGTCATTACTAATGCAATCGTGTGGCCATATCCTAAACTGATGCTGCTAGGTGTCAAGTGGTGCTAATTGTTGTTATGTTGCATTGTAATAGTGTCATGCTGTGCCTTAAGCTGCTGTTATGCCAGTACTGTCATGCAAGTGTTGTTGCTGTGTGCTATTATGCAGGTGTTACTGCTGTGTTGATACACCAGTTTAGTTGCAATTTGACGTTAAGGATGTGTACTAGGTACTACCATATGCATGTGTGCAGGTTGTGATGTGATGGCACATGTGTGCATGGACTCTATCAAGCTGTAACAACTTGGCTAATTGCCATTTGACAATTCTGCATGTGTTCGATTAGGATTCTTTTAGGCAGTTAGAAGGTAGTTAATAGCCAACAGTAAATCAGTTAGCATAGTTGTTAAGAGTGAGTACTCCCTACTCAAGCAGCTTAGGCCCATATAAGCTGCAATACAATGTACAGAAGGCATTAATGAAAATAAGCAACTTCTTTAGTCTCTCATCTCTCTACTCTCTCTTAGTCTTTCTAATTCTCTTCTTAGGAGGCCTGGCTGCCCTTGGAGTCAGCCATTCCATCACAGAACTCACACACTCACTTAACCACATCAATTAGTAAGAACCACAACAGCTTTTTCACATAATCCCAACGTTTTGACTCCTAACAGACCAATTTGGGTTGGTTACATGTATTGTTTTCCAGCATTCAATCTTATCCAAAATTATACTCTCCGTTACCCATTTAATTGACATGTCATTTTTTACTACTTCTAACAATGTTATTTTAGGTTTTTCTCTACCTTTTTTTATTCCCTCAAGTTGAATCAACATTTTTTTCCTCACTAGTGCAGTAATCACTCCCCCCTACACATGAACAAACCGTGAATGTCTTAAGCAACTCTCTCTCATCTTTTCATCAATAGGGGCCACTCCTATTTTTAAGTGATTTATTCATTTCAAATCCTATCATTCCATATATTTCCAACTATGCATGTTAACATTAAAATTCAACTCCACTCATTTCATTCAGTACCATAGAGCATAACTAGTCTATAGCAGTCTTATAAAAAAAATTCTTTAACTTAATAGGTATTCTACTGTTTTACAATCACACAATACTCCTAATGCACTTCTCCATTTCATCCACCATGCTCTTATCTTATGATTCACATCATGCTTAATCTCTCCATCCTATGAGTTATTTATTCAAGATAACTAAAGCACTCACTACTTTTGTATCTCTAGATCATCAAATCTTACAACTCCTTCATCTTTGTTTCTACTTTAACCAAAGTTACATCTCATGTATTCTGTTCTAATCCTACTACGCCGAAAACCTGTAGATTCTAAAACATCTTTCAAAATTTCTAACTTAACTCCACTTCTAATTTGAATAGCATCTCTAAAAAACACCAAGGGCTTCATTTTGAATAGTTCTAGTGAGCTTATCCATAACTAGTGTAATGAGATATAGAGTTAATATTGATCCTTGATGCAAACTTATGGTGACAGAAACTCACACTATAACTTCATTGTGCATATCCTTTATCAACTTTATATACTCAAGATATTTTTAATACAATAATTCACTGAACCTTTGAAAATCACAAACAAATAAAACGGAGATGAAAGGAATAGAATTGAAGAAACCCAATAAACAATTGAATCCGAAAACGAAATAACACACCCAATAGAAAACGACCCAGGCAAGCAAATCAGGAAAAAATCAAAGATAACATCAAAAATCGTAACAGGGTCTGAGAATTGAAAGAAACCTGACTGAGAGCGCAGTGGAAAACAAGGGTATCTTTTCCCTTAACTTGCTGAACGAGATTGGAGATCTTGTCACTGAAAGTGTCACTAGCGAAGTGCAGAGACCCAGCTATATGCCCATCGTAACTCCTCTCATCATCCCTACAAAATAGCCACACAAATTAAAAAAAAAAAAGACAACCTCAATATCGGATTCTATTTTAAGCAGAGACTAGTGTGTGGTAGAGACTGTACCTGACATCGATGATAGCAATATTAGGGCGGCGTTTGATAGAGAGAAGCTGGGAGCCTGTCACATAGGAGACGCTACGAGCCATGTCTCTGCTTCTTTCTTTAATCCTTTTTTTTTCCTTATTTCTTTTTTCTTCTTGGTTCTCTGAATTTTTTGTCCGAGATAAATACCCTGCTAAGCGTGCATTTGCGTAGAAATTAATCTGTGTATTGCATTTTGGAGCCCCGTCTCAGGAAAAACGCATCAATAAGTGTTATATAGATCCGTTTAGATAGAACTTATTACTGAAAAGTGAAAACTAAAAACACCATAGTAAAATAATTTTTAAATATATAAAAAATATTGTTAATTGGCCAAAAATTACTGTCTATGGCTAATGAACAGTGACAGACGCGGGTGAAAAAAAAAAAAAAAAAAGTAGAAATGCAACCGTGGACGCGCAAACGTGCAATCCAAACATTGCCATAGTGTTTTCAACTTTAAAAATTATTTTTTTAGAGTGTTTTTAGTAATAAGTTTTTAGCCAAACAAGAGATATCTAAATAGACCTTAAATTTCTTGGGCCTTTTTAGTTTTTATTACAGTGGAGTAATGGCCATTTACTCATGCCTATAATAATATTCTGCCGGTTTCCATTTTGGTGTGAGGGACTGTGATTTAGATTATGAGCTAGGTCTTTAATTTTGTCAATTAAAACTTAAATTTATCAAATCATTTCAATTATAGGCCTTAGGGTTAGCTAACCCTAATTTGAACCCGACAAATCCGTCCAACCTAAAGGCACACCAGACCTAAAGTGCGCACAATCCAAGTAATAGATCAATCGATGGTGGGTTCTTTTTGTGTCAAATAGCGAGTTTCATGTCTAGAAACCTGATGAATTTGACACATCTGACGTTGTAGTTCTTCCTTCAAGTTTTGTTATGCATAAGTGGCTTCGTCTAAAAGATCTGGTGAAATTGCTACTAGATCCCCTAGAGCTATGTAATCTATTTTCTTCAACTATTGGTTAAGTGTGAAATGATATAGGTTTTGATGTCGTCAATCAAATAAGATGGTCCATCATATTACATAGGTGGAGGAGGGCATAGTTGATAGTAATTCACAATCAATGGAGGTTGAAACTCTTAGCTGTTCATTGGAAGTATGTTGACATAGACAGTGATATTGGGGTTAATAAGTGCAATAGTTCAAATGATAGGGGAATTTGATACAAATTCCTAATGTTAAGATGTAAGTAGAATTACACAAGGAATGATGGACTGCAGAAAAAGGGATTTGGTAATTAAGGTTTTGCTTAAAGAGAAAGGGTTGAATGCAATTAGGTATTCTCTCTTGTTGTTAAGCATTCCTCCATTGTTATTGAGCAAGCTTTGATGGCACAATTTAATCTTGAATTGATGCCTCTTGACACGAAGATTGCTTTCTTTATACTTGTTAAAGCACTAGTGAGTTAGAGGTCGACATTTTCAATCAACTGTTGCATTGTCAATCATTAAGTTTGAATACACTCCTGTGACAAAAGCCATCACGTAGGCTATTTGGTTACATATTTTACTTGAAAACTTAAGGATTCATTGTGACCACATTTGTGCATTTTGTGACCCTCAGAATGCGATACAACTAGCGAAAAAGTGAGACCGTCACTTTCAAACCAATCATATCAATGTTCGCTTCTACTTTGTTCGTGAAATTATTGATGGGAGAAATATTCTGTTTTTTCTTTTTTTGAAAATTGGGATTGCAAATAATTCATGAAATAAGATGGCTAAGTTTGTTGTTTAGCACAAGGTGAATTTCTGGTTGGATTTGATTTATATATTCCTGAAACAATATGGTCTAAGAAAAAAAAATTGTTATATGTTGCTTGATTGAGTGCACTAAGTGCAAATGTATTGGCATCACATACAATAAAAAAAAAACTCTTAATTTTGACGGTCTTGGCGTCGCTTATAAAATATTTTCATGGCCAACTTCTGCTTGGCTTCAAATTAAAAACTCTCCTTTTGTACCCACTGTTCTACATAAACATTGAAAATAATTTGCAAATGACTATCTGACTACATGTGTTATATGTTGAATTATTGGTTCCCAAACACAGAGTGTTCCCAACTAGAGTTAGCAAACAAAATTTCTCTAGTCTTTATTAATTATAAGAGTTTATTTGGATGTCTTTGAGATATGGATTTTGTGATAATGTCTTTGTTTACTATTGTAATCTTCCTACTTTTTAGTGGAATTTTCTCTTAGTTTATGCTTGCACTTGCATACATAGGTTTTAAAGGTTGAACCACAAAAATCTGTAGTATTTTTTTCTTGTGTGTGATTTTTTCCCTCTATTGTGTATTTGTTTATTTCACGTACTCATAACAAGATTTGGAAAATGATCCTCTCTAATTCCTTTCTATTTTTAGTTAGATGTGTGACATGTAACATTTATTTAATCATGTCTTAAATCTATTTAAAAAAAAAATGATAGGGAATTGAAGGATACACTAGGAGTGGACCTTGAATAAGATTTATATGAATCAAATCTTAGGGGTGAATGCTAAAAGCTTCTTTCTAGAAAGAGCAGTTTTGTTAGTTAAATAGCAAATCCTCTTCTAAAACCTTGGGTTTATTAGATGACACCATGGTTGATGCAGACCTTAACCCCATCCTAGATAGTTCTTCCTAGTCCCAAAAGTCCCAAGTCCTAAAGTGGCAAACAAAAACAAAAGGTTGCACTACCATGTTACTAAGAAGGTTTCACTATGAAGGTTCCTCGCAGCCACATGAGTATATATTGTATGTTTTTAGACCTCTTAAAACACCAGTTATTTAACCTAATTATTTAGTTAAGTGATTACTTAAGTAAAATATTCAAATCTAGGTTAACACAAACAAATCATATCATGTAAAGTAGTGCAGAAATATAAAGAACACACGATATGATAACCCAAGAAAACCAAATCCGTAAAAAAACCTGAGGAGGATTTAACCTAACTATTATCAAGGTAAAACAGAATCCACTATGAAAGAATTGAAGTTTTACAATAGCGACTTAGACCACTAACATCCTATTGCTACCTCGAGTAGAAAACTTACTACCACAACCATGTGACAGCTCCGAGTCCACAGACTACTTCGTTTTTAGATTCACAGCATCCACAAGTATACTACTTATTTTTCTTTAAGCTCTTGAAACAGCAACTGAAGAGATCACTAAATTCTCGACATAAATCTTAATCTTGATAATCCTAAGTATGTATAAAGGTAAACATCTCTGGATCTCACAAGAGATTCACACATACAATATCAACAACCTCTAAAACGTGGTTAGGGTTTTTCTATTTATATGAGACATGAAACATAAAACCTTACACGTCAAATGGGCTTGGGCTGAGTTAGAAAATTCTGCAGAAAAATATTCTGCATGAGCTTTGATCAGTCGAATCTAATTTTCGATCGATTGAGCCTTGCAGAAATTGAATAGTAATTTTCTGCAATTATTCGATTCCAACTTTACACAAACACATACTTTGAGCAACCTAAATCTAGATTAAATGGTTTGATCAGGGTTTGCCAACATATACATATTGAAGTTCTAATACATTAGTTTCTAATTTTTTAGAATCTAACAAACTCCCCCTTTGGCAATCCATGACAAAACACATACCAAAAACAAAATTGCTCAAAGTTACAAAATAGCCCGTTACAAAATAGCCCATTACAACAAAATGCCTAAAAACAATTCAACCTAACTACTATCTATCAGTTGCCAGTGTAGACAGCAGCACGACTGAATTAACCTGTATATTCCTGTAACACTCAACAAACACATAAATGCATTTGTGGAAAATATAAGTAAAAACAAAATAAATTCTTGATTTCACAAAACAGAAAATAAAAGACATAACATGAATAACCTCATAATATAAATCAATAATCAATGTAGCACACGTAAAACAAGAAACAATAAAAGAGATAAAAATAAAAAAATGTCTCCCCCTAACATATATATCCCATATCATGAGCCAATAATAGAAATACATCATGAATCTCCTAAATACAATCTAAAACTCCAAAGCTCAAAACCATCAAAATAACAAAATCCCCCCCTATCTTGCTCAATGTCTACTCCCCCTTTTTGTGACAAATTGCCAAAGGACAATCAGGGCGCATAATCATCAAAAGAAGGTGGGGGAGAAGATTGCTGAAGACTTGCCAAATCTGCATGCAAAGCCTAAAGCTCCGTGAGCACATCTACCAAAAACTGTCCATGTGCTGCCTGAACGATCACGACAATATCCAACACACTCCGAATAGATGAATTATCCGAAGCAGTAGGTGAAGGATCAATTGCGGTAGTGGGGTCAACAAACTCCTAAACAGATGGATTACCAGATGAAGGAGGCTGAGATGCATCACTTGTAGAAGACTCTATACGAGGCCATTTAGAGCTACCTTTCATATGAGCCACTCTTTGCCTAAGAAATGTGGCACCTATAGGGGCGATGATATGAAGAGGCTCGAATGCAGGAAAATCCTCTAAACCCAAATCTAACAAAATCTGATGAATGAAAACTACAAAGAAAAGAGCATGTGGCCGAAAACTACTCCTATGAACCTCAACCAAGGATCGAATGAAAAGAGACGAAAAACACATAGGAGCATTAGTCACAAAGGCATACAAAAATGCATAATGTTCAAGAGGAATGGTGTGCAAGTGAGAAATAAACCAGATAGAATGACAAGAGATCCGGAAAAACAGGTAAAGAACCTCAGTAAGCTCATGGGAGGTGATACGAGGATTATAACTCCACTAAATGGTAGTACCAGTGATGAGAGACATGATGTCCAGGAGAGGGGACTCATCATAAGGATAAACAGGCTATTATACCAAAGGTACACCAAGAGCAGAGGATACTACTTGAGGAGTAATGACATACTCTTCTCTCTTTATCCAACTCTTCAGAAACTGAATGTTGGATGAAGTGGAGTGAACAGAGAGGTTCGAATAGAATTCTCCAATCAGAATAGCCGGAGAAGGGTGATCTGCATCTAAAAAAGGCAACCAACCCTAAAATCAACACTCCTACGAATCTCAAGATCAGCCTCATCTAAAATCACTTTCCTCTCATCCCACACCTTCCTATATACAATCAGCTTCTCAAAGGTTTCCTGATTTTTTAAGCTAAGGAATCTATCACTCTGGAAATTAGGGGTAGAGGAGGAGGGGGTTTTTCTTGTTGACTTTAGTCTTCCTAACCATGATGCTAAGGGAAAAAAAGGAAAGACAAAAATAGAAACCAAAGAAAGAAAAACAAAGAAAGCCAAGGGCAAATTGCATCAGACAGGGTTAGAGAGAAAACAACAATAGAAAATATCAATTTTTATGATGCACGAACAGAATGAACAAATGATGCATGCTCTAGTGCATTGAAAGCAATTAAATTATACTTTAGAAACCCACAATTGACTTGAACATAGAGTTTTAGAACAAAAACCCCAAATTTTGAAAAACCAAATTTCCAAAGATAACCCAAATTGAGTAATTAACCATTATAATAGTTAGGAAACATCATATAATGAATTAATCAATCAATTACACAAGTCAATCTTACCAATTACAGCCCAATTGAACAAAATTCCCAATTTCATGTAGTTTCAAGCCCTAGAATTTCAATTGTCCTGAAATCACCAAATTAATCAAATTAATGCATGGGAAACATGTTTATAGCATCTAAGAGCAAAAACCCAATGATTAATTTTGAAAGAAAACAACTCAAAAATTAAAAACCCCAAATTCCTATAGGTTCGAAAATCACACCTAAAATGCATGAAAAATGTAAATAAAATGAAAAAGTAAGGGTAATGAGGTCTTACTGGCACAAGAAGACAAAAACCTTGAGAAAAATTTAGAAGAAAACGACAAAAATCTGACTTGAAGTGGATCAGTCGAAGAGAAAGAGCAAAAAGCTTTTTGAAAAGTTTGAATCAAGTGACCGATTAAGCCAGGTAGATTGTGATCAAAAAATTTATTGCATTTTAGATCGGTCGAGCAATAGGTTCGATCGATCAAAAATCTTAAAATATCAGTTTTTTTTTTTTTTTTTGAAAAATAGCACATTTTAATGTAGAAACTTCTCAAAGCACTTTGTTTTAAGAATGAAATGCATGAGTAAAAGATGAAAAGTTTTTCAAAAACCCTTAAATTCAACCCAGATCTTCCAAAACAAAATTTTCAATCAATTTGTCTTCAAAACACAGACATTAAAACATATTTTGTATTAAAATCCAGACACATTTAATCTAGGATGGCCACAACAAGATCACACACAATACTATGTACTAAGTTTAGCAAATAGTAACTTGTGTAGTGCGTGCAATTAGCAAAAGTATAAGATACATGTGGGGTGATAAGTAAATAAAAATCAATCACATTTTCTACAGAATTCATCACATGAATTTGAAAATGACTATCACCTAAAGAGTTATATCATATAACTCTCACATCTCCTAGAAAACAAGTTTGCAATCACGTAAGTTTTTTGATTTGCCTCATAATGTACACACCAATTTTTATTTCAATTTGAATTTATTATAGTCCAATGTACACACCAATTTTATTATATTTGAATTTATTATAACCGAGGTTACACCTTATGTTCTTTTTGTGCATGTGCTACACTTTCCTGAGCATAAAATCATATGATATGCACTAAGGTGTTCATGATAGGCTAGTAAATAATGGCGGGATGATTATTTATGCCTTTCTCTTAGGATTTTTTAGTCCTTACAATCAAAAGCATGCAACTTCAAAATTAAGATTATGTGATCAAAAACTATAAACAATTCTCACACAGCATGCACAACATAGTCAAAACTAGTAAAGTGTAATAAGATGAGCTCATCCAAGCTAAAAAAAGAACATAAACATGTTATATAAAAATAATATGGCCAGCCTTGATTTTAAGTCCAAAGAAAATAATGCAAAACACATTTTTCCTTCCTTTTCCTCTTTTTTTTTTTTTAAATATATATATAAAAAAAAAAAAACAAAACCAAAAACAACCTAACATGAAATGCAAAATGTTATGCAATGCAAATCCTAAAAACAAAAGAAACCAAAACAACAAAAGAAGAATGGTCACAAAGAATAGAGAGATGGAGCACAAGGACCATGTTAGAAAGACTTAATTAGATTGAGCCTTTTGCATCTAAAACTTCTTAGATGCAACTTTAACATTGAAGTTATTATTCTTATTAGAATGATGAGCAACTCCAGGATTGGAATAAAGGTTCAAAGCCTTTACCAACTCACCAATAAGTACAATAGGATCTTGTGCTTGAGGCATAAGTACTTTTAGCTTATTTGCTCGCTTAGCAGCTTGCAACTTGAAATAGTTTGGATGAATGTGCCCAGACTTTCCACAAAAATGACAAACCCAGACCAGTCTATCATGCAACTTATCCTTAGTCTTAGGTTTAGACTCTTTGAGATCAATCATAATCTTCCTAGGAGGTGTAACTTTTACTGGTTTGACAATCTCACTCACGGAAGGCTCAGAAGAAGGAATAAAATTTGTGAAATGAGTTTCAGACAAAGAGATACTTCTACAAAACTTAGACCAGTTTTGTCTAAAGGAAATTTTTGAACACTCAACATGTAATCAAGTTTAGAACTAGCAGCCCTATTAGTTTGTTCTCTAACAACAAATAAATCAAGTTCCAAGTTCTTAACTTTATTAAGCAACAACTTTTTCTTAGTCTTCACCTTATCAAGCAATTCATTAGCATCAAACAGTTTCAATAGCAAATTTTTCTCATCAAGTTTAAGAGAAGCAATTTTTTTAAGCCTAAATCAACATTCATAACATCCTTTATAGCAACCTTGCAAAACTTATTATAGGTTTCTAGCAAATCAGCAATTCAGAAAGTTCCCCATTAGAAGGATTCTCATCAACCACAATACTTTCATCAACTACAGCAGTAGCTGTGAAAATAATGAAGTTTTCCATCCTCATCACTATCAGACTCATGATTTGAAACTTCATCATCACTAAGGGTTACAGGCATAGCCTTACCCTTTGATCTCAAGTAAGTATGACATTCTGATTTCACATGATCATACCCTTGACAACCAAAAGTTTTTGACCTAAAGAATTATTAGAGGTTTGACCTACTTTCTCTTTAGATTTATCAGTATTGTTCATTTTAGTGGGTTTATTCCTCTTAAAATTCCTAGGTTCAACATTATTTTTACATTTTGCCCTTCTGTTATTGTTCTTAAGAAAGTTTCTAAAATTCTTGGCAAGGTAAGTAATTTCTGTAGAAGAGAGTTCATCATCAAATCCATTTTCATCAACATCATCAACTGACTTAAGAGCCATTAATTTGGATTTGTTTATCTTGGGTAGATCTAGCTTATAGGACTAAAGAGATCCTACAAGCTCATCAACATGGATGGAGTCCACATCCTTACTTTTAGTAATGACAGTTACTTTGGGTCTAAAATTCTCAGTTTATGATCTGAAAATCTTCCTAACAATTTTAGGTTGATCATAAATTTCACCAAAATTATAAGCAGAATTAACAATGTCATCAAAACTTTCATCATTAGGCATCCTAATGCTTTCAAATTTAGTTGTTAACTGTTGCAACTTATTGATCTTAACTGCCTTTGTGCCTTCATACACAGTTTGGAGAATATTCCATACAGTGTGAGCAACCTCAATATTTGAGATCCTCTTGAATTCCTTCATAGAAACAACATTGAAAATAGTATTCGTGAGTTTACCATTAAAAGCGGCTGCTTCTTTTTGAGAAGTTTGCCACTTGTTTACAGGAGTAGTCAGCTTCTCCCATTCGTATTTAATGGAATTCCAAACTCTCTCATCAATGAATTTCAGGAATGCTTTCATCCTTATTTTCCAGTAGGCATAGTTGTTCCCATCAAAGTGAGGTGAGATTATAAGAGAGTGATCATGTTTCATGACAACAGGGGTCAAGGATCAACTCTTAGATCAAAAGATCTAAATACTAGAGCTAACTAGTTCGAATACTACTAGTACGTTTTTAGACCCTTAAAACACCATTGTTTAACCTAATTATTTAGCTAAATGATTATTTAGGTAAATTATTCAAAAATAGGTTAATACAAACAAATCATATCATGTAAAAAAGTGCGGAAATGTAAAGAACACACGATATGATAACCCAAGAAAACCAAATTGGTAAAAAACCTGAGAAGGATTTAACCTAGCTATCCTCCACGTGACGGCGTCCACCGAGGCGTGGAGGATAACCAGAAACATGACGGCACGTGTGAGGGAGATAACAGCCGGCTTTCTCAGGTTTTGCAGATAGGTAGGCCACGAGTTCGACAGAGCGGCGCGTGTGGTGACAATCCTATCTGAGATTTGAGATTTGGGGTGGTGCGTGGGAGATTTTTTGGAGCCAACTGCGACGCGTGGAGGCGTGTGGCTGGGTTTTAAGTGATCGAATTTCTAGGTTTTCCTCATGGGAGGCCGAGGAGCACGTCTGTGGGGTTGGTTTCGACAGGTGAAGGCTTTATATGCACAGATCTAAAAAATTGAGTCACAGCTTACTTGGTCGTGGATTTTGACACAGCACAGAGCCATGGTGGCTGCGAGATGCCGTGGAGTCTAGATCCAGCAGGCAAGCATGTGTGACTTTAGATGATGGTGTGTACGTGATTATCTTCTTTGCTTGCTAGAGACATTTGTTTGATGCCAAGAATGAAGTTTGGCTCTGATACCATGTTAAAATAACATTATTAGTAATGCGATGTGTTATACTATGTTGTATATACTATAGTGGATGCGGAAGGAGAAGCGCAGAATAGGAACACCGAGAACACGAGGGTTACGTGGTTCAATCTTGTTAGCCTACATCCATGAAGGAATCCCTTAAGGACTACATCTTTATTGTATAAGAGTGTAGTACAATAACTTATGTTACGATGAACCTAACATATGTATATATATATATATATATAGGTGACTAAACCCTAGACTACTAGTACAAGTAGGAGTGGGTTTGGGCCTATTACATTGGGCTAATATGTCTAACAAAATTCTATAGTTGTTGACTATCAACCTCCACCTACTAGTGTGATTCTGTACCAGCAAAAAATCCTGCTGCTAGTCCTCTAGAGCAGCCTTCATATTCTATTACTTCCATACCTCCTTTTTTTTATTGCTTTTGTTATAGATTTTATAAGTTTTAGCCGTAACAAATTTCTTTTGTTATAGAATCAAGAAATTTTTGTGATTTGGAAGTTGTTAGGTTGTTGAAAAAGTGATGAAAGTAAGTTGTTGGTGGATGAGAAAGGATTTTTTTGGCTGTATATTTAGTTGGATTAAATATGTGTAAAGAAATTGATAAAAATTTAGTCGAATTTAGGTAGATTTAAAAAAAATCAGAATATAATTTTTTTTGGATTTTTTAATGTTTAAAGCCTCAATCTTATTCATGTTTGGCTTTTACTAGTGATGTATAAAAATATGCATTGATATAAATATTTTGTTGAATTTATATATTCAATAAAACACCAACTTAGAAACAAAAAATCTAAACCGAAAATCAATGTTCAAGTTGAAACCGAAAATCAATGTTCAACTCCATAAAAATAATATAAAATTTCTTTTTTCCTGAAAAACAATACTGTGACTGTGAGTTTCTCACCCTCTCTACACATCTCAACTTTGTAGCTCTCCTTAGCAGCTTGGCTCGCAGTCGCAGCAGGAGTATCATCCGCCGCTCTTTGGCTTTCTATCTCTCCATTTTTCTTTCTCTATCATCACTTCAGGCTTTCTCACTTTATTACTCTAATTTTAACATTTTCAATTTTCTCTTTTTATTAAATTTTGTATAATTAGAGATTTTTGAATGATTACTGATAAGTCCAAAAACTTGAAACCGTCTCACATGCAATGACGAAGCTAAGGTACGTTACAGATTTATTAAAGGAATTCAAGCCAAAGACTAATGGATGGAACAATGGTAACAGAGTTATATCCATCAAGATATCGACCTGTAACGCGCTAGCTGTTGCAAAGTAAATACAGAGATTCGTTGCTCATCAATGCATAAGTAGCTATAAAATGAGAGAAAAATCCAAGCATAGAGGCACAGAAAAAATTCCATCGGAAAACTATTCCTAAGTCAAATCCTCTTTCTAAAACTTTTTTCCAACTTAATCCTTGGAGAGTTTTTAGCAAACACCACACCGGTGTATTCCATTTCCAATTTGAATCTTATTGCAGGTTTTACGTGAGAGACATAGTCAACTCCCTTCGTCTATTGGCAGAGACGAGGAACTCAACTGCTAATTTTTGGCATCATCAATTACTCTAAAAAAAGAAATTTATAAAGCAGCCACTGTCGGCCAGTGTTGAGACTTGAGAGCTCTGTTCGCAATTTCAGAATGAACTTTCAAAATTAGCTCAAGGAGTAAGTGTTAGAGAAATGATATGTTGTGGCATGGGTTGTTATTGTTGGGTTAAAAAAGTTCTCATGCTGAATTTAAATTTGCACAACTACCACCTGTCTCTTGGTGTTATATTTGATGGCTTGGATTATTATTGTGCACCACGTCTCTTGGGATAATTAATTGCCCATTGAATTCCCAACACGGCTTAGATATTCAAGTTCAACTTGGAATTGATGTTTTGGACCTCACGTGCTCAATGTATATTGACTGGTTTGGAATAGTAGCAAAGTAGATATGAGATATAGAGTTCTACTTTAAGCAGACTTTGTCTTTACTTGAATACAATTCTATTGATTGAAGGACTTGTTCTTCACCGACTTAATATCCTATATAAGCTGTGTGTTGCGGCAATTGGAGAGTGTGAAAATAGAGTGTGTGGGTGTGAGAAAAAGAGGCTCTCCTTTGTTTGGTTCTTTGATATTTGTGGGTTGCAATTTGGAATAGTGAGAGGGGTTTGTTACTGCTTAGTTTTGCAGTTTGGTGATTTGCTCTCTCTTGGTACTTTGCATTTGGTATTCGTATTTGGTATTCGTGAACCTTTAGTTTCTTGGTTTGTATTTGGTTCTTTGGTTTTGTATTTGTGTGAGAGAGAGCTATTTGGGTGTATTTGAGATTTGACTTTATGAGAGTGTCTCTATACCAATTTTTATTATTCCAAATTTGATATAATAAAATTTGTTCGCCGTTGCTCGTGGATATAGGCTATTGTCAAATCACATAATTCTTAGTGTTTAATGTCTATTTTTTTTGGATTAATTTTCTTCATTCCTATTATTAGTTTGAAGATCTTTCACAAACCTAAAATATTTTCAAAATCAACCTTGGTAATTTGAGCTCCGTTATTTTAAAGCAGTAAGGACTAAGGAGTGCCAAAGTCAACAACAAACCCAACTGGCCCCAACCATTGATGGTACTAAAGGGCTAAGAGCACTTGCAGCAGTGGAGCTAAATAGCTATATAGCTATTTTAGCTCCACCAAAACACCAAAAACCTTCCTGCAGCAGTGGAGGTATAGCTAAAATTTTTAGCTTAATTGCTACAATGCTCATGTATAGATACATGAGCACTATAGCTTAAAGCTATAAAAAAAATTAATTTTTTATTTAACTTTCTGATTAAAATAATATAGGTTGGTTTTTTTTTTCTTTTATTCACGCCTCTATCTCTCTCTCTCTCACGGTCACTCTCATTTCTCTCCACCTGAAGCTCTCTCTCATAGTCCCTTTCACCTCTCTCTCACAGTCCATTTCTCTTCACCTGAAGCTTTCTCTCGCAGTCTCATTTTGTTTTTTGCCGATCAGAGCCACACCTCCGCCGGCCTCAACGTCACCAGCCCAAGCCCCTAGCTGCCGATTTATTGGTTTGGTTTTTCGCCGATCAGACCCACACTTTCGCCAATTCGACCCACTTCTCTTTCGCCGATCAGACCCACGCCGACACTGTCCTCCTCACCGAAGCCCAGCTCTGTGATCGGTGATTTTTTATTTTGTTTGTGATTGGTGATTTGTTTGGTCTGGGTTGAGGAAGAAGATTGGAGATTTTGGTTGGTTTTTTTTTTTTTTTTTTTTTTTTTTTTTTTTTTTTGCTGTGGACCGGTGGTTGTAGCGGTTGTGGGTGTGGTTGTGGCGATTGTGGGTGTGGGTGTGGCTGTGGCTGTGGCTATGGCTGATGGTAGATTTGGTTGTAGTTGGTGCTGTGAATACTTTTTAGTAGTTAGATATATTATTTTATTGTAGTAGATATATTATTTTATTGTGATGATTATATTATTTTATTGTGTTAAAAGCTAAAATAAATCCACTGATGCAGCATGTTGTGTAAAGTGTATAGATAAAATAGATAAAGTAACTTTTTGTGGAGCTAAATTGCTAAAATTTTAGCTCCACTGCTGTGGATGTTCTAATGAGTGCCAAAGGCAACAACAAACCCAACTGGCCCCAACCATTGACGGTACTGAAGGGGATGGATTGGCCGACAGAAAAACCACATCAATCATCACCAACACAGTTCCATATTACACCCAATACTACTTTGGTGGGCCTGTTTGTTATGTGTATTTAAACAACAATTTTCAGTTTTTTTGAAAATAAGTGTGGGTAAAAAATGTGTGAAAATATATGTATGCTCTGTTTGTTTCAGCATTAATATTTTTTGGAAAACTGGTCATTTTCCATAAAACATTTTTTGGAAAACTATCTCATTTTCCAGTATTTGGTAACGATCTTGAAAATGAGTTTGAAAATGTTTTCTAGTGTTTAGTATGCACAAACATTTTTTGGAAAACTATCTCATTTTTTTAGAAAACTATCTCATTGTAGCTATACCACTGCAATTTTTGTGGCTCTGGAACTCTAAGCATCAATACCAAGTGAATAGAAATACACATATGGGCAAGAAGTGCTTAAGTTTTACCATCTTACACCTTCGTAGCAGATAGTTTTCTCAACTTTCTGTCATGATTGAGCATGGCAATTACACTCTTAACCACCAAAACTATGCAATCAATATCCACTAGTAACAATGGCAAACCAATCATTCCATATTAAAATAATTTTTAGCTAACAAAAGGACTAAAAGTTGCTTCCAGATCCACATACCCATGAAACAAAAGAACTAAAAGTTGAAAACCAATGCCCATTAAAATGATCTCAAAACCTACAAACTAGACGCCCTATAGTTTGATAAATACCAAAATGTCAAATTGTCCAAATAGAAAAGCATAAATTCTAACAAAAATGCACCTACATAATCAAAATTGGCGTAAATAGTTGTCAAAGAAGTTCTGCAGCCATTGTCTACGGAGCTTGTCATTTTTCAACATAAATGACCTTGCTTGTTTTTCATCCCCATTCAAATGGTCAAATGCACACACAAGCATATTTTCTTCAAATCCATCCATCTTCATAACTTCTTCATAAAGACTACCAAAATTTAGTTGATTTTCAGAAATCTTTTCTATTGCAGAGGCAACCTTACCAAGTTGTATAGACAAATCTTGGTAAACAGCATCTTCAATCATAGTAGCATGATTTCATTTCCTGTGAGACCTTGTTTCATTTGAAGCCACATGTGAGGGATCAACTTGCTTCTTTTTGGATATATCATCAACATCAGCATCAACAAGCGGAGGTGAGTCATCCAATGCTTCTACACCTATATCACCAACTCCCTTGGAAAAACCTCCTGCAGCCATATCCTTACCCACAACCAAAGCCATCTCATCAAACATCTCAATTTTCTTGTTTAGAAATTGTGCATGATTTGGATGTGCCTATGTAAAGAAAGGAAAAGAAACAATGAAAAGAAAAAGAAAGGAAAAGAGTCAAAAACTAATATAAGAGCAATAAGAATAATGAAAAAAATTTAAACTTTACAATGATACAAACTAAAAAGTTTCTACCTATAAAGTAAAAATAATAAAAGTTTCTCACCGCGACTTCTTCATCATACACTGTCCTATCACAGGTGATCATTTTCAAATCATAATTCCATCCAAACCCACTTTTCTTATTACGAAGTAATGCAATTGTATTCCAATTAGTTTTGAGTGTTTTGAAGCGATGTTCCACATGCTTTGGAGTACATTCAGTCTTAAATTTCTCAGTAATTGCTTCAGCTACTCTAACATATGATGCATGTTTAAATGTGTTGGATTGCTTATTTCCATGAAGAGCCTCATCTGCAAGTATCTCAAGTAATAAATTCTGCATTGGTTGTGACCACCTGAAGTTGGTCTTGGTGTCCTTGACCTTCTGAGTATCCTTTTTATTTTCCATTACAATTCTATTACAATGATATTCACAAGAAAAATGAGACAAAATGAAAGAAGAATATAAACAATATTCAATACAAAATATGAATTGGGGGTGTCCATGACAAACAAAAATAATTGTAACATAAAAGTCTTGATAATATGAAACCAAAAAAATCCATTACACAACCAACTAATATAAAGAGTATGAAACCACTCCATAGCATTATAATCCTCCCACATTTTACGACAAATATCATCCCGTTTTTGAACCCATTCTCTATTTTCTTCTTGGACTTCCCTTTGTGATTGTTGGACTCTTCTACTTGTACTGTCATTTGCAAGTGGACTACCACGAAGCCCGTTGCTCATAATCGAGTCTAAAGGGTTAACTCCTATTATATGATTGTGAATTATGCAACAAGCTAAGACTACATCCACTTGTGTTGGAAATGACCAAAACGGTTCTGCATCTAACACACGGAAACGTTTCTTCAAAACCCCAAAACAACGCTCAATGCTAGTGCGTAAAGAAGAATGGCGAAGATTGAATAATTCTTTGTCATTACTTGGCGGGTTATCACTAAACTCTTTCAAATGGTAATGAACACCACGATAAGGGGATATAATTCCTTTTCGAACTCCATAACCAGCATCACCAAGATAATATTTACCTACACACCCATAGTCAAAAGGAAAAGAAATCACTCCAAAAGCTATTATCCATAAAAAAAAATCACTTTCTATTCCTATAATACCTTCAGGAATTTTTAATCCCCTTGGCCTAGAGAGTGCATCATTTAAGACACGTGAATCATGTGCATTTCCTTTCCAACCAGCTAATACATAAGTGAATTTTAAGTCAAAGGTAGCAGCAGCAAGGACATTTTGTGTTGTTCCATCCTTTCGGCCGCGAAACCTTCCTTGCATTTGAATTGGAACAAATGCACGAACATGAGTTTCATCAATAGCTCCCACACAATCCTAATTATTACGATCAATATAAGTTACTATCTTATATCTTTATAAGTTTATTAAAAAAAAAATAAGGAAAATGAAAGCTTTTGTAATTTACCTTGAAATAGGAACTAAACCTGCTGCTATTTCTTATCTCCAAGGGTGTATCTTTGTCAGGCTCTCTAATCGTGTGTTTGTATAATTGCAAAACTGCTCTAAGGACATGTCTAAAGTATCGGTGCACTGTCTCAACTGATCTATAAAACCTCCCACCAACAACTCGAAACCTCACATCATGCCCAATAATGTGTAAAAAAATTAACACTTGTTCTTTAATGGACATATGAATGGTCTCTTGAAGTAGATTATTCTCGCTCAAAATTTTACATAGCGCATAAAAAGCAATAGGTCTCATCCTTATATTATGGAGACAACGCGCATCACCTCTACAAAGAATATCATTCATATATGTCTCTCTTTCATACTCTCGATTGACATGAGGTTCTCTAGGCATAACTCTCCTAGATCTTAGTCCTTTCAAAATAACAACACCCACAGCAATAACAGATGTAGCTGCCCCCATTATGGCAGCAGGAAGTGATGGGTTATCCATCTATATTTCCACAAAAAAAAAAAATGATGAGTATGGATTAAATGTGTACTTAAAGAAAGCATTCATATACACAAATACTTAAAGAAAACACTTCATAAAAAAATGACCACTTTAAGTTTGATGAGACTAAACTATAAGGTAACAACATCATCACTCCATAAGTACTAGAAACAATAACTTTTGAGTTTGTTATTAGAGGCTAAAAATTGACAAGGTAATAGATGGTGGAGACAGCCTAAGCCTAGCCAGATAACATGGCCATGCTTGATGCTAACAGGAAAAAAGACTTGGGTAGCCAAGTAAAATCAATTTTGTCCAATGATGAAGATTGGTTGTTGATTTGTCATGACTGAATTCACAGACATAATAGATCATTTTGTGCCATAACTGACACACAACAGGTTCTATAACCATTCAGCACAATAAAAGGCAGGGATGGTGTTATGTGCATGCACATGCGAGTGTGTAGACACTAGGAACCGCATAAGAGGAGCAAATATTTAAGAAAACCACAGCAAAAAAATCCCAAGTTTTAGCAAAACCCAACTTGGACAGGTTCCCAACATAGTGCTGACTTTCACTCATCCTTCAGGGGATTATCCCTTCCAAAATAGAGGGTCCTAGAAGGAGCTCTATCAGTCTAGTCACCAAATAAAATTGTGAAAGAAGCAAATTCCCCAATCCAAAAGATACTTAAATCTATCAGTCTAGTCACCAAATGAAACTGTGATAGAAGCAAATTCCCTAATGCAAAAGATGCTAAAAGTTTCTTTTATCATTTTTAGTTTTTCTTTAAAATGATGAAAGCCAAAAGGGCCTTCTCACTTAAGATTGGCCACTTCGCACAATAATTTGTAAGGTCGTTTAGGCCTTTTTTTTTCCTTAAGTAAAGGTCACTCAGACCATAACATAAAATTTGACATGCCCAAGTCAGTTCACAAGAGGCATGAGTTGACAAGTTCTGTTGAGGCAGACCAGAAATCTTAATTTCTTCTAATTTAATTGGAGCAGCCAATTTTTAATTTGTTCTAATTTAATTGGAACAGCCAATTTAATCACAACCTAATTTCCAACTGCTGGGAAACAGAACTTCTACAATCATGTGATAGTAATGTTGGACAGCCAATTTTTTTCCCCCCCGACTAATGATCATCAATCCAAGCTATCAAAATAGAGTTTACTTTTACAATATGACTCTTCATTTTACTAAGATTTTTTTTTTTGGTTGCAACTAAAAAAAATTAATGATGGTGAGGCCTTTAAGAAATTGTCAAAAGAGAAAGGAATTGAGAATCTGCATGCCACTAGGATGGATGAACTGTGAAATGTGAAAGCCCTGCTAATGACGGTGAGATATATGTACTTTTTTCCAATCCTATGTCCCAACTTTTGGCTTATAAGTCAAATGAGGGCTACACTACACATGCATTGACAAAAATAATCTTTCTTAAAGTGAAATCAATTAATTGTCTATGCAACCATAATCAAATCAACACACTAGTATGTCTGTGGGGCAGTCGGCAATTTTTTTTTTAAGTATGTCTGTCTGGCAACATCAAGAAAATTGAACCTCAATAATTTTGGAAGCATTATTTCATAGCAATAAAAAATAAAAAGCAAGCTCAAAATTCTGCAGTAGTCCAAACAGGAATCCATCAAACAAATCAAGTATACTAAAACACATGAAATCAAAATTCTGCAGTAGTTGACAAGTTCTGTTTCTGCGAGAGGCAGACCAGAGGTTCTCCATAAATTTTAATTACAAATAATAACCCATAAACCAATCATAAATTCGGTGTGCAGAAAGTTTGCCCATAAGTGTATCTACTAGATCAAAGCAAAAGTTTGCCCATATGTTTTCAACTCAAACTACCCACGCCCCACAACAAATGCCAAAGCGAACTATAAAATTGGGATTTTTGCAGAGAAGAATGAAATATTACCAGTGCAAGGAAGAGTTGTTGACCGTGAGAGATAGATAGAGAGAGATCTGTGAAAAGATGAGAGACCAGAGCGGGAGAGACAGTGAGAATATGAAAGGAGAGAAAAAGCAAAGAGAAGGAGAAAATTGAAAGCTTACCGTGAGACTGTGAGACAGAGTAGGCGCTAGAATAAGTTGTTTCCCGCGGTTAGAGAGGGTAAAGAAAAAGATAATATTTATAGGAGAGATGTGATGCGTGAGAGAGCCATTGTTTTCCGACAAAAAAGAGAGGAAAACATTCAATAGAAAATAAGCCTTATTTTTATTAGGGTTTTCTATTGACTAAAGATTGTTTTCTGTTGACTAATTTTTTTTGTGCTACCAAACACTGGAAAATATGGAAAACTATCTATATAGATAGTTTTCCAGTGTAACAAATAGAGCGGTAATATTGTTTAAAAATTGAAAATATGTGTTTAAACACATGTACCAAACATGCTATCAATATAGGTTGTTTTAGTTTTGATGACTAAAATAATTTTTTTTTTTTTTAAAAACCTCAAAATCTGACATGTCAATTTAATTTTAGTCTTTCTTAATGGATTAATAATATGATATAATCTGACATGTCAATTTAAAGTGGAATGTAAAAATTAAAAGAAATTATTGCGCTTGAGTTTGACGAGTTCTAACAATCTTAAATTCCTTTCCCAATATTCCTGTCCGTTGGCAGAGCCGCACTTGTTTTGTTGTCTTTCTAGTGAGAAACGATCCGTCGTCGAAACGCACAGAAATATACGGTTGCAGTAGATCGCCATATATTAGTAGACGATGGACACGTTTAATACAAACTTCAAATCCAAAAAACAATTAGCAACATAAAAAAGCAATAGCCTCCAAACCAGAACTTCCAACTGCCACGAATATGAACATGAAAAATATTCTCAAGGTGTTGTTTGTTCCAATCATCAAGCAATTGCTCAAACTCATTTCAAAATTTCACTCACAGCATCCACAGCCTTCATCTTCTGGTGATGGTGTCAACTCAGAAGTTCCAGATCAAGCAGCAGCTAGGGATGACGCCGTGGACCCAGGTGGTGCAGCACCAGCTGAAGCAGCTGTTTTGGTAGTTGTGCACCGCCACCAAATCCACATGGACTGGACTGAGATTATGATGGGTTTTTGTTTGGCTTCTGCCATTGACATTGCTTTAGTATCAGTTGAAGTCCACGCACAACTTTCTGCAGCCTTCCACTTGCTCTCTCTAGCAATCTTATTCGCCTTTGCTTGCTTCTTCGTTAGCGAATTCATAAAGTCCAAGTTCTTGGTGACAGCCCAAGTGCTTCAGAAACTTGGCGTTTTCTTCACCGTAACTGCGTTTTTCATGGCCATTACCATTCCATTTCCTCTTTACCATAAATTCGCTACCTGGGCCATCTATACAATTTCCGTCTTTGCCATTTTTATCTGCCGTTGTTTGTAGCATATGGGGTCATTTCTAGCAAAAAAAGTAAATTAATTTTTGTAACTTGAAACTTTGCTTGAGGAGTTTTTTTAGTCTCAGTTTGGCAAAGATTAGTTTTGTCAATTTATTTACTATTCAGCCTATTTTTTGTACTATTTATGAGCATTGCTGTACTTTAGATATTATTTATGGATCCCATTGTACTATTTCGATTAATTTTTATTTTTATTTACAGTACCTTCAGTAAAAAAAAATTTCAATTTTAACATAATAAGCAAAATCCTAACAGACCAGTGTCATAAATAAATATATAATTTTTGTCACGATTTTCCTCTTACGTCAACTTTAACTTATTATTTATCATTTTCAGATAAACTTACAACTTCTTATCCTCGGTAAACCAAGTCAAAAATTGTGTATTTTATTTTTATGTAGAAGATAGTGTGTATTGTGTAGCAAATGAAGATGTCAGTGTCACAGATGTGTTGGTCATGTTTATTTATTGGGTTTTACTAACATATGCTCCGAGGAGAAAATTATTATGTATTTCCAGAATATCATAATTGCGTACTCCCTCCTCTTACATAAATGGTAGGTCTCATAATTTAAATTCATGGAGAGACCCACTATTAATGTGAAAAGGAGAAGTACGCATTTATGGTAATAATTTTCCTGCTCTAAGGGCATATATTAATAAATTATTTTAGAAAACTTTTTATGGGAAAATAAAAGTTGATTAACTGTTTTAACGACTTTTCAATTCTCCATAAAATAAAAACCTTTTTTAAAATGAATTATTAACGTAACCTTATTTATTCTATTTTGTTTGAAGGAAATTGTTTATTGTAAGTGACAACTGAGAAGCAAGAATAAATTGTTTATTGTAATAGTGTATTTGGATACCGTTTATTTACTGAAAACTTATTACTGAAAATACTGTAATAAAATAATTTTTAAATATGTAAATAGTGCCTTAGGATCCAAAAATACTTTGGTTTGCACGTTTTTATATTTTTAATTGAGTCGTAAACAGCATAATGAGACTCAACCTAAAAAGCAAACGTTGAAAATGCACATTTGCCGTTATCCAAACACACGCTAAGTGACAAGTTAGATTTTTGACTAATTCTTGTCAATTAGTATTGGAATTGGAGGGACCCAAACTCTTCAATTCTCTCTCACACGCGTCAATAAGGGGCTGTTTGGATCATCAATTTCCATAACTCATAACTTTGTTTCCATAACTTATAACTCAAAAATGGTGGGACCTATAGCGAGAAGTTTGTTTGGGAGCCCCATAACTTTGTTTCCATCACTCAATTATCTGATTTTTGAATTATGAGTTATGGAAACTGAAAACACATTTTGGTTGTTTTCAGTTTCCATAACTCATAACTCAATGTCATTTTTGTAATTAAACACACATGGGGGACCCACAACCGCAACTTTTGACCAGCTGAATTTTTTTTTTTTTTCTCATTGGGTTCGGTCTTCACTTCTGGGATTTTTTTTTTTCAACTGGGTTACGTCTTCACTTTTGGTTTTTTTTTTTTTTTTTTTTTTTTTTTTTTTTTTCACTGGGTTCGGGTGATCTAGGTATTGAAAAAAAAAAAGAAAAAAAAGAAGAGAAAAAGCTACACAGATTGACAGGTATGGAACCCACAAATAGTGTGAAAAATATTGAGTGATGGGAAATGAGTGATGATGCTAAACGGATGTAGTATTTTAAAGTGATGAATGATGAGTGACGAAAATTAAGTGATCAAAAAATACCATCTAAACAGCCCCTAACAGTTTCATGCCTAGGATTTAACTAGGTTTCATTCATGTTAATTACTAGTTGTAACGTCATCGTTGTTGCCTTCGGCCTACGGGATACACACCCCCAAAGCCTTGTACTCTTTCAGTTGTTAATTGTTACATGTACTATAAATTTGTGAAAAAGTATAATCTGGTTACTTTCAAAAGATACTATAAATTTGTTAAAAAGTATAATCTGGTTACTTTCAAAAGATACTTTTAAGCCTCTCGTTATGATGCAACGTCTACTTTCAAAGACCTGCGTCTGGTATACCTATCCAAATAAATGATCACTTGAATCGCACCAACAAAACGTGTCAAATAAAAAAAAGAAAACCGCTTGATCTGTTTCTTGTTTCACAACTGATTAATTATTGAACCAATTAAACGGGTGTGCAGCACTAACCTCGGCTTTCTCACAAGTACGCCAAAGTCAGCAAAATAGCACACACCAAAGTCATTACCTCAAACCCCTCCACAGCCGGCGTACAACAATTTCTACTAATAATATCCATATAAAAAGAGCCAATGGCTCTCGCTACAGTACCCCTGGTTTATTTAACTTCTGTTTTTTTTTTTTTTTTAACAACTTTTGTCTTTTTAACCAGCCAAAAAGGTGAGTTCGGATGATAAAGAAAAATTTTTAACCATAAAAAAAAATATTATGTGAACAATATTTTCACAATAAATTTTAAATAACAAGTTATTATTGATTATTATTGATGATGAAAAAATAATTTTAATAGTGAGTTCAAATTAGAATCATTAATAACTTACTAAAGAAGATTTGTTGTAAAATTATTATAGAAATATTGTAGATGTAAAAGCATTAAATTAAGGAGAATTGGTGATTGCTTTTCTTCTTCTTTCTTTTTTTTTTACCTTCAAGTAAGCTTACAGCGTAGAACGTAGACACATAAAAAGCGGCAAATATTATACATATTTGCTAAAAAAATGGTAAATATTGTACAAATTTTACAAATGCGTACAAAATTTGCCAATTAAAAACCATCAGCAATATAAGTTATAACACCAATATTCACACACCAATCTCTTTGTCGTTTTATCTCCGATGTGCATGTAGGACAAGTGGGAGAAAATACACCTTATTTCAAGTGTATTTTTCTATCTCTCATAGCTGTGAGAGGGAGAAAGCATACACTCAAAATAAAGTATACTTTCTCGACAAGTAGAAATAAGAAAAGAGCTTGAACGAAAGAAAAAAAAAAATCAATTAGGTGTGTAAGAGAGAAATAGAGGGGAAAAAAAAACAAAAAAGGCAGTGGACCATCAGCTATCATATAAGTATAAAACAGGCACACCCACAAGTGACCATCACCTCTAACATGCAGTCGTAATTTATTCAAATAAAGAACACTTATGAAACTGTGTTGTGTAACTGTTGAATTTTTTTTTTAACCACGAATTAGTGTTTTTCATTGTAATTAATTTTGTGGGGTCATTTTTGGAACTCGAGTTCCGTAAGAAACTAAAAAAGCAAAAAAAGAAAAAAAAAAATTATGTCATGATTTTCGGCAGTCGAGTTTCAAAAGCGGTCGTATAACAAAAATATTTCAAAATAGGCCACGTTACGGCAAGAAAGCCAATTAACTCGTGGTTCAAAATTTCTCAAAATTTTTGCACTGTCTCTTTCACGTTCTCTCTCTCACACACAGCCACACATGAAGAAACTCTAATGTCACATCACGACGAAGACCGCGCTCGCTATCTCCCAAAAACGTTGAACAACTTGCCACGTTAAGCGGCCAATCCGGTTCCGAAACCGAAGAAGAAGAGCATTGCAAGCGGAGGAGAAGCTTGTTCGTCGAACGGAGTGGGAAGCGTCGAAGGCTCGCAAGATAATGAGTGGAATCGGAGTGAAAAATCGAAGGTCTCTTTTTTTCCTATTTGCATGGAAGCTTGGACCAACGAGGGAGACCATCATAAATATCTGGTTAGTACTCGATCGCCTGCCAACTCTTACTCTTCTTTTGACTTTGAGACCTATATTTGATGAATTTTCATAACCTTCAATTCTAGGGTTTTACTCCAACCTTTCAGTTAACTCACAATTTTGTTGCAATATTCACTGTACGACGAAATTGTGCATCGGAATAGTTCATTATGCTTTGGAGCTTCTTGTGTAGCAAATATCGGCAGTCATGTTTTCTATGCTTATGTCACATTCTGATTACAATTTTGACACTGCCCAAGTTCTTTATCTCTTTTTTCATGCTTCTGTAGTTTTTTTTTTCATAAACAATTGTCATTATCATTGCCTTAGGGAGTAGTTATTTATGAGAAAACTTTTTATGATTGGATGTTTGCCTTAGGCAGTGTTCATTTCACTTCTTCTATACATTTTTTAAACTTTAGGAGCTACTCTAGTGTACTATAGCATTTTCCTCTTTCTAATCAAATCATTATTTACTTATCCAAAGGGGCAAAAAGCAGCAGTTATGTCAAACTCAAACCCTTGGTTTCATTTTGACCTCTTTTATATATCAATTTGCATTTGAGTGCATTGTTTTCTTAATATTAGGGATTATTAGGTGTATCACTTTATTCAAATAAAAAGAACTGAGGTTGAAAACTTCATCCATTCTTTGTTAGCGTTAAAGATATCAGGCCCAATCATAGTTAAGGCCCAAGCCCAATCCTTGGTTTGCAAGCAAAGAATACTACCTATATTACAAGTCAATTAACCATGGACTATGGTTTATTGTGTGGTTAATTTAGGATTTAGTCTCCTATAAATACTTCATATTGGATTTATTGTATCACTAGATTCGGTACAGTGAAGTTGTAGCTGTCAAGAACTTTTCTACGTGCAAGTAGGTTGTTTAGTCAAACTACGTAATTCTTGCATTCTCTCTATACTCTCTCTCATTTTCAAATACTCTAGCATGGTATTAGAGTCACAACTCTGATCCTCAGTTTTCTCTGGTCCCTCCACCTTCTCCTGCCCGCCGTCAAAGGTTTCTGGTGTAGGGGTGGCACAACATTCACCCCTACTTGTACTTTTTAGTTGTCGTAAGAAGCCTCTCATCATAACATGAACATTGCCTTCCTCAAGACAACTGTCTCAGAGCCAGGTTCTCTCCTTCAAAAAAAATCCAGCTGCTGCCAACAATTTGCAAAGCAATCCAAAAACTCCTCTCTTCTCTCTTCTCTCTTCATGTCTCTCCTTCACTGTTCAAAGATCCTATGGATAGCTGCAACAGTGGGTGGCACAACATTCACCCTAGGTAGACATGATTTCAAATCTTTGTTCTTTCTAGTTTCTACTGCCTGGGTTTACTACCTGATTCAGCCATTTGTTTTCCTAGGAAGACTTGGAAAGACTATTGAAAGTAAGCCTTTTGAGGTGTGGTAGTCCTTCGTGAAAATTAGGCAGTGCGATTTATATAATGATGGATTCTTCAAGAAGCTGTTCTTGAAATCATTTGGCTTTGTCACCCAAAAACTTCTCCATATTTGGACCAAGTGAACAGCTTGGGTCAAAAGGTCTTACATTAACTTTTGGGAGAATATTTTGACATTCAAAAGTTCTAGTATTGCTTGCTTGCTTCTACTGCTTTGAGGAAAATAGACGTAAATGATGAAGGTTCATTCTCTCACCACCACTGCTAACCACCCTGTAGGATCATCTTAATTTTTTTCCCTGACTTTGACAGCATATGGACAACCTTATTTAAGATCCGCTAGTTTTCTCACAAGTCAATCTTGGCAGTTTCAATGGGCACATGCATCTTTCGTGTATGCCTGGTTTTCGGCATTACTTTTGATTGAGTTTTCTCAATCATCTTGGCTGAGTATCATGGACCACGCTAATCGATAGCCTCCTCTAGCTGCTTTCTTTTTGATCATGTGTCTTCATCATCTTCAAGTCAAGTTACTCAAATAATGTGTATCATCAATAGTCTCTACAAGTATATATGCATTGTGCTCATCATTCAAGCTTCAATGATCTAGCCTTCATGTAGCTTACTGTCAACCATAGCTCGATTAAGCCCTTGACCAAAACAATTGATCAGATCAAGCTAGGCAGTATGACTGGAGTTGACTTTTCAAATTGGGTGTCTCCTGCTTGTTTTTCCATAAATTTTGATTTTGGTGTCTGGTTTCCCATTGAGGCATCCAATCACACAAATTGACCCTTCTCTCATTGGGTTCAAACTATGCATGTGTTGACTGATTCACGTGCTTCACCACAACTTCATTCTTTTTGAGCGGTCCCTCCTTGGTCACAGATGCAGTCTTCTTCAGCCCTTATTATCTTCTGGTTTTTATCTGTCATCATTGTTCGCTATCATTATCAACAACTTGGACATTCATTCTACATGATCCATTCTTTATTCATGTCGGTCATTCATGGTCATCTTCTTCTATAGACATCTTCATGAGTTCACTTTCCAAACTCAAGTTGTCTTCAAGCTTCCACCTTGAATTTGAGGAGGATGTTAAAGGTATCAAGCCCAGTTCTTGGTGTGCAAGCAGGTTTATTTTATGGTTGATTAAGGGTTTACCCTCCTATATATACCCCATTTGGGTTCATTGTGTCCCTAGATTCAGTATAGTGAAGATGTGTTGTCAAAGGCATTTCATTGTGGATGTAGGCCTCTAGGCTGAACCAAGTAATTCTTGCATTCTTCCTCTTTTCTTCTCTCTCTCTCTCTCTGAATTTCATATATTTCAATAGTTTTTTCATCAGCTAAGTTGCAAATAGCGTACGAGAATGTTTAGGTAAAAGGGAGTTTATCTTTTGAGTGCGTGTGCGTGTTCTTTATCACTTATGGTTTCAAACTTTTTGCTTTGTAGAGGACAACTTATTTGGAGCATATATTAGGAGATGTGCAGACCAGAGCATCTGGATTAGCAGATGCTGGTGGGGTCTATCAAGGAGGACCTGTATTTGGTAATCATCTTTTTGAATGGAAGACATTTGGCTTGTGAAATTCATGTGGTGTTATATGTTTAATATATACACACACACACACACACACACACACACACACATACCCTCCAATGTAATTTTAAGGTTAGGTCATTAACGTCTATCATTGTGATTTTTTGGAGCTATGTTTTAGATACCCTTTCCACTTTCCCATTCTATCAAGTATCAAAAGCATTTTTATCTCTTTCTATCCACAGAATTGTGTAAACACATATGTACATGCAATATATCTTGTAGGATACAGCTTTGGCTCAACTTTTTGTGGACTAGGATCTCCTTACAGTTTCATGTTACAGGTGTGCCATTTTTTGCTTTCTGTTTTGCCATGTTCCCTAGTATGAAATTACAAATTTATTTTATTCAACATACATGGAGTTCTACATTTGACCAGGTTGTAAACTTTCATAATGTTTTCAGAGTTTTATTTTTCTTAATCTTTAGATAACATCTTTTTTGTTTTTCTGTGTTTTTATTTGTGTTGGAATGTTTCTTTGGACATCTCTCTCTCTCTCTCTCTCTCTCTCTCTCTTGTGCCGTAAGGACTAAAACTTACTTTTGAAGCATAACCATTGTATCCCAATGTATATGGGACAAATGTTTTATTTCATCTTCAATGTTTATTATTTATTTTTCTTCTCTTTTGATGACGTAACAGTAACAGATCCAGTGCACATTATGTTCTATGTGGACATTGATAAATATTGCATGGTAATAAGTTCCTCTATGATTTTTTTTTTCATTGTGGATAATGAGGAGGATATTTGACGTGATGATCTCTATTGCATCTGACTTGATTGTGCTCTATTTAATCGTGAAATCCTTTTTCAACATCCCCCTTGCAGAACCACCCCCCCCCCCCCCCCCTAAAATTCTGTAGTTCTTCAACTGGTACTCACCTTGTCATTGGGTTCTTTGATTCTTTCCAACTTTGTAAACTGAATATATTGGACATGCCTCAGTTTAAATCTGGTATCTTGGTATGTTTGGACTGGTGGAAGTGCATGCCATAATCCCCTATCAATTACAGAGACTAGGAGTTGGGACTTAAAGGTGGGTCTGGTCAGACGGATCTGGTTAAGTTGGATCAAGCCTGCTTTGAGGCCAGAAGCTAGCAAATACATGATGCCACTCAAAATGAACTGACAGGTGCAATCATTCTAGCAAGTTTATTAAACTGTAAAAAACTGCTACTTCACTGTTTCTCCCTTGCAAAACTGAAACCATCATTTATTCTATGTTCCTTAAATGGGCTTAACTAAGGCTTGGATCTTAGTCTTTATATTTTTAGAGGATAAAACCTTGACATGGAGCTATTCTCATTGCTTGAATGTGAACCCCTAAGCTTTAGCTATGGAAGAGGGGCTTGCTTTGGCTCGGGACTTGGCTTTGTGGGAAGTGGAATTGGAGAGTGATGCTCAGGTGGTAGTCAAGGCAGTCACAGGGGCAGAATCAGGGCCAAGTTCAATCATGAAGGTGGTGGAAGGGATAAGAATGGGGCTGAGTTCCTTCAGGTTCTGGTCAATTAGCCATGTTCGCAGACAGTGTAACAACGCGGCACATATTATGGCGAGGGAAGCTAGTAATAGTCTTGAATGTCATATTTGGGTGGAAGACACCCCCCCTGTAATAGCAAACCAAGTTCAATTGGATGTAATTTGTGAGGACTTTTGTCCTAAGCAATGAGAATGCTGTGAGTTTTCACTATAAAAAAAGAAAAGAATGTGAACACCTAATACTACTATGTTGAAATGTAATTTAAAAACGGTAGTCAACTACTATTGCCTTTGAGGCTGGGTGGCCCTTTCTAGCCTGAAAGTTTAGCTGGAGCTGAGCATGGCCCAAATTAGGCAAAATGGTTGACAGGCTCAAATTTGGGCAAGCCATTTTAGTCTTTAGACTATGCCAGCTCAACCCTAGAGGGGTGTCTAATTCAAGTGCTATAATGGAGCTTGTAGTGCTATGGTGATGCGACCAAATTGGGCTTTTAATTTCGTTCTTTCTCGTAATCTGTATAATGTCTATTTTTAATGTACTTATTGTAAACATCTTCCTCTCTCTGTCTTACTCTATCTGAACACACCCCAAATGTGTGTACTCTAGGAATTCCACTTGTTTCCTTCCGTGAAAATTGTTATTGTCAGTATTAAAACAGCATAATATCTACTTCCAAGCTGCTAGTTGGTCGTGTATAAGGGTGTCAATTCGGCTTAGCATGTCTTGTTCTTATCGTGTTGAGATGGAAGTATTTAGCTAAATTGTTTAACTTGAACTTGGCACATTTAATAATCATGTCATGATCTTTCAACCCTAACACGACTTATTAATGAAGTGAGTTAACTTGACATGACTTATTTGCCAACTGACATATTAAAGCCAAGTCCAAGTGTTTTGTTAGCTTATTTTCTTACCTTTCTTTTAGCCCTAATGCACTTAATTCACCTGATTTTTTTATGCTGATTTTAGCTATTTAGATGTGCTTGTTCCCAATGGGTTCTAGTTAACTCAACTAGTAAAGTCTTTGATGATTGTATAAGAAATCTGTGGTTCAATCTCCGCTTAAATCAAAAACTGATTTGTGTATTGGTTTGATGATAAAGAGCAGATGCCATAGATTGAAACTCTCTAAAAAAAAAAAAAAGATGTGCTTGTTCCCGAAGGTTATAAAATTAATCTTAATTAGGTCTAGCTAAAATGAGTTTAGCACGAATCAAGATTTTTTTTTTCACAGGAACACAAATCAAGATTTAAATTAATGAGTTGTATTAAAATTGATCATGTGTATGCATACTCACAAAAAATGTAAGCCCTTATCTAATAAGATTATGACACATCAACAATTTTAAATTGGACTTAGGGTAAAGCAATTGAAATTAATTTTTCATAATCTTGTGGGGTTAGACTCATTAGTGTTGATGATGCATCTTAAGCCGTTTGAACTTGATTTGACAATATCTTTTGATCTAGTGTTCAATTGAGACCCATGACCTATCATATTGATCGGCATGACATCAAGATCATTTTAAGAATAGTTGAGTGAGGATCCAATGGCTGGAATTAAATGCTATCCAAAATTACCCTTCTGCCCTGTAGATGAGATTAAATTCAACTTGTAAAATGGGGCGTGAACAGATGATTGTGATGATTTGCATGATGTGAAAATAATGTTTGAGTGAAAAATAGATGCTAGACGTCTAGGTCAGGCTACTTGTGAAGAGTAACGTTGCATAGAAAAAACCTAATTTCTTTCTCAAGAAGCTCTCTCAATATTTTTGCAGAATTTCTCATCTCAATCTGATTTCAAGATCTCTTTTTGAATGAAGTATGCTTGTATTTATAGAGGGGAACAAATTAATAAGTTTAAATTCTCTTCCATCTCTCTATCTAGGAGTTTTTGAACTCATACTCCATTGGATGTTTAAAATGAAGTTCAAAGGCACCAGATTTTGAAATTTGAGGTTCTTGAGAGAAAGTGTTGAGCGACACCAAGTCCTTTGTGACAAACTGTTGATTGGCACTTTGATTATTTGACCATTTTGGCTCCAATTTCAAATTTTGTGCATTTTTAGCTTTTTTTTTTTTTAATAAGAAAAATCATTCAAGTATAATTATGAGTTTTAAGTATTTTTTTTATTATTATTATCTCAACTCTTAATAACCAAATTACACCATAGGATATTAAGGATTTATAAATTTAAACCAACCACCAATCTTACAAGATAAGGGACTAAAATTCAAAAATCATAATTATCTCTAAGATATATCTAATACTTTTTTTTTTCTTTTTTTTACAAATGAAGGTGTCTAATCCTCTTCGAGTATTTTTTTTGAGATAATTACAACATATTGCAAACCTCACAGCTCAAATCTCGCAGTTCAAACCCTTTCTCCCCTAATCCTCTTCGAGTATCTAATTATTTTTTTAGGTATATGTAATTGTCCGTCCTACATTCATTAAGTTATTATAGGGAGGATAATTACGCTATTGTATTTTTTTTAATGAGTCTTAAAATTGAAACCAATGGAATTCTAACATATAATTGATTTTGATCAATCATTTAAAGGATCAATCAAAATTAAATAACTATAAAGCATATTAATTTCTAGTAAATTTAATGTGATATGATATATTGATTCGATGGTCCGGTTGTTGTATCCAGCACTTATCAAGTAATTCACTCATATTCATCTATCACATCACTTAAAAGGTGAATCAAATTTGTACCATTTTATGACTTAAAATCACGGTTTTTCCTTCTTCTTCTCTTTTTTTTTTTTTTTTTTTTTATATATATAACAAAATTGCAATATTTTACTTATTACACCATGTTTTTATAAATTGAAATTGTGAGTTTAATTCACCTTTTCAGTTCTTCTCTAAATTAAAAAATAGAAAAATAAAAAAGTTCACCTTTTTAATTTTAAAAACATAAGTGTGTAATCTATATTATTTAAGAAATTTTTTTTATTTGAGATTTTTATTTTTTATTTAAAAATATTCTTACACTCATATGTTTAAGTAAAGACAACTAAATGATAATTAGGTAAAAATACAACTCAATTCCTACTGAAATATTGCCTAAAAAAAAAAAATCACTCTCTTATTGATTTTTAAATTTATTTATTCACTTATAAATTAAAATTTTAAAATAAAAATTATATATATAAAATAAAAAAAAAGTGTCTATTTAACTAGTAACCAGCATGCAAGCGCTATTTCCCATGTGACCGAAAACGATATTTCGATATCCCATCCGTTTACTAGAGTCTAGAGGTACCTCTAATTAAGGTGAAGTCCACAGAAAACAACCTCGCTGGGGACCAAAATTACGAAACCGAATAAGTACTCATTTTTTATAAGTCGCACACATGTCAGCTATTCACGGAACGTTGCTTCCTAGAAAATTCGTTTCCTGCGTAATCAGGTATTGAAGTCTTCCGGATACTTGTGCATGAAGTCTTCGAGATACTATTATAAAAATAAAAAATAAAAAAAAGTCTTCAAGATACTATTTACAAATGGTAATTTTAGTAGAGAATGGTGCGTAACTTATTTTACAATAATTTTATAAAATATTGATGTGCCAAATTTTGTTTCACTCTGACTTATAATTAATATAATATTTTTATTTATCAATAATTATTTACTACATTAATACTTTATAAAAAAAAATTTATAAAATAGTTTCAAGAATGAACTTATTTGCTTCCTTTTTTTTTTTTTTTTTTTTTTTTAATGAACATACCGTTTTCCTTCCAAAATTCAATCTAGACCGTATTTTAGGGAATAAACTTGGGTCAACAAGCTGAAAGACGCTGGTTGGAGAAAATCATAGGATGGTGTGGATAGTATATATTATTATTTTTTGAGATTGAAGTGACCATTGACTTCAGCAAAATATATATATATATTAGTTGACACATCAATGTATAGACAGAACAAAACAAGAAAAGCGAATAGGCAAAAGAATATGACAAATCCTTTCAAGTTATTCTTTGTTCCAATTCTCCTACTCTGCTCCAAATTTTACCAGCAACTTCTACTTCCACGGCCTTCACTTTCTGCTGAGGCTGTCGACGACTCAGAAGTGGTAGCTCCTCTGGCAGCTGGGGACGACGACGCTGTCAATCAAGCTGAAGCACCACCTCAAGCAGCTGGGGATGGTGCTGAAAAACCAGTTCAAGCAGCTGGCTTTGTAGTCGTGCACCACATGGAATGGGCGGAGATTGTGATTGCTTTTTGTTTGGCTTCTACCATTGATATAGCTTTACTATCAGTTCAAGGCCACTCACTTGCTGCACCCTTCCACCTGTTCTCTCTAGCAATCTTACTCGCCTTTGCTTCCATTGTCGTCAGCAAATTCATAAATCCCAAGTTCTCGGTGACAGCCCAAGTGCTTGAGAAATGTGGCGTTTTCTTCACCGCAACCGCGTTTTTCATTGCCATTACCATTCCATTTCCTTTCTGCCTCAAAATCGCTAGTTGGGTCATCTATGCCATTTCCGCCCTCGCCATTTTCACCTGCAGTTGTTTTTAACTTACGGGTAGTTTAAAAAAGAAAGAAGTGTTTGTGAGAGAGAACTTCCAAAGACGCACGGTTACATTTCTCTTTTCTTTTTTTTTTCTTTTTTTTTTTTTGCCTTTTTTGTTTCCTGCGTTCGATGAGCAAGCAATAGTGAACATGGCATCGACCGCCACACCTCCAGTATAACGACTTTGAAGGGATCTGCTTCCTTGTTGTTTACTAGTAGTATTGTACTCTTTCAGTTGCCATTCACATGTACTAAAACTAGGGGAAATAATTACACCTGGACGTGAATTTTGATTACAGCACAGGAAGTCAGAAACAGATCACTTCTAAGCCTCTCGTCATGATGCAACAACTTTCAAAAACAGTTCCTGCGAATGCTATATATATCTATATGATCATAAGGAAAAAAAATCTTACACTGTTTTTTGTTTCACAGACGATCAATTTAGTCTAAAACCAGGCAAGCCCATATGCAGCAATAGCTGTGGCTTTCTCACATGCACACCAAAGTCATTACCTCTTCAGAATCAGGGCATAGCGTACAGAAATTTGCTAGACACAACCAGAAAGAAAAGGTCTAATATAACCTGTAGATTTCCAAATTAATGTAACACTCATTATTTACATGTAACCACATATCTTGTTGGATTTTTTTGTCATCTTGGGCAAGATTTAAGTTAAGTACTTAGGTGGAAATATACTAAGATGCCAGATTTAGATGATACCATATCAATGCGTGAAGTTTTGAATAGTAATTTATAACCGAATGTGGGTGTGAATGCATTTTGCATCTCAGGATGCAAATGCTCTAAGAATAGATGGAAAAGTCAATGAAGAACATGCAGAGTAAGTACCAAATCTATCCTCAAAATAGCATTGTATCTATCAAAAGTTGCTCATTCACCGAAATATTTTCAACATGTTCAAGCAATTGTAACAATCATGGAAAGCTTTTAACAAATAAGTGCAAGCATGCACAATATAAATGGCCATTAATTCACATGAAACCTAGTCCTCAACATTCCCAATAGAGTTGCCATTGTGAAGATCTGCTTTCAAAAGAGGTCCAAACACTCAATGTGATTACTCGGTTATACGTTACTCCCTAAATAGAGAGTAAATCAATGGAGTCACCATTTATATTATTAAAAAAAAAAAAACAAAAAAACTTCATTGAACAACTTTGAGAACATCATTGAAATTATATAGATATTATATGGCTTTGGTCCTATATATAATATTCTAAGAAAATAAAAGTCATCACTTTGGTCATAAACACAATCTAGGAATAGAAAAGCATATCGCTTTGGTCCTACGTACATTCTAAAACAAGAAAAAAAAATGATAGATAATCAGTCCACAAACCTAAGATGTAAGTTGGAATTTCAAATATATATATATATATATATATATATATATATATATTTACAGGAAAATTTGGAATTTCATTATGAGTGTTAATTATTATGTACCAGTATGTATGAAATGTGCATGCAGTGTGCCATGTCAATTGAAATTGTATTTTAGAAACATGATTACAGTTAAATTGTGAAATCAAATATTCAAATAGTATCCTACGCATATTTTGCAATTGGATTCATATTTAGGGGATCAATCCATCGTTTGTACCATTTCATGATTTAAAATTAAGATTTTATACATCCTTAACAGATCTCGATTCCAAAATGGTGTGATGGTTATGAGTTACATCTAAAAAAGATATTTGATCCATTTACTAGGTTTCAATATATCAAAGTCCACACAACAAAAAACCTCGTTGGGGGCTATAGGAGCATTCTTATTAAGGTCTTTTTGGATATACACCACTGTTAGTTCCTTTAAAACCTTCTCGTCTCTCCCATTGTGTGTATGTGTTAAAATACTTAGTATTCTTAAAAAAAAAGAAAAAAAAAAAAAAGAGGAGCATTGGTATTAGGTTACAAAAAAATTTGTCCCTATCTTAGAATAAAAACCTATTTTTCCTATTTTAGTTAACTAGTTTTCTTTTTCACTCACATTAAATTAAACTATCCTTTCTAAATCCTATTTTATTTAAATATGATTTCTTAATTTATTTTTTATTATTTTTTTCATAGTTGTCAATATTGTACGATATATAGTACATATCATATCGTATACTAAAAATTCTGTATCGTAAAAATGTATTGAAAGTGCTCATGAATCTCATAATACATAGGTGTGTATCGTATAGTAAAATCATATGATACATGAACACGTGGGTTTAAAATAGGTAATTTGTTTTTTTTTTTCTTCAATTTTTAATTTTTATATTAGAGTCCTATAATTTGTTAGACTTCATTTTAATACAAAATTATGAGTTCTTCTACTATTGTAAACAAGTTCACAATTTTTGCCACAACTCTCTTATGTGTTAAACTATGATTGGCTATTTGTTACTTTCACATGGACTCACTATTTTTCTTTTCATCAATCACAATCAACCACATAAGAGAATTGTGGCAAAAATTGTGCATTTTTTTGGTGGTACTAGATTTTTTGCAAAATTATCTAGCTACTTGATTGAGCCGAATAAAATAACATGTCCATGACGTTTTTTTTTTCCTCCGTCTTTCTCCAAAAAAAGGGGGGGGGGGTAATACAGTTGACACTACACTTTTATATTTCCAAATTGCTTTCTATACTATGAATAAGAAATCAAATGAAAATATAAATTTTATTAGGTATTTATATTTCTCACGATATATGATATGATATGATACAGAAACAGAAAACTAAAAAATTAATTCATAATACGATTTACGTTATGACAATTATGCCTCTCACTTTTCAAAACATCCACTTTAGAGAATAAAAAATTATTCCCTAAAGAAAGGGAGCAAATGTAGCAAATCCCTATTTTGGGGGCAGATATCAGTAATCTAATGCAGTAAAGTTTTTGGGTGATTTTTTTATTTTGGTTATTTATATTCACCTCTTACCCTATTTTAACTTTTAAGTAGAGAAATGCTATTGTCTACAACAAATTAAAGTGGCAGGTTGTTACTGATAAATGAAGAAAATAATTTCAATAGTAAATTCAAATTAAAATTAATAACAATTAACTCCATAAAATTTGTTATAAAAATATTGTAACCATAGCATTTTTCTTTAAAGTAACTTGCTAGGTTGCTATTCATGTAAGATGTAACGTTGCTAGCTTCCTCGAAGATTCATTCCTCTAGATGATCAGGTATTACAGAATACAAACAACCATGCGTCTATTTACGTGGCAAACTTCGGTCGAACAAAGCCGCTTCAGGAGGTGATGAGACTGAGTAGTGACTGTGATTCTTCGAGAATATCCTAGGAAGGTGGGATCGCAAGCACATATTATAATTCTAGGTTGACACACCCGGCCTTAATTTTTTTTAATCTGGCCCAGAATGAAAAATGAAAATATTTTTCCATATATATAGTTGACAAATTTATTCAGTATTGATTAGCAAGTATCAACAAAATCAAATTAAAACATAAAGAGCGAATACGTACTGCGGCCTGCCAAAAAAAAAACTGAATATGACAAATCCCTTCAAGCTATTCCTTGTTCCAATTATCCAACTCTTCTCCAAATCTTACCAGCAACTAGTACTTCCATGGCCTTCACCTTCTGCTGCGACTGTCGATTCAGAAGTGTTAGCTCCTATGGCAGCTGCTGATGACGCTGCCGATCAAGCTGAAGCACCAACTGAAGCAGCTGGGATTGGTGCTGAAAAACTATAGATCTAGAAGCTGGCTTGTTACTAGTACACCACATGGAATGGGCTGAGATTGTGATTGCTTTTTGTTTGGCCTGGGCCATTGACATAGCTTTACTATCTGTTCAAGTACACTCACAACTCCCTGTACCCTTCCACTTGTTCTCTCTAGCAATCTTACTCGCCTTTGCTTCCACTGTCATTAGCAAATTCATAAATCCCAAGTTCTTGCTGACAGCCCAAGTGCTCGAGAAAGGTGGCGTTTTCTTCACCGTAACTGCGTTTTTCATGGCGGTTACCATTCCTTTTCCATTCTGCCTCAAATTCGCTAGTTGGGCCGTCTATGCAATTTCCGCTCTTGCCATTTTAATATGCAATTGTTTTTAACTTACGGTTAATAACAATAAAAGGGGCTAAATTACATATAGTAATTTTTAATTTGTCTAAAATTGAATTAAGTTTTTTTTTTTTTTTTTCAATTTAGTTTTTTAACTTTTAATTGTGTTCAATACAGTACACTTGTTAGACTATAGTCAAAATTGTGCTATTAATAGAGAGTAACTGGATCGTCAATTTTGATAAAGAGTAATTGGAAGACTATATTAAACAAAGTTAAAAGTCAAATAATTGAATTGAGTGAAAGTAAATTTAGAAAAATGAATTAAATTTTAGAAAAAAAAAATTAAATGGTGCAATTTATAATTTAGCCTTAGAAAAAATATTTCTTTTTTGTTACCTTCATTCGATAAGCAATGGTAAATTAAGATAAGCAATGGTAAATTAAGAACATGGAGTCGACCTCCACTTCTTCAGGCTTTACTTCATGTACTGATAAAGGACGAAGCTCATGTCCCTTATGGCATGTTTGGAAGTTTAGAGAGGGAGGAGAGTAGAGGGGAGTAGAGGGGAGGAGAGTAGTGGGAAGGAGAGTAGAGGGGAATGGCTATCCTCCACCTTGTTTGGATGTTTTTAAAATTTCACTTCAAATAACTGATAATTAAGTAAGGGAGAGGGGAGTAATTAGTCTTTTCATTTGTAATTTTGTTAATATAATAAGGGCAAATTTGGTAATTCATTTGGTCAAGCATTTTTATTCTCTACTCTCCCTCCAAATCTCTCCAATTTGGGGGAATTATAAATGAGGGGTTGGAGGGAGTTGAAAACCCTCTAAACCCCTCCAAACTCCTCCCCATTCTCCCTTAAAAAACTCCCAAACAAGGTAATTGAACTACTCTCCCCCCCTCTACTTTACTCCCCCTCCTTTTTTTAACTCCCAAACAGGCCATTAGTGTCTTGTGTTTCGTGTAATAACTACTTTGAAGGGATTATGGTTCCTTGCTGTTACTAGTTGTACCGTACTCTTTCGCTTGCCCCCAAAGCCATTGTACTCTTTCTATTGTTGCTCACATTAGTCACATTTACTAAATATTTGCTAAAAGTATTCTTTTGTTCTATTCTAGGGGAAATTATTAAACCTGGACGTGAATCTTGCATACAACACAGAAAGTCAGAAACAGATCAATTTTAAGCCGCTGGTCATGAAGAAATTAACCAATAATAGTGATGGACCCAAATGAGAACTATTAAAAATTTATCAATTTACATAATCCCACTAGCAATTGTGCAATTAACTTGTACAAGAAAAAATCTTAAACTATTTTTGTTTCACATATAGATCAATTTAGTCTAAAGCCAGGCAAGCACATGTATAGGCAGCAGTAGTTCTAGCTTTTTCACTTTGGTCATAGACACAATTTAGGAATAGGAAAGAAAATCACTTTGGTCCTACATACAATCTTAAAAAAAAAAAAAAAAAGCAAAAATAATAAAGAGTCGATCCACAAACCTAAGATGTAATTTGAAATATCATCATGAGCATTGACTATTATGCATTGGTGTGTATGAAATGTGTGTACCATGTCAATTAAAATAGTGTTTTGAAAGCATTTTTTTAGCTAAATTGTGAAATAAAAAACTCAACCCTTTATTAAACTTGGCTCTTACATTGACCTAGTATATGAGTTGGATCACCGGTCAACTTGTGGGTTACTAGTTGAACTGTAGGGTCAAAGAAATCATAACATAAATATGTAAATTAAAAAAATAGGCATATGCCTAAATTAAACTAGCAATTATAATTCAAAATCATGGTTTCACAAAAACAAAGTGGACTTTTGATAGGATGTGAATCTTGGAGGTAGATAGAAAAACTGGGAAGTGCATTTAAAAAATATAAATAAAAAATCTTCAGATTTTCTCCTCTTTAAATTATCATATTGTAACATATTAAACAATAAAGAAGCTAATAACGTGGACCTATAGATGTAGTTTTACAAATTTTACAAACTCAACCAGATTATAAAAACTCATCCAGGTTACTCAGCTCACTACAAACCCACCGAATTTAACTAGGTTTGACCAAGTCGTATCTAGAAACAAAGATTCAAAGTGCATCTGGCACTTATGTTGCAATTAACTTCATATTCAGGGGGATCAAACCATCGATTGTTCCATTTCATGATTTAAAAATAGGATTTTATATATCCTTGATAGATCTTGATTGCAAAATGGTGTGACAGTTATGAGTTATGTCCGTAAAAGGTATCTGATCCATTTACTAGCTAGGTTACAAAAAAATGTGTTCCTATTTTATGATAAAAACCTTCCAATTTTAGCTGACTACTTTTCTCTCTATAAAAAATAAAAAACAGAGCAAGCTATTTTTCTTTTTCACCACAGTAAATTCCTTATTTTGAATCTTATTTATTTAAATATGATTTATTTATTTATTATTATTATTTTTCTCATAGTTGTTAGTATCGTACACACACGATATATATCATATCATATAAAAAAAGTTTTATGTCATAAGGATGTATCGAAAGTGTTCATGAATCGTATGATACATAAACACGTGTATTTGAAATATGTTTTTTTGTTAAATTTTGGGTTTTTATTGAATCATACAAGTTGTTAGACTTGTTTTTAACACAAAATTATGAGTTTTTCTATTACAACAAACAAATTCACAAATTTTGCCACAACTTTCCTACATGTCCAACTGTGATTGGTTGCCTATTACTTTAATACAAACTCACTACTTTTTTTTTACCAATCACAGTCAACCACGTGAGGGAGATGTGGCAAAAATTGAACATTTTTTGTGGTATTAGAATTTTTGTGAAATTATTAGGCTACTTGATCGAGCCCAATAAAATAGCATGTTCATGAGGTTTTTCTTTTTTTCCTTCTCTCTTTCTCCTACAAAGTTTGGACAACACACTTGACATTACACTTTCATATTTGCAAATTGCTTTCTATACTATAAGTAAGATATTAAATAATTCTTTTTTTAGTATTGTTATTATTGTTATAAGTCTAAGAAGTTAGAATACCAAGAAGAAGTATAAAGAAAAATTATTAAAATAAAAGAACAAGAAAAGATAATAAATATTGATAATGATGAAGACAATGTTAGTAAATAGATAATTTTGCAAGATGATGAAAATCATGATAATTTTGATTTAGATTGAGTTGTTTAGGCAAGATGATGGATGTGATGAAAATAAATAATTTTGGCTCATATGTCATATTTTGGGTTTGATCAATTGAATGTTTATGTGATAAACATATATTAATTTAATTAGTTTTGTTAAATATTATGATATAAGTGAAGATTAAATTAGTCATTAGTTTAATATATTTTAAATTTATAATAAATATACTTTTTATGTATGTATATCTATAAATTTTATTAGGTATTTTTGCACCTCATGATACATGATATCATACGATATATGATATAAATAAAAAATCAATCCATAAGACAATTCACATTTTGATAACTATGAATTCTCTCACTTTTCAAAACACCAACTTTTTTTTATTACAAGTCCGTTTGGAATCTGCTTATGTTGTTATAACCGAAAACTTTTTGCTAAAAGTACTATAGATAAAGGTAAAATTTAGTTGATATAGTATAGTAAGACCTATGAATAGTACCAAAAAGTGTAGTATGACCTATGAATAGTACAAAAATAAGCTAAATAGTAAAATAATTTGGCAAAAATAATAGGGGTAGTTCACAGTTTGCCAATTTATCTTTGAAATCAACCAGTTTCTCCCTCTATATTTGGAAAATGAGAAAAAAAACCTTCAATTCGTTACTTTTTCTATTAAATCCAATGAAATTACAATGATTACAAATACAATATAAGAAAACAATAATGCAATCTTCAACTCTTTCTCTTCCTTGTGGTGTACAACTAATAATTTCTTTTAAAAATTTTCGTTAGATTTAACTGAAAAAATAATTAATTGAAGTTATTTTCTCATTTTTCAAACATAGAGGGGGGAATTAGTTGGTTTCAAAGATAAGGGGGAAATTGTGAACCACCTCAAACATAGGGGGGCAAAATGCTTTTTCCCCCAAGGAAAAATTAAGCTTACCTTTATATGGTGCATTATTTTGAATACATTGTTGTGCACATATTTTAAATATAATTGTTCAAGATGGTTTATCAAATATATCTTCACCTGTTGAAAAAATAAAATATGTTGCCCGTAATATTAATAGTTCTCAAGCAACATATGAGTTGCACATAAAATGTTGTATGGAATTGTACAAAATAATATATATATATATATATATATATATATATATATAATATTGATGTGTCTCATAGGTGGAATGCTACTTATCTTCTTTTAGATTCGACAATAAAATATAAAGATGTGTTAAATTTATATTATTCTCATCTTTCTCAAAATTCATGTTGTCCTTTAGAAAAAAATTGAAGAACATGATTGAATGTTAGCAAAACTTGTTAAGAGACTTTTTAAAGGTTTTCGATGATTCAACAAAAATCTTGTGTGGTGTATATTATCCAACATCTTGTAGAGTTATAATTCCGTTGACTCACATTTGTGCAAAATTTTCAAAATTTTATGGGCAAACTTTTGGAATATTTGATGAAATGTTAGAATTAATGAGACAAAAAGTTAATAAGATGATGATAAGAATAATGAAAAAATAAAATAAAAAAATTGATCCCAAACTTGGAATATTTCTATATATAAAAAAGTGGGGTATTTGAATATAGATAAAGTTTAGCTACAAAATTGGGCTACAACTTTATTTAATATCTTTTTATTGGAGGTAAATTTTGACAAATTCACCATTAGATCACATCTTTTTCTTATATCGTCCATACTTGCAAAATTTCTAAAAAATTAAAGATCAATAATTATGTTATCAATAAATTATTTAAATAGCAAGTTTTTGTAGTTTAAAATTATGATAAATAATATTTGACTGATACAAAATTTAACATGTGTATTAAAAGTGTAAAGAATATGCAATTCAACGGTTAAATTTTCAAAACATGAAGTAATATTTATTTTATTAAGTAAGGTTGTATCCTTAAGATACAATCAATTTTGTAGCTAAACTATATGGCTTAGTTATAGATTAATCTCAATTAATCTCATTGTTATGATTACTGAAACTAAGCTATATAGTGTCCTATATTGGTTAAGTGTAAACTTAACAATGTGTTTATAAGCTATTAGGTACCTTTTCTTTGCAAGCCGATTCTACCTATGGGTTTGTAATATTTGATATCAGAGCCTCTAAGGACAATTGAGAGGCTGGACGAAAATTAAAATAAATAAATAAATAAAAATAAAATAAAAAAAGCCCTCTTCCCCGCTTCCTAGCAATTCCTATACAAAAATATGTGAATCCTTGCCTCTCTAGGGGCAACTTAGGGGCTGGACAAATTTTTTTTTTTTTTTTTAAATGCCCGCTTCCCCGCTTCCTAGCAATTCCTAGCGAAACACTTGCCAGACGGCCCTCTTTTTCTTTTTTTTTGGTAGAAAAAGGAATATCATTAAAACTAAGCAGCAAAAACAAGACCAACTGACGGTTCCTTGTCCTAGCCTCACTATATAAGCTTCCGCCCCTAGCAATAGGAAACATTATATTTCTTTCTTCCACTTATCCCAAAATTGCTTCAACTTTTCCCAAAATTCAACCCACAGCACCCACAGCCTTCATCTTCTGCAGATGCTGTCGACCCAGAACTGCCAGATCTGGCAGCTGGGGATGACGGCGTAGACCCAGTTGAAGTACCAGCTGAAGCAGCTGGTTTAGTAGTTGTGCACCACCACATCCAGTACATGGACTGGGCTGATCTAATGATTGGTTTTTGTTTGTCTGTTGCCCTTGAAATGGCTTCAGCATCCGCTCAAATCAACACACAGCTTTCTGCAACCTTCCACTTGCTTTCTCTAGCAATCTTATTCGCCTTTGCTTGCTTCTTTGTTGGCCAATTCATAACGCCCAAGTTCTTGGAGACAGCCCAAAAGCTCAAGAATTTTGGCGTGTTCTTCTACGTAACAGCGTTTTTCATGGCCATTTCCATTCCATTTCCTCTTTACCTCAAATTCGCTACCGGGGCCATCTATACCATTTCCGTCTTCGCTATTATTATCTGCCATTTTTTGTAGATTTGGGGTAATTTTGTTTGAAACTTGGGCCCAGGTTGTAAAGCTGTAAAGGTTAGTGTGGTTGTCCCCGACATGTTTTTAATTCAATATTGTAGTTATTTAATAAATAAATAAATAAACTAAGAAAAAAAAAATACAAGTGTACCGTGTTTGGAAGTTAGAGAGTGACAATAAATCTGTTTTAAACCGTTAGATTTTGGACTGAATCATTTTTTTGGATGAAAGATTTTGGACTGAATCTATTTGAGGGATAATGGATATACCGAATTAGGCTTATTCTTTTTTCTTTTTTTTTTTTTTTTTATAAAATGGGAATTCTTGTTTCTAGTTGTAACCCTAAACATTGTACTCTTTTCAATTGTCACATGTACTAAAACAAATTGTTAAAATTATTATGTTGTTATTTTCTTGGAGAAATGATTATACCTGGATGTGAACTTTGCATACAACTCTTTTAAGCCTGTTGTTATGATGCAACTACTTTCAAAGACCTGCAACTGGTATATTTACTTGAATAAATTATCACATGAATCGCACCACCAAACATGTCCCAAAAAAAAAAAAAATCCACAAGCAAAAAAATTGATTTATCTGCTTCTTGTTTCACTTATGATTATTAGTTCTTGAACAAGGCAAGCACATATGCAGCAGTAACTGTAGCTCTCTTACAAGCACACCAAAGTCATTTTCTCTCCACAACCAGGGCATTGTGTACAGCGATTTACTAGAGACAACACAAAAAAGACAAGCTATTATATAAACTAGTAGCTTTGCAAATTGATGTGACACTATCATTTAAGCAATTTGAGCTAAACTATGAACTTTACCATTCTATGCTGCCTAATTTGACTCACTTGAGGAGAGATTAGGTAAGCAACACATTTTCTGCGTATCATATTATTAATGGAGGAGCTGATGCAACATGTCAAAGTAATTATTTAAACTTTAAGTCCACTGCTGCATATCTTGCGGGTTCATTAAATAAAATAATAATAATAATAATAATAATAATAATAATAATAATAATAATAATAATAATATTAATAATAATAATAAAATAGAGATGTTATGTCTATAACATTTTTACAATATTTTCACAATAAATCATAGGTGGTTAGTTATTACTGGTTTAAATTTGAACATAACACTACGATTACTTTTTGCCCCAATAATAACAACTAGTAACAACCTGCCATTTAAGATTTGTTGTAAAAATATTGTGAAAATATTGTGGATATATCATTTCTCATAATAAAAAGTCCATCGCTGCAATATGTAGAATCAACCAGAAAAATAAACTGAAATGAATGCAAATGAAACTTACATACAGTTCAAACAAATGATTCAAAAAAATAAAAGAAACATACATGAAGTATTTAAACATACAAATTCCCTCACATATCAATTTATTCAAATTAAGAACACTTTCTTCAATTTTGTGATTGGTTTTTCCCCATTAATCAATTTATACAAAATTTTAAAAAACATTTTATTATTATAACACGTCAAAACCCACCAAGGCATTCATGAATAGTAGATATTGTGTTGTGTATCAGTTAATTTTTTTTAAGGAAAAAATTAATGGATGTCCTAAGAATATTAATTAGGGAAATATTTTTTAAATTTTTTTATTGAAAAAAAAAAAACAACTAATTGAAGTGGATGTGTGCATTAAAGGAGAAAGAGAAGCTTTGTTAGTTGAAAAAAAAGAGAAGCTGAGTTGCATATGAAAGTAAGCCAGTTTTGTATATAGTTTTTTTTTTTTTTTTAATAATTGTATTCACTGTACAACAAATTGTGTATTGGAATAGTTCATTATGATTTGGTGCTTCTTGTGTAGCAAATATTAGCAGTCATGTTTTCTACGCTTTCGCTATTTTTCTTTATGTCACATTCTGATCATAATGTTGTCATTGCCCAAGTTCTCCATCTCTTTTTTCATACTTCTGTAGTTTTGTCATAAACAATTATCATTATAGCTCATTGCCTTAGGAGGCAGTTATTCATGAGAATTTTGTATGATTGGATGTTTGCCTTAGGCAGTGTTCACTTCACTTCTATACAATTTATCAACATTTTAAACTTAAGAATGTAATTCTTTAGTGTTAGATTCGCATTTGTATGTAATTGGCATATTCTATGACAAAACGCACTTTACTTGTTTATTATCTATCATTGTCTTCCACATGGTGCACATAACATGTTTGTTAGGTGCTTTCAGGAAAGAAAGGTATGGAGCTAATCAAAATAGTCAATCCTAGTTCGTGCTATGATTTCTCAAGACTGGTTGTTTTAAGATAGGCTAGTTTATTTGAATATGGGTTCATTTATTGTGTTCGGGTTATTAATGTATTGGGCTTACTCTTGTACTTGAGGTTTTGTTATGGATTGAAAAATTAAGGGGGAGATTGTTAGGGTCATGTATTTTGGTATTGTCAAATCATGCCAAATTATGTGTCTTTTTATTGAGTTCTGATGTGTCTTTAAGTTATAATTGAAGACCAAGTTTAAGACACAAAGTTTGCTTAAGAAAAAGTCAAGAAAAACATATTTTCAGCATTTTTTCAACATGTACCTTGATAGCAGCTTGATAGAAGCTCCATACCTCTCGATAGGAGCTTGAAACTTACTGTCTCCTTGATAGAAGTCTCGACACAAGCTTGATCGATCGAGTGTCGCAGATCAGCAAAATCAACAATGCGTAAAAACCCATAACTTATTCGTTTGGAGCCCAAATTGATATCTGTTTGAACTGGTATTTAAAGGACATCATAAGTCATCTATTAGAGGGCATTTTAGGTAGAGAAACACTCCGTTTATGCAGCTAGAGTTTTGTAACCAAGCTTATCTATTTCACCATAACAAAGAGTTTCAAAGTATATCTAAAGATTCCATTGTTGAAGAAACTGAAGTCATAGCAATCACCACAGACCTGCTATTGTGAAGAAAACTTTCAAGAGGTTTTTTAAGCTAATTGGAGGTTGCAATTGTGATTATGGGTGAAGCGTTCATATATTGAAGAGTTCAGAAGTTCTTAAGCGGTAAAAGGTTTCTAGTATAAGTTTATCTATTGGGTTTGGAGAGTCTAGGGACAAAGGTTTTGTACTAGATCTGAAACTTCTCTTTATTTTAAAGGATTACTTTTTTGAAAGGTTTCTCCCTAGGTTTTTTTATTGTAAAACTAGTTTCTTTTATTGGTTTTCCTGAGTCATCATATCTTGTCTTATTTACTATTCCATTGTGCATGATATTGATGTTTGTTTGTTTGAACAAGAATTATTCAAAATAGATATAATTAACAACTTTAGTTTAAAACTTGTTAATTCTATCAATCAGGTCTAAATTTCCTAACATTTAGAAGCTGCTCAAGTGTACCAAAGCATTTTCCTCTTTCTAATAAAATGATTATTTTACTTACAAAAGAGGGGGGGAGGGGGGATTAGCAGTTATGTCAAACTCAAACCCTTAGTTTCATTTTGACCTCCTTTACCAATATGCATTTTAAATGTTTCTTGTGGTGAGTCCCTTCTGAGCATGAGGATAAACTACTTAACCTGGCAGAGGTGAAAAACCCCTAGATTACTTGGTAATTAGTTTTGGTGGATGGAGTCAGTTGTTTATAGCAATTTTTTTAATAGTGAGGATTAGTGCACATAGTATGCTCTATGACGTACAACTAATCTAAAAAAAATAAAAGCTATATCTTTGGTGGCATAATCTAGGACTAAAAAAGCATATCACTTTGGTCCTACATACCATCTAAGAAGAGCAAAGCTAATAAAGAATTGATCCACAAACCTAAGATGTAAGTTCGAATTTCTAATAGATTTTTTTTTTTTACTAGAAAATTTGGAATTTCATCATGAGCCCAGATTATTTCACATCAGTGTGTATGGACTGTGTGCGCCATATCAATTAAAATTAGGTTTTGAAAAAGTGATTTCATTTAAATTGTGAAATGCATTTGACACTTATTTTGCAATTGACTTCATGTTCAGGGGATCAAACCATGGTTTGTACCATTTCATGATTTAGAATTAGGATTTAATATATCCTTGATAGATCTCGATTGCAAAATGGTGTGACAGTTATGGATTATGTCCAAAAAGGACATCTGATCCATTTACTAGGTTCTAGTATATCATAGTCCACACAACAAATAACCTCTTTGGAGCTATAGGAGCATTGGTATCAACTTACAAAAAATTTTATCCCTATTTTAAGATGAAAATCTAGTTTTCATGTTTTAGCTAACTACTTTTCTTTTTCACCCACATTAGATTCTCTATTCTAATTCTCTGAAGCCTTTTTTTTATCTAAATATGGTATTTTTTTTTCTCATAATTGTCAATATCGTACAATACACAATATGTAAATGCATACATATCATAGAAAATCATACAATATATAAACACACATGTGGGTTTAAAAGATGTTTTTTGTTAAATTTTTTGTTTCTATTTGAGCCCTACAATTGTAAGAATTTTTTTAACACAAAATTATGAGTTTTTCTACTACCACAAACAAATTCACAGTTTTTACCACAACTCTCCTATGTGTCAAACTTTGATTGGTTACTAGTTACTTTCACATGAACTTATTTTTTTTTTTCCTCAATCATAGTCAACCACATGAGGGAGTTGTAGCAAAAATTGTGCATTTTTTTTTTTTTTTTGTGGTACTAGATTTTTGCAAAATTATTAGGTACTTCATTGAGCCAAATAAAATCACATGTCTTTCTATTTTTTTTCCCTTCTCTCTTTCTCCTATAAAATCTGGACAACACACTTAACACTACACTTTCCTATTTGCAAATTGTTTTATATACTATTTAAGATATTAAATGACAATATAATTATTTTTTATTTTTGTTATTATTGTTATAAGTCTAAGAGGCTAGAATGCTAAGAAGAAATATAAAGGAAAATTATTAAAATAAAAGAACAAGAAGAGATAATATATGTTGATGATTCTACTGTGGACATTCTAATTGATCCACACAGTAGACAGTGGAACAAAGACCTGGTGGACAGTTTTTTCAATGAGGAAGAAGCGGAGCTAATAAAGAAAATCCCACTAAGCCGAAATGCATCAGATGACATCTTGTATTGGCCCTATTCAAGCAACGGACTATACAGCTGCAAGTCGGGTTATAAGTTTTAAAAATGGAGGAAGAACTGAAAGTGCACAGGTATCAACGAATGGAGTGACACAGGTTTGGAAGCAGATTTGGGCTATGCGGGTACCACAAAAGGTGAAGACAATGTTATGGAGGGCTTGTCGTGAAGCCATGCCAACAAAACACTCATTGTTTCGTCGCAAAATTGCGGAGGACGCATTATGTGTGAGATGCCGAGCTGCTTCTGAAACTTCCCTCCATGCGTTGTGGACATGTCCTGAACTTGATTTGGTGTGGGTTGAACCAAAGCTGTGGAGTTTCCGAAGTGGAGTTCAGTTCTTCGATTTCAAAGAACTCCTCTCATAGCTGATCACAAACAATCAACAGCTGGAGTTATTTGCAGTCACGGTTTGGTCCATATGGAATCAGCGAAATAGAGTCCGCCTTAACCAACCAGCGGATGCCATCCATCAGATCGCTCACGTTTCCAGAACGTGGTTTGCAGAATTCCAGGCGAGACAGGTCAATCGTGGCGCGCAAGTGAACCAGACCCAGCCAACCAGTTGTCGATGGAAGCCTCCACCATCAGGTCTCTTTAAAATTAACTTTGATGGTGTGGTTTTCCAAAGGCAAAAGAAGTCTGGCATAGGTGTGGTCATCAAAGACAGCAGGGGTCTAGTAATTGCATCGTGTTCGAAGGTGGTGCAGCAGGTGCTAGGCAGCTCTGACATAGAAGCCATGGCTGCGGCGTGGGCCTTATCTTTTGAATTAGATGTGGGGGTGAAACGGGCTGTGCTAGAGGGTGATTCCATGGCAGTGATTACGGGCTTGAGGGAGGATGAGAGTCTGTTGGTACCATATGGACTGCTATTGGGAGATGCAAAGATTGTCTCAACAATTTGATGAGCTGTTACTCTTATGCAAAGAGGGAAGACAATGGTTTAGCGCATAGTTTGACTAAATATGTAGTTAACATTTTAAATTTCTTAGTTTGGATGGAGAATGATCCATCAAAGTTTCATTCTATATTACAAATTGATTTATCAGGTTTATTTTAATAAAAGTTTTGACGTGCTTCTCCCTTAAAAAAAAAAAAAAAAAGATGATGAACATCATGATAACATTGACTTAAATGAAGTGAATTAGGCAAAATAATAAATGTGATGAAAATAAATAATTTTGGCTCAAGGGTCGTCTTTTGGGTTCGATCAATTCAAATGTTTATATTCTAAACATATATTAATTTAACTTATTTAGTTAGCTTTGTTAAATATTATTATATAAATGATGATTAAATTAGTCATTAGTTAAATATATTCCAAATTTATAATGAATATACATTTTATGTATGTCTATCTATAATTTTTTTTATAAATTCATTTGGTGTTTGTGCATCTCAAAATATATGATACAGTACATGATACCAAAAAAAAAAAAAAAAAAAACTAATTCATGATACAATCCACATTTTGATAATTATAATTTCTCTCACTTTTCAAAACATTCACTTTGGCAAATGAACAATGTTCCCTAAAGATATAGAGCAATTATAGAAAATTCATATTTTGGGGTAGATAAAAGTAATCTAATGTAGGTAAGTTTTTGCCTGTTATCCTATTCCAAGTAACCTGCTAGGTAAATTCCTCGGGAAAATTACACTTTACCACCCTAAACTATACACCAGATTACACTTTGCACCCTAAACTATTCAAATGCACACTTTGCACCCTAAACTATCACTCTTATCACACTTTACACCCCAATGTTACTTTTACCATTAAGTTAGACATAAATTATCACTCTAATTTACCTGTAAAAGTAATGTTAGGGTGCAAAGTGTGATAAATGTGATAGTTTAGGGTGCAAAGTGTGCATTCAAATAATTTAGAGTGCAAAGTGTAATCTAGTGTATAATTCAGGGTGGTAAAGTGTAATTTACCCAAATTCCTCATTTCTTTTTTGTCCCAACTTTTTCCTTAAACTTAAGCAAGTCGGCTAATTACGTAATGTTGCTTCCTCGAAGATTCATTCCCTCCTACATAATCACGTCTTCCAGAATACAAATACTTTTCTCAAGTGATTATTTTAGAGATTCAATCTGGGTCGTCTATTTACAAGGGCAAACTTTGGTCAAACAAGCTGCTTCAGGAGATGATGGGACTGTGAGGTGTGACCATGTGAGAAAATCATAGGAAGGAGGGATGGCAAGCATATATTATTATTTTTTGGGACGGATGTGAAACATTCTCTTTTTAATGGAGAGTATCTGGAGGACAAGATTGAAGAAAGTTAAAAGTTAGAGTTGTAATTTTATTTTTTTTGATAAGGTTAGAGTTGTAAATTGAGTGAAAGTGAAGGTAGAGAACTGATTGAAATTTAGGCAAAGTTAAAAATTACAATCTGTAATCTAGCCTTAAAAGTTAAAAATTTATGCTGCCATGCTGTTACTAGTTGTGCCGTCCTCATTCACTTGCCCCAAAGCCGTTGTACTCTCTATATTGTTACTCACATGAGCTAAATATTTGCTTAAAAGTATTATGTAATTTACGTTGTTCTATTCCAGGGGAAATTTTTACGCCTGGACCTGAATTTTGCATACCGCACAAAAAGTCAGAAAGATATAGTAACTTTTAAGCCTCCCGTCTTGATGCAATAAGTCCCGGATGTGTAAAAATTATCTAAAATCAACCCGTATAAGCACTAGTAAAAATGTATCAATTTACATAATCCCACCAACAATTGTGCAATTAACCTCCACAAGCAAAAAACTTAATACTGTTTTTGTTTCACAGATAGATCAATTTAGACTAAAGCCAGTACGCCAGGCAAGCACATAGGCAGCAGTAGTTCTAGCTTTTTCACACGGGAAAATACTCTTATACATTCCTTATTAGGCACGGCTATAATTTCAGACCTATATATTGTCCACATTTATTTATTGTTTGATTAAAGCTGATATGAGCTAGTTGTCCAAATGGCATTTTATCATCGTCTGAAAGGACCACCTCAACACATCCATGTGGTACTCCGTAGTGGCTAATAATTTCTCAATAGTTAGGAAATTCCTAATTTCCTCATTTCTTATTGGTCGAACTTTTTTCCTGAAACTCAGCTAGTCGGCTAATCTTATTTCAGAGATTCAACCTGGGCCGTCCATTTAGGGAGAAAACTTGGGTCAAACAAGCTGAAGAAGAAGTGGGAAATGGACCAAGATTGTGATTGGTTTTTGTTTGGCTTCGGCCACTGATATAGCTTTAATTGCTACCCTCCCTTTGAGAAATTATACAGTTATTTGGTGGACCACGCCACTTGTCCACCATTCCATTAAAAGACTTCCACTTGCTTAAAATTATTGAATCAATAATCAGTTTCTGTTTAATTTTTTTTTTAACTCAGCAATTTTAAACAAGTGTGAATGTCTTTTAGTGGAACGGTGGACCATGTCACTTGTCCACCATGTGGACTTTATAATTTCTCCCTTTCAAGTCCACTTACAACCCCCTCATGCTGTTCTTTATTTTAGCAATCTTTACTTGCCTTTGCTACCTCCTCCGTTAGCAAATTCATGAAGTCGAATTTCTTGGTGTCAGCCCAAGTACTTAAGAAATTTGGCATATTCTTCACCGTAACAGCATTTTTCATGATCATCACCCCCATTCCATTTCCTCTTTACCTCAAATTCGCTAGCTGGCCGTTTACACTATTTTTGTCGTTATGTTGTTTTCAGCTTAGGGGTATTTGAAAATGGACAAACTTGATTGTAATCTAAAAGCAGCTCCAACAGTCTAGCTAAACTCAAAATACTCTCCACAATAGAGTGTGAAACCCTAAAATATTGCTCCAATAGTCTCTCCATATCTTTTTATTTTATTTTATTTTTATTTTTTTATCTCATGATCAGTACCTCTTCATGCCTAATGGGTTACTGTAGATTAGGAATAGAATTTATCTTACTAAAAAATTCTAGAGCTAACTATTTTATTAGTTTTTTTCTCTTTCTTCGTCATTTCTTCTACTCACTCTCTCAAACGGCTACATATCAACCCTCCTCCTTCCTTTATCAACGATGTCCCTAAGAGGGAGACACAATCAAAACAAAGAAAAAAACACAATCTTTCATATAAAATAAAACTATTCAAACTAGAGCAAAAAAGAAAGAAAGATGGAGAACGTCGATTTGACCCATATGGTCACTGGGCGCATGTTCTTAGAGGTGGTGAGGAGGACGACTCGGCGGTGGAATGGATGAGGCGGCATGCGTGAACACCGATTTAAAAGGCCGACTCTCTCTAGCTGGCCGTTGTTCTCCGCCGGTAATCTCTGTACATGAGAGAGAGAGAGAGAGATGATTGGGAGTATAAGAAGTATAAATATATATATATATATATATATATATATATATATGAAGATAGAGAGGAGAAAGAGAAAGAGAGAGATGTTTAGGAGTATAAGTAGAAAAAAAAAAGTTAAGATAGAGAGGAGAAAGAGAAAGAGAGAAGAAAAACAAAACAAAACAAAAGTGAAGATGGAGAGAGGAGTGGGAATATGTATGTGGAGGAGAAAAGACAAGAGAAAATAAAAAGAAGAAGAAATGTATGGATGAAAAAAATAAAGAGAAAAATGAAATATAAAATAAATAATAAGAAATCAAAATTGAGAAATACTACCACAATATTTTTACAATACTTTTGCAATAAATTTTAAGTGACAATTGTTATTAGTTAATATTGGTAAGTAAAAAATAATTTCAGTAGTAGGTTCAAATTAAAATTAGTAACAACTTACATATATGATTTTTTGTGAAAATATTGTAAAAATGTTATAAACGTAGCACTTCTCATTAAAATTAGATGATTTTACTACCCACTATGTATATTGTTGCAACAAGTGCTCAATGAGATTTGTTAAATAAATTACTGGAAAATTGAAAAATATTACCGTTGGAAGATTAAAAAATATAGATGTTGGAAATTTGAAAAAATATAGCCATTAATTAAAAAAAGAATAAAGAAATAATGAAGAAATAATATTTTAATGGGATAGAGAAAAGATAAAGAGTCTGTTAGAAAATGTATTCGAAAAAGTAAGTAGGTAAAAAGTAAAAGTCACAGTTCATTATCCAAATAGTACAAAAATTTGGAGAGACTACTAGAGATACTAATAAGGCTACAACTTCACTTTTTTTTTTTTTTTTTTTTTTATTGAATGTGAATTTTGACAAATCTACCATTGGATTATATTTTTTTCTTATATCCTTCATGCTTGTAAAATTTCCAAAAGAGTAAAAATCAATAACTACGTCATCATTCAATTGGTTAAATTGCAAGTTTTTGTAGTCTAAAATTGTGCATAAAAAATAAGTTTGTAGATCATATAGTATATAGCATCTCATTGGCACAAAATTTGACATGTGTGTTTAAAGCATAAAGAACATGCAATCTAATAACTAAATTTTCAAAATAGGTAACCATGTTAATTTTTTTAATGAAAGTTGTAGCCTTGAGCTAAAATCAAGCTTGTAGCCAAACTTTGTCCTTTAAAAATTGAAAAAGTTTTGCTATACAAAGTAGGTTGTAGTTAGTGTCTACAATTTCACTCAATATATTTTTATTAAATGGGAATTTTAACAAATTCACCAATGGATTACATTTTCTTTCTATATCCACCATACTTGCAAAAATTTCAGAAAATCAAAGATTAATAACTATGTTGTCAATCAAATGTTTAAATTATAAGTTTCTGTAGTATAAAATTATGCATAAAAAATAAGTTTATGGATCTAATAGTAAATAATATCCAATTAATACGAAATTTGACATGTGTCTTAAAAACATAAAGAACATACAATACAATTATTAAATTTTCAAAATATGCAGTTATATTAATTTTTATAATAGGAGTTGTAGTTATTAGCTACACCAAAGTTTGTAATCAAACTTTATTCTTTAAAAATATAAGAAACAAAGTACATGGGAGAGAGGAAAAAAATGTCTTTTGAAATGTTTCATGTAATACATTTTCAAATAGATTATGCTAATAAATTTACTATATATGAAAATTATTCACTACTACAAGAGGAGAAGGAAAAACCATTCTGTAGGATTGAAAATTTTCTTTAAATTATTGTTTTTCTCAAAAGTTCAAATTATTAGAAAATAGTAAATTTAATCATATAATTATAATTGTAATATAATACTCCTTTCCTACTAGTTGTACCTTACTCTTTCTCTTGCTCCGACTGTACATTTTCATTTGTCACATGTACTAACACTTTGTTAAATTATTTATCTTGTTCTATTCTAGAAGAAATTATTAGTATTACACTTGGATGTGAATTTTGCATATAGCACAAAGACATTTACTTAATTTTAAGCCTCTCGTCATGATACAACTACTTTCTAAGACATATATCCTGCGGCTGTTACTATACTTATCGAACTAGTCTGATGATCACATGAATCGCAGCAGCAAATGTGTATATTTAATTTCCACAAGTAAAACATACTTAAACCTTTTTTTTTTTTTTTTTGGGTTAAAAGGATAGATATATTAAACACCAACAAAACAGTTACATAGAGGCCAAAGTATTGGCCACAAGCCTATAATAGTACATTCCATTTTTGTCTGATTCTAGTAATACAATCAGATCAGTAGAAGGAGGAAGTTCAAAAACTACAAAATTTTCCTCCATAAAACAGCCCCTTTTTGCCAAAAAATCTGCACATTGGTTTGCCTCTCTAAATGCATGTTTCACCTGGACCTGCGCCAAGCTGCCTGCAAGGGACCTGCAATCATGCAGCAAGGGAGGGTATATGCGGTTAGGACAATCAACTCCATTGAGCAGCTCCACAATCACCTTGGCATCTAGTTCTACCTCAAGCTGGTTTATGCCCAATTGAATAGCTAACATTAAACCATCACGCAAAGCCCACCATTCAGCCAACACACTCGTGGTATTTCCAATTGATCTTGAGTACCCCTTCACCCAATTTCCATGACAGTCCCTAATCACTCCTCCACCACCCGCCTTACCAGGATTCCCCATGGATGCACCATCGGTATTTAGTTTGTACCAACTAGCTGATGGCCTAATCCATTTAACAGGGATACAAGTTTTGGAAGAAACTTGGTTAATTTTGCTTACACAAAAATAATACTCTCTAGCTAAACCCAGGCAGAATTTGTCAAGCTTAGGATTTGGGGTACTGTTTTCAAACATCACATTGTTTCTATTCTTCCACAAACACCAAATTGCATACAAAAACACAGTGCACCAAGGGATGTGTGTGCTATGGTTAACAGTGCTCAAACTATTAATTTTAAGCCAAGTAACAAGAGTTTCATTAAAGGAATTAACAAGAGAAGGGGGAACACCCAGCTTGTACCATAAGCCCCGAGCAACCACACAGTCACGCAGCAGATGCACAATGGTTTCCTCATGTTGTTTACACACCGGACATACCTTGCTGCAGTTGATACCCCTTTCTGCCAACACACTTTTCACCGGTATGCTACCATGTACACATAGCCATAGAAAGCATATTATCCTTGGTAAAATATTCAACTTCCAAATCCACTGCTCTTGAAATTGGTTTTCTGTTTTTTCAGTTTGCAAGGTTAATTGATAAGCTGAACTTGTAGAGAACTCACCATCTTTAGTAAATTTCCACATAATGGTGTCTTCCCTATTACCAAAGAATTGGATAGGGATGGCTCTAATTTTATTCTTAATTGACTCCGGAACTTCAAATGAAAGGAGATCCCACTTCCAATCATGATTTTGACACAGGGCAGCCACTGTCAAGTCTACTTCCTCTTGCCTTAAGGGCCCTTCAACCATGCCCCGAAGGGCCTATCCATTAATCCAATTGTCTGACCAAACCCGAACCCCATGACCATTTCCAATTCCCCACCATATACCTTTTTTAAAAATAGGGAACCCAATGTTAATTGCTTTCCAATTCGGAAAGGACGGAAGCTTATCCGGATCTCTTGATCTTAATCTCGAATTGGAGCAATACTTATGAAGCAGCACCTTAGTCCATAAGGCATCCTGTTCATGATACATTCTCCAATTTAATTTGGAGAGCAAAGCTATATTCTTCGCCTTGGCCACTTGTATTCCTAAGCCCCCTTCTTCCTTGGACCTTATGATTTTGTTCCAACCCACCATATGCATCTTCCTTTTCTCATTAGTGGAACCCCATAAAAAATCTCTATTAATTTTGTCCAGCTTGTCACATATATGACTAGGAAGAGCCACTCCTTGCATCACATAGTTCGAGATGGTAGCCATCACAGATTTAATTAGAACTGTACGACCAGCAAAGGATAGGTATTTTGCCTTCCACCCGGCTAATCTGTTCATGACCTTTTCGACAATGAACTTATATGGACTTCTGTTCGCCCCTTTATGTCTTAATGGGAACCCAAGATACTTTCCAATCTCTTTTGTTTCTCGGATGCCCATTTTCTCACAAACTTCATCCTTTAGGCTTTCATTGACGTTAGGGGAAAAGTAGATGCGAGATTTTTCCAAGCTGATTTTTTGGCCTAATTCCGCACAAAAATTTTCAAGCACTTCCACCATTGCATCACAGGCAGCCAGGTCCACCTTCCCAAACAAGATGATGTCATCCGCAAAAAGAAGATGGGAAAAGCCTAAGTTTTTCTTGGATGCTTTCAAAGGGGTCCAAACTCCATCTACACATTTTTTTCTCAATAAGATGGCCTAAGTATTCCATACATAATATAAAAATGTACGGGGATAAGGGGTCCCCCTGTCTAATGCCCCTTGAAGGCTCAAAAGGTTGTAAAGCACCCCCTTTAACCAAGATGGATGTGTTTGTACTTGCAATGCAGCTCATAATAATCTTGGTGAGTTTAGGGGGAAAGTGAAAGGCTTGAAGAACTCTTCGCACAAAACTCCATTCAAGCCTGTCATAGGCTTTTTCTAAGTCTAATTTGATAGCCATATAACCAACTCTTCCCTTTTTCCTATCCAAGGTATGTAGGAGTTCTTGGGCAATAAGAACATTGTCAGTTCCCCTACGGCTAGGCACAAAGGCAGTTTGAACAGGAGCGATCAACTTACTAAGATAGGGTTGGATACGGGCCACTATGATCTTAGAGACAACTTTATAAATAGAATTGCATAAGCTGATGGGTCTAAAGTTGCTCAACGATTCTGGATTTTGACACTTTGGAATCAACACTATCAGCGTCTCATTTAAATAGTTTGGCACAACACCATGTGTAAAAATTTCTTTAATCTCCTTACTAACAGAATTTTTAATCTCCACCCAAAAATGTTGGTAAAATCCAGCATGTAATCCATCTGGTCCTGGGGCTTTGAAAGGTTTTAGAGACCAAAGACTAGCTCTAATTTCCTCCAAAGTGACATTACAATCAATCCTAGCTCTATCCTCTTCTGTTAAGAAGCAGCAAGAGAAGGCAGAAACATCCGAGGAAATGGACGACCACCTTGATTCCATGGTGTATAGGTTCTTAAACCCACTCCTTATATGCTCCTTAATCTCATTTTCCTCAGAAAGCCAATTCCCCATTGCATCCTTGATGCACCTTATTTTATTTCTATGACGTCTCACTACAGTGGAGATATGGAAATAAGACGTATTACGGTCTCCAAATGAGGCTGCATTGAGTCTGACTTAAGCACCTAGTATTCTTCCTCTTGCATGAGAATTAGAGAATATTCCGACAAAAGTTGGTTTTCCAAGTTTAACAAAAATTCTTTTGGATTTTCTGCAATGGCTTTCTGTGTGCCACCTAGTCTAGATAGCACCCTTCTCTTTTTTGCAAACAAATTGCCAAACACTTCCACATTCCACTTTCTAGCTCTATCTACAAAATCTGTTACAGCAGCTTGTAGTGTTTTATCCTCAATCCAAGCTTGTTGAACTACTCTATAAAATTCCGGATGAAGAAGCCACATCGTTTGGAAACGAAATGGTTTATTCACATGATTTGCACTGGATTTACATAATTCGACGAGTACCAAACAGTGATCTGAGAAAGTTCTGGGTAAGTGGGTTACTACAGCTTCTAGAAAAATTAGTCTCCAACCCGGATTTGCAAAACACCTATCAATTCTTTCTAAAATGAGGCTTGTAATGGGTCTGCGATTTGTCCAGGTATATTTAGGGCTCGCAAACCCCAAATCTAACATGTTACACTCATCTAAACAGTCTTTAAACTCAAGTGCTCTATTCAAATTCACATGGTTCCCCCCAAACTTGTCTTCCCTACTCAAAACTTCGTTAAAGTCCCCCAACATTAACCAAGGCAGATTGTGGAGTTGAGCAACAATTTTTAAATTATTCCAAAGCACACGTCTTTCAGCTAACCTAGGACTAGCATAAATTGCAGAAATAAGCCAGGTAAGGTTCGAAGAGTGCACCTTTACAGAGGTATGGATTTCCTGCTCAGAGGTTGAAAGAGGAGAGACTTCGACTTCCTCTGTTTTCCATAATAGCCATAAGCCCCCTGCATAGCCAATGGTATGAGTAACAATGAACCCATCATACGGCAATCCTTCAATGATTTTCCTTGCTCTATCTCCGCCAACCCTCGTCTCAGTAACAACCATAATTGAAGGACGGTGATTGATTGTCATTTCAAAAATTCTTCTTTTAAAATCAGCATTCAAGGCTCCTCTACAATTCCACAGCAAAATATTCATTTTGACGAATTGGCTTAACGGTACCTCAATCTCAGGTGGGTTAGCATTCATCATCTCCGACTCCACCATACTCCATCCCATCCTCCTCAAAATGCTCTTGGACACTTTCCATTCTAGTTTCCATATTATCATATATTTCAGAATGCCCAAGATATCCTCCTTGCAGCACAGAAGTACGTCGCATTGCTGCACCGGGGCCATGATTTGAATCAACTTCAGCGTTGGGTGATTCCCCATGTGAGCCAAAGCCACTCCCCGAAAATCCACCAGTTTCCTTTCCTGTATTATCCATCCTGATTCGTCCCAATGAGGCACCACGAATGGCCGTCGTTGCTTGTTCAACTCCTCTACTGCTTCTAATGAGACCGCCGGGATGTCCGTGAGAAATTTCCACCATGGGTTTGGAGTGAGATTCCATGCCTTGTGGTCCATCTGCAGATCCCCCGTTCTGATGCTCAACGGAGTTATGGGGAAAATCTGCTTCCACGCTTGGCCCAACTCCTCCTCGAACCATCCCAGAGTTTCCGTCGGTGCCGCTCGAATTTGGGCTATGACCTCGTCTGGGATCATCACTGCCCTCCCCCTGTACCATAAGGCCCAACCGGTTGGCCATGGAGTTTGACCACTCCCGATTCCTTCCATTTTCACCCTGATCACCTTCTTTCTGGCCTTCTGCTACTTGTGAAAACTCACCTTTGCTCCCGAAGGTAAATAACAGACGTTTTAGGTTCCTAGAGCTTTTCAAACTTTTGAAGTTTTTAACTCCCAATTCGATGTTCCCCTTAGTTTTATTCCTATTTGATGTATTTGATATACCACCATCACACTGTAGCGTTACCTGTGGAGATACACTGCCCGAGTCTTCTTTCTCGGTCTCCATCATGCTATCCTTTCCCATCTCACTGTGCTTTTGCATGTTTTGGGCTGTATTCATGCGTGTGGTCTCCCACTTTGGGTCAGCCGGATCAGTGGGAAGTGATGTATCCTGACCTTTAGCTATTTCCACAAAATGTTTTCCTTGTGAAATGTCTCTATTGCCCTTAAAAGTGGCTTGGCTTTTTTGCTGTACGTTGCTTTGCCCACTTGTCTTGCTCGTCTTGCCCACGGATTTTCTCCTCGTAACTACCATCCATGGGCCGTAGTTCGAATCAGACTGATCTCCTTCCCTATTGCCTTTAATTTCGTTAGCCTCATTTGGTTCATTGGAACTTGGCGCTATTTGGTTCTCAACCACTGTAGCTACTTCCTTCACTTGATAGCAACAGTTTTCTTTCTTATGGCCCAGCCGTCCACAGCTGAAACAAAGTGCTAAGACACCTTCTTATAGCACCCTTTGAACCAATCTCCCAATGCGGATAGAAGTGATGAGTGGTTTGTCCAAATTAATTTGGACACACAGCCTTGCAAATCCACCTCTGGTTTCTGAAGCTGTAAAGGAATCAATGCGAAGCACCGATTCAATCACACTCCCTATCTCTCTTAGAACTGATGCTTCATAAAATTCTATTGGCAGTTCAGGGAGTCTAACCCACACTGCAACAGATGATAACTTGGCTTCAGAGGCTTTGAAGTATGGAACCCATGGCATAATGGCAAGGTAATGCCCCCCAATGAACCACGGACCCCTTCTAAGCACAAAATCATAATCTTCATTATTACTAAATCTGATTAAAAAGAAATCTCGCCCCAAATTTACACAATTCATCTTCGCCTTAGGTTTCCATAGCGCATTGATTTTGAGAGTGAGGTAGTTAAAGCCCACTGATCTACCAAACACTTTCACAATCAGCGCCTTGGACCATGGCGCCTTGATGCGCGCCTTAGTTTCTTTAGAGAGTTGCACTTCAGCCATACCTTCCACAAGAGGCTCCAGTTCAGAATCTGACTCATACTCTTCCTCCCAGTTTTGATCAAACCTGAAAGCTTGCTCAAAAGCTCCCGGGATGTCTCCCACGAGACTATCTTTGTAATTCACAGTTTTTCTTGGTTGCGTGAAGCTTCTAGCTCCAGTGCTTTCTTTAAATTTCTTGACACTACGGTGTAGCTCGTCTTCTTCTTCAATGCTGCGCTGGGATGACTCGGAGTGTTCAACTTCCATTCTTTTTCTTAGTATTATGACCTAAGTTGATTGTTTATACTTTATAATGCTATACTTAAACCTTTTTTAGTTTACAGATGTCGATCAATTTTATTCTTGAACCAGGCAAGCGCATATGCAGCAGTAATTTTGTAGCTTTCTCACAAGCACACCAAGGTGATCAGCTCTCCACAGCCTGGGCATAGCGTACGGCAATTTACTAGGCAAAACCAAAAAAAAAAAAGTTATTACATAACCAGTAGTTTGCAGTTTTATGTAACAACGCTCATTTACATTTATATTACTACAAATTTTAATATGAATAAATAAGTGCCTAAATTATTTAACGTGATTAATGACATAAAAATTTGTTAGATTTATGTAATAAAATTTGTAGCATTTTTAGCATCACTTCTTATCATTATTTGTTAAGTTTTTTGCTGAATTTTTTATTTTTTATTTTTTTTTGTGCTTTGAAAAAAGGTAGAAACACAAAAGGTGTACAGTGTACTTGTTTGTATTTTTCCATATGACCATTGGATGTTACTTCGAAGTTTTTCAAACATATACCAAGATAGGCATGGCCAGGTAGTACTTGAGGGTATATATACAGTAGCCACCGAGCAAAACAGATTTATCCAAAAACAAAAAACAAGTAGAGCTAAAGGCATAAACTATCTATGTCAAACTGTTTCAAAGTATTCTTTGTTTCAATTAGCACACACTTAATTATCACACACTTGCTCGAATTAGTTTCAAAATTTTTACCGACAACATTCACAGCCTTCGTTTCAAGTGATGTTGTTGACCAAGAAGAGCTAGCGCTCGTTAAATTATCAATTGTCTTAAAAGCTCAAACTATTAAAATATGATAAATTTAATCATTTAACCATATAATTCTAACACTCCCCTTATGTATGAGCCGAAATTACCTTTTAATAAATGGAGCTTAACACGTGAGAATTTAAATGGGAGGTAGATTGGAAGAGACAAGGATCGAACTCAGGATCTCGTACTTTGATACCATATTAAATTACTAATTGTCTCAAAAGTTTAAACTATTAGAATATGGTAAATATAATCATTTAATCACATAATTCTAATAAGTAGCTGTAAATGACGATGTCGACAAAGTTGAAGCTTCAGCTCAAACAACTAGGGATAATGCTATCGAACCAGCTGAAACAACAGCTGGTTTGGTAGTCATACACCACAAAGAATGGACCGAAATTATGATTGCTTTTTGTTTGGCATTGCCATTGATATCAGGGACAGAGTTAGAACTTTGAGTTAAGGAGGGCGGTTTTATTGTTAGCGGTGTATGGCAATTTCAACCTCTCTGATTCTGCTACTTAGTTGTTGAGGTTTTTTTTTTTTTTTTTTTTTTTTTGTGTGTGTGTGTATGGGTAAGAACAAAATTATTTTTTTAAAAGAAATTTTTAAAAGGTAAGGTTATTTATTTTGGATAAAATTAGTTAATTAAGCTTAATTTTGTTTTTAGTTTTACTAGTAATTTTTATTGTTGAGCTTTTTTTTTTTTAGCTTGTATTTTTTTTTTAAGATTTTAGATTTATAAATTTTTTAATGGTCACTAAAATGAGGAAAATGCTAGAGTTACAAGTTTTTTTATAAATTACTGATGTGATAAGCAAGGGAGTTAATTTCGTACCCGAGACCGTTTCGGTTTGGTCAAAGAAACGATATATTTTGGTATTGTTCAATATCGGTGTACCGTTTCAGAATTACCGCTATTTTATTTTATATGAGCATTACTATTTTTTTTTTTTTTAATAATATACTTACTTATTTAGTTACCGTTTAAGACCATGTATTTTATTAAGATAAATTTATAATTTTTAACCCAATTTATACTTCTAACATTTATATATATTGAAAAATGTTAACCGTTCAAACACCTATCTAACTTCACAAGTACCACATCAAGTGTCAAAACTTGAAGGTGCACAGTAAATGCACATGATCCATCTGACACCTTGAAAAAAAACAAAAAGTAAGCTTTGTTGAGGACTTGAGGTGCATGTCCCTATATGTTCACCCTTTTGACCGAAAAATAAAAACTTGTCTCTCATTTTAAAATAAAAGGGGACTTTGTCTTTCAAGGATGTAGACTATTTTCGGAGTTGCTCGCTGAAATCAAAACAAGAAGAGAAATGATAGTTCGCCTGAAGGTATGTTGAAAGGAGTAAGAAGAAGTGAGGGATGATCGAGCAAGCTGAAATTTGGACTATCATGGTCATGCAACAGTCTGAAGATAAAGATATGTAAGTACCAAAAATATTCAAGAAAAAAAAAACTCATTCATCTTGTACCGGCCAAGAACAAGTTTATCGTTGAAACACACCGGAATTCGCTGGAACTACCGAAATACCTTGGTATTTTGGGCAGTATGAATCAATAGTGTTTCTGTACCATTTGACTTGTCGAAACAGTAAGTTTCAATGGAACTGACCGGTATGGTACAAAATTGTCTTCCTGGTGATAAGTGGTTACTAGTAAGTAAAAAAATGATATGAGTGGTATGTGCCCATATGCGAACCAAGAATATTTCTGTTGTGCATTAAAGCCGTCTACTGTGCAATAAAGCTGTCTGCTATGCATTAAAGCTGTCTGCTGTAAAGCCGTCTGCTGTAAAGCCTTCTGCTGTGCATTAAAGCCATATGTTGTAAAGCCTTTTGTTGTGCAATAAAGCTGTATGTTATGCAGTAAAGCCTTCTGCCATGTAGTAAAGCCTTCTGAAATGTGAATGACTACTTTTCATTTTTTACTGCAGAAATACTTTTCTACTTCCTGCACATAAACAAATCTAAAACCCAAAAAAAATTTCAATCAAACAAATGTTAGTTTACATGGGTTAGCATATTCTCAAATATGAGAAACAAGATATATGTGTGTGTATATATATATATATATATATATATACTTATGGCAAGATAATGATTAGTTTGTGTCAAAAATAAAACATGAAATAACAAACAAAGAAGAAAGCTTCAGTAGAAAAGGTTTAGCTAGTATAATAGCTAACACGATAAATATAATAAATGGGTGCTACAACAGAATGGCTGGTATAGCAAGTAAAGATACCATAGCAGGACAACTGATGCAGCAGACGTGATAAAAAACGTGTTACAACAGAATAACTAAATACACAGATATAAGTTCTAATGACACAAATATAAGTTCTAATGAGTGAAATCAAATATATTTGCGATCAAAATCAAATATTGAATCTATCCATAGAATAAATGAACTAAGAAAGAATCCAAACCTCAACTTGAACAACCTTGTCATAGGTTTCAACCATTAAAATTGTGCATATTGGAGAATAGGCCTAAATGGCTACTCTAACTATTGCTTTTGGAGACTGCAAAGAGTGGGTTTGCTAAGAGGGAGGGAAAAGATGGTCTACTGATGCATGCCCCTATTCCTGTTGTGTTTTCTCTCTTCTTTTTACTACTTTCTTTCTTTTTCTCCGTTCTTTTTACTCTTAGTTTCTTACTACTATCTTGTCGTGGATTACTGGCTTTACCCACTATTTTTGGTTTGTTGTGGGCATCCCTTTAGGACTACCCATCAACCCATTGGTTGCCCCGACCACTGTCATTGCTCTGTACATGTTTGCTGTACCACTACTCATTTCACGACAAAATTATCTTTTGTTTGTTCTTGTTGTATACCTCTACCTCTAGGTTCAAATGGATAAGGATTGGGCTACCTTACTACCTAGCTCTATGGCATGCATCAGATGGTACAACCATCTATTATTTCTTTTGGATAAGATACCATCTCAACAAGGTATATTCCTAAAAGAAGTTATGGTAGGAAACCAAATATAGACCCTAGGCATGTCCAGACCCATCCGCGACCCGACCCACCTGGAGGATCCGACCGGCGACCGATCCGAAACCAGCTGACCCGATTATTCCGGCGGTCGGCGACGGATCTCGACCTCCAGAACCTGAAAACGGCGGGTCGGCCTGCGGGTTTTCTCTCCAAAGCCCGAAGAAACCCGACCGAATCGAGATCTCATCATTTCCCAGCGAAATTTCTTAGATCCAGCGAGATCTCAACCATTTTCGGCGAGATCTCTGCTAGATCCTTGGAATCTTCATCGGATTTGGCGAGATCGCCCTAGATCTGGCGAGATCTCGCTGATCTGATGAGATTTCGACAAATTCGAAGGAAATTCGGTGAAAAAATCACCCAAACTTCGCCGATTTCGCCATTAAATCGCCTGATTTTGGCCGATTTTCAGATCTTCAACTCCAACCAAACCGACCGCCGTCTGTTGAAGGTACGATCCGCCTGATCCGATCGACCATGCCAGTCGGCGGCGAATTGAATTTCTGGCCATCCAATTAGGTTGGGTCGGTTTCGAGTTGGGCACAAACCCGACCCGGACCGACTCGTGGACAAGCCTAATAAACTCCCTTTTCCCCCCATCACCAAACTACACCCTCTGAATCCCCTTAGCCGTGGGCCCACCTCCCTTGTATCGGCTGGGTACAGGTTGGTGGTGCTCTGGCCCTTCTGTGCTTGCTTCATTGTCTTTTGTTTTTGTCTCCTTTCATTCCCACACCGTTTCTGCCATAGCAAATTAGTTTTGTTTCGTTCTGCTGCGTGTTTTTTGTCTTATTTCTTCATGCATTTCCTGCTTCGTTTGTCATTTCCTTCGGTTTGACTTTGCTTTCCTTCATGTGATTTCTGCTGCTAACGATTCATGCTGTTCCTTGTTTCTTTTCATCGTGCTTCTTCATATTAGCTTTCACGCCTATTTTTTTTTATACAAAAGGATTTGGGCCTTTATGGGCCAAATAATGTTGACTGGATCAAAAGGGTCTTAGGCCCAATTTATCTTCATTTGCTGAAGCCATTTTGCTAAAGAACTGTATTCTGCAACAGATTTGTATTTTGTGACAGATCTGTATTCTCTATAGATTTCTTTCCCTTGCACTTCTTTCTTTGGACCTTTCTTGCTCTTCGATCTTCTTGGTAGGTCTTTGGGCCTTGCTTTTCATTAGGCTTTCCTCCATATGGGTTTTTTTTTTTTTTTTTTTTTGGGAACGGATTCATAAAAAGGGCATCAACACCCCTTTTTTGGCTTTAAAAATTATGATCTTCACCCTTTTTAAATTTTAAGCATTATTTTGATGCGTTAATCAGAGCCAGACAAAATACGCTATCGACAACTGGAATGGTGCAATGTGGTCTTGTAGATGCAACTAGGGAGGGGGCGGGGGGAGTACAGCTTGGTCGAGTGGACCAGGGTGGAGAAGGAAAAATGGAGTCATCACCTAGATTCAGTTTAGGAACCATAAATTTAGCACCCCTCGTGAAAGGACTGATCTACTACCGGAGCATATGTCAGGAATTTACATATGGCTTTCACTCATTGTGTCTTACATCTTAATCTCATTAAATGCATATTCAAAATTTGTATTCTAGACTCACACATACACACTAGCATACATCTAATCATACAACATGGCATTTTCATCTCAAACACTCATCATATCATATCCAAGGCAGACACATAAGCATGACAACATCAAACAAGCATGTTATTACACTTTAATCATTAAAGGCGTGGCATCCAAAAATCAAGAACACACCATCCTATATAGCATGTTCATACTTATCAATAAAAGCATTTTCCAAACAAATGCATGTTCATACGAATGCATGACTTATCTCACTACACCACAACACCAACGCATCAATGCATGGTCATATCATATGTATGTTCATGGCATATCAAATAAAGAGAAGAAAAGAAACCCTAATGTAACGAATTAAAAAACAAACAACAAGCAAACATGGAAGTAAAGACTCAAAAAGCATAAAACAAAACAAGGCAGAGGCATATTATATAAGTAAAATAAAGAAACAGAAGCAAAAAGGTCTGGATTAGGGTTAGGAATGAGAATGCGTGCGCAGCCCAGTTGTATGCATGCACATGCAGAATCATGCATACGCATACACGCCCTAAAACCCTAACCTAGAAACACAAGAACACAGTAGAACTGAAAACTCAAATCTAGCAACCTGCTTAAAAACAGAAAAGCTACGTAAACCTAAATTAAACAAACATGTTATAACACAATCAAACAAGAAAAAAAAAAAAAAAAAAAAAGGAATCAAAACAAGAAAAAGAAAGAGAAAGAGAAAAGGACCTAAAACTTTATACCTCAAGACACAAAACTCTTTAGCTTAATTTTGACAATTCCCCTCAGTTAATCTATTCATAATCAAATAAAGAAGTGATTATTAAACTTGAAACTTGAAGATTAAGGCTAGAAAAGGCCTCAATTAGAAAAATATTGACTTGAGAATGTTTTGTGAAAAGACTCCCTTTTTGATTCACTATTTCAAGTGAATCTTGTGTTTTTCCTTAGGATTTTCTGTGTGTTTTGGAAATGTGTCATGTATGGCTTTTTATAGTTGAAAAATGGGGGTTTGGAACGACTCCCAGGCAATGTGGTATTCATTCCAAAACCAATCTTTTATGCAAAAAAACTTACCTTTCATAGTTTTTGGAACCCTAACATGGGTACGCATACACGAGTGTATGCGTAGCATGCTCTAGGGTTTTCGTGGCATTTCTTTTCCAAAATTAACTTATTTTGTTCATAAAAGAGTTATATTTTTCCAAAATACTTTCCTCAAGTCAATTTCAATCTGATCGGGCCCTAAACCAAACTTGGGCTTTAGAATTCCAACATCATTAGGGAACGAGGGCCCTAGTTGTAAGGGGTACAAAATGTGGTGTCAACAGGTCTTACTCCACAGTATAAAGGATTTTCTGCATCCACCGCAAAAGAGATATTATGAAAAGATAAAGAAAATTAAAAAGTATTTTGCATGCACATAGTGGTAGATTTTGTTTAACTTTTGATACGTGGACATTAAGAAATAAATTAGGTTTTCTCTCTTTAACTATTCATTATATTGATTCTAATTGGTATTAAAATAAAATAAGAATATCATTTAAAATGTTGGAATCTCCACACTCGGGAATTGGGATATAACATTGCAAATCTTATTAGTGAGGAACTTCAATATTGGGGGATTACTGACCAAATATTTTCAATAACACTTAGTGGTCGATTTTGTTTTAACTTATGATATGTGGACATCAAGAAAAAGAGGAAAAATCAAAATTTCCCCCTTTATAGGTCCGTTTAGTTAACCCACATTTGCGTCTGCATTTGTTTTGTTCTGCATTTTCAGCTCTTTTTTTTTTAACCAGCGCCTATTGCACTATTCATGGGACATGAACAGTGCAATCAGGCATATGAACAGCACTTTCGAGCATGAACATTAATTTTTTATTATTTTTTATTGTTTTCAATTTTAAGTTTTCAACAAAATAAGCGGTATCCAAACGCACACTATGTTTGTGGTAGTTCACGCTTCACAATTTGCCAATTTATCTTTGAAATCAACTAATTTCCCCCTCTACATTTGGAAAATGAGAAAAAACCTTCAATTTGTTACTTTTTTTTTGTTAAATCCAATGAAATTACAATGATTACAAATAAAATCTAAGAAAACAATAATGCAATCTTCAACTCTTTCTCTTCCTTGTGGTGTACAACTAATAATTTAATTTAAAATTTTCGTTAGATTTAACTGGAAAAATAACGAATTGAAGTTATTTTCTCATTTTCCAAACATAGAGGGGGAAATTATTTGATTTCAAAGATAAATAGGAAAATTGTGAACTAACCCAAACATAGTGGGGGAAAAACTGCTTTTTCCCCAAAGAAAAATTATGCTTACCTTTACATGGTACATTATTTTGAATATGTTGTTGTGCACATATTTTAAATATAATTGTTCAAGATGGTTTATCAAATTTATATTCATCTGTTGAAAAAATAAAAGATATTGCTCGTAATATTAATAGTTCTCAGGCAAGATATGAGTTGCATATAAAATGTTGTATGGAATTGAAAAAAAAATAACAAAAAAATAAATAAATATTGATGTGTCTCATAGGTGGAATGCTACTTATCCTCTCTTAGATTTAGCAATAAAATATAAAGATGTGTTAAATTTATATTATTCTCATCTTTCTCAAAATTCATGTTGTCCTCTATAAAAAATTGAAGAACATGATTGGATGTTAGCAGACCTTGTAAGAGACTTTTTAAAGGTTTTCAATGATTCAACAAAAATCTTGTGTGGTGTATATTATCCAACATCTTGTAGAGTTATAATTCAATTGACTCACATTTGTGCAAAATTTTCAAAATTTTATGGGCGAACTTTTGGAATATTTGATGAAATGTTAGAATTAATGAGACAAAAATTTGACAAATATTGGGGAGATTTGCCTTCAATTTTTGGAATGGCTATTATTCTGGATCCTAGGTTTAAAATTGAAGAATTGAATGCTTTTTTAGAAATAATCTATAATGATGATGTTGAAAACATTCAAGAGACCATAAAATCATTTCAATATTCAATGACACGATTGATTGATTATTATGGAAATGCTTATAAAAATTCTGTAATTGGAGCCCAAACACAAAACACAAGAAGCTCTTTGTCCTCCACTAGTTTTCTAGGTGACCAAGAAGAACAAAATGTTTATCGCATGGTTAAAAGAAGAAGAGAACAAGCATCTTCAGTAACATCAGGTGGCTTATCTAAATGACAACGTTATTTAAATCAACCTTTACTTGAAATCGATGAAGAAGGATCATTTGATTTATTGGGTTGGTGCAAAACAATTCAAAGTAAGTATCTCGTACTTTCCATTATGGCTTGTGAAATATTTTAAGTTCCTGTTTCCATGGTAGCATCGGAAACAGCTTTTTCTATAGGTGGTAGAGTTGTATCTGACAAGAGATGTGATCTAAGACTTGAGACTATTAAGGCACTTGTGTGCGTAAAGAATTGGAACTTAGTAAACACAAGATAACAAGAAGCAAAACAAGAAGCATAATTAGCAAAGGCATTTGAGCTATTGAAGTTAGAGAAGCTCGAGTGGATGCCAAGAAGTCCACCACATGACCAACAATCAACCACTTCAAGGTAATGATTAGCAATTAGCTATAAAATTTATGTAACAAGTTATTGTAATTTTTTTCTTAGATAAAATTATTTGATGTTCCAAGACAAATAGATTGGGAATTGCATATGATAGACAAGTGCGTAGTTGCCAACCTAGTTGGGATGTACACAATTTGTAGTGACGCAACTTTTTTCCCTCTAATATATTCATGAATATATCAATGTACTTATTTATTCTAATCAATACAAGTTAATTAATCTTATTTTAGTACCTTTTCAGAATATATTTTTAGTAGTTTTTTTTTATATAATCTTTTTAGTAGATTTAATTGTTAAATTTGATAGTTTGTATTTTAGAATAATATATAATTATAATTTTTTTTTGTTAAATTTTTATAAGCCCATTGAAGGCCTGTTAAAAATGCCCATAAGTAGCTCATTAGAGCATTCACATCCGGTTTCTTCAAAAATTTTCATTTTACCATCTCAAAAACTACTTTATTAATTATACTACACTTTATTCATTTTACAACACACCCAATATCCCAACTTTTATTTTTATATTCAACTCATTAAAATAATATATCTACAAATTAAAATAATATACAACACATTAAAAGAAAGATTAAGAAGAGAGAGTGAATAAAATAATATTTTTTATTTTTACAATCTTACTACAATAGTTTCTAATTTTAAGAGGGCACTGTAGCAAGATCATAAAAAAATTTAAGAACCCAAGTCCAGATAAAGCTTGCATTTTGGTGTTCATATCATAAAATATAATTTTTTGGAGCTTTACACGTTCGGGTGTGAATAGAGGGAGGATGGAAAAGTGGGAGGCTAGAAAAGTTTTTAGTTTCTCTCATTTGTGTTTGGTTGAAAGGATGGAAAAGTGGAGGGATGAAAAACTTTTTAGTTTGGTTAAAAATAAGGTTTATATAAATTTATTATTATGTCCCTCTTAAATAAAACAAAAAGTAATATATTATACTTTTTAAAAAGTTGTATATAAATGAAAGTGGACATTTCAAAAAATAGCATAAGAAATCATACAAAAGTGTTTTCTTAAAAAAATAATAAAAAAATTAAGAAAAAAAAAAGAAGAAAAAGAAGAAGAACCCACCACTTGACAAAACCAAAGAAAGAAAAAAAAAAAAAAAAAAAAACAAAAACAAAAAGCCAACGTTACAGAGGAAAAGTAAAAAAAAAAGCTTGAAACGTTAAAAGAGGTGAGGGTAATTTTGTCCAAATATTTCTCCCATTTTTCACTCAAATTTTCTCTCCAATTTGGAAATATTATATTTTAAAAGGAGAGGAGAGAAAACTTACGAGCCCCACCACTTTTCTCTCTCCCTCTCCCTCTTACTCAAACAGTAAAAAATGTCATTTTTACCTTATTTTTCATCTTTTCTATTTTCACCCAATCAAATATACCTTAAGCACTTCTCACTAGCCCAGCCTACTAAAAACCAAGTCGGCATTGCCGAAGAGCTGGGGTTTTATCATTCAACTAAGTTTATTTATTTATTTATTTATTTATTTTTGAGCAACAACCAAATGACATCACGCAGCTCGCACTTTATAAGAAGGAAACAAATACGAAGTAGTTTTCCACTTTTCACTCCCAAACCCCACCCCCCCCAAAAAAAAAAAAAAAAAAAAAAAAAAGGAACTCAGAAGGAAGGTTCGTTAGTGAGCATGAGTGTAAGTCGGGATGGGGAAGCATAAAAAAAAATAAAATAAAAAGCGGGGGGATTCTGGGGAATAGTTATATCCCGGCGAAGCCTATATATAGTGGACAGGTTTATTAAACATTAAATCCAAGAAAAATTTAGCCACAGGAAAAAAAAAAGGCAATAGTCCCCAACCAGAGCTTTCAACTGTCACGGATATGAATACAACAACTACTCTCAAGGAATTCTTTCTTCCATTTATCACAAAATTGCTTCAACTCTTCTCAAAATTCAACCCACAGCCTTCATCTTCTGGTGATGCTGTCGACCCAGAGCTGCCAGATCTGGCAGCTGGGGATGACACCGTCAGCGCTGACCCAGCTGAAGCAGCTGGTTTTGTAATTGTGCACCGCCACCACCACCACCACATCCTGTACATGGACTGGGCTGGTTTAATGATTGGTTTTTGTTTGTCTGTTGCCCTTGAGATGGCTTCAGTATCCGCTCAAATCAACACACAGCTTTCTGCAACCTTCCACTTGCTTTCTCTAGCAATCTTATTCGCCTTTGCTTGCTTCTATGTTAGCCAGTTCATAAAGCCCAAATTCTTGGCGACAGCCCAAAAGCTCAAGAATTTTGGCGTATTCTTCTCCGTAACAGCGTTTTTCATGGCCATTTCCATTCCATTTCCTCTTTACCTCAAATTCGCTACCGGGGCCATCTATACCATTTCCGTCTTCGCTATTATTATCTGCCATTGTTTGTAGCTTTGGGGCATTTTTTTGCAAAAAAAAAATAAAAAAAAATTAATTGTATAATTACTTAATTAGGGTTAGATGAGGATGCGTATGTCCAATATATGACATAATTGTCACTTCAAAATTGTGTTATATTTGAAACTTTGCCCTAGAACTCGGTATGTCCGTCTGTATAGTAAAGCTGTAAGGTTGGTGTGGTGGTCCCCGGCATGTTGTTAATTCAATATTGTAGGAATTTAATAAATAAATTAAGAAAAAAGAAATATAAGTGTACCGTTGGATTTTGGACTGAATCTTTTTTTGGATGAAAGATTTTGGACTGAATCTATTGGAGGGATATACCGAATTAGGCTTATTCTTGTTGTTTTTTTTTTTTTAATGGGAATTCTTGTTTCTAGTTGTAACCCAAAGCATTGTACTCTTCTCAGTTGTCATATGTACTAAAACAAAATGTTAAAAGTATTATGTTTTTTTTTTTTTTAATAGGATTATGTTGTTATTTTCTTGGAGAAATTATTATACCTGGATGTGAATTTTGCATACAACTCTTTAAAGCCTCTTATTATGATGCAACTACTTTCAAAGACCTGCAACTCGTATATTTACTTGGATGAATGATCACATGAATCGCACCACCAAATATGTCCCCAAAAAAAAAAAAAAAAATCCACAAGAAAAAAAATTGCTTGATCTGTTTCTTGTTTCACATATAATTATTAGTTCTTGAACAAGGCAAGCACATATGCCGCAGCAATAACTGTAGCTCTCTCACAAGGACACCAAAGTCATTACCTCTCCACAACCAGGGGTCCAGGACATTGACTAGAGACAAAACAAAAAAGAAAAGCTATTATATAAACCAGTAGTTTTGCAAATTGATGTGACATTAAATTATTCAATTTCAGCTAAACTTTGAACTTTACTATTCTATGCTTCCTAATTTGACTCGTTTGAGGAGAGATTAGGCAAACAACAAATTTTTAGCATATTATATATTCCATATTATTAATGGAGGAGCTGATGCAACATGTCAAAGTGATTATTTAAACTTAAGTCCATCGCTGCACATCTTACCAGTTCATTAAAATTTTTTGTCCATCGCTGCAATGTGAAAAATCAACCAGAAAAATCAACTGAAATGAATGCAAATGAAACATAAATGCAGTATTCAAACAAATGATTCAAAAAAAAAGAAACATACATGAAGTATTTAAACAAAACAAATTCCCCCACTTATCAATTTATACAAATTAAGAGCACTTTCTTCAATTTTGTGATTGGTTTTTCCCCATTAATCAATATATCCAAAATTTTAAATTTATTATTACTATAGCATGTCAAAACCCACCAAGGCATTTATGAATAGTAGATATTGTGTTGTATATAGTTAATTTTTTTTTTTTTAAATTTGGCTTACCTCTGATACTTTTTAATTTAAAAGGAGTCTATTTTTGTTTTAATAAGAAACTGTTACATTATCTACTAACTAAATAAAAAGTGAAGATTAAAAATCACTATCACTTGTTATTATATATTTAAAACAAAATGACATGTCTAGTTAAAAAAGTGTTAGAGGTAAGCCAAACTCTTAAGGAAAAAATTAACCAATGTCTTAAGATTATTGGTGTAAGAAACATTTTCACAATTTTTTTATAGGAAAAAAAAAAAAACAACTAATTGAAGTGGATGTGTGCATTGAAGGAGAAATAGAAGCTTGTTTGTCGAAAAAGAGAGAAGCTGAGTTGCATCTGAAAGTAAGCCAGTTTTGTATATAGTTACTTTTTTTTTTTGTATTTACTTTACAACAAATTATGTATTGCAATAGTTCATTATGATATGGTGCTTCTTGTGTAGCAAATATTACCAGTCATGTTTTCTGCGCTTCCGCTACTTTTTTGTATGTCACATTCTGATCATAATGTTGTCATTGCCCAAGTTCTCCATCTTTATTTTCATACTTACGTAATTTTGTCATAAACAATTATCATTATAGCTCATTGCCTTAGGAAACATTTGTATGTTTGGATGTTTGCCTTAGGCAGTGGTCACTTCACTTCTTCTATACAATTTATTGAGGTCTTAAACTTAAGAATATAATTCTTTAGAAGCTGCTCTAATGTACCAAAGCATTTTCCTCTTTCTAGTAAAATGTTTATTTACTTACCAAAAGCAGCAGTTATGTCAAACTCAAACCCTTGGTTTCATTTTGACCTCTTTTACCAACGTGCATTTTAAATATTTCTTGTGGTGAGTCCCTCTTGGGCATGAGGATAAACTGCTTAGTCTATTAAAAATGAAAAGAGCTTGGATTCTTGGTAACTAGTTATGGCAGGTGGGGTCAGTTGCTCGTAGGAGTTTTTTTAATAGTAAGGATTGTTGTATAGTATGCTCTATGACGCGAAACTAATCTAAGAAAATTAAATTTATCACTTTGGTCATAGACACAATCTAGGAATAAAAAAGCATACCGCTTTGGTCCTACATACAATCTAAGAAGAGCAAAATTGATAGAGAATTAATCCACAAACCTAAGATGAAAGTTGGAATTACAAATAATTTTTTTTTTACTAGAAAATTTGGAATTTTATCATGAGCACTGATTATTTCACATCAGTGTATACGGATTATGTGCATCACATCAATTGAAATCGTGTTTTGAAATCATTATTTCATTTAAATTGTGAAATGCATCTGGCACTTATTTTGCAATTGACTTCCTATTCAGGAGATCAAACCATGGTTTGTACCATTTCATGATTTAAAATTAGGATTTTATATATCCTTAATAGATCTCGATTGCAAAATGATGTGTCAGTTATGAGTTATGTTCGAAAAGGATATCTGATCCATTTACTAGGTTCTAGTATAACATAGTCCACACAACAAACAACCTCTTTGGGGCCATAGTAGCATTGGTATTAGCCTACAAACAATTTTGTCAAATAGGATGAAAACCTTATTTTCCCTTTTTAGCTAACTATTTTGCTTTTTCACCCACATTAGATTCTCTATTCTAAACCCTATTTTATTTAAATATGATTTATTCATTTTCTTATTACTTTTCTCATAGTTGTCAATATTGTACGATATGCAATACGTATCGTACTGTATATGCATATATATCGTATAAAATCGTACGATATATAAACACATGGGTTTAAAAAATGTTTTTTGAAAGAAAAAAAAATTGTTTTTATTTGAGCCATACAAGTTATTTGACTTTTTTTAACACAAAATTATGAGTTGTTCCACTACCACAAACAAATTCACAATTTTTACATGGGTTTATTGGCTAAAAATGTTTTTTTTTTTTTTCCACCAATTACAGTCAACCATAAGAGTGAGTTATGGAAAAAATTGTGCATTTTTTGGTGGTACTAGATTTTTTCAAAAATTATTAGGCTACTTGATTGAGCCAAATAAAATAATATGTCCATGAGGTTTTTTTTATTTTTTTTTTCCCTTCACTTGACACTACACTTTCATATTTGTGAATTGTTTTCTATACTATTTAAGATATTAAATGACAATATAATTCTTTTTATTTTTGTTATTATTGTTATAAGTCTAAGAATGGTAAATAAATAAATAGAGGAAGATTATTAAAATAAAAGAACAAGAAGAGATAATGAAAGGTGGTGATGATGTAGAAAATGTTAACGAATAAATAATTTTGTAAGATAATGAACATCGTGATAACATAGACTTAGATGGAGTTAATTAGACAAGATAATGGATTTGATGAAAATAAATCATTTTGGCTCATGTGTCATCTTTTGGGTTGATCAATCTGAATGTTTATGATATAAACATATAGTAATTTGACTTATTTAGTTAGCTTTGTTAAACATTATTATATAAGTAATGGTTAAATTTGTCATTAGTTAAATATATTCTAAATTTATAATGAATATACTTTTTATGTATGTATATTTATAATTTTTTTTATAAATTTAGTTGGTGTTTGTGTATCTCAAAATATATGATACATGATACAGAAAAATATAAAATTAATTTATGATACAATCCGCGTTTTGACAATTATGATTTTTCTCGCTTTTTATAACACCCACTTTGGGGAATGAACAATGTTCCCAAAATAGAGCAATTGTAGAAAATTCCTATTTGGGGGGTAAATTTTTGGGTGAATTTTTTTTAGTTACTTATATTCACTTGTTATCCTACTCCAGCTCTAAGCAAACTACTAGGCATCTACCAATGCTCTAAGGAAATTCCTCATTTCTTATTCGTTCGAAATTTTTCCTTTAACTTAGCAAGTCGGCTAATTACGTAATGTTGCTTCCTAAGATTCATTCCCCCTACATAATCACTTATTCCATAATACAAATACTACTTACAAGTGATTATTTTAGAGATTCAGTCTGGGTTGTCCATTTACAAGACAAACTTTGGTCAAGCAAGTTGCATGGGACTTAAGGGTGGCAAAATTGGACATGACCTACAAACCTGACATGACACGAAATTAGCAGGTTATTGGTTGAAGTTTAATGAGTTCGTATTATATTCGGTTTAACATGACTGACCTATTTAATAAACAAGTTGAGTTAGTATTCAACACATAGAACTCGTTTGACCTATCTGACTCGTTTAATTAAATGAGATTTTACCAATATACCCTTCAAACTATAGGTATATAAACTTATTAGTTATTGTGGTTTATTTTCTTTGACATATTATGATCGATTATTTGTAATATTGAAATATGATTTAGTTTTGAATGATTATTTGTAATGTAATTACTCGTTAATTTTGAATTTTATATAAAAAGTATTTATTTGTTTGTGTTTTCATAGTTTTTCTTTTCTTTTCATTTTGATAAAATCTAATAAATAGATCGATACGACTAACTCGTTTAATAAATGGGTCGTGTTGTTATGTCAAGTCATTACCATTCCATGACTTGACACAATAACAATACAATAGATGGAGTTAAAATTATGGTTAAGTGATTATATTCACAATTTCTTAAAAAGAAAAGTAATTATATATTTAAACAAGAAATTTTCCCACAAATCAATTTATTAAAATTAAGAACAGTTCCTTCAATTTTGTTATTGGTTTTTCCCCGTTAATTATTTCCTCCAAATTTTCATTATTATAACAAGCGAAAGACCCACTAAAGTATGATTAGTAGATTTTGTGTTGTGTAACCGTTAATTCTTTAAAAGTGCTTTTCTTAGTAATTAATTCCTTCACCTAAGTTTGTAATTAATTAATTTATTAAAAAAAAAACAATTCATTTTTTAAACATAAAAATTTAATGATTTTTAAAATGAATTGTTTTAAAAATAAATTTGGAGAGGTACTCTCTCAAAAAAAAAAAAAAAAAAAAAAAAAAAAACCCTATTCTTTAATACAATTCATTTTCAAAAAATCATTAAAAATAAACTACAAAAAAAAAAAAAAAAGCTTTTACGCTTCAGAGTAACTCTAGTACCACGTAATAAATCACAACTTTTATTACAATTATCCTACCTAAGATACTATGATTAGTTGTTTGTCACTTTCACATATTCTCAACAAATTTTCTATGCCACTCACATTCTGCCAGATCATAATTGTGATAAAAAGTGTTGAAACTTTTGTGTTCCACTTTTTCAAACTTTGATTTTTGTTGTGTGTTTGACAAAAATAATTTTTGCCAACTTATTTTATTATTTAACTTATTTTTGCTATTATCATGACTTCACTGCACTTTTTAGTATTATTCATAGATCTCACTATACTATTTCAACTAATTTTTACTTTTATTTACAGCAATTTTAGTAAGAAGCTTTTAATTTCAACAAAATAAACGGATTTCAATTAGAGCTCTTTGAAATGCTCCTTCACAAAAGCGCAAACATAAATAGCAGTTTTATATCAAACAACGACGTAAAAGCGCGCTCCCAATTTAGGGTTCATGTCTTTCCCAAAACGTCCCCGCCAATATCCTAAAAAAAAAAAAAAAACTGACCAAAATTTTTACAGTCTCAATCCCCACTCTCTCTCTCTCTCTCTCTCACACAAAACACACACGAAGAAACTCTAATGACAGACCACGATGAAGACTACGCTCGCTATCTCCAAAACGTTGGACAACTTGCTCCGTTACGCCTAGATTCCCGTTCGGAAACCATAGAAGAAGAAAAAGAAGATGAGCATTGCAAGCGGAGGAGAAGCTTGTTCGTCGAACGGAGTGGGAAGCGTGGAAGGCTCGCAAGATAATGAGTGGAATCGGAGTGAAAAATCGACGGTCTCTTTTGCCCTATTTGTATGGAAGCTTGGACCACCGACGGTAACCATTATATCTGGTTAGTACTCGCCTCCCAATTCTTACTCTTCTTTGAGCCCTATATATCTGATGAATTTTCATTACCTTCAATTCTAGGGTTTTACTCCAACCTTTCACTAGTTGACAAAGATATGCTTGATTGTATATAGTTACTCTTTTTTTAAATATTTTTTATTTATTTATTATTGCATTCACTGTACAACAAAATTGTGTATCGGAATATGGTTCATTATGCTTTGGTGCTTCTTGTGTCTGCGCTTCCGCTACTTTTCTTTATGTCACATTCTGATCACAATGTTGACATTGCCCAAGTTCTCCATCTCTTTTTTCATACTTCTGTAGTTTTGTCATAAACAATTATCATTATCATTGCCTTAATTAGGAAGCAGTTATTCATGAGAACTTTGTATGATTGGATGTTTGCCTTAGGCAGTGTCACTTCATTTCACTTCTTCTATACATTTTTTTAAACTTTAGGAGCTACTCTAGTGTACCATAGCATTTTCCTCTTTCTAATAAAATCATTATTTACTTACCAAAGTAGGTCGTATATGACTAGACTTAAGTTTTCAAATTGGGTGTGTCATGCTTGTTTCTCCCGCAAATTTTGATTTTGGGGTCCATTTTCCCGTTGAGGCCCCCAATCACACAAATTATGCATTGGTCAAGTCATTCACTCGCTTCATTACGATGTCATTCTTTGTTGAGTGGTCCCTCCTTGGTCACTGATGCAGTCTTCTTAGGCCCTTATTATCTTATTGGCATTCATCTGTCTTCATTGTTCCCAATCATTGTCAACAAGTTGCATGTCCATTCTACATGATCCATTCTTCATCCATGTAGGTCATTCGTGGTCATCTTCTTCTAGGCATCATCATGAGTTCACTTTCCAAACTCAAGTTGTCTTCAAGCTTCCACCTTGAATTTGAGGGGGGTGTTAAAGGTATCAAGCCCAGTCCTTGGTGTGCAAGCAAAGAATACTACTTGGTACTACAAAGTCAATTAACCATGACTTATTGTATGGTTAGTTAAGGGTTTAGCCTCCTATATATACCCCGTTTGGATTCATTGTGTCACCAGATTCTATATAGTGTGCCATCAAAGGAATTTCTTTGTGGATGTTGGCCTCTAGGTCGAACCAAGTAATTGTTGCATTCTGTCTCTTCTCTTCACTCCCAATACTGTCTCTCTCTTTATGAATTTCATATATTCTAATGGTTAGTATTTCTATCAACTAAGTTGCAAATATCTTACTAAAATGTTTAGGTAAAAGGGACTTTATCTTTTGTTTGTGCGTTTGTGTTCTTTATCATTTATGGTTTTAACTTTTTGCTTTGTAGAGGACAAATTATTTGGAACATATATTAGGAGATGTGCAGAGCAGAGCATCTGGATTAGCAAATGCTGGTGGGCACCGTCAAGGAAGACTTGTATTTGGTAATCATCTTTTTGAATGAAAGACATTTGCCTTGTGAAATTCATGTTTAGTGTTATATGTTTAATATATATATATATATATATATATATATATATATATATATATATATATATACACTCTCCAATGTAGTTTTATGGTTAGGTCATTGATGTCTGCCATTGTGATTTTTTGGATACCCCTTTCCGTTCTGTCTAGTATCAAAAGATTTTTTTTATCTCTTTCTATCCACAGAATTGTGTAAACACATATTTACATTCAATATATCTTGTAGGATGCAGCTTTGGCTTGACTTTTACAGACTAGGATCTCATTACAGTTTCATATTACAGGTGTGCCATTTTTTGCTTTCTGTTATGCTATGTTCCCTATCCTCTTTCAACATGCACCAGAGTTATTACACTATAAATTATATCTAGTAAGAAATTACAAATGTATTTTATTCAACATACATGGAGTTATACATTTGACCAGGTTGTGGACTTTAATAGTGATTTCAGAGTTTTATTTTTCTTAATCTTTATATGACATCTTCTTTATTTTTTCTTTGTTTTGGAATGTTTCTCTCTCTCTCTCCATAAAAACTTACTTTTGATGCATAACCATTGTATCCCAATGTATATGAGAACAAAAGTATTTATGTCATCTTCAATATTTTTATTCTTTTTTATCTTCTCTTTCATGATCTTATGGAGCAAATCCTATGATTCCATGGCTAGTTAGCTACGCTCAGACTTTTCTGTTTAAGGTTGTGATATTTAGTACTTTTGATAGTCTATGAATTTCAGCAAATAAATCCCCTCAACTTCTTTCAGCCTTAATAATCTATATGCAAAGTTGCCATTAATTGAAATTAGGAAGTTGTCACATAAGAACTTGTTTTGTGTTTCCTTAATCCTAACCAAATTATTCTCTTTGAGCAACTTGGAATCAGTAACGCACAGTATATCCATCTCAAGAAAATGAATCAATATCCAATTACAACTAAATTCAAATATATGCAAGAACTAAATTCAAGCATAAAAAATATTTCACAAGTAAACTGCAAGGTATGGAATTACGTGTCACAGCATGGTAATTGTGCTTCTGCCTTTTATCAGGTAACAAGCACATGATATATTTCCCTTGCTGAAATAAATAACTTGATGGACTGGTACTTGATATAAAACATGAAGCTTATGGGCTTTCTTGTTTTCTTTGTTGTTCAAGGTGGTAAATAATATTTGTAAACATGTTCTGTGAGATAGTGTGCTATGCTTTTAATTAAGCAACTGTTTCCCCTAGTGATGTTTTGCAGATGAGCTTGATACCTCTATATGTAAAACAAGATATTGTACTTCCATCTAATATGAAAGTTATTAGGGACCCATGTCTTTGTCTGATAAGAATCTAATGGTTCTTATGGAATTGAAGTAGTTCTTCGAGGGAACTAGGCCTCCTTGGAAGTAAGAAGTAAAAATAGAGAAATAGGAACTAAGAGATTGAGAAACAGAGAAATCTGCTTAACATTTCTGATATGATTCTTTACAATTAGCTAGAGCTTCTTATAGTACAATTCCCTTCCCAATCACAAGTCCCCAATCTGTTACAACAGGTATTAACTATCTATCTAATCCTAACAGTCAACTGAATACAATGCCAACTCAGCAACCAAGGCTAACTGCCACTGCAACTAACTATCAGTACTTATCACTTCAGCCAAGGCCAGCTCCTGTCAGCACACATCTCCACACCACAGCTCGTATCAATCCTTCCCCTTTAAAAGACCTTGTCCTCGAGGTCCTCCTATCATTGTCCTTCTAATGGTAGCCTTGCTCTTTTAGGCTTCTGACCAAAAGAGTGCATATGCATCCATACACACACGTAAGCACTCTTTGTAAGCCTTTTGAAAATGGGCTTTTAAATGGATGTTGAACTAGAAAATGAATTTTGGGCTTAGACTTGGCTTCTTGGGTCACATTTTGGGCTTTATTAAATCATTGGGTTCCACACATGGTGCTGATAATTTTGGTAGCAACTGGATTTCTCATTATTGGGACTGAAGGTTTTGGATATAGGTCAAAACGAAATGGGATGTCTACAGCTGTGTTGGGGCTATGGGAAGGGGGTTTAAAAGGGGGAAATATATGGTTTGGCCTGAATGAGGTACTTGTAAGAGCATAATTTCCTTTTTCTATTTACATTTGTTCATGTGTTTTATAATTTTGCATATGAGGTGTTGGAGAAAAAATGCAACTTAATCATAACTATAGATTTTTGTATAGTGTAAATTAAAATGGTTTTTTGGGTTTTATTGATGTAGAATCAATTTGAACAAGAAGCAAATGCAACGATGCATAAGCATCTCTTCGTTTTGTTCCATTGGAGTTGATGTCACTCGCGTATTACTTTTAGCAACCATGTGCCATTTCTTTTTAATTAATATTCATGAATTTTTACTTGTAGAGACAATTATCATTGATGCCCAAATTAGAGCAGTTGAAGACTTGAAGTTGCCGCATGAATGAAGGTTGAGGGCTAGAGGCTAAGCTGAAGCAACAGTGGGAGAAAAAGTAAAGTTGTTGGGGCTAAAGTCCAAATTAGAACATTTAGATTTATTTTTCTAAGATAATGAGGTCACAGTCAATGTAGATGGGAAGGATAGGGAGATTTTTCCCCTCCCTCTAAGTTGAACTCTCTTGTAGTCTTTAATTAGAAGAGGTTTTTTTTTTTCTTTTTTTTTCCTAGAGGAAAATTTCTTTTCTTTAGTTGTAGGAGTCGCTACAACTAAAGAAAGAAATAGAAAAGAGATGCAAAAAATATTGAACTTATTTTTCTCTTTACTTTTGCACCTCAATTTTCTATTTTAATATACATCATGTCTAAGAGATGGCTTTATCTAAATCAAGTTCTTGCAAATATAGAGAAATATTCTGTACATCCAATGTATTTACACCTCACATAAATTTGTGTATTCTGTGTAGGACTAAAGTGCTATGTTTACTTTTATGTAAGAGAAAAGTATACATCATGCACTAAATAGATGGCCCAATTACAAATAAGTTAGTCTTTTGAAATAAGAGAAATATTCTGTACATCCAAATGTAATTACACCTCACATAAATTTGTGTAATGAAGTGTCTAGAGTGGGAACAAACAACAGAGAAACGTACTAAAGTGCTACCCCTGTTTACTTTTATGTAAGAGATAAAATGATAGTAAAAATATATCTAGAGATCAAAGTCATACTGGGAGTCACTGCCAATGCAATAAATAATTTGATATGACCCAATTACATAAGGGTAAGTTAGTCGGCTTTGAGGTGAATGATTCTTATTTATTCTGCACTGATTAAATACAGTGTCTTCAATTACAAAAAATGGATATGCTCAACAACTAACCGATAATGAAGAATTACATTTTGAAAAATAATTTGTTAACAATCAAGTAAATCTTCCTAAACGATAAGAAGCTTTTATTTGATAGCCCATCAATAAACTAAAGAACTAATCCAAATAATCTCTACCTTCTATTTGATAACCCTGGCTAACAAATTGGACCCCATCAGCAACACCTGCTATGCATTGCACTCCCTTCAGCAAAACCTGTTTTGCATTCCAAGACTAGGCTTCATGCCATCATTTCCTTGCATCATATCAATGCTTGTCTAGTTCATAACATAATTTCACGAAAATATAGTAGGCTTGGGATAGGGAGATTGCTTGGGATAGGGAGATTGCTTGACATGAGATTCAATGCAGAACGTAATGCCAAAGTAATGGTTACCTGTGATTCTGTGAACAACTTTGGCACTATGAGAAATACTACAATTTGAATTTATATACAACAATTCAAAGGACAAGTAATGAATAAAAAAAATTATACTCGCATAAAAAAAAAAAAAAAAAAAAAAAAAAAAAAAATTATACAAACCAGACCAATTACAAATGTTTAAGAAACTAAATTACTTTATCATTGTAAAATGCAGCCACAACCCCACATCCAAAACACATCTTCCATCCTCTGGACATACAATAGAGCAAAACCATATAAATATGTTGTGTAGCGATTCTCAGCAACATTGTTAAGTTTTTTTTTCATCTTCCTGAAAGGGGAAACCAATGTATTAATTAAGTAGCCCATAACAAATGACAAATGAGCCAAACCAATAAAGGTAAAACAAATGAGTTCATGTGAAAGAAGCGAAAAAAAAAAATCCTTACATTGAATATATATCTTATGGTATAATTGTAATTAAGGAACTTCTTTTACTCTTTTCCAAAGACTACTGCAGCAAAAAAAAAAAAAAAAAAAAAAAAAATTGTCACTATAAATTATAGGACATAGCTTCTGTCCAGTGCCTCCAGTGAACTGGACCCATTGCGATCATGACACATGTCCACAAATAGACACGTGTCATAATCGCAACAGATTGTCACAAGATACTAGACAGAAGCTATATCCTAAATTTTATAGGTTTTATGACTTGAACCAATAAAATCATCAAAGATGTCCAATGTAGTATTTCAACCAAGTTAGTCGATGTGTAAGCCTTTCCTCATTCATCTACAAAGTTGCAAGCACTATGGAAGTATGGAACAAATTAACAATAAAAAAATAAGCCAAGCGAGATAAAGAATGTAATAAAACATTTTCTCTTTCCCTAATGAACAACCTCAAACCTTATAAAAACATTTTGGCTTTCCCTTTTGAGCCTCCACTAAATTTATTGTGTGTAATACCTGGAAACTAAACAAGTCAATAATTTAAGCAACAAAAATCTAATTGTAAGAGATAGACACATCAAATCTGCATTCTTCCCATGTTTGCGCCAGAAATTAAACTCAAAATTATATACGAAGGCTCCTTTCCTCAAATCAAACTTCCATACATTGTGGAGATGCTTCAATGATTTGATTGGGACTAGGGACCTTACGTGGGGGCAGAGCTTTCGAGCGGCGTTGTCCTATCCTTGAAGATCTCTTCGACGGTGCAACGACTTGAAAAGATGGAAGCCATAATTACAGAGGGATCGACCAAAATTTGGGTTGGATTTCACTACCAGGAAGGCAATCACAAATAGGTTCTTGGAGTCTTGGACAGAGGTACTTTGATGCAGAAGGAATGTGTCAGGAAAATGAAAAATGAAATCTGAAAAGGTTTTGAGTTTTTAAAGACACCGACAATTTTCATAGCCCCGCTCAATTCGTATTGCACCTGATTCACTTTAAATCTCATCCATTAAATATAAAAAATAAGAAAAATTAAAAAAATATATATAAGTAAAAGAGTAAAAAAAAAGTTGTGCGGGAATTGGGTGAATTGGAATTTACTAAATATAAGTACCAAGTTTCATGCCTGGCAAGAAGGAATCAGATGGATGCTGAAAACTTTCCCATGCTACTAGTCCTGCAGTGTCAGCTTTCAACACAAGGTTTCCGGAATCCAGAAGAGTGGCACTTGAATTGGTTACAGAATTTGAAACATTCGATGTCCAAAGAATCTTTGACTGTCCATTTAGTATCAACTACTTTTATATTTCATGTAATTTTTACTTTTTTTTTAACATGGAGTTGTGAGAGATTTTAGAATTGGGAAATATATAATTAAATATGTTGGAGATAAGATTTTTAAGATAAAAGTATTTTCATTTAAATCAAAACATAGTGCACAATTCTTCTAAATATATCACATATGTAGTGCACGGTTTGTGATGAATGAGTTATAGTTACATTGCAATTCTTATTTAGCTCAGATGTAATTTAATATTTATATTTATATTTATATATCTATTAATAAAAATTACAATAAATATAGTGCACAATTCTTCTAGATATATCATATATGTAGTGCCTGGTTTGTGATGAATGAGTTATAGCCACATTGCAATTCTTATTTAGCCTAGATGTAATTTAAGATTTATATTTATATATCACTTAATAAAAATTACAATGGATAATGAACATATCCTTAAAGTAATTGAATGAAACATATCCTCAGTATAAATCTACAGCTTAATTGGATTATTTTAGCTAAGTTCCGTTTGAGCTGCTAACATCCAATGCTATTAAATATAAACTAGAGAAGAACAACATATGTGGCGCCACCAATTTTCATCAACCGGTCATAAAATCTATCTCCTTGATGTTTTGAGTCTTTCTATGCTCAGTAGAGTCATTTGGGTATGCATAAATGCATTTCGTCTCACTTTGAATTACAAGATTTTTATGAGAAAATAGTGGTATACAAAAAGTGAGGTCAGAAATAAATTTTGTTATTCTTAGTGATTCATGGTTCTTTTGTGTAAATAATATTTTCATGCTCTGTTAAATCATTGATCTTCACTCATACAAATATAATGTTCTTATCCATGTATCTATATATTTATGAATTTGATGCTGATGAACTATTATTCTTATTGCATTCTATGTGGTAGGTAAAATACATAATTTGATTTTGAGTCAATGCTAGGTATTTGCAAGTTTTCTATGAAACAAGATTGATAGATATGTGAGGAGAACAAAAAAACTTTATGAGCTAAATAATTATATGAATGCTTTTTCAGTATAGTATTGTTATTAATTAGGCATGGAAAACAAAGGAGGATACTTATCTAGACTTTTTAAGAAAATAAATTAATTAACTTGATTAGAAACACTATCAGGGACAACAATTCAATTCTCATGTAGGTCTCTCTTTATCAACTCTACTTATATATATATATATATATATATAGGCCAAAATTGTTGTATATTAGTTACTCATATATGATTAGTTACTCTATTCTAACTTTTTGTATTTCTTAAAATACTAAAATAGTAATTGTCATTCTTATATTATCAGTTTTTCTTAAGCCTCAGTTTTTCTAACTTTTTTCTGAGGCTTCTCCTCCGCCACCTCGTGTTGCTACTGAGAATGAGGATGATGACGACGGTGATGACGATGATGATGATGATGGAGATGCGAGCTCTTCTGATGAGATGTCTACTTGACACTCTACCCTTTGTCACTCGTGACAAAAAAGGAGAGTAGTTTTGGTGTATGAGAGTAGTCATACTTAGGGGAGAGCTAGTATAGGACATTTTTAATAGGGAGAATGTTGATATAAGGGATGTAGTGAGGATTACATGTATTTCTTTTCTATCTTTTTAGAGATACATTGATCATGTACCCCGGTCTTGTGACCATTTATTGACATACATTGTGCTTATTTCTTGTTATATATGTTGATGTATGTTTCTTTCATCTATCTCTCCATGTGTTGTTTCTTTTCTGTCTTTATACACATGTTTCTTTTACTTGTATGTAATCTATTATTTGTGCTTCACAAAAAGATGCCTTGATGTGTTTTGTTTAAAAGTGTTTCAGAAATACAAGTTGTCAAAGTCTACTTGCCATAAACTCTCTTCTTGCAAAGTTTTTCAAGAGTTTGTGTTAGGATAGATTTTAATGTATTCAACAAGTGAATATGAGTTAAAGTGTTTTATGACTTCTCTCATATCTTTATTTGTTTGTTGTGGTTTTGTCACGGATTGCCAAAGGGGGAGATTGTTAGGACATATGTAGTTCAAGTTGTTGACATATGTCACTATTTTATGTAATTGGCTTATCCTTTGACAAAACGCACTTTACTTGTAATTGGGTAGATTTAGGATGTGTTTAACGCTTCAAGAAACAGTGTTTCAAGATTAAGTGCTGAAGTCATCAAGTCTGTCCAAGAAACAAGCTGGAAAGTGCAAATTACTAAAGCTCGACACCTGGTCTCGACAAATGCATCTATCGAGTTTTAGAAGCTGTTTCAGCCTTGACGCTCGACAGCTTCTCGACAGATCCTCGACACCTCTATCTGTCGAGATTTAAAGAAAATAGATTTTCAGTTCTGTTTTAATTCCAATCCGTGAATGTGTCTTTGGGACTTCTTTTCTCCTAACCCTAAACATATAAAAGAATTGTTTTAAGGGCCGTCAAAGAGATGCAAGTTGCACAAGCATTGAGTAATTCTTGTTCATGCAATTTGTGATCAACGACAAAATTCATGCCCTAGTTTATCTCTTGTGAAGAAGTTGCTGTGTAATGTGTACCGTAGGGTTTTGTAACCAAGCATCTTCTTAGTCTTCATCGTGTGGATGATTTGAAGAACTTTGCAGCCAACAACAACTCTCTCTAGTTGGTGAATTGAAGTTGTGTACTAGGATCCGCGCAATTGGTTAGTCACGTACTCGGAGCCGTGCATCAAGAGGAGAAACTGTCACTACAGAATAAGTCCAATTGGGTATTGGGGTAAGGGTTCAACTGTAAGTTGGTAAGGTACTCGGATTCCTTGCTTGTAATCGCTTGTTGTGATAATAGTGGAGTTTCGGAAGTGGTGACCTTAAATCACCCGGTGGGGTTTTTGTCGTCAAGTTTTCCCCATTCGTAAACAAATCACCATGTCTTTTATTTTCCACTGCATACTTTAGTTATTGGTGATTTGTTTGTGCTGCCGTGTGAATTTGCATGTTAACTTGATTAATTAATAACTCGGCTAATTAATCAATTTAATTAATTACAAGAGGTCAACGCATTTGTGGCCTATCACCTATCATGCACCCAAAGTGGCTTTTAAATATTGTACCAATCAAGAAAAAGAATGGACAAATATGATGCTGCGTTGACTTCAGAAATCTTAATAAAGCATGCCCCAAAGATGAGTTTCCACTTCCAAATATGGATATGCTCATTGATTCAGCTGCTAGGCATGCTATGTTCTCATTCATGGATGGTTTCAGCGGTTATAATCAAATCAGAATGTCATCCAAAGATGCAGACAAAACAGCCTTCCAAACTCCTATTGGCAACCTTTATTATACCATCATGCCCTTTGGTCTCAAAAATGCCGGAGCCACATATCAAAGGGCTATGACCACAATCTTTCATGACATGATGTATAAAGAGATTGAGGATTATGTGGATGGCATTGTCGTGAAGTCAAAAACAAGAGGAGATCATCTTGCCATCTTACGAAAGGTCTTTAAAAGATGTCAACTCTACAAACTTCGCATAAATCCACTCAAATGTGCCTTTGCAGTCACCGCTGGGAAATTTCTGGGATTTCTTGTCCATCAAAGAGGCATAGATGTTGATCCTAGCAAAGTGCAAGCCATTGCTACTATGAAGCCACCTACTACACTTACAAAGCTTAAAAACTTCCTTGGTAAACTCTCATACATTCGGCGATTTATTCCCGATCTCGCTGCCCTCACAGCTGTTTTTACACCACTGCTGAAAAAGGAAGACCCTTCCACTGGGATTCCAAATACCAGCCAACATTCCTCCAGCTACAGTAACTCATGACCAGACTGCCAACCGTATGTGCACCCATACCAGGGAAACCACTTATGCTATATTTGGCTACTAATGATGAGGTAATTGGGGCACTCATAGCCCAAGATGACCAAGAAGGGGTCAAGCGACCGGTTTATTATGTTAGCAGAAAATTAAAAGATGTTGAAACCTGCTACCCAGGAGCAGAAAGAGCTTGTCTTACTCTAATATATGCTGCCCAGCGGCTGCGTCATTACCTGCTAGCTCACATGGTACAACTCTTGATAAAATCTCATCCAATCCACTCACTCTTGAGGTGACTGGTTCTTTTCGGAAGGCTAGCACAATGGCTATTACAATTATTTGAGTTTGAGATCATAGCAATCACCCTAATGGCTGTAAGGGGTCAACCCATCACTGATTTACTATCAAACTTTCCTAGAGAAGATAGCTGGGACATTACTGATGAAGTACCTAGAGATCTGCCAACAGTTGCACTGATGGAAGCGGCTGGGGCTGCTTGGACTTTACGATTTGATGGATCCTCTACCACCTCTGAAGGAGAGGCTGGAATAGTCCTATCTAAAAATTCTAGAGAAACAGTGGCTTTGTCATTCAAGCTTGATTTTCCATGCACTAACAATATGGTTGAATATGAAGCATATCTTATAGGCCTAGCGGTAGCTTGAAAAATGGGTATCAAGCGTCTTCAAGTGATTAGAGACTCAAATCTGGTTGTTTGCCAAGCTAGAGGAGATTTTGCACTTAAGGAACCATCTTTAGCTCCATATAGAGCTATGGCTCAAAGGTTGGAGGACTCTTTTGAAGAATTCAATATTGAACACTTCTTAAGGTCCGGCAATCACTTTGCTGATGCTCTAGCCACATTGGGATCAAAAGTCAGATTTGAAGGTGCAACTACAGATGTAACTATTGTGAAAAGGCCCATTCCAGTCATACAAATGCTGAAGGAAGAATTTTTTGATCAACCGCTGGGTTAGATAGATTGACGGTCTTCCATTAAAGAAGCACTATTATCACCTGGTGAGAAGGATTATTTGAAAGTACTCAAAGATTATGCTCTAATGGTTGGAGAGTTGTACAAGAAACGGCCTGGAGGAGTTCTAGCTAGATGCTTGAGCCCTGGTAAGTCCACTAAGCGATTAAAAGAAGTTCATGAAAAATCCTGTGGTGCTAGTGGTTCTGTCAGTCTCTACAGACGCTTCCAGCGGCTGGGTTATTACTGGCCAGAAATGAGCAAACAAGCTACCACTATCCAAGAACAATGCACCAGCTACCAATATGCTTTTGATCAGATAGATGCATGTGCAACCTTTACCACTAGTGATTGGCGTATACCCTTCCTTGAATATCTCATAGAAGGTATCTTGCCCGACAATCATGAAGAGGCCTATCGCTTGAAAAATTTGGCCACTCGATATTTTGTGGAAAGAGGTATTCTTTTCTAGAAGGGGTTCAATGGGGAGCCTTTGAGATGCCTAGGGACCCCTGAAGCACAATCAGTTATGCAAGAGGTACAGGCGGGAGAGTGTGGCAACCATCAAGGCAAAAGGTGACTTCTCCAGCAACTGCTCAACCTGGGGTATTTCTGGCCTACCATGAAACAAGATGCAGCTGAATGTGTGAAGACTTGCCATACTTGCCAAGTCCATGGGAACCTCATACATACTTACCCGACCAATCTCCAAAACATGATGACTCCTTGGCCATTCCATACTTGGGGGCTTGACCTAATAGGCCCCATTAATCTACCATTCAAGGGTCATATTTGGATACTAGTGGTTACCGAGTACTTCACAAAGTGGGTTGAAGCCATTTCCCTAAAGAAGGCTACAGCCTAGCTATTGCAAATTTTATTCGAGAGCATATAATTTGCAGATTTGGCATCCCTCACAAGATTGTTATAGATAATGGCACTCCTTTCGTCAACAAAGATGTTCGAAAATTACTTGACCATCGCCACATCAAGCATTGCAAGTCCACCCTTTATTATCCACAAGGCAACGGCCAAGCGAAAGCCACCAACCAAGTGTTATTAAGAATTCTCAGCAAGATGGTGCATGAATATGAGGGTGGCTAGACTGAACACCTGCTGGAAACCCTATGGGCATACCGAAGCTCAAGCAAAATAGCCATCAGTCTATCACCATTCTCTCTTGTGTATGGTACTGAGGCTATATCTCCAGTTGAGCTATTGGTTCCTACCCCGAGGGTTGTTCATGGATAAGAAATAGACATAGATGCCGCTACTTGTGCAAAAATCAGAACTACAGACCTTGAAACCTTGGAAGAGATGCGAAATCTTGCCTATAACCGCACACAGTGGTATCAGCAATAGATGGCCAATGCTTACAACAAGGGCATGAAATCTAGGATTTTTGTCAAGGGACAAATAGTTCTAAAGGCAGCTGATCATGTAAGGAGGAATCTCTCAGCACCCTCCAAGTTTGCCCCAAGTTGGGAGTGGCCCTATCTCATAAGGGAAGCTAATGACAGCAGCTATTATCATCTAGCTACAGCAAGAGGTGAAAGTCTCACAGAACCTATCAATGGCAAATGGCTTAAGTTGTACTATGCTTAACTCAACTTTCAAGTATGTACCAAGCAACTCTCTTTTGTATGATCTTGAACTACTACCACCATGTGAATAAAAATTAAGCATTGCCTTTTGTCTCAAATATGAACTTCTTATATTTACAAGTGTTCTAATATTATTTTTCCATACATAAACATACATGCTATAAGTTATGAATAAAGTTACAGCCTAATAGCTGGGCATCTTGAATCAAGATAGTCATGAACACAACAAGCATTTTCAAAACTATGAATACGATTTCCATGACTACATTTTTGCCTGAACATACTATTCTTTGATAAAATGAATTCATGTACAAGCATAAACAAAGACACAGCTTGCACAGCTGGGGAAAATTTTGAGTTACCACATTAAGTTCACATGACTAGTGCACATCTGCACAAAATACAGCCTGCATAGCTAAATAAACCCAAAATACATGACATATTTCCAAAACAACTGCCTAAAATACTAAGCTACTAATGATAATGAAAGAAAAGCTAGTCAAATAAGCCATCGCCAAAGGTTTTCGCTAAAGAAGAAGCACCTCTAGCTGACGAAGACCACACCATGTCATCTCTCTTACTCAGCAAAAGTGAAAGCTCAACTCTTTTTGCTGCTACAATCTCTTTCTCAAGAGCAGCTATCTTTACTATAAGCTCATCATCTCGAGCAATACAAGTCTCAATAGAAGCCTGAACTTATCAAGAATGAATTGGACTCCAAACTTCATAAATAACAAGTCCTTGAAAGCATTCTTCCACTCAAGTTCTTTCTTCCAGTTTGAACTCTCAAGTTTTGTATGCTGCATGTCTAGCAGTACAACAACAAGCAATTGAAGTCCAAATTTCCTCAATGGAGCACCTAGCTTACATCTGGCAAGGAAGTGTCGATGTTTCCTTACGACTGCTGCCAGCAATGGCTGACCTTCTGCAGGAATTTCTGACCACTGGAACATGACAGTATCGCCTAAAAGAGGATGGAAGTCAGCTGCCACTTTCTCATTCTCCTCATCCTCTGCAAATTTCTCTAAGAATTCTTCAAGACTTATTTCCCTCATGGCATCACCGGAAGATTCAACCCCCAACTCTACAAAAAGGAGCAGGATTATATCCCCAGCAGAAACAAAAAAGCATTCACACAGCCAAGTGTTATTGGACAAGAAGCTCGCTTCACTGTTTTACATGAGTAAATCAAATACATCATACCTGGAGGTTCTTTGCTATGATGAGCATCATGAATGGTCGGAGAAGCAATATGCCCTTGGCTGGGAACACCAGTAGCAGCTTCTCCAGCAGTAATAGTGACCTCAGGAACCTTGCCAGTAGCAGTCTCCCCAGCAATAACATCAGCAACAGGACTCTCACCAGCCATCTCTGTATCTCCATCAGTCGGACCTAGAGAACAAAGCACATTAGCAGAGGAAACGCAAGAAGAAACCCAAGCGAGGAATAGTAGTTTACCAAAGTCAGCAACCTCAAGGTCATATCCCTTTGATTGCATCTCTCCACACTCACTAGACTGTTGTAGCCATAAAAACACATGGTTAGCACCCATAATAAAGACAAAGAAGGAAAGAAAAAAGATAGAAAGGATGTAAGAAGATAAGGACGCTATAAGGATACCTCTTCTGAAGTCTCAAGAATTTGCACTCTGCCAGCACTAGTCTTCCTTCTATATTGCTTTAATGGTGAGGATGAGCTCGCAGATGTAGCAGCTGGGACACTGGACTTAGTAGCTGAGGCTGCACCAGAGCCAAACTGGACAACAACTGAGGGCTTGGGACTGCTAGTTTTAGGCTTCTCAGCACTTGCTCTCTTTCATCTTACTTTTTTGGGCTTGTCTTCAGAGGAGGGTGATTTGCCACGGGATCTTTTGGGTACACCAGTGGCTGGGTCAGATTCGAGGGCTTTTGCTATCACATTCTTCTCACTCCATTCTACGGGAACCTCACCCCCATGAACCACCCAGCCATTGAGGTTAGCTCACCATTCAGAAAACCCCAAATTCTGTCTAGTAGCCCATGCTGAAGCTGCTCTTGTGTTGGGAAGCAGCCGAGTGTTAGAGGAAAGTTCCCTCAAAGGAGGATTTATCACTACTGCCTCAACCTTCCAGCTGTTCACATAATCCACAAAGGTATTCATCGCTCTTCTCCATTACAACTTCATATTTGAGGTAGCATATCCCTCACAGTGTCGACTTAGAACCAAAACCCTTTCCACCTTCCTAACCCAATACCCCTATGGCTGTGTCATGAACTAGTGGCTGCATAGCATCACTCAAAGGACAAACTGTGGTATTAATATCTGGAACATCTTGGTCAAAACCGAATTGTCTCAAAACTCTATGCGGATTGTATTGTGTCAAGCCAAACCCAGCACCACTCAGATATGAGATAAACGAAGGTGATGTAATGAGCAAGAAGTTGAGAATTTTCTCAAGATCATTCAACCTAAACTCTTGAGACCCGGGTCTAGCATTGGAAAAGGGGTTTGGACAGCAAAACCCAGCAGCAACATAAGAGTAGGGCTTCCAAGCAAAGTGAGCCCCATCATCCAACAGTGGAATTGAAGGCAGATTCCACACCTTCAATCCCATCCATTTCATCAATACAGGAAGGCCATTTTCAAAACCAAGAAACTAGAGCTCACCATTAGGACCAGCAACTCTGATCACCCAATTACTCGCTCTTACATCACCCACATCCTTGCCAACATCGACATAATCTTTTGAATGTTCCCATACAAAAGTTTGCAACAACACTACATTAATGCTAGACTCAATAAGGTGATTTGGTGATCCTTCGAGCTTATCACTACGTAATCTGTCAAGCTCAAAATAAAGGGTGCCTAAACATAAAGTGCCTAAAGGCAAAAACACACCCCTACATAACACTACGGCTAGAGGAAATGTACAAGGCTTCATGAACTATAATGAGTGAGAATTAAACACACTTGCTCATCCATAGAGCTAAGAATGCAGCCCTTCTAGTATCAACATCATCAGAATCTCTAATTGCAGAAATCCAAGAAGAAAATCTAGCTCTATTACCTCCCCAAGATGTAGAGGCACCTCCAAAAGCTTCTAACAATTTTTCGGCAATTTCAGACTCCTCGTTAGATAGCTCTAGCTCTAGCAGACTGATGTCTCCCATGCTAGGCAGCAAATAGATTCTTTCCACATCTTCCAGGGTGGCCGTGGTCTCACCCCAAGGGAAAAAGAAACTGTGGGTATTAGTATCCCAGCGGCGCACCAGAAAGCAAAGTGCCCTCAAATCACTGTACAGGTTCCAACCACGGGACAAAACCACAGCTTCAAATATTTTGGCATCCTTCAAAATCTGACAAAATCCTTCATCAGTAACCTCTTGCTCCACCCAATCTGACCAACCAACGGTTGTACCACAAGGACACAGAAACCAAATAGGAGCTGGTAAGAGCTCTTTCCGCTGGAACAGTAGGTCTAGTATGCGAGAAGCAGCTGGGACCCATGCTATCTCATGACTGGGGGGCTTCACCTTGTAAAATCCACTTCTTTGGCACCCCAGGTGGGCTGACCTCAAGAGCCCCGATTGCTGAGAACAAAAGAGATGAACCATACCATAGGGTCCTGCAATGGCAACAGGGGCTCTCTTGTCTTCATCTCCACATCATCACCCCTAGTAGCTACTTCAGCCACGCCCCCAACCATAACCTCACTTTCTAGCACAATCAACCCAACGGTGATAGCATCACTAGAGCCTAACAGTTCCTTTCCTTCAACCATGACTCACAACAGCAAAAATACTATTTTATCAAAAACAAACAAGGGTAGGACAATCACAGCCACCACAGGAAGCTAAAAAGGCTATGGGTTTTCCTCTCACTTGGCCAAAATCAACGAGGGAGAAAAAATTTCTGTACCATGCATTTTTCTCTCACTTGGTCGAAATCAACAAGGGAGAAAAAAAATTTTGTGCTATGGGTCTTTCTCTCTCTTAGCCGCAATCAACAAGGGAGAAAAAAATCAACAGAGGAAGAAAAGTTTTTCTTAGTTCCTCACCAAACCCTAGCCGCCGCCCTCTGTCTCTCTCACTCTTAGTTGAAGACAAAAGAAAAAAGGGCAGAAGGAACTTCTATTTCTCTCTGGCTAGCCGAAAATCTCAGTCACTCTCTCCGCCTTGGTTGAAGTTGGTGTTTGCTCTCTCACCCTTGGCCGAAAATAGTAAAAGGAAGAAGAAAAGATGCTCTCTTTGCCTTAGTCTCTCTGTTTTTTGGTCCAAGCAAAATAAAAAGAAGAGTAACCAAAGCAGGTCTTTTACTGGTAAATGTGAAAATTACACGGTGACAAGACATGGGCAAGAGACCAGCATTTAATGCAAGAAACCTGGGAAGTAACTGAAGACCTACTAAGTATTGAATGTGGGAAAGTTGCAGAAACCCACTACTAGTAACTGCCACCAAAAATTCAAACTCGCACGTGTGGCCAAACAGAAACTACTCACACGTGACTCGGGGGGCTAAATGTTGAGGTACAAATTTTCGGGCCATAATTTCTTTAACCCACTCACAAAATACCCACACAAGCCCAAGAATTATTTGAAGCCCACATAAATATCTCTCACATATTACTTGGATATTCTTCATGTTATTGGGCCCCCACAAATATTTCCTACATATATAAGCCTCACAAATTACTTTGGGCCCTCTCACAAATACTACCCACTATAATCCGCATATTATTCAACTTGGGTTTTCACAAAAAATGCCTATCACCCTTGCTACCAACGTTGGGCCGCAAAATTATGCTTCCTCCACAAAAAAGCCCAAACTCATTTACCTTGTGGGCTAAACCCAAAAGCCTAACAAAAACCCTTTACAAAGCTCGTTGCTACATGACACCTTTCTAAGCCCGTTGCTACATGACACCTCTAAGTCCGTTGCTACACAGCACCCCTAAGCTCATTGCTACATGGCACCTCTAAGTTCATTGCTACACGGCACCTCTAAGCCAGTTGCTACACGGCACCTCTAAGCCAGTTGCTACACGACACCTTACAAAGTCCGTTGCTACACGACACCTCTAAGCCCGTTGCTACACGGCACCTTACTAAGCCCGTTGCTACACGGCACCTTACTAACCCCGTTGCTACACGGCCCTTCTAAGCCCGTTGCTACACGGCACCTTTTCTAAATCCGTTGCTACACGGCACCCTAAAGTCTGTTGCTACACGTCAATTTTTTACAAAAATCTCAAAACTATTTTTAAAAGCCCAATATTATTTTGGCAACTATTTCATAAAATCCAAATACTAATTTGGCAACTATTTCTAAAAGCCCAGATACTAATTTGGTAAACTATTTTACAAAGCTTAAATATTAATTTGGCAAACTATTTTACAAAGCCCAAATGCTAATTTGGCACTAGTGTACAAAAGCCCAAATACTAATTTAGCACTATAATAATTTACAAAATTATTTTACAAAGCCTAAATTCTAATTTGGTGACTATTTCTAAAAAACCCAAATACTAATTTGGCAAACTATTTACAAAACTATTTCTAAAAGCCCAATATCATTTTGGCATTATTTCTAAAAGCCCAATATTATTTGACAACTATTTCCTAAAACCCAAATATTATTTGGCAACTATTTCATAAAGCCCAAATACTAATTTGGCAACTATTTCTAAAAGCCCAAATATTAATTTGGCAAACTATTTTACAAAGCTCAAATATTAATTCGGCAAACTATTTTACAAAGCTCAAATGTTAATTTGGCACTATTGTACAAAAGCTCAAATACTAATTTAGCACTATATTAATTTACAAAATTATTTTACAAAGCCCAAATATTAATTTGGCAACTATTTCTAAAAGCCCAAATACTAATTTGGCAAACTATTTTCAAAACTATTTCTAAAAGCCCAATATCATTTTGGCACTATTTCTAAAAGCACAATATTTTTTTGGCATTATTTCATAAAGTCCAAATATTATCTTGGAAACTCTTTTATAAATGGGCATTATTTTTTTAAAAGGGTTTGTGTTTGTAAACTTTGAGTTTTTAGTTGTGTTTTGTCACGGATTGTCAAAGGGGGAGTTTGTTAGGTTCTAAGTACTTAGGAACTAATGTATTAGAACTCTAATGTGTAATGTTGGCAAACCATGATCAAAACATTTAAATCGTGTTTAGACTGCTCAAAGTATATGTCTTTAATATAAAGCTGGAATCGAGTTAACTGCAGAAGTTACTGTGCATTTCTGCCTGAATCGATCGATCGAGAATTAGACTCGACCGATCGAAAATCGTGCAGATTGTTTTTTTCTGCAAAATTTCCAACTCAGTCGTAAGCCCATATAACGTGTAGGGTTTTATGTTTTGCCTTAGGTGTAAAAGGCAAACCCTAACCACGTTTTTGAGGTTGCTCATATTGCTGTTTGTGTGAATCTTTTGTGAGATCTGTGAGGTGTTTGCTTTCATACAAGCTTAGGATTATGAAGAAGGAGATTTCTTCAAGAACATGATGATCGTTCAGTTACTGCCATAAGAGCTTAAAGATACACAAGTAGGAGTGCTTGTACTTGCTGGAGAATCCAAGAAAGGAGTAGTCTCAGAGCTTGCATGTGGTTGTGTCAGTAAGTTTTCTTCTGGTGTGTAGCAATAGGATGTTAGTGGTCTAAGTCGCTATTGTACAAACTTCTATTCTTTCATAGTGGAGTCAAGTTTACCTTGAGGATAGCTAGGTTAAATCCTCCCCAGGTTTTTTACCGATTTGGTTTTCTTGGGTCATCATATCTTTGTGTTTTTATATTCTGCACTTTATATTGATATGTTTATATGATTGTGTTAACCTAGATTTGAAATTTGTACTAAGTAATAACTTGGCTTGTGAACTAGATTAATCATATTATGGTTTAAGGGGTCTAAATATTCTATCAAGTGGTATCAGAACGGGTAGCTCTTTTGTGTAGATCTTTTGATCTCTGAGCTGATCCTTGACCCCTATTATCATGGAACACGGACATTTTCTTATTATTCCTCGTCACTTTGATGGAAATAATTATGTTTACTAGAAAGTCAGGATGAAAGCTTTCCTGAAATCCATTGATGAGAGAGTCTGGAACTCCGTTGAATACGGATGGGAGAAGCCCACTACTCCTGTGAGTGAGTGGCAAACTTCTCAAAAAGAAGCAGCTGTCTTCAATAGCAAAGTTATGAATGCTATCTTTAATGTTGTTTCTATGGAGGAATTTAAGAGAATCTCTAATGTTGAGGTTGCTTACACTGCATAGAATATCCTCCAGACTGTGCATGAAAGCACAAAGGCAGTTAAGATCAATAAGTTGCAACAATTAACAACTAGATTTGAAAGCATTAGAATGTCTGATGATGGATCTTTTGATGAATTCTATGCTAAATTTAATGGCATTGTTAATTCTGCATACAACTTGGGTGAAATCTATGATCAACTTAAAATTGTTAGGAAGATTCTTAGATCTTTAACTGAAGATTTTAGACCCAAAGTAACTGCCATCACTGAGAGCAAGGATGTGAACTCCATCCCTATTAATGAACTTGTAGGATCTCTTCAATCCTATGAGTTGGGCCTACCCAAAACTAGCAAATCTAAATCGATGGCTCTTAAGTCTATTGATGATGTTGATGTTGGATTTGATGATGAGCTCTCTGCTACTGAGATTGCTTACCTTGCCAAGAACTTCAGGAATTTCCTTAGAAATAGCAACAGAAGGGCAAGAGGTAAAAACACTGATGAACCTAGAAACTTTAGGAAGAATGATCCCACTAACGTTAGCAAAATTGAAAAACCTAAAGAAAAAGTAGGTCAATCTTCTAATAATTCCATGGGTCCTCAATGTTTTGGATGTCAAGGGTATGGTCACATGAAACCTAAATGTCTAACATTCTTGAGGTCTAAGGGTAAGGCTATGGCTGTAACCCTTAGTGATGATGAAGTTTCTAATGATGAGTCTGGTTGTGACGAGGATGGAAACTTTATTGCTTTCACTGCTACTGCTGTAGTCAATGAAAGTGTGACTGTTGAAGAGAACCCTTCTGATGGGGAACTCTCTGAGGATACAGATCTTCAAGAAGCCTACAATAAACTTTGCAAAGTTGCTGCAAAAGATTCCATGAGTGTTGAATTAGGCTTAAAGAAAATTGCATCTCTTGAGCTTGATAAGAAAAATTTGCTTATGAATTTGTTTGATGCTACTGAACTTTTGAATAATATGATGACTGAGAACATACTTTTGCTTGATAAAGTTAAATCTTTGGAACTTGAACTATCTGTTGCTAGAGAACAAACAAATAGATCTGCTAGTTCCAAACTTGATCAGATATTGAGTGTTCAAAAGTCTCCTTCCGACAAAACTAGTCTAGGTTTTGTAAAAAGCATTAATGTGTCTGCACCAAATTCCACAATCTTTGTTCCTTCATCTTCTTCTGAATCTGTGAGTGAGGTTGTCAAACCCCCTGTGCGTGAGGTTGTCAAACCCATAGAAGTTTCACTTCCCAAGAAAATTAGGGTTGATCTGAAAGAATCTAAACCTAAGAAGTCTACCCTTTCTAAGAACAAGTCACATGATAAGACTGCATGGGTTTGTCATTTTTGTGGAAAGTCTGGGCACATTCGTCCAAACTATTACAAGCTTCAAGCTGCTAAGAGAGCAAACAAACCAAAAGTACATGTCTCAAGCACAAGATCCTATGGTGCTTATTGGAGAGTTGGTAAAGGCTTTAAACCTTTATTCAAATTCTGGAGTTGGAAATCATTCTAATATGAATAAGAACTCCAATGCTCAAGGTGCATCTAAAAAGCTTTGGATGAAAAAGGCTCTAGATGAAAAAGGCTCAATCTAAGTGAGTCTTTCTGACATGGTCCTTGTGGTTCATTGATCTACTCTTTGTGACCATTTTGTTTTTTCTTGTTTTTGTTCTCTTTGTTTTTTTTCTTCTAGGATTTGCATTGCATAACATTTATGCATTTCATTCTAGGATTTTTTTTTTGTTTTTTTAATTAAAAATTAAAAAAAAAAAAGGGAGAAAGGGAAAAGAAAAGGGAAGCAAAATGTATTTTGCATTTATTTTCTTGGTTTTGAAAACAAGGTTAGTCAATTTATTTTCACATAACATGTTTATGTACCTTGTTTAGCTTGGATGAGCTTATTTCATGCACTTTACTAGTTAAAGCTTTATAGTGCATGTTCTGCGAGAAGATGTTTGTAGTTTTTGATTACTTTGTCATGATCTTGAAGTCACATGTCTTTGACTGTCGGACTTGAACCTTTTGAGAAAGACATAAATAACCATCTCACCACTATTCACTAGCCAATCATGAACACCTTAATGCATATCATAAGATTTTGTACTCAAGAAAGTGTAGCACATGCACAAAAAGAACATAAGGTGTAGCCTCGGTTTAAATTGCTTAAAATTGGTGTGTACATTATTGGACTTAATGCTAAATCAAACAAATCGGTCAGTACACTATTCCTGCTAGACCGAAATGCTTTGGGTGTCAAGGCTTCGGACACATGAAACAAGAGTGTCCAACGTACCTTAGGAGCATTGGAAAGAGCAAGGCACTTGCTGTTACCTTAAGCGACATGAAGCCCGAGGATGATTCCGAAAATGAAGATGACGGAATCTTGAATGCCTTCACTGCCACTTTTAATCCTACTAATGGGATTAATTGGTGGATGCCAAGTTTGAAACTATGGATGATCAAGATGATATCCATACCGCTTGAAAATTGTACAAGCTTTGTAGAAGCATGAGAAACTCTATAGGCTGGCCACAAAGAAGCTCAGTGATGTGGTTGACCGTGAGGAGCTTTCCACTAAGGTTGATGAAGCAAATCACCATTGGGGCACTGATGTTCGAGAACAATTTCTTGGCTAGAAGACCAAGTTGAAGCGGAGCTGTTTCAAGTCAGAGCACAATTACAAGGACATCGAGTGCAAAACTTGGACGAGATGCTAAGTGTTCAGAAATTTCTTCGGATCGTACTGGATTGGGGTATGAATTCTCTCTCAAATACTCCTTCTGAAAATACTACTGTTTCGTTCCTTCTGCAATAACATTAAAATTGATGATAAAAAATGTTAAAACTGAATTAGCAAGTGAAAACGTGAAAATCTAAATTTTCCTAGGAAAACCCCCTAAAGTTGAGAAAAGGGAAAAAAACCCTAGTGTAAGAAGGCTATCTCTCAAAAGCCAAAAGAAGAAACAACATCTCTGTTATCATTGTTGTTACCGGTCATACTCAACCAAATTTACAAGTGGCTAGCAACTTAACAAAGAATGGCATGATAGCATCTGCCAGAATCATCTTCAGACCTCTCTTGCTCCTCTTGGAGACATTCTCAAAGCCCTCATGTTCCTTTCGAACTTGAACGGTTTAAATTCTTCCCCCTCATCACCTGTTCAAGGGTTGGCAAAAAAGAAAAGTTCTTCCAAGATGTGGAAGGAAAAGGGTTCTAAGTGATTTTGTTCACTTCTTCTTCTCTCTACCCGTTGTATTTTTTTTGCATTATTTGTGTGTTGCTTTACTATTTTGAGTCAGTCTAGTTTTATGCTTTGTTTTGCTTTCTTTAACTTGTTTTTGTTTGTGTGTTTTCAGTTTTGTGTTTTATTTTTGCTTTTTTGATAAAAAAAAAATGAAAAATACAAAAGCATTGTGTGTTTGTGTACATTGGTTCTTGTGAACCTTAAAATGGCCATTGAAACAGAGTTTTCTAAATTTTGTATCACCTGTAACTTAGATGAGCATTTTTATGCACAACTAAGCAAGTGAGATTTGTAACTTTTGTTTCTGATGAGTAAGGTTAAGTGATCTCTTGTACTTAACACTCGTATCACTCTTTTTGACGAGTAGGACTAGAAAATCCTAAGAGAAAGGCATAAATAACCATCTCACCACTGTTACTTGCCAATCATGATATGACATCTATATCATTCGACATAGCAAAAGTGTAATGTCAATGACATCCGTATGTTTTGGCATAGTAAAAGTGCAATGTCATTTAACATAATTGCATTTTATTTCATGTTTCATGCATGATATGCTGCATTAAAGGAAAATATGCAAAGAAATAAAAGCAAAAAGAATAAAATGCTTTAAAACATGGTTGCAAGCCATGTTTTTTGGAGATGTGGGAGTTAATGGATATTTGAAGGTGATAGTCCCCATCAAACAGTTATGATTGTGTGTATTATGATTTTCTTTATCTCAAATCGTCATAACTTTGAGACACTTATTTCTTGTGTTTTGTGAGGAACATGGAATACTCTTTTCTATTCTTGATAGGTGCTTGTGATTTGTCATCACAAGGTTTACATGTGTTAATGTATGTTCAAAATTGTCTTAAATTTTTTGAAATATAAAATTGGTTACTTGGTTAGTGTTGTGTGTGCGTGTTTTGATCCATGTGCTTTAAATTATTGTTATGATTTTGAACTTGTGTTGCTTGGATCTTTGGTTGAGTTGCATGTGATTGCATTCATGTGTTTTTCAAAATTTTGGAATTTTTCCTTATACACCTAGCTGTTGTCGAGCTTCTTAGTCTTTTTGTGCAGTCTAAACTTCTCGAATCTGGTAGATCGATCGAGAAACTTGTCTGCTCGAGCATCTCGACATTCTGGATTGATTGAGATTCTTATGGTTATCTGTTTTCTCGACACATGCCTCATAGCTAGTCATTTTTTCTAATACCTATATTTTTGTGCTAACTTCTCGATAGCATCTGCCTTTGTGGCTTTATAAGGATTCCATTTTTCTCTCTTTCGTCGTCTCTCTCCTTTGTGTTTTCTCTAGCACCATGCCTAGGATGACTTCTAAGGATTCTTCAAGTGTTTTCCACCTTCTTCACTTGGTAAGTTTCTTCCTTTAATTCTTCATATTTTCATGTTTTTAAAAGCCTAGGTTTTAAGGTTTTTGAAAATTTTTTGGGTTTTTCAAATTTGTTGAGAGTTTCATGAAATTTTTGGGTTGGTTTTATAGATTTGATCTTTAAAACTACATGCATTGCATCACATTAGCATTCTAATTGTATTTTCATGCATTTAGATGTGTGCAAACTTGTTGTGTGCTGTTAGGTTTGGATTGGGCTGAGCCCATGATGTTTTTATTTTGCATGTCACATGTTCATGCATCTCTCATGCATACGTTCTATCTTTTCAATATTTCTCTTCCTGTATTGAACTGTTTGAGACTTTTCTATGTGTTTCTCCCTTTCTCCCTCTCTCTATGTTTGCGTTAGTAGTGTCTATAGCACCTAAGCGTAAACCCATTCATGGTAGAACCCTGAGTACACTTCTTCTAATTTCACTCCTTTGTCATCCGGTTTTGTGGCTGAAGGACTTCTCGGAGTACTTCTCTGAGGTGTTCATTCAAAACTACGTTGTTTGGCAGTGTCGACACTGATTTACCCGATGTCATTCACAGTCGGGCTTGGAGTCACTGTCTCCTCCTTGTCCTCTTGTGACATCATGTCAACATCACTTGATTCTCCAGTACCTCTCTATCTAGCGTTCGAGGTATCGCTTTGCTATTACTCCGGAGCTGGTCTCCGAGGTTCTTCTATCCCAGGTGGATACTGATTACCCTGGATGTGAGCGTCTATGGACCCAAAGACGAGATATCTCTGCGTTCTGTGAACGCCCTTTTGGGGAGATAGCGTGTCATGTCCCTTTTGCTAAAGGCCGTTTCCTTAACATGGTGATGACTTTTGTTTTGCACTCACCATTCCTTTGGAGCAATGTGCATTTTTGTATGCTCTAGTTACAGCATCTCTCTATAGTTTTCCTTCACACTTTATCTTCTCTATCATAAATGTTTGAATGGCCACCCGTTTATAGGAGCCCTTCCGCTATCACGAGGATACTTTGCCGTTTTTTTCATCCCCTTTCCTTCGTTCATCCGTTTTTGTCATGTTTGCCATTTGACGCCGACTTCCTTAAAACGTAGCTGGCAGTCAGTATACAATCGAATATGCTGCTCCCATCCGACTACATCCACTTTTCTTCAGCGAGATCTGCTCCTTCTGAGAGAGCGATGTCACACTTAGAACATCTGGCGCAGCTTCAGGGCATGATGCTCGTGAGTCTTTGTAGTGAGGAGTTTGGTCACATCGATCGACCTGTTTGCTTCAGCTGCTGCTCCGCCTCCTCATGTTGCTTCTCCACCATCAATTTGGATGATGCTTTGACATGATGATCGTGCGAGCTTTAGATGAGATGTCACTGACCCTTTTGTCACTCGTGGTCAGTAGTTTTGGTGGAGTAGTCATGCTTAATGGGAGAGCTAGTTTAGGAGCATTTTTTATAGGCGGAGTCTTGGGGATGTAGTGAGGATTAGACCTTTTCCACCTCCTTTTTAGAGATGATGGATTCCCCGGTCGTGTGACCATTTATTGTCATACTTTGTGCTTACGTTCTTGAAATATTGATGTATGTTTCTTTCACCTATCTTTCCATGTGTTGTTTCTTTTCTAAGGGGACATGTTTTTTTTTTTTATGCAATCTATTTTTCTGTTCACACAAAGATGCCTTGATGTGTTTTGTTTAAAAGTGATTGAATACAGGTTGTCAAAGGTCCATAATCTCTTCTTGTAAAGTTTTTCAAGCCTTTGTGTTAGAATAAATTTTATTGTATTCAACAAGTGAATATGGTTAAAGTGTTTTGTGACTTCTCTCATATTTTCATTTGTTTGTTATGTTATTAACTAGTTAATGGGGCTGGGTGTTAGGACATATGTAGTTCAAGTTGTTGACATATGTCACTATTTTGCCTATGGGAATTGGCTTATTTTGACTTTACGTGACTTTACTTATATTTTGGTAGATTTAGGATGTGTTTACCCTTCAAGAAACAGTGTTAGCATATTAAGTTTGATTATTTTTGTCCAAGAAAAAGCTAAAAGTGCAATTTTTTATAAGGGAATAATCAATCATATTTTTTTAAAGTTGTTTCAAGGCTCGACAGCTTAAAGAATTTAATACTTACATATCTATCGAGATTACAATTTTTTTCTATTTTATTCAAATCTATTTAATTTTTTGTTTTGTTGATGGCTAACCCTAGATTATAAAGGGATTTTTTAAGGGCCGTCAAAGATGCAAGTTGCACAAGTATTTTTAGTAATTCTTGTTTATGCATTTAATAAAAAAAAAAGTTCATGCCCTAGTTCATATCTTGGTTGCTGTGTAATTGCATCGCAGGGTTTGTAACCAAGCATCTTCTTGACCTTCGTCGTGTGGATGATATGAAGAATTTTGCAGCCAAAACTCTCTCTCTAGTTTGAACAATCGCGTGCTTTGGTTAGTCACGTACTTGGAGCCGTGCATAAAGGAAGTGTCACTAATAACATTCCAATTGGATATTATAAGGGTTCAACTGATCAATCCTTCATTCACTTGCTTGTAATCGTTTGTTGTGATAATAGTGAGTTATTGGGTTAGGCCACCCGGTGGGTTAGGCCATTAGGCTTTCCCCATTCGTAAACAAATCAGGTTGGGCTGCATACTTTAGTTATTGGTGATTTGTTTGTGCTGCCACGTGAATTTGCATGTTAACTTGATTAATTAATAACTTGGCTAATTAATCAATTTAATTATTCACAAGGGGTCAACGCGCTTGTGGCCTATCAGTTGGGTTTTTGGGTCGGGCTATGTGCCGTGGGCTATTTGATGACCCTTATATCTAGGTGCTTCACTTTGTATTTATGTTTTTTTGGCTCTTGATGTATTCTTGCTTATTGACCTATGTCTATGAGTTATTCATTGATATATGTTTACATTTTGTGTTTTGTGAAATAAAGATGTTTATTTTGTTTACTTGTATTTTCCACACATACGTTTATACGTTTTGTTTAGTGTTTCAGGAAATATACAGGTTGATTCAATTGAGCTACTGTCTACACTTGCAACTGATGGATAATAGTTAGGATTGGATTTGTTATAAATGGGCATTATTTTTTTTTAAAGGGTTTGTCTTTGTAAATTTTGAGCTTTTAGTTGTGTTTTATCACGGATTGCCAAAGGGGGAGTTTGTTAGGTTCTAAGTACTTAGGAACTAATGTATTAGAACTCTAATGTGTAATGTTGGCAAACCATGATCAAAACGTTTAAGTTGTGTTTAGACTGCTCAAAGTATGTGTCTTTAATGTAAAGTTAGAATCGAATTAACTGGAGAAGTTACTGTGCATTTCTGCCTGACTTAATCGATCGAGAATTAGACTCGACTGATTGAAGGTCATGCAGATTGTTTTTTTCTGCAGAATTTTCAACTCAGCCCTAAGCTTATATAATGTGTAGGGTTTTATGTTTTACCCTAGGTATAAAAGGCAAACCCTAACCACGTTTTTGAGGTTTCTCATATTGCTGTTTGTGTGAATCTCTTGTGAGATCTATGAGGTGCTTGCTTTCACACAAGCTTAGGTTTATCAAGAAGGAGATTTCTTCAAGAACTTGATGATCATTCAGTTGTTGCCATAAGAGCTTAAAAATACACAAGCAAAAGTGCTTGTACTTGCTAGAGAATCCAAGAAAGAAGGAGTCCGTGGTCTCAGAGCTTGTACGTGGTCGTGTTAGTAAGTTTTTTACTGGTAGGTAGTAATAGGATGTTAGTGGTCTAAGTCACTATTGTACAAACATCGATTCTTTCATAGTGGATTCAGGTTTACCTTGAGGATAGCTAGGTTAAATCCTCCCCAGGTTTTTTACTGGTTTGGTTTCCCTAGGTCATCATATCTTTGTGTTTTATATTTCGCATTTTACATTGATATGTTTATATGATTGTGTTAACCTAGATCTAAAATTTGTACTAAGTAATAACTTAGCTTGTGAACTAGGTTAATCATATTGTGGTTTAAGGGGTCTAATTATTCTATCACCTCACACATGGAAAATATAAATACTCATCCTTCAATAAATACTTCTTTTACAAGACTTATAAAAGCCCATGTATATCATCCATGACAAAATTCTTCATTTTGTAGAGATAGTCAAGCCCAAACAAGCTCAAATATGAAGCCCAGCTAGGCCAACGAAGCCTAGCTGGGCCAACCCAGCCCATACTCAAGTCCCAGCAATTGGAGCTCACGTGAGCTAATCAGCCAAAACTCATCACAATCCAGCAGCTGGAGCCCACTGACATCAGGTTTCAACTTGTCTAATCGGGTCAGAACAAGACACGTGTCCATCAGAGGCTGAATCCTTCCTCCACAAGCTGAAATATCATCATTTATCATGTGACATAAAGCTGAAACGGGCATGACATAAAGCTGAAGGACTTGACAGAAAGCTGAAGCACTTTAGCCAGCCATCTCTTCTTTCTCCTCCAACCTATTTGGTCAAGCATCAAAGGCAACCATGACCAGGCCATTAAAGCTCCTGAAGCAAGTTGAAATCAGCTCATTTTTCATGCTAAAAATATGTATTTTCTGGTTCATGGACCAAGCACATGAACCCCTAATGGGGAAACTTAGGGAAATGTGGTTTGGAGGGCACCAAAAAGATCCCAGCAGAGTTTCCAGCAAAGGTTCCAAGGTTGACACCTGACTTCGGATGATACCACCTGCCTTAGGGAACTCTGAATCTAGTAACAGCTCAACCAAGATCATTAGCTTATGCATGCTCTAATCCCCATCAGCCAAGGCCAATCACCATTAATGCTAAGTCAGAATCCCATCTGTTATTACCCAAAACAGCAAGAATATTCCAAAAGTTAAGCCTACCACTCTTAGCTAAAATCCTAAGAACGAATCTCTAGGGATTCTCTGAAGATTGGGGAAGATTTAGCAAAAGTTATTTGCTAATTACCCCCTAAATCTCAACTATAGATGGAACTCTCCATTAATGCCACAAGGGGAACAAGAACAGACCAAGAAATACACTCATAGAGAAAATTTCCCACTAAACGCTTCTGTTTCAGCTTTCTCTAAACTCCAGCAAAATTTTAAGTCACTAAGCTCTCAACTTCAAGCATAGAAACTGAGTTCTTCAACCCTTAGCTGAAAAACACCTCTCATACCTCTACTTAAAAACACACAACTCCCCCCCCCCCCCAGCAGAAAGCCCCAGTAACCTTGCTATGCACTCTCACTTATTACTCATACTACTCAAAAATGGCTCTCTCCACTATATACTACACTCATGAGCATGCCTTGGTACCGTAATGATCTTGTTGCACTAGCGGAGATCTCTCTCTCTCCCTTCATCTCACACTAAGCTTTCCTTATTGTTTGTAATTATGGAACCCATGATATTCACTTATTCATTTACTATTAATGGTTATGATGTAACTGTTACCATAGAATTTTTTCCTCATATTATTATGATAGAAGACTCTTCTCTAGAGCTAACAGATGATAAGTCTGAAAATATGGATGTTTCCCTTAATTTGTGAAAAACTTTACTACTGAGTTATTTTTCTGTAGAAATATTTTTACGGCTGGGTTATTTTTCTGCAGAAACTCTTTATGACTAGGTTACTCTTTTCTGCAGAAATACCTTACAGATGGGCTATTATTTTCTGCATAAGCACTTTACCGTTGGGTTATTTTCTACAGAAACACTTTACTGTTGGGCTATTACTTACAGTATGCTTTTAACCACGCTAACGTGTCTGCTGTAGGGATTGTTAATGGGTCATTCTTGTAAGTCTCAATCTAGGCCTAAGGCATAAAAATGTAGTGAATTATTTTGATCTTCGTCGATAGCCTTTGGGCCGTGCTTTGAGCCCATCGTTGAGTTTCAGTTTAAGCCCCGTCCCAATATAAATCTCATTTGTCGAAAAGGAAACTTTTTTGCTCCCGACAACTAACTCACTGAGTTTATAGAAAAAGATCAAGAATCAAGATGAAGATGAAGAAAAGAATGGTAAGAATATAAATGGAGAGTCAGAGAGATAGAGAGATGAGAGATTTTTCTTTTGTTTTTGAAATTTATAATCTCTATTTTAGCATATTTCAAGAAAATTATGTTATATTATTAATGAGTTTGTTTAGTATTAATTTTGATTTTAGCATATTTCAAGAATGAGTTAATAAATTTGTCTCCTAAAATTTTAATTTTGTTAGCTAAAGTTTGAATATTTTTTTCCCTTTTAAATTTTCTACATGTTAGGATACAATAGGACCTTTTTAATGCATTTTATTGACCAATAAAGGTGCTTAATTTTTTTTTAATTAAAGTATATAGATAAATATTATATATATAATTTGTTTTACAAGTGGGGGCATTCTTTTATTTGGGAGCCTTAGGCACTTGCATCAATTGCATCACCTATTGAGCCAACCCTGTGTATAGTTTTAGTGTAATACGGAGTAATTGTTTTGTTATTAGTGATCATTGTGATGAGTATTATGCATTTGTGGATGAAATTATTTTTTCATCACACCCGTAGGTTTTTTTTTGTGATTGGAAAATGTAGTAATCCTAAATTATAATAGATGCATTTATTAGTAACCTTTACCCAAAAAAATAGAAGTTCCTCTGAGAATGTGATATAAAAGGGAAATTATAGATTTACATTGTACTAGCAATGTAAATCTTACATTGCAAACTAAATAAATGTGTACAAGGAAAGGGGGAGAGTGCCTTTTTTTTTTTCAAGGTTTTAATTTTGTTGGGACTTATTTATGTGAATGCACTAGCTTTTAACAAAAGAAACAAGTTAACTTGAAAAGTCTCACTAACTATAGAATTATGCAAATGTGTTTTTTTTTTTTTTTTTTTTTGAAGGTTGATTTATACTACTCGAAGTAAAATTCCATGCAAATTGGATTTTTTTTTTAACAGAACAATGCCTCAAGATAAAACTATAGTATCGAACATCATGTTGGGCGCAATTCCAAACACCAAGATTCAAGATAAGGAGAATCAAAATGATTTGTTCTTACTTGAGAGAGATAATCAATTTGTGTGCAAGAGTCTAGGCCAAATCAAACTATTCTAGGGAGAAGAAGAAGAGAACGAGACAAATGGACAAAGTTCACAAACTCCCCCTAAAATATTAACATGGCTACATATTTTGAAAATTTAATCGTTGGATTGCATGTTCATTATGTTCTTAACATGCATGTCAAATTTTATTCAAATGGGATATTATTTACTATTAAATCTATAAACTTTTTTTTTATGCATAATTTAGTACTACAAACAAATAGAATTTTAAATATTTGATTGATAACATAGTTATTGATTTTTGATCTTCGTTAAATTTTGCAAGCATGGATGATATAATAGTTAAATGTAATGTTATGGTAAATTTGTCAAATATCCAATAAAAAGATATAGGAAGTTTGTAGCCATTGGCTACAAGCTAATTTGTAGGAAAACTTTGTTCTTTATAAATCAATAAAATAAACTTAAAAAGCTTGAATCTTTCTATCTCAAGAATTATTTGTATACATTTAAAAAAAAAAATTAAGAGAAGTTCATGTCTAATAGCAAAGCGTAATTTTACAAAATTATAAAAGAGATCAAGTGATCAAAATAAAAGAAGACAGCATAAATTTTCCTTTTGTTTTGAAGGACCCCGCAATGAGAATAAACCAATTAACAACCTGCACAGCAAGCTTGAACCAAGAACTTTACTATAGGATTCAAATCAAAATACACTTATGGCTTCAATGTCATATGATGTTGCTAACTTGCTTTACGGCTTCAGTGTTTTTACTTTTTAGCACTTTCTTAGTTTCTTTCGATGTTGCTCAAAGCCTCAAAGCATATATCTTCCCACTTTGGATTTGATATGTCAAAACGCGTGGGATCATCAGTTGCACTGCCAGTCAAGGAACGAAAGTTCGTGTAAAGACTAAATAAAGTTCGTGTAAAAGACTAAGGGTCCATTTGGTTAGAGCGTTTTGTTGAAAACTGAAAACTGAAAACACTGTAGTAAAATAATTTTTAAATGACTAAAAAATTACATGTGTGCATATGGATACAGTACGCGCATAGTTTGTCCCCCAGTACTAAGTGTGCATTTGGATAGTGCTTTTCGACTATGTGTGCATTTGGATAGTGCTTTTCGACTAAGGGTGCATTTGGATAGTGCTAAAAAGCACTATCCTGCGTTAGTGTTTTTTTTTTTTTTTTTTTTTTTTTTTTTGAGAAACACGTTTCAGCAAAGTTAATGCACTTTCAGTGGGTCCTGTGCACTGTTCATGGAACCCACAAACTTCTTTTTTCAACAAAATTTTCATTAAATGGGTCCTACGGTACTATTCATACATTTAAAAATTAATTTGCTACAGTATTTTCAGTTTTCAGTTTTCAGCAAAATAAACGGTATCCAAACACACCCTAAATAGGTGTTTTTACTTTTAAGGACACTGCCAATCAAGGAACGAAAGTTCGTGTAAAGACTAAATTGAAAAAGTTTTCACAAATTTTTCAATTCTCAATAAAAATTTTCCAAAAATAGATTTGTTAATGTGTGTCATAAGGGCACACATTAATTGGACCCTTTAGATTTTACTAATGTGTGCCCTAAAGGCACACAATAGTAAACCAATTTTAGAAAAAGTTTATCGGAAATTGAAAAAGTTTTGACAACTTTTTCAATTCTCAATAAAATTTTTCCAAAAATGGATTTGTTAATATGTGCCTTAACGGCACACATTAACCAGACCCTTTTACTTTTATGGACATTGTGAGTTATATATAAGTAAGGTTGTTTTGGCAATCTGTATATGCTTTCTTCACTCGTTTCTCTTTTAATTTCCATTTTTAGTCGCATCTTTCTTTCATTCTCTTCTTCTCCCTCCATATTTTCTCAATTCTTTCGCTCATAGATTCCGATGGCTCTGCAAATCAACGAAGGTGGCTCTTGTTCTTCCACAGCCCGATTCATCTATGACGTTTTCTTGAGCTTTAGAGGTGAAGATACTCGCTATAATTTTACCAGTCATTTATATCAGGCTTTATGTGACAAAGGTTTTAACACCTTTATTGATGATAATCTTCAAAGAGGAGAAGAAATTTCAATGGAGCTTCTCAAATCGATGGAATTGTCAATGACTTCGATTGTCGTATTTTCTGAAAATTTTGCATCTTCAACTTGGTGTTTGAGTGAGCTTGTCAAAATTCTTGAGTGTAAGAATTATGGCCAATTAGTTCTACCTGTTTTTTACAAAGTAAATCCATCAGAAGTACGTAAACAAGAGGGAAAGTTTAGGATTGCACTAACTAAACATGAAGAAAAACATAACAAAGATAAGGTTCAGAGTTGGAGGGCAGCTTTAACCAAAGCAACTTATTTGGCTGGATTCTCTTACAAGGATGGGTATGTATCTATTACTACTTTTTTGCCTTCTTGTAGTATAAAACGTTAATAGTTTTGTTATCAACATTTAATTCCAAATAATTAAAGGATTTGCATTGCATTCTCAAAGTTAGTACATGGTAAAATTTCAAATTCATCATGCGTAGGTAGAAGAATATTAATTTCTAAATTAACACAGAGAAATATATACTTCTAGAAGGGTAAATGATTTCACCTTACAATGTTATGTCCATGTACTAAATAGGAAATAAACAAGAGAGACTAGAGAAACATTGGATCCACTTTAGATTGCCTCTTCTATGCTGCTTGCTTTCTCCATATATATTTTGATTCCGTTTTTTGAGAAGCTAAGAGAGAGGAAAAGTCACAATCACATCCATAATCACTTGCAGAGTAAGATATTTTTATTAAAAAAAAAAAATTGTCACAACTTGCAATCCAATTGAATTCCACATTTTCAACCATGACCAACATGTCAATACCAAGCTTAAGCCTGATGTTAATATGAACCAAAGTAAGCCTGTGAACAAAAAATTGTCTATTTGTTAGTTGATAAATAGCTTATCTAATATCTTTCTCCAAATAATAACATCATCAATTTGGAATATACCACAAGTTCGCACAATAAAATCCCCTATTACATCAAAAGTTCCAACGCTCAACTGTTGATTTATATATACAAACATCACAACAAAGTTGAGCGCAAAACTACTAAAATGGAAAGTAAAAACTAAACGAAAATAAAACTAGCTCTTATAAAGCTCAACTAAGGCTCCAGCAACTACTCTATTGCACAAAACCTGCTCACCGATTTTCTATTTTTATATTTTTTAAAGAAGGTAAGCTAACAGAGCTCAATAAAAGGGGTTAGGTGGTATGAGTTATAAAGAATGCATAAATACATGAAAATTAGAAAATTTTCTTACTACGTGAATACGCTTAGAGATAAACTTCTTTGAGCATGCACACACAATTTTTCATTTGCTTTATAAAAAAAAAAAAAAATCTTTAGATAGCTTTAAAAAATAATTTGTATACTTTCTCTAATGATATATCTCATTAGATTCAGAAAACATTTTCCTTAGATGGTTTTTTTTTTTTTTTTTTGCTAGATAAAATAGAATTTCATCTTATGGAGTCTACTTCATGATGATTACTCTTTATTATCAAGCCAAGACACCGATTGATTTTAAGTGTAGGTAGGGTTTGAACCTCAGATTTTTTATTTGATAATAAATGACATTATTAATTGAGCTAGTTAGAAGCCTAGGACCCACAATTTTTTTCTTTAGAAGAGAATATGTTTTAACATTATCTATTGAAATAACCCTAGTCTTGAAAACTTCTTAGCTTCATAAGAATCTCATAATAATCATTCTTCCATGATTAAACATCACAAAACACGTTTCCTCAATTGTTAGTAATTGAATAATTAGTAATTTCCTTTATTATAACATGAAACACAATTACTCTTAGGGGGCATTTGGTTCGCCGTTATGTACCCTTGATATGATGCGTACATTACAATAATGTGATATTAAAGTTTTTGGTTTATTTTATTTTTTCTAACATTACCATAATTTAAAATTACAAAATATATCACATCATTTTAATCTCATCACCTTTCTAAAAAATTTAATGTTGTATTCTTGTGTTGAGATTACGTTAATTTAAGATTATAATAACGTAATATTATGGCATAATGTAATATCCTGGCGAACCAAATGCCCCTTAATATTACTTTTGTTACTCACTCTTTTTATATATAATTTGAAATCCCATAGACCAATGCATTTACATTGTATACTCAAAATTAGCACATGTTAAAACTTCAAATTTGTCATACATAAGTAAATGTACATTCATATCTAAATTAATATATAAAGGATATAAACTTCAAGGTAAATGATTTCATATGAAAGGTTTGATTGTGGGCGTTGTAGAAAAGTGGTAGATTCATATGAAAGTGAGTGTCCACTACTAACAATTAGGAGATGACCAAAATTTATACGAATATATATACATACATACATACATATATATATATATATATCTATGTATAATGGCATTTAAATTGTGTGGCCTCGTAACTCATAAGCGTATGTGAAAAAAATTCTACAAGGTCAAAATAAAACTTTTCCAGTATTATATATATATATATATATGTATGTATATATATATATAGATTTTTATAGTCTAACACATCAAATGCTTCTTATGCTTTTGTGCTTGGCAGTTGCTTTGAATCTGAAACTCAGTTTATCAAAAGAATTATAAAAGAGATATCAAGTACCATATCAAATAAGACACAACTGTTTGTCACTAAATATCCAGTTGGAATAGATTCTCGTGTGGAGGAGATAGAATTTCTTTTGGATACAAAGTCAAATGGTGTTCGCATGCTAGGGATTCATGGTCTTGGGGGAGTAGGTAAAACTACAATTGCAAAAGCTGTTTATAATAGAATTTTTGATCGGTTTGATAAGAGCTGCTTTCTAGAGAATGTTAGAGAAAAGTCATGGACAACCAATGGCATAATCCAACTACAAGAGACACTTCTTTCTAAGATACTACAAGACCCATATTTAAAGGTGGACAGTGTTCCCAAAGGAATTGAACTGATAATGGATAGGCTTTGTCATACAAGGCTTCTTTTAATTCTTGATGACGTGGATAAATCGAACCAGATAGATAATTTTCTTGGAAGTTATGATTGGTTTAGTTCCGGAAGTAGAATTATTATAACAACAAGAGACAAACAAGTGCTAACCACTCTTGGAAAAGATCATCTAGTTTATGAGGTTAAGGAATTGAATCAACGTCAAGCTCATGAACTCTTCAGCCTACACACCTTCAGAATGAATAAACTAGCGGAAGACTATTCAGAAGTTGCAAAGCAAATTATACATTATGCCAATGGTCTTCCATTAGCACTAATAATAATAGGTTCTGATTTATGTGGAAAAAGTATACAGGAATGGGAAAATGCATTAGAAAAGCACAAAAAAATTCCTCACCAAGAAATTCAAGAAAGGCTCAAAATAAGTTATGATGGGTTGGAAAAAATTGAAAAGGATATTTTTCTCAATGTTGCTTGTTTTTTTAAGGGATTTGAGGAGGATTATGTTACAAATATACTAGAAACTTGCAATTTATATCCACACTATGGTATTCGCAAACTTATCGATAAGTGTCTCATAACTGTTGATGAATATGGCATATTGTCGATGCATGACTTGTTACAACAAATGGGCAGGGAAATCGTTCAACAAGAATCTGAAAATCCTGAAAATCGTAGTAGGATATGGTGTTATGAGGATGCTTATGAAGTGCTAACTAGAAATATGGTACAAGTTCTTTTACTTCACTTTTCCTTTTTCCAAATATTTTTTTTTTGTTTTAAATTTCAAAATTTTTATGCTTTTTAAAAAATTATATAATCAAACTTATTTTTTATATTCTTTGTTCAATTAGGGGACTGATAAAATTCAAGCAATGATATTGCGCTCACCTAAACCAGTAACCATGAAATTGCAGGGTGAACCTTTTGAAAGGATGAAAAATCTTAAATTTCTTTTAGTTGAAAATGTACACATTTGTGAAGAATTTCAATATCTCCCTAATGGGTTACGGTTACTTGAATGGCATAAATTTCCTTTTTCCTCCTGGCCATCTAAATATTGTCCTCAAAAGCTTGTTGCACTCAATATGAGTTGGAGTAGTCGCATTAAAATGGAGACAATATTCAAGCAGGTATGATTATTAGTATTTATGAATTATAATTTCTTTAAATTTTTTTGAATGTTGGAAAAACTAAATTTTCATTTTTTTAATCTACAGGGAATCCAATTAACAAATTTAAAGCATATCAATCTTCAAGAGTGTGACTCCATTATAGAATTACCTAAATTGTGTGCTCCAAACCTAAAGACATTGGACCTCTCTTCTTGTACTAAATTAGTTACGGTTCATGAATTGTGTGTCCCAAACCTAGAGACATTGAACCTTTCTTTTTGTTATAAATTAGTTACGATTCATGAGTCTATTGGATTTCTTGATAGGCTACGGATATGGGACCTACAATACTGTATGAGTCTTCAAAATCTTCCAAACAACCTTAGGTTGAAATCGCTTGAAGGGTTTAATCTTGAGCATTGCTCTATGCTTGAGAAATTCCCCAATATTCATCAAGAAATGAAACATTTAGAGAATTTTCATTTATCTGAAAGTGGCATCAGAGGGTTACCTTCATCAATCGGGTATCTTACTCGGCTTACTGGATTATGGTTAAAAGGTTGCCACAACCTGAGGGATCTTCCAAACAGCATCTACAAATTGCAAATGCTTGAGTTCTTATCTTTTGACACTGCCAAATTGAGACAACCGTCTAATTTTTTTGATGGACTTTCCGAATATGGGTTTCCAAGCTTAAGGGAACTGTATATCTATGAATGTGGAATCGAATTAGAATTTTTGATGAAGCCCAATTACTTTCCTGTATTGAAGGTTCTAAGTCTATCTAGGACTGATATTGTTAGCATCCCTGAAAGCCTACATAGATTTACTACGTTAGAAAGCCTTGATATACGAAGTTGCAAGCAGCTACGACAAATTTTGAGGCTTCCACAATTTATAAAACGTGTAGATGCAAGGGGTTGTACGTCATTAGAATTAGATGCACAATCCTCAAACAGATTATTGAATCAGGTCTCTCTTTTTCAAGTTATAATAAAAAATAAAACATTTTTTTTTACTTTCTTTCTTAATTTAATTCATTGAATTTGCTAATTATATGCAGATTGGAGAAATTTTATGTGAAGGAGAAAGAAGCGACATATTAAGTAGAGATTTGTTCCTTTTTCATTGGGGGGATGAGCGTAGTTTTATAGTACCAGGTACAGAGATTCCAAGGTGGTTGAATTCCAAGCATCAAAGTGTTGGAAATTCCATATCATTCCATGTTGGTCGCAAATTTCCAAATGTTTTTGCCTTCTATTTCGCTTTTGGACTGGTGCCGCATCCATCCCTGACTGTTTTAAATGTTTACCTCTCCATTAATAGTTTTGAAAAAGTTTTGATTAATTTTATTACCCCATATCGTGATGCTTCTGATACATTGTGGATATCTTCTAGATCACATCTCAAATTGCAGAAGCTGTTGAATGAATCAAATCCATCTGACTGCAATCACGTTGAGGTTACATATGGATTAATTCCACCTATTTGTACTTTAGATTTTAGAGGGTGGGGGGTCAAAGTAGAATGTATCTGTTGTCCTCAAAAATCTTGTATTTCGTCTTCAATGGCCCTTACCCTTGTTGACAATGATTCTAAGTCCAATCTGAATCTACCATTAAAGAAGAGGAGAAAATATTGATTGCATTAAGGAGATATATATATATATATATATGCCAAGGTTTGTTTCCTTCTTTAGTTGCAATGTAGCATTTACCCTTAATTATATCTTCTCTCCTGTATTTTTTATTGATGATATCCTCTCCAGTACAGTTGAAATTAAAGGAAAATACATCTTAATTAAAAGAGATTGTGGAAACTAGAAAATAGGATGGTATTAAATTCTAGGTTGATCCATTTATGCATTTAGCATTTCATGTATGAATTAGTAATTACTGAGATCTACAATCTGGTGCAACAACAATTGATCTTCTTAGAATTCTTCGTTATATTGTTTTGGTTGGACCTTTTTATTTCTCACTTGGGCATGCTAATAGCTTTTACTATGAAATGGAATGTTTACTTTTTTATTGATTATTTGATTGCGAGATTGAAAAATTGAATGAGTCAAACCAAGCTGAGTGCTGTGTGAAATCCTTCAACTAACTAGGCTTTGTTGTATTACTTGGCCTCTGTAACAGCCGAATCTTTTGTAGCTTGTTGAAGTGTACCCAAGTTGTTTTCCATGAATTTTATGCAATCCTTTATGTGTATTTAATCATATCATTTAAGTTTACAGCATCTCATAAAAATTGATTAAGTGCATGAGGGGAAAAAAAAATGACCCGACTGTTAAAGTATTGATTCCTAACAGGATACACCAGAGCATATGACTATAAGTTTTTGTCTGTATGAAGGAAAGAGTTTAATCAAGCATATAATGGAGATGGGGTTACTATATTTGTTATGAGGAGTTTTATATGGGTTCATCTTCAGTGTGGACTTACTTTGTTGACAATGATTCTGACTCCAATCTGACTTCACCATCAAAAAAGAGCAGAACATAATATATGGATTTGAAAGAAATATGCCCCCATTTGAGCATAGCCTTGAAACTATTCTCTCCTTTGTTGTTTCCATTTGAGTGTTCGACTTCTTTTGCATTTTATGACAAGGTTTGTCTCCTTCTTTACTTCCATTGTTTCATTTGCCCTTGTTATTTTATTTTCACCTCTATTTTTATTGATGATACCTCTCTAGTACAGTTGGAATTGATGGATAATAAATCTTAATCAAAAGAGTTTGTGGAAAGTAGGATGATATCAATTTCAAGGTTGATCCATTTATGAATTTATTGTTAGGACATATGTAGTTCAAGTGGTTGCTGACATATGTCACTATTTTATGTAATTGGCTTATCCTTTGACAAAACGCACTTTACTTGTAATTTGGTAGATTTAGGATGTGTTTAACGCTTCAAGAAACTGTGTTTCAAGATTAAGTGTTGAAGTCATCAAGTCTGTCCAAGAAACAAGCTGGAAAATGCAAGTTACTAAAGCTCGACACCTAGGCTCGACACCTAGGCTCAACACCTAGGCTCGACACATGCATCTATTGAGCTTTAGAAGCTATTTCAGCCCCGAGGCTCAACAGCTTCTCGACAGATCCTCGACACCTTTATCTGTCGAAATTTAAGAAAAACAGATTCTCTCCGTGAATGTGTCTTTGGGACTTCTTTTCTCCTAACCCTAGACATATAAAAGGATTGTTTTAAGGGCCGTCAAAGTGATGCATGTTGCACAAGCATTAAGAAATTCTTATTCATGCAATTTCTGACAAAAGACAAAGTTCATGTCCTAGTTCATCTCTTGTGAAGAAGTTGCTGTGTAATGTGCACCGTAAGGTTTTGTATGTGTGGATGAATTGAAGAACTTTGTAGCCAACAACTCTCTCTCTAGTTGGTGAATTGAAATCGCGTACTAGGATCCGTGCAATTGGTTAGTCACATACTTGGGAGCCGTGCATCAAAAGGAGAAACTGTTACTACAGAACAAGTCCAATTGGGTATTAGGGTAAGGGTTCAATTGTAAGTTGGCAAAGTACTAAGATTCCTTGCTTGTAACCGCTTGTTGTGATAATAGTGGAGTTTCGGGAGTGGTGACCTTAAATCACCCGGTGGGGTTTTTGCCATCAGGTTTTTCCCATTCGTAAACAAATCACCGTGTCATTTATTTTTCGCTGCATACTCTAGTTATTGGTGATTTGTTTGTGCTACCACGTGAATTTGCATGTTAACTTGATTAATTAAAAACTCAACTAATTAATCAATTTAATTAATCACTAAGGGTCAACGTATTTGTGGCCTATCATTTATCATTTCATGCATGATATGAATTACTGACATCTCTAATCTGGTGCAACAACAATTTATCTTCTAAGAATTCTTTGTTATATGGTTTTTAGACCCTCTTTTTTCACTTAAGCATGATATTTTATACCTCTTACTATGAATGAAATGTGTAATTTTATTGATTGTTGGATTGAGAAACTGAATGAGCTAAACCCAAGCTTAGTGCTCTATGAAATCCTTCAACTAATTAGGCTTTGTTGTATTACTTAGACTTTGGCCTCTGTAACAGTGGAGTTTTTGTAGCTTCAGAAGTGTACCAAGTTCTTTTCCAGGAATTAATGCAACTCTTTGAAAGTGGATTTAATCATATTTTCTAAAAGGTTACACTAGAACCTATGAATAAAAGGTTTTTTGACTGTACTAAGAAGTTTGAGTAGATCATGCATATGATGGAGTTAACCAGATTTATCATGTCTGATTTGGGCATTAGCCCTTCAAATTGTAAAAGACAATTTGAACTGAGCAAGGAATATATTGCATGAATTGGCATAAGTTTGTTTTCCTTTGCATGAGAGCTTTCTCATTAATAAGAGTAGGTCTCAGTTCAAGAGTGCTTAGTTAATCAGAATTTTGCTGCTACACTTGGGCACTCGAGCTAGTTTCAATGCATTGTAAGTCATGCGATTATTCAATGTTGCTTACTTTTGATGCTTGTTTAATGTGTAATGGAAATGTGAACTCCTGGTTCCATTTATTTTGCTGTTGAATTATCATGTTTAAACAACCAATTTTGGCCCTGATTTGAATGCAACTTCTTCTCTATTATATCTTCCAGATGGCAATTAACGGCATGTAAAATACACCTTAAATTAAAAGGATACAATTTATAAAATAAATATTTACTTGAAAAAAAAATCAAATAAAAGTAAACATGAGAGGAAGAATAATATGAGTCCCTTAACATACGTGAATGTAAAGACAAGATTGTAAATTTGAGCTCAGAGAAACAAACTGCAAACTCAAGATGGGTATAATATTCATTGAACTTTCTGGTTTCTAACCAAGGTTTGAAATGGTGAGAAGTGTATAAACCATCCTTCTTATTGGTTAACCTTTCAAGTCTACAATGCTATAGATTGCCCAAGTATTTATTGGTGTTTAAAGTAAATAATAGGGAAATGTCTAGCAAACCATTTGTGCTGTTACACTTAGTTGGGGGGTTTTGCTTTGAATCTTTCAAGTCTGTAATACTTTACTAGGTTGGTAGGTCATTTAAGACAGGCTAGCCAAAAATTAAGTTACTGAATTTCCTAAATGCCTTTGGGTGGGATCTATGGAAGAATATAATTCAACTTGATTGGTTGAAGAGTTAATTTATATATAAACCAGAGGTATTTATTTGCAATTTTTTTTTTTTTGTTAATTGGTAGTATTCGAATTAATAAGGATGGCTGCGCCAACTTCATCACAATTGGGATAGCAACTGTGGCTGCTAATGAGACTCCTTTGTCCTCAAATTTGTGTGCCTAAAATTGATCTTTCTATCCTTCAAGACCCTTTTGAATGTATTTTATGTTGATGTACTTCATACTTATGCAATCAGTACAATTGTAAGTCCTTGTTCTATGATATGTGATGTGCTTATTTTTGAGACATTAGAATGAATCTCTATGCTTGAAAAGAAAAGGTTTTTATTATTATTATCAACTGTGAACATGTTTTTGATCCTTTGGAAAAATAAAGTTATGTATCTTGGATATCTTATGCATCCACCAACTTATTCAAATTCTTTGGAGGTAATCTTGATGCCATGGACACCTATTTCATCTATTTCCTGCGTACATATCTTTCGAAATAAATTAATTGGAATTCTTCCGATTTCCCAAATAGTTTGGTTGAAGCTTAGTTTGATTATGGTTGATTCAATTACTGTGTAGTTTAATTATAGTAAATTTCTAAAAATCTGTGGCCTACCTCACTAATTTCACTTCAAGTATTTGATTGTACAAAACATTGATGTGTGGTTTCTTAATTGTATTACCTTGAGAATTCACCTTGTTATTGGAATACCTAGTACAAAAGTAGTTAAACAACGGTTATGAGTAAAATAGTAATGATTTTTATATCCAGCTTAAACAATGTGTGTGCCTTTTACCATCTTGTACATAAAAACATTGCGGAGACGATGTCACTTATGCAAATTCCATATTTTTTATTATTTCTCCTTTGTTTTTCCCTTTTTGTTGATTTTTTTCATGTTGTATCCAATGATTGGTTTAAAATATCAAGCATTTATAATGTTAATTTTGCATGTTAATATTTCCTTGTTGATAATGCTCATACATATTATTTAATTATTTTAGACAATTTCATGTTATTTTGTGAGACTACACTATTTTGTATAAATGTCTTTTTTATTTGCACTATTCATATATGATTGCTCATTAAATGCCATTTAAAAATTTCTTATCATGTTTACCAGGCTATGGTAGCATAGGTTTAGCACTAGTTTCAACTTGGAAGAATTTCCATGCAAGGTGTCAAAGATTCTAGTTTCCTGTCAAATTTTACTATTGCAATTATGCAAGCATTGTCCACTGTGATACAGAAGTCTTCAAGCTTCAGCTAATAATTTTTCTGGTTCCACAATTCTTAACCTCTTACTAAGCCAGGTAAAACCTTATATCCAAGTAACTCATGTTTTTTGTTTAAATAAATAAATTTATCTCTAGATGGTTGTTCTCCTTAGTGGTTAAACTTTCTAACTTGCTTAACATTAATTATCTCTCCCATAAAATTTTGTTCACTTAGAATAAACAAATTTTAGGAAAGATGAATTAAGTGTCATTGCAATTACCTTTCTCATCCTTGCTTCTATTTAGGGATGGCAATTTATATCTGACCCGTGGATACCCAGCCTTGCCCGACCCTAATGGGCTGGATTTTACCTGGCCCGATAAAGAATAGGGTTAGGTATAGGTTAAAAAAAACCCAAAGTGGGTCCGGGTTTTTGATAAAACCCGACCCGGATCCGAACCCGGATATGACCTGGTTCCCCTGAAATTACTAAAAACCCCCCTTATATATATATATATATAGTTGTAAACCCTTAAGTCCTTAACCCATCCGCCTCTCATAATCTCATTTCAATTCATGCCTCATGCCCTCACCCTAACCCTCAATCTCTCTGTCACTCACGCAACCACGCACAAGAGCATGCAGCCACGCACAAGAGCACACCTCAGCCTTACTCTGTCTATCACTCACACTTAATCTCACACTCACACAGTCACTGACTCACTCTCAAGCACCGCCGGCCAAGCTTGTTCTCTACATCTCTTCAATTTTTTTTCATAAGTATTTCATTATCACATTCCCTTGTAAATCCAAAAACCAATGAAAACTAGGATTAAGAAATGAGCGATTCGATTGTTGGAGAGAAAATATGTGTTATTTACGATTGTACTGTTTAGTTGATAAGAAAATGTCAGAAAGTGAAGGATTAAGAAAATTATGATTCTTGCTTTTATTTCACTTTTTAATATTTAGGATTTTGAATATTGGAATGTGAAGCAATGGTGTACACTTTATTTTTCTTATAAATATGTGTGCGTGAGTGTTTGTTTAATTTTTGTAAGTATTTCAATTTTGTTTTCTTAAGTATTTCATAAAATGTTTTCTTTTTTTTTTTTCTTTTTCTTTTTTGGATGAGCTCAAATAAGGTTACTATCTAAAATTGCAAATGTAGTTTGGTTTCTTAATGATTTTGTTGCAACTGTGACAGGGTAGTAACCATATTTGGACAATAGTTCGTTTTTGTTACATACTTGAATTTGTTGAGTGTTTGGTTGGATTTTGTTCTTATGTGAATTTGAGTTTGTTTATGTGTGTGAGGACTATTTTGGTACTGTCTTTATGTTTTGTTAAAAATGTTTATAAAGATGTTTTCTCGCGTTTGGCTAAACGTGAAACATCTTATACTTGTTTGCCACTTGATTATGATTGGGAGTTAGACAAAGATATTTGTGGGAGGTTGGAGTTGTTTCATAGTGTGACTGAGTTTTTCTCTGGTCGTAAGTACCTCACAACTGATATGTATTTTACTTTTGTGTGTGAGTTGAAAATTGCATTAAATGAATGGAGTTTGTCTTCAAATGAAATGATAAGTACGATGGTAGAAAGCATGCTTGCTATATTTAATTCTTATTGGGCTAATGTTAGTGTTGTTATGGCTGTTGCTGCTATCTTAGATCCAAGATATAAGATGAAGTTATTGGAGTTTTATTATCCTAACATTTATGGTGATAATTTTGATTTGGAGATTGAAAAAATTAAGAATCTTTATTATGATTTGCTTGATGAGTATGGAGATATAGATGAATCCCCTGTAGATAATGAAGGAAGTTCTCATATTCCTGCAAGTACTTCAAGCCTTGTGCCACAAATGAAGTTTAGGTTGAGTGGGGCAATGTCATCTTTTGATTTGTTTGTGAACAATAGTTCAAGTAGTTCAAAGAAACATGAGAGTGCTAAAAAGGAATTTGATCATTTCATTGAAGAGGGAGTGTTGAAAAGGAGTGAAGATTTTGATATTTTGAGATGGTGGAAAAGTAATGATCTCAAGTATCCTAATTTACAAAGTATTGCAAGAGATATTTTAGTCATTCCTGTCACAACTGTTGCTTCAGAATCTGCCTTTAGCACTAATGGGAGACTTTTAAGTCCACACCGTAGTAGGCTACATTCCAAGACTATAGAGGCAGTGATGTGTGCTCGGAATTGGTTATAGAGTGAAACCAATGGTTAGCAATTGTCTAATTTCTATTTATAAAATCAAAATTGTATTTTTATATTTGATAACGCAGCCTAAATGCCAAATTTTGGCATTTGGGCCATGTTATATGGTTTGAATGGGCTTGAATCTAGGCAAAAAATCTTAATGGGCTTCAATTTTTTTTGGTTGGGCCACGATTTGGGCCACCGCTTGGGCCTAAACTAAACGGGGCCCGGTGGGCGAGTTTGGGCCTTGGGAAAAAAATTCATTTAATAATCGGGCCAGGTCCAAGCCCGCAAGTCGGGTCTGAGTATGCAAAAACCTGGTCTGAACAAAATATGCAACATCTCATGCAACTAATGTGTTGACAAACGCTATATTTGTCCCTAACTTTTACAAGGGACAAATCAAATGTACTACCTCATTTGAAAATGGAAATGTTGTCCATTAACACAACATGGAAGCATCAAAATGTGCAAGGAATGCATATATTGGCATATTAGAAATTTGTCTTTAGATTTTAGCATCAATGAGTTCATCCAAAATTATGCCTTTGACAGCCACTCAACTCCAAACATTAACTTAATTGATCTCACTCTCACATACACACATGCCCTATTTGTTTTTGACATAGGTACCTTGTTAGTATTATGATGTGCACTCTTCTTATTAATTGATGGTCAATTACTTGATCCTAAGCCAAAACTTTGTAGAAAAGCTTTTCTTTCCTACTATGAGAATAGAATTTTCTTTATTGATAAATGCCACAAGGGTGGAATTGCCATCAAGCCAAACTACCATTGCCCTTGAGATGCATTACTTGTTTGTAATAAATAATTATATTAGCAACTTGAATAACCATATATTATTTGAGATGGAGAAAACTTAAGATTTGAGGTTAAGAAAAAATACCAATTGACATTTTTTGATTCATCAATCATTATCATTACGGTACTAAGAAAGATGGAGTGACATAGTAGATGCAAGAAGCAATTGATAGCGTTCTTGTTTGTTCCAAGTAGTCGAACACACATGCGCGTGCGCGCGCGCGCGCGCACACACACACACACACACACACACACACATATATAGTACTTCCTGGACTTGCTTTACATACCAAAATCATAGCTAAAATCACCACCTAAACATAAAGGTTGTGATGAATATAAAACTACTCTAATATTTAGAGACCTAAAAATAGAATTTGGAGAGTAATTGTGGCGAGGGTGAGCTTTCTTTAGGTTTAGAACCTATTCCAGATGCTACTGGCTCAAAGAGCTTGTGGCATGTCCCTTTCCATTCCTTGTGCAAAGTCTTTGTCATTCACTTTTTCTATAGGAGGATCAAATGAGTGACTGGTAGCTTAATTAACTAGTACTTTTAGGGCACGTCTGGTACACCAAATGAAGATTACAACTGGAATGGAAATCTTTATTATTGGCAATAAATGTGTTGTAATGGAATAATTGGTAGCTTTTTCTCTAATATGCATGCTTGATTTTCAGGATTAGAACCTTTTTCTCTTACCAATGCAAAACCTGGATGCCCATTTTTCACACTTTCCTCCGCTATGTATTTTCCAACGTATCTAGTCCTTCCAATTATCAAAATCTTACTTTTTAGAGCCATTAAGAGAGAATTTCAAATGAAATGGATTAATGGGTTAAAGCAAAATAGAGAGTTTGTACTATCTTAGGGTAATTCTCAGTTTCAAACAAACCAAAGTTCCTTAAATACATAAACATTAACTTCCTTGTCCTTATAGCTGCCTACCAATTAAGTCCCCCAGTATAATGAAGGCTACATGAATGGCTCTATGTTGGACTTTTTCAAGTCTTTTTTTTAGACAACATCTCATCCCTTTTTTTTAGCACTGCTGACCTCCAACTGTTCTAAATTTTTTTTTTTTAGAATCTCAAGAGTTCAATTCTATTTTTAATTTTTTTATTTAGTTAAAATTAATTTTTATATTTTAGATGCTAACATGGAATTTTTTAATGCCAAATAACATTTATTATTATTATTATTTTAATGATAACGTCAGTTTTTAATGTGCCAATAGTGCACTCCGTTTGCCACATGTGCATTTTCCGTCTCTAATGTAATGGCAAGGACAAAAACAAGACGCGTTTTCCAAGATAGGAACTAAAAGCGGTGGAAATAAAAGTTAGGGACCAAAGTGGGCATTGTGTGAAAATGTAAGGACGAAAATGTGGTTTTCACCTAGAATTTATCTTACCAAAAAATTCTAGAGCTAACTATTTTATTAGTTTTTTCTCTTTCTTCGTCATTTCTATTTGCTCACTCTCTCAAATGGCTACATATCAACCCTCCTCCTTCCTCTCTCAAACGATGTAACTCAAGAGAGAGACACAATCAAAACAAAGGAAAACACAATCTTTCATATAAAATAAAACTAATCAAACTAGAGAAAAAAAAAATATGGAGGATGCTGATTTGACCCATATGGTGATTGGGTGCATGTTCTTAGAAGGGGTGAGGAGAACAACTCGCTGGTGGAATGGATAAGGTGGGGTGTGTGAACACCGATTTAAAAGGCCGACTCTCTCTAGCTAGTCGTTGTTCTCAGCGAGTAATCTCTATACATGAGAGAGAGAGAGAGAGAGAGAGAGAGAGAGAGAGAGAGAGAGAGAGAGAGAGAGAGAGAGAGAGAGAGAGAGATAAGAAGTACAAAAAAAAAAAAAAAGAGAACAAAAGTGAAGATAGAGAGGAGAAACAAAGGAAAAAAAACAAAACAAAAGTGAAAATGGAGAGAGGAGTGGGTATATATATGTGGAGGAGAAAAAACAAGAGAAAATAAAATGAAGAAGAAATGTTTGGATGAAAAAATATAACGAGAAAAAGGGAAAATAAAATAGAGAATAAGAAATCAAAATTGAGAAATGTTACCACAATATTTTTACAATACTTTTGCAATAAATTTGAAGTGGTAGATTGTTATTAGCTAATATTGGTGAGTAAAAAGATAATTTCAATATTGGGCTCAAATTAAAATTAGTAACAACTTACACATGATTTTTTGTGAAAATATTGTAAAAATGTTATAAACGTAACACTTTTCATTAAAAGTATATGATTTTAATGACTCACTATGTATATCATTGCAACAAGTGCTCAATGAGACTTGTTAAAAAAATTATTGGAAAATTTAAAGATATTACTATGTGGGGTCCGAAGACTGAAGAGTCTAAACCGAGGAACAGTCTTTGTAATCCAGGTTAAAGAGGATAAGCAAGTCCCGAGAGTTCCACCTACCCAAGGAGAAAGAGGGAATTAGGACAACTGACATCCTTAAAAGTCCTGAGGAGAGGAGACGATATGGCAACCTGAACAAGGATGGTGGGAGGAAGCTTCATAGAGGATATACCTTTCATCTCTGCATTCAATGCCCTCCACCAACCCTATTAACTGCATTAATGTGAAAATGACCCTTGAACAGTAACTTCACAGCTAGCATCTCCTTTTACCACCTTTATTAGGGCATTGATAGGACAAGTATCAAGAGAAAATGCCTGGAGATGTGGAGGGTAAAGATGCATGAGAAAAGGCTATAAAAAGAAGGGAACCCACCTGAAAAGGGGGATGAACATTTTTTTCAATACCACTAGAACAGGAAAGAGAACAGCATAAAAAACTTGGTGTAAAACTTGAACTACAATTACATAAAAGAAGCTAGTCCTCGGATTTTCCCAAGAAGGTCATTACTCCCATTTGCTGTCTAAATCATGTCTATTTGTTACTTTGGGTTCTTTGGCCTAAAGCTTGGACGTAAGATAGAATTGCACTTGGATAAGCTTCTCACTCTCTTTAAAAATTCTATTGTTTGAGCCTAATTTAGAGGACAAGGTACCATTGATCTAAGTGGGTTTAGACCTTTATTTTTTGATCACTTACAACTACCATTGGAAGATTAAAAAATATAGATGTTAGGAATTTGAAAAATATAGCCATTAATTAAAGAAATAATAAAGAAATAATGTTTTAATGGGATATAGAAAAGATAAAGAGCTTATTAGAAAGTGTATTTGAAAAAGTAAGTAGGTAAAAAGTAAAAGTCACTATTCATTCTCCAAGTAGTAAAAAAATTTACAGAGACTGCTAAAGATGCTAATAAGGCTACAACTTCACTTAATATATTTTTTTTATTGGATGTGAATTTTGACAAAATTAACCATTAGATTATATTTTTTTTCTTATATCCTTCATGCTTGTAAAATTTCCAGAAGATTAAAAACCAATAACTATATTATCACTCAATTAATTAAATTGCAAGTTTTTGTAGTCTAAAATTATGCAAAAAAAATAAGTTTATAGATTAAATAGTAAATAGCATCTCATTAGCACAAAATTTTACATGTGTGTTAAAAACATAAAGAACATGCAATCTAATAGTTACATTTTCAAAATAGGTAACTGTGAGGAATATAAATTTGATAAGGCTACATTACCACGTGTCATACTTGAGGCCAAGGAGGCCACTGCAACTTCGAGGAGATCACGCCCTTGGACGGCAAGGCCACTTCAGTGACACATTACCAGAGGACGTTATATTGAAGAGAATGAGCTTCGAGGAAAGGGCCAGCCCTGATTGAATGGACAGTGGCTGCCACCATATTTAATGCCTCCCACCAAATCTCCTACCCGCATTTATGTGGAGAAGACTCCTGAACAGTGCTGCCTTGATTGCCGCAACTCACAAGGGGTTTGGGAAAGTATCTAATGGTACAAGCACTTAAGTGATAGTTTGGGTGACCAACAACTGGAGGGCCAAGATCATCTAAAGGGGGCTATATAATGTGAAAGACCCTCCTGAAGAAAGGGATCGGAAAGTTGGCAAAGAAGACACTGTAGCAACTAGAACTGAGATTATAGCACAGTTTAAGAGAAATATATTCAAGAACTACTCTCCTTGGATCTTGGCCGAGGAGTGATTTTCTACGTATACAGCTCAATTTTCTTTTCTTTTCTACTATCCTTAATCCTCTGTACACGTTGGTCCTTCCATTGAAGCTCATCCTATAAGCTCATCCTCTATAAATTCATTGTGTTGGACTCTTTGAGCCCAGTCCTGTTGCTTTTTGGGCCTAGGATCCAAAACCTGCCCTTACAGTAATCATGTTGAATTTTTTTTAATGGAAGTTATAGCCTTGAGCTACAATCAAGTTTGTAGCCAAATTTTGTCCTTCAAAAATTGAAAAGGCTTTGCTACAAAGTAGTTTGCAATTAGATACTACAATTTCACTCAATATATTTTTATTAAATGTAAATTTTAACAAATTCACTAATGGATTAAATTTTCTTTCTATATCCACCATACTTGCAAAAATTTCAAAAGATCAAAGATTAATAACTATGTCATTAATCAAATGTTTAAATTGCAAGTTTTTGTAGTATAAAATTATGCATAAAAAATAAGTTTATGGATCGAATAGTAAATAATATCTAATTAATACGAAATTTGATACGTGTGTTAAAAACATAAAAAAAAACATACAATACAATTGTTAGATTTTCAAAATATGCAGTTATATTAATTTTTATAATAGGAGTTGTAGTTATTGGCTACATCAAAGTTTGTAGTCAAACTTTATTCTTTAAAAATATAAGAAACGAAGAATATGGGAGAGAGAGGATATCTTGTGAAATGTTTCATGTAATACACTCTCAAATACATTATGCTAATAAATTTACTATATATGAAAATTATTCACTCCTACAAGAGGAGAAGGAAAAGCCATTCTGTAAGATTGAAAATTTTCTTTAAATTATTGTTTTTTTTTTCAGAAGTTCAAATTATTAGAAAATAGTAAATTTAATCATATAATTATAATGTAATAGAATACTCCTTTCCTACTAGAGAATTAAAAAACGCTAATACACACGGCCATTCCTTTCAAAATTAATTATTTGTACCAACGGTTATGTGACCGCTCCTATGGATTATTTAGCAGCAATTCATAGAACTGCTGCTAGAGAATTAAAAAAACCGCTAGTACATAAGGCCCTTCTTTTTGAAATTAATTATTCATACCAGCGGTTATGTAATTGCTGCTATAGATTCTTTAGCAATAGTTCTATATACCGCTACTAAACAAAATTTAAAATGTTTGTAAACCCTTCCCTTATTTCTAGCATGAATTATTTTTAACAGCGATTTTGTAAATTGCTACTAGATATTCTTTAACAACAGTTTTATAGAACATTGCTATAAAATAAAATAAACTGCTAGTTCTCCCATTCGTACACTTTGTTATAAATTCGTTATTGCAAAAAAAAAAAAAAGAAAAAAAAAAAAAAAAAAAAAAAAAACCGCTACTATAGGATCCATATAGGAGCAATTATAAAAATTGTTACCAAAGGTATAAACATTATTGAGTATTACAAAAATATTGTTATAATTAAATTTTCCCTGAAAATTAGTAATATAACATATTTGGAATGTTATTAAAATCCATTATTCCAAAAATCAAAGTAATAAATTAATTGCAAATAGTTAATAATATTGATCCAAATGAAGAAATAAAACTTTACAATTCGAAGTTTGAAATCCCAAATAGCTAAATAAAAGTATAAACAATAATTTTTGGTACTTAAGATAAGACAAGGATAAAAATAATTGTTGACAACCTACAATAAAAACTAAGAATATAAATATTCCCTTTGAAGTATGCCAAAAGTCACTCCAGCATGAAACTTGGTCTCCCTTTATATTCCAATTTATTGTCTTAGTTTCCTGGAATACAATAAACCATATATATGCATTAGTAAAAACTATATATATATAGGCAATAAACCATATATATGCATTAGTAAAAATTATATATATATATAGGAAAATCTTAGAGAATATATAAAATGGCTATTGGATATAAAAAAAAAAAAAAAATGATGACAAATACATATCTTCTCATGTGTATTATTTTTATTGTATTACCTCTAAACCAAGAGTCGACAAGCTTAGCATAATCTTGGCGATTTACTATATTTGGAGCCTCAGCCACTATTTGTGTTGCAGTTTTTGACTTATCAAAGTGCTTTGCTCTCAAAGCATGCTTCCAATTCATCCATTGATCAGCCAATCTCTTTAAATTATGACGCTTGATTATCTCTCTTGCAATCTCATCTTTGGGGATGTCAAACTTTAACTGAAACACAAATACATATAAAAAAAAAAAACCATAACCACTATGTAGAAGCATTCTTTCTATATATATATATATATATATATAAATCAATGTAGAAGCATTGAAATTCTGGAAAGAAGTATAATATATGTTACTAAAATTTTAATACCTCAATTATATTCCAACAATTTTCTTTGTAGTCATACTAACAATATTAATAGAATTGATTAAACCTATAGCTTTCACGTTTAGTAGGCTAGAAATAACGATCAAAAGACAACTTAAATTTGTTTTTGCACAAAAAAAATAGTCAACACCACAATCATACTTTTAATTAAGTGTTACGTGCTACAAGGACTAAAAACATAAGTAATCATATTCATAAGACATTCTGGTTTTTTTTTTTTTTTTACAAAAAAATTTAGTAAGTAATCCTAAAAAAGATTCATTTTCACTAATATTTGATTAAATTAGTATATATTCATCAAATTTAAGTATCACATGCACATATTCAAAGTCAAAACTAAGCCTCAATTCAATCATTACTCATTTTATTAAAAAAAAATGCTAAATCTCAATAGATCAAGAAATAAATAAATAAAAAAACCTAATAAAAAAACTAATTAAAATTATTTTATTTTATTTATATGCCATATAATATATTTATTTATTTAATTAAAAATGCATAATAGTTTAAAAATCTTAATGTTTACCTGGGGAGTAATGGTTAAAAGCCATACATTCAATCACTCTTCAGTCTCCACTCTCTTAGATTAATTTGGAGGAAATAGCAAATTCTCTGAGAAAATTGTAAAAAAAAATATTGGAGATTAAGAAAATTGATGAAGTGGGAGACAGAGAGAGGGGTTAAAAACTCACCCATGAGTTGTTGTTACGACTCCTTCTGCAAGAGTTTTTTTTTTTTTTTTTTTTTTTTTTTTTTTTTGTTGAGGAGACTAAAATTATTGGCAACTATAGGTTTTATTTTTTAACATGGCTAGTAACTACAATTTTGAGATAAAGATAAAGAAGGCCAGTATCAGAAACCAAGATAAGATAAGGACAAAAAAAAACAGGTAAAAGAAACTTCTACTTGGCAGGGTTAGAACCCACCTTCTCAAGGTAGGTCTCCAAAATAACAACCAACGGACTAAACACTAGTATTCTAAAGAAATTGGAAATCTATGACTATTAACTATAATTTAAAGAATTTGAAAAATTAAAATAGTTTATGACACCTACTAATCAATAAAAATATAAAATACATAAGCTTATATATAAATTTTTTATTATAAATAATATTTTAGCATTAATCATTATGTTTTATAGTTGAAATTAAGAAGCTTAGCCATTCTCAATATAACCAATATTCTTGAAGGATTTATATTTTAATTTTAATTTTTTTTATATGATTTATTATTCTATATTTTTATAATATAAAATTATTTTATTTCTTTATATTTTTAATCAAGATTGGTCATTTGTACAGTAGGTGGCAATTCGTGTTTGCGAGTTGGGTTCGTGTCATGTCGAGCCATGAGTATTAGGTTATATAGGTTAACTCAAACCCGACCTGTTTAGTAAAAGTGTCAAGAATCCTCAACCAAAGCACAACATGTTTATTAAACATGTCAACCCGACCTAACATGTTTAATTCGTTTAATTAACAAGTCATGTAAAAGTCAATGCAAATGAGCTGTTTTTAATAATCTATTTGATTAACAAGCCATACCTAACCTATATAACTTTTATCAATTCTCATATATAAATAAAATTAAAATACAATTACAACAATAAATATAGTAATAAAAATATAAAAATTACCATAAATTAAGCAATAATATCAAAATTATTAAGGCGTAAATGCACTTTTGGTCCCTACATTTTGGCGTTTTTCCATTTTAGTCCCTACATTTTAATTTTACCACTTTTAGTCCCTAATTCAATTAACACGTTTCATTTTGGTCCTTTTTGTTAGCCCACCAACAGAAATTGCTTAGGTGGCAAACGGATGCTGACGTGGCCAATTAAAAATAATAAAAAAATTTAATTAGCATTTAAAAAAATGCCACGTCAGCTTTTAAATACTAAAAATTTATTACTTAATTTTAACAAAATTAAAAAAGAAAATCTGGGTTTTGCCAGATTGGGTTGGAGGCTGGGTGAAGAGAGAGAGATCGTAGATCTAGGTTTGCTTACCCAAACGAAAATCTCTAAAGATCTCTTTCTCAGACCAAAATCTCCCTCTTCTTTCAACTTTCTAAAGCTCTAAAATCTCTCTCTCAGATCATGGATTTGGAATCAAAGCTCTAAAGATCAAAATCTTCCTTGGGTGAACCTAGCGCCGAGTTTGTCGTAGGAATTGAGCTTAACGTCGAGATCGCCTTCGATCTTCCAAGCCTCTGTTCTCAGTTCCTCCCAATCTAATTCTTGTAACTCTAGATTCTAATCCATCATTCGGATCTCCAATTCGAATCCTTGTCTTTCTTTTTCTTTTTTTGATCAGACGGTGAATATTGGTTCAGTTATTATAGTTGAAAAAATTGTTGGCTATGTTTTTTCATTTTTTTCCCTCTCAGATCATGGATTTGTGTGGTCGATGGAGTGGAGGTGGGTGGTTTTGTTCAGATCTGTTGGTGGTGTGGGTGGTCAGTGGAGTGGTGGTGGGTGGTTTTGTTCGAATTTGTTGGTGGTGTGGGTGGTCAGTGGAGTGGTGGTGGGTGGTTTTGCTCGGATCTATTGGTGGTTGCTTGGGTTTGCTGGGATGTGAGATTTGGAGGCTCAAATTTCATTTTACTTGGTTTGAATTTAATTTTTTGGGTTTTAAATTTGCTAGGTTTGTGTTCTTGTTCAAATATATAATGTGTTCATGTTTAATTTACCAATTTTATCTGGGTTTGTTTTTTTTTTAAGTGGATTTTATTATTTTTCTTGGTTTATGGGTTTGATTTGTTGGGGATTTTGAATGAATTTTTGCATGTTTATTTGCTAAGAAAATGTAATAAAAGAAAAGAAAATAATGATTATTTTAATTTTTTGGGCAACCTTCATGTTCTTTCTCGAAGAACATGAAGAACATGGTACTCTGTTCTTTCAAAAATAATGAAAAGAAAAAATTGTAATTACTCTTTTTAATTGGTTTATGTTTGTTATTGTGTACTTTGTGTTTGTGATCTTGTGTTAATATTTAAATTTGAATTTGTGTTTTTTGTGTTTGGTTCTCGGTTTGTGCTTTATGTTCTTGTGTTGATGTTTAAATTTGTGATTGTGTTCTTGTTAAAAATGAATTAAATCTGAATTGATGTATTTTATTGTTTCTAATTTTGTTTTTTCTTTTTTAATTTCATCAAAATTGATTAATAATTTTTTAAATGCTAGTTAAAATTTTTTTATTATTTTTTAATTGGCCACGTCAGCATCCGTTTGCCACCTAAGCAATTTCCTTTGGTGGGCTAATGGAAAGGACCAAAATGAAACGCGTTAATTGAATTAGAGACTAAAAGTGGTAAAATTAAAATGTAATGACTAAAATGAAAAAAAGCCAAATTGTAAGGACTAAAAGTGTATTTACGCCAATTATTAATAACTTTATAAGGTAAATTGGTTAAACAGGATAGACGGGTTATCATATTGAACACAAACACAACCCGGTTATTAAACGGGTTAGTCGTGTCAATCCGAATATGTCCCGAACATATTTAGCCTCAACCCATGACTTGTTTATAAATAGGTTATATGTGTTAGGTTCACGGGTTGTGTCAGATTTTGCCACCCCTTTTGTAGAACTTTGTTCCATTTTAGTATTTTTTTTTATTAGTGAATACATATTTCTTGTACTTTATCCCAAAATAGATTTGTTGTTCGCTTCGATGAATTCTAGTGTGTAGATAGAAGTTCGGGACCATAATTTCAAAGCTTTTGAGATTCTCCTTTCAACAATTAACAATTGATCTCGTAATCCCTTAACATATTCCCTCTTGCAACTCACAAGACACAATATGTCAAAGTTTGAAGTTTTCAATTTTTGTGAAGCTAATTTCATAACATCAATGAAGTGAGTTTTGGTTGGCAAATTAAAAGAATTCCAAACAAAATCTTGAAACCAAGCAACTTGAATAAAAGAGCATCCCTATAATAGGTGAGAGGTGGATTTGGCCTCTTCATTTCATAGAACATAAGTGTAACTAGGAGAAATATTTCAATCAAAGAGGACAATATCGTGAACATGGGGGTAGGGCGTGACAGATGGTATCAGAGCCGAGGACGGCTCTCCTCTGAGGGTGTGGGTGAGGCACTGGGTGCCAAGAGTCACACATCGCTTAAGTGAGTGTCCAGAGCTTGGTTCATAAGGGGTGCCCTCCCTTGATGTATATGAGGCCTTTTCCCACAAGGCTTGTTGTCACGTGGGAGGAACAAAACCTTGAGGGACTAAGAGAGCCTTCGGGTCGCACAAAGAGGACAATATTGTGCACATGGGGGTGGGGCGTGACAAGCCTCGTGGGAAGAACAAAACCTTAAGGGACTAAGAGAGCCTTCGGGCCGCCCAAAGAGGACAATATCGTGCACATGGAGTGGGGCGTGACAGATGGTATCAAAGCTAAGGACGAATCTCCCCTGAGGGTGTGGGTGAGGTGCTGGGTGCCAAGAGTCCCACATCGTTTAAGTGAGTGTCCAGAGCCTAGTTCATAAGGGGTGCCCTCCATTAATGTGTATGAATCCTTTTCCCATGTGACACCAAGCCTCGTAGAAAAAGGCTTGGTGTCGCGTGGAAATAATAAAACCTTGAGGGACTAAGAGAGCCTTCGAGCCACCTAAAGAGGACAAGATAGTATCCTAGGTGTAGCCTGATAGCCTTTATTTGACTGTTTACATTTTTGAGCCTATCCTCTTCCTCGACGCAGGCTTTTAGTTCAAAAGTTCCTTGGGTTGGTCTTATCAGAATTCTAGACGATGGTTTGTTTTCAGACAGGACTTCTCTGGGCTACCCTTTACCTTTGGGCCAAAATGCTTGGTTTGAACCCATTCCTTTTCCTTAATACATAATTGGACCCCTTTGGGCTCAACCTAGGCCTAATCCTCTTTGATATTTCCTTTCCCCCCCCCCCCCCACCCACATTTATAATTTCATTTGCTTCTCAATAGTGCACTTAAAGTTTTGGTTTATAATTTGAAGACTTCATTAGTTATATTGGAAGTTTTTTGGCCCTAGCCTTAGACCAATGTCGATGTTAGCAGTTAGGTGTCTCTTAACTAAATTTTTTATATTATAAAAATAAAAAGCCTAGATCTCACCACGTTGCACTTGGCCTTAGTATGGTCGAAACCCATGGCAACAACTCAACAAGAAGGACAATAGATTTTGAACAATGGAATTTGCCCACCTCCATATAGTTATGTTATTATTTTTTTTTTAATGAGTATTTTTAATCAAAATAACAAACTATCATATTATTAGATTTTTATATTGGTCATTATAAATTATTTTATTTTTATAGGATTTTGGACTAATTGTTCCTGAAGTTATGACATAAATATGGTACAAGTTAATTTTAGGGCGGAAAAAATTGAGTATGTTGATAACATAATCAAATTTTTTTCATACTCCATATTATAGTCTCGAGAACTAAAATTATTTGTTCTTATCTACATTATCTATTATATAGAGAAGAAATTATCTATTTCTATAAAAAAAATAAAATGAAAATTATTTGTTTCACCAAAAAAAAATTAATTTCTTAGATAAAGCATGACACACGTAATAGCCTAAAGATTATTTTGCTCTTCAATCGTTAGCAATCTTCATTTTGAAATAGATGTCTATCAAAAACTAATATTTATCCCTAAAAAAAAAAAACTAATATCTTAAAAAAAAAAAAACCACCTGTCATCTACAATACCCAAATCTTAGATATATTTTGGCGCGGGCGTGAAATGAAATATTGCTTTGCCGCTTTCACTTCTCTTTTGTCTCTCTTCCCTGTCTATCTTTCACTTCTCTATCACAAGGAGGAACTAATTTTTCAAAAGGTTTGTAATTTTTTCATCCATTTTTTTTCCTCTTTCTAATGTCATAGATTGTACAGAGGTAGTCAAAGTTTGCTAATATTAAGATAGTTGGGTCTAGCCTTACTCTGTGTACTTGGCTTAGTCAAATAAAAGTTTATATCATTTCGGGTTAAAAGAAAAAAGACTTATTTTAATGGCGGTATAGTGTTTTCGGCTAAACATTGTTTGTATGCCGTTTTGATTTATTCATTGAAGTCTCTTGGCCTTGATGTCAATCATGAGAAATTGGCTTACAAATGTAATTGTGTATGGGTTTGATGAATAAAAGAAGATTCGGTCAATGCAATAGAGTAAAATTTAAAAAAAAAACTATAAATACACAAGGAAAATCCTTCACACTCTCTAATCTTACTGCTAGCATTTGCTAAGTTGTTTCTTTCACCAGCCTGCATGAAAACTTGCTGTGTACACAAAAACCATGATTAGTATCAGTTCAATAGGTGTTTGACACCACACTAAGATTGTTAAAGATAAACATCTTCACAATTTAAACCAGTAGATAATAGTAGTAATACTATGGTTTGGGGGTATTTTTATCATTTAGTGATTTTAGGGATATTTTTTTTTGTTCATTGTAATCATTCCTAATGTATTTTGTAAATTTGGAGGTCTAGGGGTATATTGTTCATTTTGAAAATTTTAAAAATATTTCTCTACTTATGGACATTCTAGAGATATTTTGGTCATTTTATAATTCTAGGGGTATTTTGTGTCATTCGGAGTATTTTAGATGTATGATGATCTCATTAGGGTATTAGTTTTCTACATTTGAGTAAACAAAAAAACAAAAATGACTAAACTTTGTAGTTTTGTATTTAGAAAACATCTATAGAAGCACCCAAAAAAAAAAGTATATTGTAGCAGTTGGGAAACCGCTGGCAGAAAAAAAAAAAAAAAAAAAGATTGTACTTTTGTATAGAAATCACCTATAGAAGCACAAAGAATAAAGTATATTGTAGCAGTTTGGAAACTGCTGTAAAACAAAAAAAAAAAAAAAAGGTATATTGTAGCGGTTACAAAAAAACCACTGCTACAAAGAGACATATAGTAGCATTTGAAAATCCACTACAATAAACCTACTATAGTAGCATTTTTGGTAAGTGCTACAAAAAAGACCACTGTTATATCTCATATTTTTTGTAGTGGGCATATGCAGTAGTAATTTTGTAGCTTTCTCACAGGCACACCAAAGTGATCAACTCTCCACAGCCTGGGCATAGCGTACGGCAATTTACTAGGCAGAACCCAAAAAAAAAAAAAAAAGTTATTACATAACCAGTAGATTTGTAATTTTATGTAACAACACTCCTCATTTACATTTATATTACTACAAATTTTAATATGAATAAATAAGTGCCTAAATTATTTAACATGATTGATGACATAAAATTTGTTAGATTTACGTAATAAAATTTGTAGCATTTTTAGCATCACTTCTTATCATTATTTGTTAAGTTTTTTTGCTTTTTTTTTATCTCTCTCTCTCTCTCTCTTTTTTTTTTTTTTTTTTTTTTTTTTTTGCTGCATTGAAAAAAAGTAGAAACACAAAAGGTGTACAGTGTACTTGTTTTGTATTTTTCCATTTGACCATTGGATGTTACTTCGAAGTTTTTCAAACATATACCAAGATAGGCATGGCCAGGTAGTTGAGGGTATAACAAAACAGATTTATCAAAAAACAAGTAGAGCCAAAGCTCCATAAAGGCATAAACTATCTATGTCAAACTGTTTCAAAGTATTCTTTGTTTCAATTATCACACACTTGCTTGAATTAGTTTCAAAACTTTATCCACAATATTCACAGCCTTCATCTTCTGGTGATGTTGTTGACCAAAGAGAGCTAGCGCTTGTTAAATTAATGATTGTCCCAAAAGCTTAAGCTATTGAGATATAGTAAATTTAATCATTTAGCCACATAATTCTAACACTCACCCTCACGTGTGGGCCAAAATTACCTTTTAATAGGTGAGGCTCAACACGTAAGAATTTAAATAAGAGGTAGAGTAGAAAAGATAAGGATCAAACTCAAGATCTCATATTTTGCTATCATATTAAATTACCGATTGTCCCAAAAGTTAAAGCTATTGAGATATGGTAAATTTAATCATTTAGCCACATAATTCTAACAAGCAGTTGTAAATGACAATATGGACAAAGTTGAAGCTCCAGGTCAAGCAGCTAGGGATAATGTTGTCGAACCAGCTGAACACAGCTTAAGCAGTAGCTAGTTTGGTAGTCATACACCAAAAAGAATAGACCGAAATTATGATTGCTTTTTGTTTGGCTATGTCATTGATATCAGAGACGGAGTCAGAACTTTGAGTTAAGGGGGGCGGTTTTACTGTTAGCTGTGTATGGCAATTTCAACCTTTGATTCTGCTAAATAGCTACTGAGGTTTGTGTGTGTGTGTGTGTGTGTGTGTGTGGGTAAGAAAAAAAAATTTTGTTTAGAATTTTTTAAAGGACGGGGTTATTTATTTTGGATAAAATTAGTTAATTGAGCTTAATTTTGTTTTTAGTTTTACTGGTAATTTTTATTGTTGAGCTTTTTTTTTTTTTTTTTTTTTTTGAGCTTGTATATTTTGTTTTAGATTTTAGATCTATAAATTTTTTTATGATCACTAAAATGAGGAAAATGCTAGAGTTACAAGTGTTTTTATAAATTACTGATATAATAAGTAATTACTAGTAAGTAAAAAAAATGATATGAGTGATATATGCCCATATATGAACTAAGAAGAATTTGCTTCCAAAATAGTTTGTAAAAATGTTATAAAAAAGTTTGTTAGTATAGCATCACTCTTAAAAGACTAAATGATATTGTTAAAGGGAAAGAAAATGTAATTTTATAAAATAAAATTGCTAAAATTAGTACATATATATATATATACATATAAATTTAGGGGGGGCAATGTCCAAGGGTGGCTCGTCCCTGATTGATAGAGCTTTAGTACCATGAGTTCAAGCCCACTCACAACTTCCTGCAGCCTTCCACTTTTTCTCTCTAGCAATCTTAATCTCATATGCTTCCTTCTTTGTTAGCAAATTCATCAAGTCTAAGTTCTTGGTGACTACCCAAGTGCTTGAGAAATGTGGTGTATTCTTCAAGATCACATCATTTTTCATGGCCATTACCATTCCATTCCCTCTTTACCTCAAATTCATTAGCTAGGCCATTTATACAATTTCCGTCCTTGCCATTTTAATGTGCCGTTGTTTTTAGCTATGGGGTAATTTTTTGAAAAAAAAATATAACTATATATGAGTTTTTTTTTTTAACTAGAAGAAGCTATACATGGGTTAGAAAATGGTGATAGAATCTCTAGCTGCTTTTGGTCATTTACTAGAGTTATTGAAACTTTCTACATATGTCTTTAATCAGTGGCGGCTCCAAGAATTTTTCTCAGGGTATTCCTTAAGAAGTATAAATTACACAATCTAAAAAAAAGAGAAATTCATATATTGACAAAAATAACAATAAAAAAACACGCAAATACATAAAGTTTACAATTGCCTTCTACTTTCTACGAGTTTTCATATTTTAAATGTATTGGTCAGTTACTTTTTATTTTTTATAATGTATTGGTTAGTTACTTTTATTTCTGCCTCTGCCTGTAATTTATGCCTTTACTGCCTCTACCTGTCAACTTCCCTAATTCAAATATCAACCCCACGGCCCCAAAGCCCCCCATCCACCCCCCACTTAACAGACAAGAGTCACAAGAGCTAATCAACATTACACAAAACATTAAAGATATAAAACATTCACAACACACAAAACGACAAACTCACAAATCGATAAAGTCAAAATGTCAAATAAAGGCAAATTAGACATAAGATAAAGTTATTCAATTCCAAATAGAGAATCTCATTTTTCAGTACAAAGAGAAACAAAGAGAGAGAGCTCTACTCTCACTCTCAAAGCACAACAAAGGCAGAGATAGAGAAAAAGAGAGAGAAGTAGAGAGAAGTAAAGAACTGAAGTACCTTGAGGGACGCGTCGTGGCAACATGTCAAGGACTCAAGGCCAAGCCAAGGCAATCTCTAATCCGATCTTGCTGTCGCCGATGTCGATGTGCTCTGGGACCAGGGGCGGGGCAAGGTTTGTTGCTGTTGCTCGAGGCCAACGCAATCTCTTTCTCTTATCTCTGATCTAATCTTGCCGTTGCCGATGGCCCGATGTGCTCTGTTGCTGCTGCCGTTGCTGAGTTTGAGGCGGAGGTGCTGATGTGCTTGGTCGTTGATGAGGTTGTTTTTCCTTTAGGTTGGGATTTTAGTATTTTGCTTTACCCTTTGATCAATCAATGTACGTGTAAGGGTTTGGGTTTTTTTTTTTTTTTTTTTTTTGAGAATCCGTTTGGGTTTGGTATTCAGTTAATAAAAATTTAATTATTTTGATTTAAAAATTTGTTTGGGGTTAGTTTTGTTTAGGATTGATGTTGGGCTTTTTTTCCCTAGGGTCTATTGGGCTTGTTGTGTTACAATTTCTTTTTTTAGAATTTAGTTCAATTTTTTTTGGGGGGGGGGGGGTGTTTCTTTTTGCTTGAAAGTAGAACAAATTATGGAACAAAATTTAATTTTATTGGCATAGAAAAAATGAGGGTGTTCCCAAATTTTTTTTGAAGGGTAGACAACTAAAAAATTTAAATTATTATATATAAATTTTTTTTTTTTTTTTCGGGTCAAGGTGGTCCTGGGACCACCCTGGCCTTAAGGTGGCACTACCCCTGCCTTTAACTATATCTTATTTTTTCATACTCTTAAGTTAAGCAATTCTGTAACTCATAACTTAGTTAAACATATTAGACATGTTAAAGGTTTAGTACCACTGCGCACCCTTAGCGTGGTAGTTACTCCACAGTTATTAGTGCTTGTGGGGTGTGAGGGTCAAGGATTAGGATTCAAGTCTACAAGAGGAAGTTTCACACACATATACACTTAGATTAGGTTAGAGTATAATTTCTATTTTGTATATATAAAAAAATGGTTTAGTGATATTGTAGGAAGACGCTCCTTCCCATCTATGTTTTTTATTCAACATCGTGGGTAAAAAAAAAAAGAAAAGAAAAAGAAATACATTTGGAAGTTTGAAAGTGACAATAAATCCCTGTCTTATTAGATTTTGGACTGAATCGTGTCAACTCCTATTGGAATTGAAGGGGCCTAAACCCTTCTATTGTCTCTTACACACACAAATAAATGATCTCATGCCTAGGAATTAGGCTTCATTCATGTTAATTACTAGTTGTAGTGTTGTACAGATGTACCATCCTCTTTCAGTTGTTACATACACTAAAAAAATTGTTAAAAGTATAATTTGGTTATTTTCTACATGTAAATTATTATTCTTGGATGTGAATTTTGCATACAACACAAAAGTAGATACTTTTAAGCCTCATGTTATGATGCAACTACTTTCAAAGACCTGCTACTGGTAAATATATCCAAATAAATGAATCGCACCAACAAAATAGTTTAAAAAAAAAAAAAAAACTCCATAAGCAAAAAATCTTCTTGATTTGTCTCTTGCTTCACAAATGATTAATTATTGAATTAGGCAAGCACATGTGCAACAGTCATTACCATTCTATGACCAAGACATAGCAACAACTTAGTAGATGATGTTAGAATTATGGTTAAGTGATTACATTTACCATTTCTTTAAAAAAAAGTTATTATATATTTAAACTAAAAATTTCCACACTAATCAATTTATTAAAATTAAGAACACTTCTTTATTGGTAAAGTCTATGATTGTTGAATAAAATATCTAGGGTTCAATCCCCGTCTACACTAAAAACTAATTAGTGTCTTGGCACTACAACAAAAAGTATTTTTAGTGACAAAAATATTCATCACTAAAAACACTATTCAGTGACGAAAATATTTCGTCACTAAAAACACCTTAGTTTATTAAATCATATTTAGTGACGAATAATTTCATCACAAAAACTATGTTCAGATACATATAGTGACGAAAAAGTTCGTCACTAAAACTATTTTTAAGAAAATCTAGGCACATATAGCGACGAAAATTTTCGTCACTAAAATCATTTCTTACAAAATTTTGCTACATTAATATTTTGTCGCTAAATCAATTTTTTGTTGCTATATTTGTGACAAAAAAATTCGTCGCTAAAGCTTATTTTCTGTTTTTATATTTTTCATGGCTTTGATATTAACCTGTAACCTTTCATTACATTATTAAAACCTCACATTTGAATAAGACATTTATTTCAACAACACATTTATAAAACAAAGATCTATACATTCCACAAGTAAAAAATAAAATAAGTATCCAATTCAAACTCCTTTCATACATTAATTGTTTGCAACACATACAATAACTGAAGATGTTTTATAACAATACAAAAAGTGTAGTATAATATAATTAGAACTAACGGAATATGTCTTTATATGTCTTTAAGTAATGCCAAAAGTAAATCCCCTAAAAGTCACCAATAAGAAATCTGCACAAATATAAAAATAAAACTACATTAAAATCGTAAAGTAAAAATATTAACTATGTTATAAGAAAGATTTTTAACAGCGCATTAAGAGTAGCACACCATGAATTAAAATCACTATTCCTAATGTATAAGTTGTAGAAAGCAAATATAGATTTTCAAGTGTAATATAATACAATTAGTTTCAAATAATGCATCAAAAAAAGTAGTCACACCATGTAGTGCGGGTCAATTGCTAAAATAAAGTACTAACCAATAAGTGTTTTAACTTGAAGATGAACTACTCCCATAGGTAAGAGCGTCATCATAACCCTTACTCCTCAAAAAGTTAAGAATATTCTTTTGGACCTATTTTTGCTTAGCTCGTGCCTCTTGGTGCCTAGCTCGCTTCTTTTGGTCCCTAGCTCGCTCCTCTTGGTCCTTAGCTCTTGCCTCTTTGAGCTCAATTATCTTATTTTCTAACCGTTGGATATATACCACCAATGAATTAGATGAGACAGTGGTTACTAGAGAAGAAGAAGATCTCATGCCAAGTCCTTTTACAATACCAGACTTCCTCTTAAAAACCAAGTTTGAGATCTCCTCTTGTGTAAAGAGAATTACATTAGGATCTTGACAATGATCCTCTTATACTTTGAGAATAGTTTCCTATCATTTGAAAGAGAGAAAGAAATAAACAATCACGACATTAATACTACATATGTTATAGCTTTACAAACATGATAGGAATGGAATGATAGGGATGGAATGATACATATACATATGTCACTTCATCCTTATGGTGTATCCACATATTTGTATTTGGATTGAAATGAACATCTTTGAAGATTTTTGCTAATTCAGGAATTTGACAGCCATTATTATTTGTCTGATTAATTAACATTCGAGTGTTAAATAGAAATAGTTAATTAATCACAATATGTAATATATTAAGGTTTAAGAAAATGAAAAAACATGTACCTCATCATCAACCCTAATAGCAACTACCTTTGTCCCGCATCTATGTTTGCCTGAAATCTTCTTTCTATTTTCAGAGTTCTTTCTTGATTTTTCCTAATAAAGAACATTCAAGGTATTTATTAAATCATGAATAAAATAGTATACATTTACTTCATCTAAGTATTAAGCTAAGCATTTAACAATATAATATAGTAAACATTGGATAATAATAATATACGTATAAATAATTTACTAGCCAATCATTATCGGTCCATTTTCCATCAATGAGTCCAGTCCACTGCTCAAGTGTGGCATTCTTTTGCGGCTAGCTTCTTGCATAGTCAGCACCATGAAAGCAACTTGTGGGAGCTACAACTCAATAATCTTCCACATTTTGTATTTAATGTTTTCGTTACCAAGTTGGAATCTCCTTGTAGCTCAAATTGATCTTGTAAAATGAAGTGTATATGTTTTATAAAAATATTATTATACAAATTTAATATGCTTAGTGACAACAAAGACAAGTTAGACGATATCAATATAAATTTACTGCTATATTTTGAAGCACCACATCTCTAGTAGCAACATTAACACTTTTCCAATTTTTTACGTTGTAATTAGACAAATTACTTCGCACTTGTACGCCAATTTGATTGACAAGCTTGCACATATTCTTCCCAACAGGAGCATCATACTCTGCAACTATACGTATTGGTAGCTTACCACTCTTTTCAATAAGTGTCTATACTGCTACACCATGTGTTATTCCACGGGCATTTCTGCTAGCAGATCCTATTTAAACATTATCAATGTTAAATTAAGTGAAGTACAATCTCAAAGTAAAGACAAGGTGCAGTTGTAATTAAGTATGTTCTATGTAATTACCAGTCGTGCTAATTAATGCGTCGGTAGCCTGTACCTCTACACTAGAAGAACTTTGGGCGAGAGGATTTGCTTCAAGAGGTGTTTCTGTAGACTGGACCATAGATTGGACCACCGGGATAGATGCCTCACCTTGTGAGTGTGTAAGCTATCCTGGTGCTATCTATAACTAACAAACATATATATAATGGAACAACAAAGTTATTATCATCTATTATACCCTATGAAACATCTATTGTACCTTATGAATTATAGAATTAAATGACTCATCATCATTGTCATCGTCACCAATAGGTGGTACATAATCATCATCTACCATAACACTAGCTCTACTTCTTTTCCCTTTTGCACAATTGGACTGAGCAGAATCCTTTAGAGAAGTTAAGATGTGCTTTAATTCCAAAGCATCAATTCTCTCTTGGTTTTGTCTCATTATATCCAATCTTAACATCTCATACCTTGGTATATTATGAGTGTATTTGTCCTTTTTAGGCATTTTTTGAAACTATGTATTGACATGAAAGATAAGTATAATTGTTACTAACTTAACATCTTAGTCTACACCATTATCCATATCAAGCAATTCACAAGTGTAAAATTTGAACACAATTGCTACTAACTCAACACAATAAATGATCACATCAATATCCATATCAAGTTCAAGATAAGTACAAAACATCTCAATAACAATTACTACTAACTTTATATTTCATAGTCCACATCATTATCTATATCAAGCAATTCACAATTACTAAATTTGAATACAATTGCTACTAACTCAACACAACAAATGACCACATCAATATCCATATCAAGTACAAGATAAGTACAAAACATCTCAATAACAATTACTACTTACTTTACATATCATAGTCCACATCATTATCCATATCAAGCAATTCACAAGTGCTAAATTTGAACAATATTGCTACTAACTCAACACAACAAATGACCACATCAATATCCATATCAAGTACAAGATAAGTACAAAACATCTCAATAACAATTACTACTTACTTTACATATCATAGTCCACATCATTATCCATATCAAGCAATTCACAAGTGCTAAATTTAAACACAATTGCTACTAACTCAACTCTACAAATAACCACATCAATATCCATATCAAGTTTAAGATAAGTACAAAACATCTCAATAACAATTACTACTAACTTTACATATCATAGTCCATACCATTATCCATATCAAGCAATTCACAAGTGCTAAATTTGAACACAATTGCTACTAACTCAATACAACAAAGGACCACATCAATATCCATATCAAGTTCAAGATAAGTACAAAACATCTCAATAACAATTACTACTAACTTTACATATCATAGTCCATACCATTATCCATATCAAGCAATTCACAATTGCTAAATTTGAACACAATTGCTACTAACTCAACACAACAAATTACCACATCAATATCCATATCAAGTTCAAGATAAGCACAAAAATTTAAAACAATTGCTACTTAGACAAGCATAAAACTTTAAGACAAGCACACAACATTTAAGACAATTATTATGAACTCTACATATTATAATCCATATCGAGATCAATATCAAGTATGTCATGCTCTTCATTTTGAATAGCATATCTTGAAATTCCATTGTAAAAAACAACCTCAATATCGACATCACCCATACAATAGTCAATAATATTGTCCTCAACATTGATAGAGACGATATTAACAATCGCTTCTTATTGAAACGCGTCACTATTTTATGTATTATCATTCGATTCTCCACCCTCGACTTCTGGGACATCAAACACTCTTCTATGTTGGATGGATTGCACAATTTTCCAAGGTTCGCACAATTTGGTATCTTGAAGGTAGAAAACTTATCTTGCTTGACTAAGAAGTATAAAAGGGTCATTTTCATACCACCGACTTGTAACATCAATGCGTATGCAGTGTGCATCAGTTCTTATCGTTCTCCTTCAACCATTGGTACCAGTATTGTACCATTCACATTGAAATAAAACAACTTTATGACAAAACACATACTCCAATTCCCAAATTTTGCACACATGACCATAAAAGTCGTGCATTTCTCCCTCATAGTCTCCTTCGGTACATACACCACCGTTTTGGGTTACACGACAATTGTCTAAGTCCCTTGTATGGAACTTTACACCATTGACCATACAAACTATGTGCTCCTTCACATGCGGCTTAGAACCATTTGCTAATGACCATAATTGTTTAGTAGGTTCTGATGACTCGTTAACTTTCAATCTATGATATAGAAGTGATTTTAATTAGTAATAAGCAATGACGAAACTATTTAAATGTTTAATTTTTATTAGTGTATGATTAAGTTTCAAATGTCTTACATCTTCTCTGAACCACTTGAGAAACTATTGTTGTTGGATTTGAGTTATGGCTTCGCAGTAGGATTATGCAATGTGCTTTTGTGTTCACTATTAAAAATAAGGTGATTTATTTTCAACTAAGCATTGCAGATAATATTCAAAGCTTAATCAAACAATACATGCATATGAAATCACATACTTTAAATAAGGCTCTAACTCAGGATTATTGTACAACAAGTACCAATGAGCAGTATCAAGCAATGCACGAGACAAGTTATCATCATTCCACCTACCACCTGTAGGTCAGGCAATTTATGAAAAAACTGTCAATCCTTCTCTGGATTCACCAAAATCTTCATTTCTTTCTCTATAATTATGCATAGTTTCGATCCTTTCAATATACAAAGACCAGTTGTTAATACATTCTTTGAGAATGTAAGCCTCTACAATCGAACCTTCTGGTCGAGCTCAGTTGGAAACGTATCTTTTTAATTTTCCAATGTACCTACAAAAAAAAAAATATGCACATTATGTGATTTTATACCACATGGAAAAGATGCAATTGATGGATGCATCAAAGGATCTAATTACCTTTTAATTGGGTACATCCACTGATATTGTACTGGGCCTCCTAGAATTACATCTTGAGGCAAGTGAACAGCAAAGTGGACCATAACATCAAAGAATGCTGAAGGAAAGAACCTCTTAAGCTTGCATAATATATGAACTATGCGTTCTTCTAGTTTCTCCAATTCATTCTATTTTAGGGTCCTTGGGCATAAGTCTTAGAAGAAGCTACCTAACTCAAACAATACAATACTAATGTCTTTATGTGCAAACCCTCGTAACCCAATTGGAAGAATTCGTTGTAGTAGCACATGACAGTTGTAGCTTTTCAAACCAGATAATCTACCATTTTTTTGCATTCACTGACCTTGATATGCTGGCTGCACAGTCATCCGAATACTTGATTAATTTCAAAAAGTCATAGAAGCCATCCCTTTCGTTTGGGCTTAATGAAAAGAAAGCCCAAGGCTTGTCATATGATCCATCAAGATGTTGTTTCAAATGCAACGTGTGCCTAAATTTCATATTTTGCAAGTCTATCTGTGCCTTGTCAGTGTCCTTGTTTTTCCCCTCAATGCCCAACAAAGTACTATAAGTACTCTCACTAATGTTCTTCTCTACATGCATGACATCAATGTTGTGCTTAAGTTTCTTATTTTTCCAGTATGGAAACTTCTACAAAATACTTACCTTTGACCAATTTGGCTCCCCAATTAGTTGTCTCTTCTTGTTACTTGGATGCTTTCCTAAAATTATATTTGGCATTCTATCTAGCTGCTCTTGTATTTTTCCCACTTGTAACTTTAAAAATCTCTTTCGTTTCTCCGATAAACCATTATGCAATCGACTATGTCTCCAACGAAGTTCCATAGGGAAATAAGCTCTATGGTTAATGAATCCAATTTTACTTTCCAAAGCTTCTGAATATGGTTCATCATTGCAAGTGTAACAAGAATGATAACCCTTTGTCCTCCACCCAGACACATTATCAAATCCAAGATAGTCATGTATTGTCCACAACAAAGTTGCACGCGTTTGAAAATGTTCTTTTCTATAACTATCATAAGTTTTTACACCTTCTTCCGATAATTCCTTCAACTCGTCAACCAATGGTTTCAAGTAAATATCAATCTCATTTCTCAGTTGATGGGGTCCAGGAATAAACAATGACAACATAAAATATGGCTCCTTCATAACCAACCAAGGCGGTAGGTTATAGGGGATAAGTATGACAGGCCATATACTATAGTTGTTGTTCATATTCCCAAAAGGGTTAAATCCATCTGTAGCCAACCCTAGCCTTACATTGCGAGGTTCAAGAGCAAAATCAAGATGTTGCAAATCAAACTCCTTCCAGTCCTCACTATCAGTCGGATGCCTTATTATCCCATCATCCACACGTTTGTCTATATACCATCTCATGTCCTTAGCTCTTTGATCTGACATGTACGACCTCCTCAGTCTCGGTGTCAAGGGAAAGTAATGCAATACCTTATGAGGAATTTGGGCACGTGTATCCTTATACCTAGGCGCCTCACACACCAAACATTTATCAAAGTTTTCATTTTCCTTCCAAAATAGTGCACAATCATTTTTGCATGCATCTATATGCTCGTACGACATGCCCAAGTCACGTAATATCTTCTTTGCTTCATAAGTTGACCTTGGAACCAAGTTACCTTTCGGTGAAACCTTTGTCAACAATTCTAACATCATATCAAGTCCCTAATTACTTAAGTTGGTCATTACCTTTACATTCAATGTCTCAATAGCAAACTTCAAGATACTATAATCAGTACAACTCAGATACAACTCACACTTTGCATCTTCCTCAAGTCTGTCAAAATTACACACTTCCTCATCTTCGGCTGCATTTCTTGGTTCCTTTCTAATTCGGTCGCCTACCAAGGCATCGATACAATATATATGATCACCATCCGACATTTTATTATCATGAATGTTCTCGTTCAATACACGAAGTTCTCCATTATTATAACAATTAATGTATGATTATATAATCCCACGATGAAGCAAATGGATACACACAATTGAGGAGATTGTCGATAGCAATTAACACAGTGAATATACGGGTACAGAATATTACCATTCAAGTCTACAACCAATCTTGCAAAATTAATAAATATAGTGACCCCTTCAATATATGGACAACTTAATCTTCCATCAGGTGTCTTAGCCATTGGTATCCAAATTTTATCCATGTTTGACTACAATAAAGTAAATGCTACTTTAGTAAAATAAGAACAACTCATGCATAATGTATTCTAACATCCAAGTCTATAAGCTACTTAGATAAAGTTCTATCTTATTCATAAATGCACAAGTATATATTAATACTTAAACAAATATACATTACACACTCAAACACTCCTAATATGAATTTAAACCACCTTATAACACCATGTAAGCCATCTACTTGCTCCAACACAACACCCCACCACAAAACCAATGACAAACATTACAAGTATTGAAATCAATTAAAGTACTATTCACCACATCTAACCAACAAGGTCCATTCACATTTGCAAGGAACTAAAAACACTCCCAATATGAATTTAAACCATCTTATAACACCATGCAAGCCACTCATTTGCTCCAATACAATAACCCACTACAAAACCAATCACAAGTACAATGCTTACAAGTATTGAAATCGAATAAAAGAACACTATTGCTACTAATTAACAAGTTTCATTCACATTTGTAAGAAATTAAAAACACTCCCAATATGAATTTAAACCACCTTATAACACTACGCAAGCCACTTGCTTGCTCCAATACAACATACCACTACAAATCCAATTTCCAACATCACAAGTATAGAGTTTTACAAGTGTTTGAATCAAATAAATACTATTCATCACATCTAATAAAAAATACTCATTCACATTTGCAAGAGATAAAAAACACTCTCAATATTAGTTTAAACCACCTTATAACACCATGCAAGCCACCCGCTTGCTCCAATACAACAACCCAACCCAAAATCAATCACAAAATCACAACTATAATGCTTACAAGTATTAAAATCAAATAAAATACTATTCATCACATATAATCAACAATACTCATTTACATTTGCAAGAAATGAAAAACACTCTCAATATTAGTTTAAACCACCTTATAACACCATGCAAGCCATTCACTTGCTCCAACACAACAACCCACCATAAAAACCAATAACAAACATCACAACTATAATGCTTACAAATATTGAAATCAAATAAAATATTATTCATCACATCTAATCAATAATACTCATTCACATTTACAAGAAATGAAAAACACTCCCAATATTAATTTAAACCACTTTATAACATCATGCAAGCCACCTGCTTGTTCTAACACAACAACCCACCAAAAAATCAATCACAAACATCACAACTATAATGCTTACAAGTATTAAAATCAAATAAAATACTATTCATCACATCTAATCAACAATACTCATTCACATTTGCAAGAATTGAAAAATACTTCCAATATTAGTTTAAACTACCTTATAACGCCATGCAAGCTACTTGCTTGCTCCAATACAACATACCACCACTTATCTAATTTCCAACATCACAAGTATAGAGTTTTACAAGTGTTTAAATCAAATAAAATACTATTCATCACATCTAATATAAAATACTATTCATCACATCTGATCAAAAATACTCATTCACATTTGCAAGAGATGAAAAACACTCCCAATATTAGTTTAAACTACCTTATAACACCATGCAAGTCACTCGCTTGTTCCAACACAATAACCCAACACAAAACCAATCACAAACATCACAACTATAATGCTTACAAGTATTAAAATCAAATAAAATACTATTCATCATATTTAATCAACAATACTCATTCACATTTGCAAGAAATGAAAAACATTCTCAATATTAGTTTAAACCACCTTATAACACCATGCAAGCCACTCACTTGCTCCAATACAATAACCCGCTACAAAACTAATCACAAACATCACAACTATAATGCTTACAAGTATTGAAATCAAATAAAATATTATTCATCATATCAATCAACAATACTCATTCACATTTGCAAGAAATGAAAAACACTCACAATATTAATTTAAACCATTTTATAACACCATGCAAGCCACCTGCTTACTCTAACACACAACCCACCACAAAACCAATCACAAACATCACAACTATAATGCTGACAAGTATTTAAATCAAATAAAATATTATTCATCATATCTAATCAACAATACTCATTCACATTTGCATGAAATGAAAAACACTCCCAATATTAGTTTAAACTACCTTATAACACCATGCAAGCCACCCGCTTGCTCCAATACAACATACCACCACAAATCCAATTTACAATATCACAAGTATAGAGTTTTATAAGTTTTTAACTAGAATTTACTTACTTTGCTCAAGCTAAGTTTACAATTTTCAGAAAAAATCCAAAGTCAACTTGTGTTCTTTACCTTGTTCCTCACAATTTCTTCAACCACAAAAGAGAAAGAGAGATGGAGATAAAAGAAAGATAACTTTTAGTTAGCTTTAGCTCACATACAAAAGAAAAAAAAAAACTTTTAGTTTACTAAGAAATGGATAACCCACCCAAAAAAAAAAAAAAAAATCCCAACCAAAATTAGCTCAATACTTAAGCTTAAGCACAAACAAAACCAAGTGAATCTCTCGAATTTGATCCTCAAATCCAAATGCAAATCTAACAAATACAACTGATTAGTAATAGTTCACATTATACCTGAGTTTATCATTCTCTTTATTAAATCCACATTATACCTGAATGCTTTGGTCAAACTTGACCAGCTCTAACCCAGTTGTGAGGAAGCCCATGATAGCTTAACATTGCTATTTAACTACACATACATTAGAATATACAAGCTGTCATCATCATCCTTATACATTAAGATATATTCATTGAACTCATTCCCACATTCAGTTATAGCTTTCTAGCTATTTGAAAAGCATGAATCCAATTAGAATTTGAAATCTAATATGTCATTCAATAAGAATAAAAATTCAAATCAAATTCTTAAAAAAAAAAATAAAAAGAAGAAGAAGAAGAAGAAGAAGAAGAAGAAGAGCATTTATACTTCCATAACACCATATTTATGACCCAAATTGTCACAAAGACAAGGAAACCAAAGTGAACTAGTACCATTGCAATTGTTTACGTCATAGGCATGGTAGATTTACCACATAATTATTTTATATCAAGGGATAATCTACAAGTACATGGCACTTTTAGTGTAATCCTTACATGTACAAATAAAATAGTTTTAAGATTAACAATCTAATCAAATTTAACCAGAAAATAAGCTAAGGTAAGATGTCACCCATGATTTACAAGCTGGACTTGTACATAACTTTAGGATAAACCTTATATAGCAAACAATAATTCCAAGAACACAACAACAGATAGTAACTTATGATCAATAATTATCAATTAAAAAAAAAAACTTGCACTAAATAGAACTACACAAAACAAACCAACTTTGTAAGTAACTTGATTCAAAGCTCTAACTTTTCACAAAGCATAAAACATACCCCCCATCCCCCTAAAAAAATTTATCTTTTCCCTCAACTTTCCTATTATCCAAGTGGAGAGCTAGGTAGGTAACACACTAACACACATAAATTTTATCAAAATAAATAAAACCCAGAAATCATTGAACCAAACTTTTATCAAAGATTCAATCTTTTCTTTCTTTCTCTTAAATATAAAAGATTAAAAAAAAACCATCTTCTAGTGTTACTCAACAGAGGTAAAAGAAAGAAAAAAGGAGACGTACAGATCAGTAGGTGGAGAAAGAGGCGAAGCGTTGTTGGTGTGAAGGGGAGTCGAAGCATCACCGGCACGGAGGAAATCAAAGCGTCGCCAATGCGGAGAAATCGAAGCATCACCGATGCGGAGAAATTGAAGTCTACGGTGGTAATGACTTCAGGAATCGTTGCGAATGGTTCGTATCGACATCGGTTGCAAATGGTTTCTTGGGTTTGTGCTCAGATTGGAAGCGTGCTTAATCAGCGACAACGTGCTTAGGTTGGTTTCATGTCAGCAACGACATGCTCAGGTGGTTCTTGAATTGGTGACGGTGTGCTCAAGAATCGTTGCGAATCGTTCTTATCGGCGATGGTTCAAGTGGTTTATCGGCGACGAATTGGGTTCTTTTGGGATCAGGGTGGGTTGGGTTCTTTTGGGAAAGAAGCTAAAGGCTTAGGAGAAAATAGGGAGAAAATAAAAGGTCATGGTATTTATAGTGGTGTTTAGTGACGAATTGGTCTGTCACTATTGCTACCTCTTTGTCACAAAATGTAGTAGGCTTTTAAGCATTTAGCAACGAATTCAAGTTTCGTCACTAAAGACCCAGGCTTTGTTAAGATTTTTAGAGACAAAATTCATATTTCGTCGCTAAAGCATACTTTTAGTGGCGAATTGTGATTTTGTTGCTAAAAACATGAAAGTGCAAAACTATTATTATTTTTAGTGACGAATATTTTTTGTCGATAATTCTTCCTTATAGAGACGAAATGATTTCCATCACTAATACTATCCACAGCAATACCTATAGTGACGAAATATTTTATCACTAAAAATTTCACCTTTTAGCCACGAAATATTTCGTCGCTGTAGATTAATTAAACTCGCGCCAAAGTTTCCCTCCGCTTGTGCCCATTTTTCATATCACAATAGCATCAAAATTTATATTTTTTCACTAAATGTTATAATTTTTTTCATTATTAGTTACGAAATTCATATTTCGTCGCTGAAGCTGTATTTTTAGCAACGAAAAATATTTCCTCACTAATTTTTGTTACTAAATATACATTTTGTTGTAGTGTGGTATGCTGATAAAGAGCTATCATCAAGAGTGGATGCCATAGGTTTAAACTCTCTCAAAAAAAAAAAAAAAAACACTTCCTTATTGGTTTTTCCCCGTTAATCATTTTCTCCAAATTTTCATTATTATAACAAGCCAAAAACCCACATAGGTATGAATAGTAGATATTGTGTTGTGTAACCGTTAATTTATAAATAAAAGAAAAAAAACACGAATTAGTGCTTTTCTTAGTAATTAACTTTTTTTAAGAGGAAATTTTCTATATATTTAAAAATACTATTTTTAAAACAATTCATTTTCCAAAAATCATTAAAAACAAACTACATAAAAAAATTATAAAAATAAGCTGTCACGTTTCAAAGTAATGCCACGTAAAAAGTCACAAATTTTACCATAATTATCCTACATAGCCGACTGTGATTGGTTGTTATCACTTTCACTTGATCCCATGGTTTTGTTACAAGAAGGTGGGAAAATTATATACACTAGACTTTTTTGAACTTTAAAGTTTGGCCTATTTGGTAATTGTTGTTTCAACAAAAATTTTTGTTGTCTCTTTTGGGTAACCAACAAAGGTTGTTCTGTTTCTTCTTCCCTAATTGAATTCTCTTCTCTATATTTCAAGCACTGAGATGAAGGACTGCCGCCATCGTTCTCGGCTGTGTAACCTTTCACTGCCGTAGTATAGGTTTCTTCTCTTAAGGGAAGAAGATTGTCCCTTGCAGTAACAAGTTTACTGGCAAGGCTTGGGATTTCTTTTGTGGGGTTTGGGAAACAGTTTAGATTAGGTTATGGAAGATCTTACGGTCAAATGGAATAAGCTTTCTCTCTCGCAAAAAGAGGGAAAGCATGTTATGCTTTCAAAAAATAAACAAGTTCAAGAGTTCATTCTGGCAGTGAAATTTCTTACTAGAAGAAACATTAATATTGATGTTGTTTCCAAAACATTTAGGCTCCCTAGTGTACGAGTCAAAGTTTTAATATTCGAGATGCTGGCAACAATTATCTCCTGTTTAGTTTTGAAGTTGAATCGGATCTAGAAAAGGTGTTCTTGGGGGAACCTTGGTCTTATGATCGGCATCTTGTGGTCTTTCAAAGGTATGATGGGAAGACACCTATGTCGGAATTAGAATTTGCAAAGACTCTGTTTTGGGTCCAAATTCATGACCTCCCTTTCAATTTGTTGTCTCCTGAGATTGCTCTGAATATTGGAGAGACGTTAGGGGAGGCTGTGAGAATGGAAGATACTTTGGCAATGATGGGAGGTAATCTTCTCCGTGTTAGAGTAGCCATTGATATTCTTCATCCCTTGTGTAGAGGAAGAAAAATTACTTATAATGGGAGGTCTGAATAATGGGTTTCTTTTAAGTATGAAAGGCTCCCTAATATTTGCTATTGGTGTGGAAGGGTCACTCATGATGATAATGATTGCTCTCTATGGTTGAAAAGTAAAGGGTCATTGAAGATGGAGGATCAACAATTTGGGCCCTGGATTCGTGCTGTTCAATTTAATTCGTCAAGGAAATCGATGGTAGAGGTCAAAGGATTTGAAGTTGATATTTCCAAAAGATCAAGTCAAACTCAATTATATAATTTGGCCACCCTAGTACAAGTCCAATCTGGTCCATTACTAAAGCCGGCGCTAATGACAACAGAAGTGAGAAAGGATTGGAATTTGCCTTCATCAGAGTTGGTTATTGAAAATCAGTTGGCGGTTGGGCAAAATGTTGGACAGTTGAATATGGATATAGTGATGGTTAATGGTGATTCTAAAACTGAATGTGCAATTCCTAATTTTGAGGAGACTTTAAAGGGGATTGATGAGGAGTTATCCAAGGTTTGTGTTATTTCAAATTTAAATACTTTGAAGTCAGGTGGGGGGTCTTGGGATAAATCTGATGGGGCCGAAACTTCAGGGGAAAAACAAATGAATAAGAATTTGGATAATGTGCAAGCCAGGCACACCTCTAATTCCTCATTAACTACAGTTATGAAGGAGTTTGCTTTTAATGTTGATTGTGCTAGTATGAAACAAGAAAAGAGGACTCGTAAGCCTAGAAATAAAAGCAATGTTAATTGTGGGTTATCTCTGGAGAAAAATTGTGTGGGTTAGAAAGGTGAGAGAACCATAAAGCATACGTGGAAAAGACTCTCTCAAAACATTATACGATAAATACTCTAGAATAGGAAGATGTCTTGGGAATTAAAAGGAAGCTTACCTCTAAAACTCACTCTACGGACTTGGAGAAAAAATTGAAATTCAAGAAGGATTCAGACAGATTGAGTGAAGATGCTACTAAGGTAGCTATACACGAAGAAGCAGCGAGGTTGCTGTGCAACCCCGCCGAGTCCAATAAATTTAATAAGTTGGAACTGCAGAGGGCTTGGGAGCTTTTCTACAATTAATGCCTTGAAAGAGGCAATTAGGTTAGGGAAGCCCAAAATTGTTTTCATGATGGAAACAAAGTCAAATAGAGATTGGATGGAGAAAATTCGAGATAGATGTGGTGTCAAACATGGTCTGATTGTCCCTAGTATGGGTAGCAATGGAGGTTTAGCTTTATTTTGGAAGGATGAAATTTAAGTTAATGTCATTAAATATTCGATGTCCAATATTGATGCTGAAGTTAATAGTGGACATAGATTTGGATGGTGGCATCTTACCGGGTTTTATGGTAATCCTAAAACTTTTCGAAGATCTGAATCATGGAATCTTCTAAAATATCTCAGTGGTCTTTCTCAATTTCATGGTTGGTGATTGGTGATTTTAATGAGATCATTGGATTGTCTGAAAAGGAGGGGGGTGCAGCTAGACCGACACAACAGATGCAGAATTTTATTGACACTTTGAACTAGTGTGGTCTACGTGATTTGGGTTTTACTCGCCCAAAATTCACTTGGCTTTATCAAAAAGTGGATGGTTCACAAATTAGAGAAAGATTGGATAGAGTTGTAGCTACTGTTGATTGGACAATAAAATTCCCACAAGCAACACTGTTTCATAAATCATCTTCTACTTCAAATCATAATCCCTTGGTTTTAAAGTTGGTAAAGGAAAAAACCTTTCCTAAGCATCCCAAATTATTTCAGTTTGAAGCAATGTGGTTAAAAGACTCTTCTTGTGAGGAGGTGGTTACTTCTGCGTGGGAAGAAGGCTTAAGTATGGGACCTGACTTTCCAATTTGCATTGTATGGATAGCTGTCGTAATAAGCTTGAATCGTGGAATAAAAATGTCTTTGGTCATGTTGGCAAAAATATAGCTAGACTGAAAAAACAATTAGAGGGGTTGGAACTTCAACCTGCTACTGCTGAAAATATCATGGCGATGAGGGATACTCGTGTTGAATTAAATTGCTAGTTGGATAAGGAAGACAGTATGTGGCACCAACGGTCTCGGTTGAACTAGTTTCAGGTGGGAGATCGGAACACGGGTTACTTTCATTCAAAAGCTTCTGCTCGGTTTCAAAAAAATATCATTGATGGGCTGCTTGATCATAATGAAGTTTGGCAGGAAGATGCAAGTGTTGTGGAAGGCATCATTCTTAAATACTACTCTGATCTCTTCCAATCATCACAACCCACAGAATTTGCTGAGTTATTAGAAGCAGTGGTACCTAAGGTCTCACAAGAAATGAATAGTACATTGACAAGTGAGTTTCAAGGTGTAGAGGTTGTGTTAAAGCACTAAAGCAAATGGATCCCTAAAATCTCCAGGACCTGATAGTATGCCTCCTTTATTTTTTCAACATTTTTGGCCTACTATTGGGAATGTTGTCACTAAAACTGTCTTGGATTTTCTTAATCATAGTATTGTTCCTCCAAAGTTTAATGATACTCATATTGTTTTGGTTTCAAAGATCAAAAATCCAAAGAAAATTACGGATTTCCGCCCTATTAGTCTTTGTAATGTGATGTATAAACTAGCCTCCAAAGTTTTGGCTAACAAACTTAAGAAAGCGTTACCAAAAATTATTAGTGATACCCAAAGTGCTTTTGTGCATGGAAGGTTAATTATTGATAATGTTTTAGTTGCTTTTGAGACTATGCACCATATAAATCAGAAGAAGGGAGGTAAAGTTGGAGATATGGCCTTAAAATTAGATATGAGTAAGGCATATGATAGGATTGAATGGATTTGTTTAGATAAGATTATAGAGAAACTGGGATTTAATTCCAGGTGGAGGGAATTGATGATGCTTTGTATTTCTTCTGTAACTTATTCTATCCGTATTAATGGGAGGCCTAGAGGTGATATATGTCCTTCTAGAGGTTTAAGACAAGGTGATTCGTTGTCCACATATCTTTTTTTAATATGAGTGGAGGGTCTATCTGCTTTAATCAAAAAATCTGTACATGATGGTTTTATGGATGGGGTGACTATTTGTAGAGGGGCTCCTACTCTTTCTCACTTATTCTTTGCTGATGATAGTCTGATCTTTTGTAAAGCAACCTTGAATGATTGTGATTCATTGCGGCGTGTGTTGAAAGTGTATGAAGATGCCTCTGGCCAACAATTAAATAGGGCAAAAACATCATTGTTTTTCAGCAATAATACGAATAGATCTATTCAAGAGAAAATTAAGTCAAGATTTTGTGCCCAAATTATTAAGCAGCGTGAAAAATATCTTGGTCTTCCTTCTTTAGTTGGTAGGAATAAAAGAAATACTTTTGATGCGGTGAAGGAAAAATTGGCTAAGAAGTTAACAGGGTGGAAGGAAAAATTGCAGTCCAAAACAGGAAAGGAAGTGTTGATTAAAGCTGTTGCATAGGCAATTACTACATATACTATGAGTTGTTTTAAAATCCCTAATGCCTTTTGTGATGAACTGACAAGTATGATTCGGAATTTTTGGTGGGAGCAAAAGCAGAAAGAAAAGAAAATGGCTTGGTTGAGTTGGGAGAAACTGTGTGTGCCTAAATCATGTGGTGGATTGGGGTTCAAACTTTTAAAACCTTTTAATCTTGCTCTCTTGGCAAAACAAGGATGGCGGCTTCAGTTGGGTCAGAATTCACTTGTATACAAGATCTTCAAAGCTCGGTATTTTAAGGATTGTGAATTTATCCAAGCCTCACTGGGAAACAAACTTTCATACATTTGGAGGAGTATTTTTGCTGCACAAAACATTTTCAAAAGAGGCATGAGATGGCGTGTTGGGAATGGGCAAAGGATAAGAATTTGGGAGGATTTGTGGGTTCCTAATTGTTCTTCATACAGAGTGGTATCTCCTAGAACTCTATCTCCTCAGGTATCTATGGTTAGTCATCTGATTGATTATGATAATAACTATTGGAATGTGGATTTGCTTAAATGTATCTTTCTTCCTTTTGAGGCTGAAAATATCTGTGGGCTTCCTTTAAGTAGTTGGTATCGTGATGATAAGCTAATCTGGGTAAAGACATCAAATGGGGTATTTTCAGTAAGGAGTGCCTATAAAGTAGCTATGGAGTTGGATATGGATACAAATACTGCTTTTGTTTCAGATGGGGCAAATATGCACATGTTTTGGAGAAAACTTTGGAAAATGCCAGTCCCTCAGAAAATTAGACATTTTGCTTGGAGGGCAGCACGTAATATCCTTCCAACAAAGGCAAATCTAAGACTTAGACATGTTCTAATGGATGATGTTTGTGAGGAGTGTGGGGCTACTGCAGAAACCTTTATTCATCTTTTTTGGGAGTGCCAAAGAGCTTGTGAAACATGGGCTTCATTCAAGAACTTTCAAATTTTGGCTCCAACACATTTTAGACACTTTATGGATTTCCTTTGGTTTGTCTTGATGGAGGCAAATTGGTCTAGTGAAGATTCTGCTATGGCAGTTTCATTGGTTTGGACTCTATGGACTCATAGAAATGAGGTGAGATATGGAGGGACGAGGAAAAATGGAAGAGAGTTGTTCCAGAGGTGTCAGCACTATATGGATGAATATTGGGCTGCCCTAATACTCCCACTGAAGCATTCTCAATCACTAGATTCAAAATGGTCTCCTCCGCAATTGCCTTTCTTTAAGGTAAATGTCGATGGGGTTGTGTTTGAGAAGCAAAGAGAAGCTGGTGTTGGAGTTGTTATTAGAGACCATGAGGGGAACTTTATTGCAGGTTTGAGCAAGAAAATTAAAGCTCCTTTAGGTGCTATAGAAGTGGAGGCAAAGGCTTTTGAAACAGGCATTACGTTTGCAAAGGAAGTAGGCATATTGGACTTTGTGTTAGAAGGTGATTCTTTGACAATAGTCAATGCTCTGTCTGAAAAGACTTTAGCACCCTCCTTGGTGGCATCTTTAATTTATGGGATACGGCTGATTCAAATGACTTAAGGAATGTATATTTCTCTCATGTTTGTAAGAGGGGGAATTTGCCTGCTCATTTGTTAGCTAAGTTTGCTATAGGCATTAGCGACTATTGTGCTTGGATTGAAGAGTATCTTTGTTTTCTAGAACAAACTCTTATCCAAGATGTACCTTCTGCTTTGATTAAATAAAGTTTGTGTGTTCTTATCAAAAATAAATAAATAAATAAAATTTTGTTGTTGAAATATCAGAACCTGAATTTCCACGTAAACGGACCCTTGAACTCTGAAATGCTTCTTCACATAAGCGCAAAAGCAAATATTATTCTTATATCGTAGTTCAAACACTGACGTAAAAGCGCGCTCCCAAGACGCCCCCCCGCCAATAGTCCCCAAATAAAACGACCAAAATTCTTGCATAGTCTCTCTCTCTCTCTCTCTCACACACACACACACACACACACGAAGAAGCTCTAGTGAGTAATGACAGACCACGACGAAGACTACGTTCGCTATCTCCAAAACGTTGAACAATTTACCCCGTTACGCGTCGATTACGGTTCCGAAACCGAAGAAGAAGAAGAAGAGGAAAAGGAAGAAGATGAGCATTGCAAGCGGAGGAGAATCTTGTTTGTCTAACGGACTGGGGAGCCTCGAAGCCTCGCAAGATAATGAGTGGAATCAAAGTGAAATCGACGGTCTCTTGTGCTCTATTTGCATGGAAGCTTGGACCCACGATGGTGATCATTATATCTGGTTAGTACTCGCCTCCCAATTCTTACTCTTCTTTGAGCCCTATATTTGATTTTTTTTTATAGGTGGGCATATTTGATGAATTTTCATAACCTTCAATTCTAGGGTTTTGCTCCAATTTTGCTCCAACCTTTCACTTACTCATAATTTTGTTGCTATTTGTAGACTAGTTGACAAAGATATGGTACAAACATCCCCTTGGACCATCATGCTTGGTACCCAACCCCAAATTTGCAAAACCCCAACCTCATAACAGGCACTGTAGCTGATCTCATTGACCAAAACACTCACTCTTGGAAACCTGAATTGGTCAGATCTTTGTACCCTTACCCTATAAGCTCAGAGATTTTAAGCACACCCATTTCCAAAACAGGTGCTGTTACAGATAATCTCATGTGGAAATTCTCGAACTCAGGGTAGTATACAGTCCATAGTCCTGTTGGAAGATGCTAACCATTCAGCCACAGTAACCCTTAGACCCCAAAATATTCCTAAGGTTGTGTGGAAACTCATTTGGAAGGTTAGGCTTCCTTTAAAAATCTGCAACTTGGTCTGGAAATTGCTTCATGATAGTCTGCCAACTTTTCTCACTTTGAAGAGAAGGGGAATTCCAACTCCTGCTCTATGCCCCTTTTGTGATAATGAAGAGGAGTCATCTAGTCACCTTTTCCTACAATGTAACTTTGCTAGAGCTTGTTGGTATGGATCACACAACTAGCCATTCATACCTCTACTCTAGGATTTATGACAGTTCAGCAATGGCTCACCATTTCTATTGTCAGACACAAAAGGATGGATGAGGATAGCATGAAAATTTTACAATTGATGATTGTCACTCTCTGGAAATTCTGGAATCGCAGAAACAGTGTGGTTCATGAAGGAATTAAACCTGACCCAATGAATATCATTTTAACTACTAAAAATTGTTTAGGAGGTACCAAGAGGGGCCTTTGAAAAACACCTCAATACTGGCAACAGGTCTTCTAGGCAGAGTAGTGTGGCTCAAGGAGTTGGTGGACAGTGAAGCATTATTCTCAAGATATCTGGTGTCAGACAGAGTAGAAGGAAAAGGAATGCTTTTGCTTAGGAGGCTCAGAATGTGCAGGGGGCTACTGCGTTCAATGGATGCAACAGCAGTTCAGCTAGATCAGCTTATGGAGCTTTGCTTGAAGGCTTAGGAGAAGCAGCAGCTCGAGCTAATAGATTTCACTTCAACCAGATTTTGTTTTTGAGCAGCAGTAAATATCAAGTCTGGTTATTAAACAAGGGTAGGACTCCAGGTTGGGAAGAAAAAACTTTAGTTGCTGATATTCTATCTTTGAAACAACAGGGTCTGAGTTTTTCTTTCCTTTGGGTTCCAAATTTTGTGCTTGGTAATGTAAATATTATGACAAAGGTATGCTTGATTGTATATAGGTACCTTTTTTTTTTTTTTTTTTTTTTAATTGCATTCACTGTACAACAAAATTGTGTATTAGAATAGTCATTATGATTTGGTGCCTGTGCTTCTTATGTAGCAAATATCAGCAGTCATGTTTTCTGCAATTCCCCTACTTTTCTTTATGTCACATTCTGATCACAATGTGGTCATTGCCCAAGTTCTCCATCTCTTTTCATACTTCTGTAGTTTTGTTGTAAACAATTATCATGCCTTATAAGGAAGCAGTTATTCATGAGAACTCTGTATGATTGGATGTTTGCCTTAGGCAGTTTTCATTTCACTTCTTCTGTACAATTTACTGATGTTTTAAACTTAAGAATGTAATTCTTTAGGAGCTTCTCAAGTGTACCAGAGCATTTTCCTCTTTTTAATAAAATGGTCATTAACTTACCAAAAGGGGGAAAAAGCAGCAGTTATGTCAAACTCAAACCCTTGGTTTCATTTTGATCTCTTTTACCGATATGCATTTTAAATGTTTCTTGTGGTAAGCTTTGTGGTTGTCTATTTCATGTGCACATTTCCTTAATATTAGGAATTATTGAGTGTATCACTCTATTCAAATAAAAAGAACTGAGGTTGAAAACTTCATCTATTCTTTGTTAGTGTTAAAATATCAAGCCCAATCATAGTTAAGGCCTAAGCCCGGTCCTTGGTTTGCAAGCAAAGAATGCTACTTGTACTACTAGTCAATTAACCGTGGTTAATTGTATGGTTAGTTTAGAATTTAGCCTCCTATAAATACCTCGTATTGGGTTCATTGTATCATTGGATTCAGCATAGTGAAGTTGTAGCTATCAAGGGCTTTTTCTCTGTGCATGTAGGCCATTTAGCCAAACTACATAATTCTCTCTCTCTCTCTCTCTCTCTCTCTCTCTCTCTCTCTCTATATATATATATTTTTTTTCAAATACTATAACATGGTATTAGAGTCACAACTCTCATCTTCAGTTGTCTCAAGTTTAGTCCTTGTCTTCCTTGGCATTTATCCTGTCCCTCCGCCTTCTCCTGCATGCCATCAAAAGTTTCTGGTGTAGGGTTGGCACAACATTCACCCCTACTTGTACTTTGTCGTTGTCGTCAAAAACCTCTCACTGTCATAAGAGCATTGCCTTCCTCAAGACAATCGTCTCAAAGCCAGGTTCTTCCCTTAAAAAAATAAAATAAAATAAAACTAGCTGTTGCCAACAATTGACAAAGCTATCCAAAACCTCCTTTCTTTTCTCTTCGTGTCTCTCCGTCACTGTTCAAAGATCATAGGGACAGCTGCAATAGGGGTGGCACAACATTCACCCTAGGTAAGCATGATTTCAAGTCTTTGATCTTTCTAGTTTCTACTGCCAGGGTTTGCTACCTGATTCAACCATTCATTTTCCTTAGGAAGACATGGAAAGACTATTGAAAGTAAGCTTTTTGTGGTGTGGTTGTCCTTTTTGAAATTTTGCAGTGCAATGTATATAATGATGGTTTCTTCAAGAAGATGTTCTTGAAATCATTTGGCTTTGTCACCAAAAAAACAAAAAACTTCCCCATATTTGGACAGAGTGAACAACTTGGGTCAAAAGTCTTACATTAACTTTTGGGAGATTATTTTGACATCCAAAAGTTCTAATATTGCTTGCTTGCTTGCTTCTACTGCTTTGAGGAAAATAGACTTCAATGATGAAGGTTCATTCTCTTGCCACCGCTGCTAACCACTCTGCAGGATTATCTTAATTTTTTTTCCCTGACTGGACAGCATTGGACAACCTTATTTGAGTCTTAAAGATCCACTAGTTTTCTCACAAGACAATCTTGGCAGTTTCAATGGGCACATGCATCGTCCTTGCATACCTGGTTTTCGGCATTCCTTTTGATCAATTGTTCTCAATCATCTTGGCTGAGTATCACAGACCACACTAATCGATAGCCTCCTCTACTGGCTTTCTTTTTGATCACACGTCTTCATCATCTTCAAGTCACGTTACTCAGACAATAGTCTCTACAAGTATATATGCATTGTGCTCATCATTCAAGTTTCGATGATCATGTACATCTAACCTTCAAGTAGCTTACTGTCAACCATAGCTCGATTCAGCCATTGACCAAAACAGTTGATCAGATCAAACTAGGCCATATGACTAGAGTTGACTTTTCAAATTGGGTGTCCTGCTTGTTTTTCCCGTAAATTTCGATTTCGGGGTCCAGTTTCCTGTTGAAGCACCCAATCACACAAATTGACCCTTCTCTCATTGGGTTCAGCCTATGCATCTGTCGATTCATTCACATGCTTCATCACAACATCATGCTTTGTCTAGTGGTCCCTCCTTGGTCACTGATGCAGTCTTCTTAGGCCCTTATTATCTTTTGGCATTCATCTATGATCTATCATCATTGTTCGCTGTCATTATCAAAAAATTGCACATTCATTCTACAAGATCCATTCTTCATCCATGTTGGTCACTCTTGGTCATCTTCTTCTAGGCATCTTTATGAGTTCACTCTCCAAATTCAAGTTGTCTTCAAACTTCCTCCTTGAATTTCAGGAGGATGTTAAAGGTATCAAGCCCAATTCTTGGTATGCAAGCAAAGAGTACTACTTGTACTACAAGTCAATTAACCACGGTTTATTGTATGGTTAGTTAAGGGTTTAGCCTCATATACCCCATTTGGGTTCATTGTGTCACTGGATTCAGATAGTGAGGATGTGCTGTCAAAGGCATTTCTTTGTGGATGTAGGCCTCTAGGCCAAACCAAGTAATTCTTGTGCTCTATCTCTTCTCCTCTCTCTCTATATGAATTTCATATATTCTAATAGTTAGTATCTCCATCAACTAAGTTGCAAATAGCTTAGTAAAATGTTTAGGTAAAAGGGAGTTTATCTTTTGTGCGTGCTTGTGTGTTCTATACCACTTATGGTTTCAAACTTTTTGCTTTGTATAGGACAACTTATTTGGAGCATATATTAGGAGATATGCAGAGATGAGCATCTGGATTAGCCAATGCTGGTGGGCACTGTCAAGGAAGACCTGTATTTGGTAATCATCTTTTTGAATGGAAGACATTTGCCTTGTGAAATTCATGTGTAGTGTTATATGTTATATATATACATATATATATATATATATATATATATATACGCACTCTCCAATGTAATTTTATGGTTAGGTCATTGACGTCAGCCATTGTGATTTTTTGGAGCTATGTTTTGGATACCCTTTCTCGTTCTGTCAAGTATTAAAAGCATATTTTTCTCTTTCTATCCACAGAATTGTGTAAATACATATGTACGTTCAATATTTCTTGTAGGATACAGCTTTGGCTCAACTATTTGCGGACTAGGATCTCCATACAGTTTCATATTATTGGTGTGCCATTTTTTGCTTTCTGTTATGCTATGTTCCCTATCCTCTTTCAACATAAATCAGAGTTATTACACTATAAATTATAACTAGTAAGATATTACAGGTGTATTTTATTCAACATACATGGAGTTTTACATTTGACCAGATTGCAAACTTTCATAGTGTTTTCAGAGTTTTATTTTTCTGTGCTTTTATTTGTTTTGGAATGTTTCTTTGGTCATCTCTCTCGCTCTCTCTCTCTCTCTCTCTCTCTCTTGCCATAAGGACTAAAACTTACTTTTGAAGCATAACCATTGTATCCCTATTTATGTCATCTTCAATATATATGGGACAAACTTTTTTTTTTCCCTTCTCTTTCGATGATCTTATGCAGCAAATCCTACGATTACATGGCTTGTTAGCTATGTGCAGAATTCTCAGTTTAAGGTTGTGATATTTGGTATTTTTTATAGTCTATGAAATTCTGCAAATAAATCCAGCCAAAGAACATGAATAAATATCCAATTACAACCAAAGAACATGAATTCTCGTTTTTATCCTTGCTGTTACATCAGAGACAAAAAATACACACGTAGCAAACGGAGTGCATTGTTAGCTATGTGCAGAATTCTCAGTTATGCACAATATATCCAGCCAAAGAACATGAATAAATATCCAATTACAACCAAATTCAAATATATGCAAGATTTGGATTCAAGCATGGGAAAGATTCCACAAGTAGACTGCAAGGTGTGAAATTGTGAGGTACATCATGGTAATTGTGTTTCTGCCTGTTATCAGGTTACAAGCACATGATATGTATACCTTGATGAAATCAGTAACTTGATTGACTGGCAATTGATGTTGAAAACATGAAGTTTATGGGCTTTCTTGTTTTATTTGTTGTTCAAGGTGGTAAATAATATTTGTAAACATAATCAATGAGATAGTGTGATTTACTCCCCTTGCCTCTCCTCTTTTTTTATTAATTGAATTATCGTAACATCATCTTCTGTGCTTTTAATTAAGCAACTGTTTCCTCAAGTAATTTTTTGCAAACTTTTTCTGTTAAAAATTCTCTGAAACTCATTGTTGCCTTGCAATTTTTTACTAGAAAATAGCTTGTTTATGTGTCATATCCATGTGTATGGATGCACAAACCCAAAATTTTAAGCATGGAGAACCTCATAAGGGAGATAAAATTAAATCTTTCAATAAGATAAAGGCCCTTATTAAATCTTTACTATGTGGAAACTTCCCAAACACTAATGACAGAGTTCCTTAGTTGAGTGGGTAGCTACATATTTATATGATATTCTTGGTTCTGGACATGTTGCTGATAGTTGCAGTAACAGTTACAGATCCAGTGCACATTATATTCTGCGTGGACGTGGATACATACTGCAGGGTTGTAAGTTCCCCTATGAATTTGTTTCATTGTGTCTAATTGGGAGGATTTATCACTTGATGATCTCTATTGCGTCTGACTTGATTATGTTCTATTTAATCAGGAAATCTTTTTTTTAACACCCCCCCCCAAAAAAATTCTGTAGTTCTTCAACTGGCACTCACCTAGTCATTGGGTTCTTTCCAACTTTTTATATCTTTTAATCCCCCAAATATCTCACTAATATATATATATATATATATATATAAAAGTAAATATCTCATGAATATATTAAACTGTGTATGTTGGACATACCTCAGTTTCCATCTGGTATCATGGTATTTTTGGACTGGTGGAAGTGCATGCCATAATCCCTATCAATTTTAGGGACAAGGAGTTGGAATTTAAAGGTGGGTCTGGTCAGACAGATCTGTTTGAGTTAGATCAAGCCTGCTTGAGGCCAGAGGTGAACAAATACATGATGGCATGATGCCACTAAAAATAGAAATTAAACTGACAGGTGCAATCATTCTAGCAAGTTTATAAAACTGTAAACTGCTTCTTCACTGTATCTCCTTTGCAAAACGGAAACCATCATTCAGAATGTTCCTTAAATGGGCTTAACGAAGGCTTGAATCTTGGTCCTTATATTTTTAGAGGATGAAATCTTGGCACGGAGCTATTCACATTGCTTGAACATGAACGCGTAATACTACTAGGTTGAAATATAATTTAAAAAACAGTAGTCAACTCCTATTGCCTTTTAGGCTGGGTGGCCCCTTCTAGCCTGAAAGTTTAGCTTGAGCTGAGCATAGCCCAAATTAGGCAATGGTTGACAGGCTCAAATTTGGGCAAGCCATTTTTGTCTTTAGATTATGTCAGCTCATTCCTAGTGGGGTGTCTAATTCAAATGCTATAATGGAGCTTGTAGTGCTATGGTGATGCTGCCAAATTGGGCTTTTAATTTCATTCGTTTTCATAATCTGTAGAATGTCTGTTTTTAATATACTTTATGTAACACCTTCCTCTCTTCGTCTCACCCTTTCTGTACACACCTCAAATGTGTGTACTCTAGGACTTTCAATTTTTTCTTTCTGTGAAAATTGTTATTATTGGTACTAAAACAGCAGAATATGTGCTTCCAGGCTGCTGGTTGGTCGTGTACATGGGATCTCAGCAGCTCACATTACTTAAATGCTGGACTTCAGGTCTGAACATGTAATGCTGGAATTCAGGTCTGAACTTTGTGAGTTTTGTATCTTGTGAACCTGGGTGGCTTATACTGATCTTTTACCTTTTTCCCTTTCTTGTAGAATGGCTCACTTTTGGTGTTTGATATGCGCCAAACTGGTGGGGCCGTTAATTCCTTGAAGGGTCTAACATGCAATGCAACCCAGTGCATACGGGCGCACTCACTTTTACTTTGTCCAACTCTTACTTCTAGTGTTATTTCTGTACTATCTACTTCATTGTTTGGCCTGTCTCAGTGGAACTTTGATGTTGCTGAAGAATGGTAGGCCTGTCTCAGCATTAGTTCTGTACTAATCTGCTTCATCTTTAAAGCCATTTGGATAAATTCTTGATATCCATCTATTTTTCAAAAATTCAATTTGCACCTTGGTTTAGATCAAATGGGTTACTTATTGATGCATTAAAGAGCTCTTTATATATATATATATATATATATATATATATATATATTTTTCCCCATGTTTCTGAACCACCGTCCATTCTGATGCTTCTAATAACATTAATCAATTTTGATGTTATAAAGCTGTACAGATACAAGGATTGTTGCTTTTTAATTTTTTTTTTTTTTTTTTTTTTTTTCTTCTCCCTCTCTTCATTTTAATCTGCCTTCTTCAATTGACATCCATTAGGTTCATCTGCCCATGACATGCATTGCGGGGCTTGCTTCCATATCTTTCCTTAAGTTTATGATTCTGTAGTTGGATTTAATTCTGGAAACAATTCTTTCACCCATAATTTCTTTGAATTCCTTATGTGGGAACAACTCTAATTCTAAGTGGGTCTTTTATAATATTGGTTATTTATCTATGAATTGAACAATTATGTGCATAATAAGAACAATTTTTGTACTGATTGTTTTTTTATGTGCAATTGGAAGTCCTAGTTAGCAGCCTTCTTCGTAAAGCATCCCTTATTAGTGCCAAAATGTCCAATTTCACTCTTCTTTTCTTGGCATGTTTACTTTGAGAATAACCACGGTTGAAGTTCTTTTTATCAGTATATCACATGGTTAAAAACTACAACCACACACTGGAGAACATAGAGGGCCTCAAAGATTCTATCTATATCAGGAAGTAGTGATGATCTAAGAAGTTCCATTTAGTTAGTAATTTACATGTGCTATCTTGCCTATATTGCCCTTTGCTAATTATAAATACGTTGTTTTAAATAGATCCCTACATCTGAATTATACTTGTGATGAAGTTTATGTTAGGCTATACTTATTTTGTTGATAATTTTCAAATTCAGAGACTTCAGAATTAAAAATGAGTGTTTAATTCTGGTCTGATCAATTTCAACCCCTCCTTTGTTTCAACTGGTCCTACCTTGATCTGGCTTTGTATCTTATTCAATCTAATGTCTTGCAGGTCCTGGAATTATTTTTTATGTTATCTTGGGCTGTGTAGTATAATAGGAATAAAATGGTGCATAATAATTCCCCTCTTTCTCCATCTCAGGTTTTGCTTTTGGCAAACAGCACTTTGGAGGACTTCAGAAAAGCCACTTCTTTAGATTTTTCCCTCCCTAGACAACCTTCCACCAGTTGGGAGCTTCCACTCCAGGGAGTTTTCAAAATCAATGTGGACAGGGCAACCTCAGATCAGGGAAGTAATTCAAGTATTGGGGTGATTATTAGGGACTTCAAGGGGCAGGTTATGGCAGCTCTAAGCAAATACCTGCAAGCAGATTTGCTGCAGACCAAGTGGAAGCTTTGGCTGTGGAGCAGGGAGTTTTACTTTCTCAGGAACTGCAGCTGGCCAGTGTCATTTTGGAGAGTGATGCCCTTAATGTGATTCAAGCCATTAAGGATAATTTCTTAGGAAGTGAGTTGGGACACATATTGCAGGGAATTCAGATTGTGAGTAAGAAGTTTGATAGCTGTACTTTCAAATATCTGAATAGGGAGTTTAATGTTGTAGCGCATGAGCTCGCTCAACTAGCGCATAGAAATGAGTCCTCTGAATTGTGGAAAGGGGTTACTCCCCCTGCTGTGTCTGTGTGGGTTCAAAATGATTCTTTGTATCTGTCTTCGCTCACTGGTGTATTGTATTCTTGATGTACTTCGTGCTGGTTCTATTGATATAAAGTTCCATTTCAAAAAAAAAAAGTGTTTAAGAAGTCGAAATTACCTTGTCAATGTTTTTGTATGTGTTCTATCATTAACAAGTTTTATTAGTAAAATTTTGTAACCGATATGTGCATTTTGAAAAGAATAGTCTTTTCCTATAATCAAGAATTGGTGTGTATATATATATATATATATATATATATAATTATTCTAGTGTTTTTCATTGTTATCATTTCATTGTACTATTTTATTATTTTATAAGTCTTTGATGAATTTTTCTTTGATTTGTGAGGTTTCATATAAATTTTTTATTTTTATGGTAATAGCTTTGTCAATGAATCTTATTTGAGATTCAATTAATTTTTCTATTTCTCTTAATTTTTTTTTTTTTATTTAAAACTTTGGTTATTTTATACGGAAAGAAAAATTTATGTGTCAATTAATACCCTCATTAAATAGCAAACTCTGTACTCTTAAGTTGGGGTTTATAATTATTAGATGACACCATGGTTCTTCCAATAAAAAAAAAAAGACACCATGGTTGACGGGCACCTTTAGACCCATCCCTATTACTGGACTAGTTAAAGTAGCCATAAAAAGGGTTAAGCACATAAACCTTAGGTTTCAAGCCAACATGCCTGAGGAGATTGTCTTGAGAGCAGTTTATTTGATTAACGAAAGCCCAAAGTCCTATTTTAGGTAGTCCAACTCCTTCTGAGAGACTATTGCATAAATCCGTTAATAATTATATTTACGAGTATTTTGTTATCTTTGCTATGCCTCAACCTTATCTGGGAAATGGACTAAAGTTGATGCAAGATCTAGATCCTGAATCTTCATTGATTACCCTTTTGGGATTTAAGGTTACGAATTGTTTGATTTGCAGTCCTAGTCATGTTTCATTTTTAGGGATGTAGTCTGTCATAAGTTTGTATTTCCTTTTCATTCTTGGTCTCATAATTTGTCTAATGTTCCCTCATATACTGTCCTAGCACCTCCTTTGTTTCCTCCATTAAATTCTGTAGTTGTTGACTATCAACCTCCACCTGCTAGTGTGATTCTGTACCAGCAAAAAATCCTGCTGCAGTCCTCTAGAGCAGCCTTCATATTCTATTGCTTCCATACCTCCTTTTTTATATTGGTTTTGTTATAGATTTTATAAGTTTTATTAGTAAAAATTTTCATTTGTTATAGAATCAAGAAATTTTTGTGATTTGGAAGTTGTTAGGTTGTTGAAAAAGTGATGAAAGTAAGTTGTTTGGTGGATGAGAAAGTGATGGATTTTTTTGTCTGTATATGTAGTTGGATTAAATCTGTGTATAGAAATTGATAAAAATTTAGTCGAATTTAGGTAGATTTAAAAAAAAAAAATCAGAATATAATTTTCTTTTTGGATTTTGTAATGTTTAAATTCTCAATCTTATTCATTGAGCAAACTTGGAATCAGTAACGCACAGTATATCCATCCCAAGAAAATGAATCAATATCCAATTACAACTAAATTCAAATATATGCAAGAATTGGATTCAAGCATAAAAAATATTTCACAAGTAAACTGCAAGGTACGGAGTTGTGTGCCAGAGTGTGGTAATTGTGCTTCTGCCTGTTATCAGGTAACAAGCACATGATATATTTCCCTTGCTGAAATAAATAACTTGATGGACTGGTAATTGATATAAAACATGAAGCTTATGGGCTTTCTTTTTTTCTTTGTTGTTCAAGGTGGTAAATAATATTTGTAAACATGTTCTGTGAGATAGTATGCTGTGCTTTTAATTAAGCAACTTCCTCAAGTGATGTTTTGCAGATGAGCTTGATACCTCCATATGTAAAACAAGATATTGTACTTCCTTCTAATACGAAAGTTATTAGGGACCTATGTCTTTGTCTGATAGGAATCCAATGGTTCTTATGGAATTGAAGTAGTTCTTTGAGGGAACTAGGCCTCCTTGGAAGTAAGAAGTAAAAATAGAGAAATAGGAACTAAGAGATTGAGAAACAGAGAAATTTGCCTAACATTTCTGATATGATTCTTTACAATTAGCTATAGCTTCTTGTAGTACAATTCCCTTCCCAATTACAAGTCCCCATCTGTTACAGCAGGTATTAACTATCTAATCCTAACAGTCAACTGAATACAATGCTAACTCAGCAACCAAGGCTAACTACCACTGCAACTAACTACCAGTACTTATCACTACAGCCAAGGCCAGCTCCTATCACCACACATCTCCACACCACAGCACCTATCAATCCTTCCCCCTTAAAAGACCTTGTCCTCGAGGTCCTCCTATCATTGTCCTTCTAATGGTAGCCTTGCTCTTTTAGGCTCTTGGCCAAAAGAGTGCGTACACATCCATACACAC